>CM068965.1:19273769-19287241 GCA_035128595.1 Eptatretus atami
TATTGCTTCAGCTTTATTTGTTTAAATGTTGTTGATCAAGTTACATGAGGTGTGTTTTTTAATTGTCAAACAGACTCGGGGTTGACAAACACTTTCATAAATGACGTTTTCAAACACAAACAATTTTTTTTTTTGTTGAATTAAAACCTTGGTGTGAGGTCTCATAAACGAGCAGTATGTTTTTTTTTCATTGCCAATAAATTTGACAAAAAGGGGGTCATTTTTTCCTTAAACCAGTATCCGAAAAAAATATATTATATTTATCACGTGAACTCGATAAAATATAAAAGAGCTAGATATTAATAATGGTATATAATAATTTTTATGCAGGGGTTCCCTGAGACATGAAAACTATTTCAAGGGTTCCACATGGGTAAAAAGGTTGAGAAACGCTGCTCTAGACTCTAGAGATCTCGAGTCAATCCACTCTGTGCGAGTTTCTGTATGTGACGTCAACGCTGCGATTCGCTGAAGTCAACTTTTTTTTAGGGCGGGGCATAGCAAGTTGTGAAAAGCACCAGAAATGATCGAAATATTGCTCTAATTATCCCATTTTTGATTTAAAAAAAACAAGGGTGATTTCTTCACTAGGAAGGTCAAGTTAATATATAAATAACCAGAAAGTTTTGCATGTCAGGGGACCTTTAAAGAAAATCTTCTTCTCCAGAACGGTTTGACAGATCGAGGGGAAATTTCACCGACGTGTTCTACAAGCCTTGGGGATACCAGGGTGTTCACAAATAATTAATAGGTCACATGGTCTGTCAGCCATATTGGATTGAACAAAAATCTTTAAAACATATATTTCTCTTGAACCACTGCATCAACCGTTGAAGATAAATTAAACTTCAAATTTATAATCTCGTAGTGATAGGGAATATATGTTTTAAATTTCAACCTGATCGGACGCACGGTCTGTAAGCCATAATTATATGTTTTTTTAATTTGGGTTCTTTTTGATTGATTTATTTATTTCTGAATAAGGCTCACTTGGTTGCACCTGGATGGGTTTGAGGGTAGAGGAGTAGCAGTTGAAACTCGAATCCTATCCAGGTTCCTTCTGATTACTGAAATGCAATACCTATTTTATTTGGTCTTCCATTTGATTTGAATTCATTTTTTTTAATCCCATTCTGAATTCAATGGAATAAAGAGGAGGTAATGGGCCAGGTGTCTGATCAAAGTGGGGTTGCATCAAAGCGGGACGTCTTGGTACCCGGTCATCACTGCCAGTAGTTATAAAGTGGCAGTTGCAGTGTTAAGAGCATACCTCGAAAACCATTCAACAGAGGAAATTTAAACTTTACCACATGTTATATGGCCATTTGATATAGCACATATTACTTGGATGATGCCCTCCTCCTCAGAACTTGCATGGAGAATTAAACAAAACTTAACGTCAAGAGACAATGCCACTTCCTTGCGTTAGAAAGTGGAATCATTGTAATCGCTTCAGCGTTTATTGTGCATGGCTCGTGAAAAAAAACAAATAAGAAGAAGTACAATTTTGCATTTTAACGATCTCCTGATTTAGTTTATCGTCTTTATCGACCTTGGTAGTTATGAAAACACTTGAGAACGAGAATAAAAGCTACTTTGTAAAAGCTTATTAATGTACTCTACAGCAAACTTTTCAAAGTATAATTTGTACACACGTACCTCAGAAGTGTAGAGTGATGTAATTACAGATTTACAATTAGAAAAGTTGGCTCACACCAAGTCCTTCTTTAGACAGCGCAGAGGAAGTATTCTATGAATACCGTGTAGTATTTTTCAAGTGATTCTTCACCATTGAGAGATGAGGCCAAAAATGATATATAGCACAATATCTCAAAACGTTGTGGACGAGTTATGACAAAAGTAGGTGAATGAGTTGGTTAGATGACAAGAACAAGCCAATTTGATTGTGGTCCAAACTCCTTCGTGACCGACAATCAACGGAACAGTTATTGTTCTGTACAACTCATGATCCCAATAAACATCCCATTATCGAGTACTTTAACTTTTCTGGTCCTGTAATATTCCTGGAGGAAAAACTTATAAAAATAATCCGGATTTTTAGAATTAGTCAGCAGTTAATTTTCCGGTTTTATTGTTCAAACATCATGTTCAAATCTAGTGATGAAACGTCCCTGCAGATGAACATGGAATGTAACTCAGCTGAAGCTTTATTAAATTATTTCATGCTACAATGTGATTTCAGTAGTTTTTACCTGAAAAAGGAAAAACCTGAACATTTCGCTTTAATAAACATCTAATTATCTCCATTTCCCCTCACACGATGGTTATTTTATGTGATGTACCAAACTTGATTGTAGGTGTTGTCCACAATTTGCTATAGTCCTCCAAACGTAATGGAGTATTTTCCACGTATATCTCCAACCCTGTTTCTATAATCTGGAAATGTGTACAAATGCCGACTACAAACGAAGAACAAGAAACACCATCGACATCCAAAATATTTGTAGAATTTTCTTGCTTGATAAATGGGAACCAATAAGAGACCTTTCGATGCTAGATCTAAGCTTATAATTGAGTTTCACTGGGAAAGAATATGGAAAGGGATGTTATATTTTGATTTCCCTCATTAACCATCTAATTGATGTCAATAATTCAAATAATAGACTTCTTACTCATGTCATTTTGTTTTTCAGATTGTTTCAATTGATTAGGGTGAACTGTGTGAGAAAATGGCAAAACATGAGTTTTGAGCGGTGATTAAGTTTTCACAATCAAGTGCAGTAGACTGGAGGAGAGGTAGTTAAAAAAACACAACAATAAAGAGGCCACTGTTTTGTCTATAATGTGAGAGCAACACACCTTGTGCTTCACTCTCATCATGGAAGACTCCAATAATCTTGGGAGTTTTAGATTCTAAAAAATGCAGGAGAGACATATATGATGTGCCAGCCAACCCATAGATGAGAGCAGTACTCCAATGAGCTTGTGGGCTGCGAGTAGTTCTGATTTTTCAAAGAAAGGCTTGGAATGATGGAGGATGTTCAGTCTGTGGCTAGCTTTGGAGCCAGCTTTGCGATTTGCTTGGTCATAATTGGTCAAAAGAGGTAAAAACTGGTGGTGAGGCTGAGAAGTTCAACCGCTTCCAGTGGCTGACCCTGCAAATGGATATGTGTGTTCCTTTGCCCTACCCTATAGAGTGACTGGGTAAGACAGAAATATTTTTCACCATTGAAAAACATGTTCCATTTATCAGACCAGCAACATATCAATTGAAGGTCAGCCAAGAGAGTGACATAGCTGATATCCACCACCTGTCTGCCAGCGGGATGGGATAATGTAGAATACAATGTGGAGTCATCTTTAAAAAGGATTATAGTTTTTCTGGAGTATCAGAAAGGTAGCTTATTGAGTCAATCCAGCCATTTTTGGGAGGGGTGAAGAGATCTGTGGGAGGGAAGAGGACAAGGTTTCATTGATATCAATGTGTTAATTGTGAATGGAGGAAGTCATAAATCCAATAATGGTGGCCACCTAGCATGCCGGAGAGGATGCTGAAAGCTTGGCAAGAAGATCATGAGGATGCTAGACTGTTTCGAGTGCCTGATGATGTGATGTGACAAGTAAGATGGTCCTGACTGCTTGTTTGTGATGTCGTGCCTGCAACCATTGCTGGACAATAAGCAGTACTTGTCTAGAGTTTAGTGACTGTGATGGAATCAAACTCATGATGGTGAGAAATCAGGCTGCTTGTAAGCAGCAAAGACTTGATGTCAGCAGACAGCAGTCATGATCGATTGTATGACTGCTTATAATTGGAAGCTTGCTTGTCTGTCGTTGACATGATCTGTTTTGCACCCTTCTTGTGGATGGGACTGATGTTTGCTGAGGTCCAGGCAGACAAGAGGTGGCCAAAGGGGAAAGACAGGCTGAATCGTGGAGATGCAGAGGATAAGTAACTGCAACACAGCAGGATTTTAGAACATGGGCACTGATGCCATCTGGATCCATCACTGAATCAGGGTCGAGGCTAGTCACAGCTTTCTCTATATTCCCTGGGTGAGGACATAAAGTCCAGTAGACATTGAGTATATGGGGAGGGGGGGGGGTAATGTGGATACAGAGTGGGTTTTGTTTTGTATACATGAATGAGGCTCGTGGATGAGATGAAGCAGATTAGAAGGGAACAAAATGGAAAGGAGAAAACACCAACAGCAGAGTAGAAGAGAGAAAGAGAGTGTGATATCAGGGAGAGGGGGAGAAGGACACATTGGGGGTGAAGAAGCTCCACCCAAACTGAATGAGATGCAGCAAGAAGAGGAAGGGGAAAGTGGGGATGTAACAGAAAAGGAACAAACCAACTGACAACTAACAAATGAGAAGAGGTGAGGGAGAGGGCGAAAAAAAAATCACAATAACTTGGAAAAAGGGAGTGCTTGGGAATGAGGTCACTTGGGGGTTGACATGATCATGAGTATGGATAGGGGATGATCTTAATTAGTGGTGAACAGTTTTCTTGAACCCCTGGAGGGAAGAATGGGATTGAACAGACTGAGGAGGTTGGTTCCAGAGATGAGAGAAAATAATAACAAATGAGTGGAGGTGAGCAGAGTCTACAGATATGCCATTTGAGGTGACGAAGGTGATGGAGGGGGAGCATCCAAAGAAGACAGACTTGACAAGCTACAACCATGATTTTGAGGAAATAGAGATTGTTTGGAAAGTTTTGCTTGAGAATTGCAGGATTACATGTTCTGGCTTGCCTCGGAATGGACACACACTTGTTAGAAGCCTAACAAAGTGATTTAAAGTTAATATCAATCGGGTCTTATTTTCGGGGAGGGGGGGAGGGGGGTGGAAATATCGCAACTATATTTTTCAAGCATTGAAACAAAAAAAAAGTCAACTGCAACAATTACATCATGCTATTTCACATCAGATAGTTATAAAATGAAACATTATAGGGCTGAAGAAAAATCCACAATGTGGACACATGTCCATTAATATGTAACCCTTTAAGAACAAAAGGATAAGTGTGAGAGCTTCAGGAGCCACGTGATTGGGAACTTGTCTTCACTAAGAAGATAACTTGGGGTTTTTGTGTACAAACAATATCGGTTTCTTTTCAAACAAGCAGTTCATTTTGAAAACTTCGGAAACTATAAGTTCTGCTTTGAAAGTGTCCAGAAACTGTTTCTTTTCAAACAAGCAGTTCATTTTGAAAACTTTGGAAACTATAAGTTCTGCTTTGAAAGTGTCCAGAAACTAAAAACTTGTGAAGCACTGGACCATCTTATTCAAAGTTCATTGAGCTGTGTGGATTTATATTTTTTTTTAGCAATCTGCACGGAAACCAACATATCAAACTACTTTGAATGACAAACAAAATATGTTGAAGTTATAATAATAATAATAATAATAATAATATCTGGAGAGTTCGTACAACACCTAACCCTGCACTGTCTTGAGAAAAAGGAGATGGGAACGGTCCTTTCAACTATTGCTTTGCATTTGTGAACACGTTCTATATTAACTTAGTTTGTGAACTTTGAATAACAGGTGTGAGGGCAACCATACGAAGCCGACAGGTCAAACGGAACAGTCCAGAGCTGAACCTTCTGCCAACTCTTCTCACAGTAACTGACGATTTTGTATTGATCTTTGAGAAAAAGATATTTTGGACAAAGTTAGACCTGTTGTTGCATCACTAGGTGCCGCCATTTTGTCTGAATCGCATGCTTACTCCGCCCTTCGGGCACGCGGCAAATTTGATTGATCAAGATGGCATAACATTTTGCCCACGCACTGTTAAACTGGAGGTTTTTGGATGTGCAAATAAGGTGATTTGTGTTCAAATATATAATTAAATTGAAATAAAACAAAAGTTATAAAGACCGAAGGAAAAATCCCAAAATAAAACATTTACCGCCATTGAGGCACCGTCTTCTACACCACATTATTTAACATGTTAAATTAGTTCTTCGTGCGTGTTGTTTGTGTGCTTTATGACGTCGCTAAAACAGCAAATTTCCTGTTTGGAATAATTTTCAAGTTTTTTTTTATACTGCAAGGCAGGCTGACTGGCTGAAGCAGTTGCTTTAACCCTCTCAGACGCATGTGTGATGAGGATGAGACTCGGGACATAAAATCTGGCAAATTCAGAGCTCCAGGTTCGTGTTCTGATCCATGTTCAGGTTTGTGTTCTAGTGTTCAAAATATAAAATTCAATTCAAATGAAGTAGTTCCTCGATCATAGAAATACGCTGACAGACAGACAGACAGACAGAGTGAATCAATTGCATAACACCAATTTGCGCTATGCGCACGGGGTAACAACACCTTCATGATCCATCCTACTTCACAAGCAGGGAATAAAGAAGAATAACAGAAACTCGCACAGTTAGAACGAGAAAATCTACATAAAGATCATAAAGTTCTTGATAAAAGTCTATGGTTTATGATCTGTGTACCATAAAATGTATACTATAAACACTTTTCCATTATATAGGGGGATGGATGAGAAGAGAGACATTTCACGTACGGACAAAGGAGTGGAAAAAATACTATATGTTTCCAATACATAGGCAACGTTAAGAGAGTCTGCTATGGAATAGGGATCATTTGGTTGATTAAGAAAACTCCTGATGAATCTCCACCAAAAATGACTGCAGGATTCATCAATAAAATTATATTTTAACAACTCTTTATTATTTACGAAAAATTATTATTTTAAATAGAAAACACTCACCATCAACACGAACGTTTGTATCTTTTCCTGTTCCTGCCTGGAATCCATCATAATTCCATCTGCTGAACCAACCTCCCCACATATAGAACTCAAACCGACACTTATACATACCCTGATCCTCCATTTTCAGATCTCTGATCCTCACCGATCCGTCTCCAATATTTGAGTTTCCCAAGCTTTGAATCCTCCCTTTGAAACTATCACGCATGACATTCTCGGAGCTTTTGAAGATCACGTTGGGTTTGCCACTGTAGAATTTGTACCAAATAAAAATAAATTCCTTTATGTTGTTTCCTTCATTGTGACTCAATTGGCATGGAAGAATCAAATCATCTCCACGCACACCGATCACCTCCCGTTCGACACAAAGTTTAATTGTCCCTCCTTTTGTACAGACGTCCGTGGTCTGGATCTGTGATCCTGACGGGAAAAGAGTTTGAGATGTAAAATTGATCAGGATATGACTTCTAAATATCAGAAAACGTTTGATTCAAAAACAAACAAACAAATCAAGACAATAATTTTTCTAAATATTATATTTAGTATTTAATTGAAATTCGTTTTGAATCTATACTAATAAATGTGTGTGTGTGTGTGTGTGTGTGTGTGTGTGTGTCTTCCTCCAACACTCCAAAACCATGATACCAAGGGACCCAAAAATTTGCATGCACACTATGAGAACTATCTCCCCACCTCTCTCCTTGCTCTCTCCCCCACTCTCTCCTCTCTCCTCCCCTCCATCTCTTTCCCTCCCTCCTCTCTGCTCATTTCCTGAAATATGATCTGGCCTGAGCCCTCTGGCCATCTGAGCTCCCTGGGGAGTAAACTATCAAAGCTACCCGGCAGTGCTCTGAATACTCTTGCCTCCACTCCTATCACAATACCTAAATAGGACAATACCCCCGCCCCCCCCCCCCCTCTCGACAGTGACTGAACAACCCTCCTCCCAGTACACTGATCTCATGAGGCACCAGCTCGTGCACTTGGCTCTGTTGAATAACGTTTTTGTAGAGTCTTTTTAGCAGCCTCTGCGTAGCGAACGCTCCTATTGTCTCCTGTCTCCTGCTATTGTCTCGCGTAGCGAACGCTGCTTATAGAGAGCTCGGCGTTGTTGTTCTTCTCACTCTTGTTCTTGTTTCTTCTTCTTCTTGTTCTTCTTCTTCTTGTTCTTGTTCCTCTTCTTCTCTTCTTCTTCTTCTTCTTCTTGTGAAGACAAAACCTCAATCTCTCGGACTCGGATCTTGTATATACAAGATCCGGATCTCCTTAAATACTGAGCACATGTACACATCCTCACATAGAGGTGCCTTTTGAGAGCGTCTATCATGAACTTTTAAATATATTCGGACATTTGCTTAAAGTTTCGAAAAGTTCACGTTACTATTTAAAGATTATTCCATTTATCGTATTGTAATTTCGTAAATACATTATTTATTTCGTAAATACACGATATATCGATAATACGTAAATACATTATGACGCATTTCGCTATTGGCTTAATGAAGGCACGTGACGAAATATCGAAGTTGTTGTTGTGTTGTTTTTAATTTTTTATTGTTTTTTTTTTTAGCCGACAAAACCTTTAGGACGCTGCTCGTGGACACATTTGTCCTTGTATATATAATAGGGGCAACCATTTGATATCCGGGGAGGGGGAGGGTGAGGGCTTGGGGGAGCTGGTTTTTTAAAATAAATAAATTAACGTTAAGATCACGTTAATGACGTTATGTGTAAAATGTGAAAAAAATATATTTTGTTTGGGATTGCGACAGAAAAAAATACTTAAGTTCTGGAAAAAAAATCCATGCAGCCCGCCCCCACCCCCTAGATAACGAATGGTTGCCCCTGAAACTCATGCACTTGACAGCCTGGCACTAGAGTCCCTTTATAGAGAGAGTAGCGACAACTAACGATTTGACGCCATTTTGAGTCCATTCAGCGCGGTGCTCGTGCGGAGCCGCCGTATGGCACTCGTGCATTGAACCGTGTATTCCATTATATTCTCTATGTATGAGAGATGGGAATGGTCTTTTCCATGTTGATAATGAACAAATTATGGAAGATGACAAAATAGAAGATTTATGACAACTAAGAGCAGATGATAAAGAAGAAATTCACAGAGCTGGTTGTGATTTAACAGTCACAGACATTTAGAATCATGACAAAGAAGGAATGAACTCGACAAGTACACGTGCTGCTTATTTCAGCCTCATTTTAATTCAGGAGACGAGAGCGAGACTCGAACTCTCACCTCCCTGCTTATACATGTACAATGTACAATACAATGTTAAGAGTTATTTTTGTATTTCTGCAGTTGTTGACCTTGTTTATCGTGTGTGGGTATATATTTGTGTTTGTTTAATTTTCATATCTAAATTATTAATCTAAACTTTGCTGCATGTTGCCGATCATATATTAATCCACCAAAAATAGAGTAGCCCACCCCACCGGCCCCCTATTCCCTGTTTCCCTCATTTCCCTTATGTTTCCCTCATGTTTTCCTCATTCCCTGAAGGTAAAAGCCAGTCCCAACCATTCTACACTCAGAAGTTAGATGGGCTCCTTCTATGCTCTATGGGGTGTCGACCTGTTTAGTATCCTGAGATCTGGCAGTCTACACCACACCCATAGAGTTTAAATCTTTGGTATAACCTACTCTTAAAAGTTAGGGTTAGGGTAGATTTCGGTTTAGGGTCAGGTTTAGGGTTAGGGTTGGGTCAGAATTAGGGTTAGTGTTGACCCTAACCTGCCTTTGAAGAGTGGGCCGTGTTAGCCCGTTCTCCGTCATTCGTCTTTGTTTGACTTGGTTTGACTTACTTGGTTTGACTTTGACTTTGAGTCTGAGTCTGACTTTGGAGACATGATCTAGACCCTATATTAATTGATCTAGCTCGGAGACTCTAACTCAAACTTAATTTTAAATAAAGATGCCTTCCCCTTCGAGTGCTAATTAATCCACGAGCAATGGATAACAAGCCTGGAAAGCCAAAGCAAAGGCCAGTCTCACTCGCAGCACACAGATATACACATATGGGACCATTACCACCATCACACTGACCTGGCAGAGAACTGACGAAGAAGTTGCTTTCCATCCAACACGACTGACTCTGTTCTCCCAGATTTTCCGTCTTTTAGCATCAGATGGACATCTATACATCTTGAATCCCTTCTCCGTTCTATCTGTGCACCTAAAGGCGCAACAACCTGTCATTTTGTCGTAAAATCGATGTAAAACACGAATGAGAACGCTGCGTACAGCGGGAACGTTAAACGCTGACCGATATGCGTCCGATCCTTCCGCGATGGACTCAAAATGGCTCCACGCAATCACGTGACTAGATTTTTCCGACCCTCTATGTCGCTACTCTCTCTATAAAGGGACTCTACCTGCGACTAGCTGATGTCACCGAGTGGGTACATTGTATTTTCCTCGGAGTATTTCCAGGTCACTGATGCACTTTATACTTTCACTTGAGTTTGAGAGACAGCTTGTTTATTATGAAAATGAAAAGAGGAGCAGATATTCGTGAATTTTTCTCCAGGTGGGTACACAAGTTAAAAGTCAGGGTTGAAGATAATATTTTATGGATTTTGGTAGCTCTGAATCCTGCTTATTTGTGGTCCTTCAACCCATTATACTTTATTCTATAAAAATCACTGAATGTTCAGTGTAATGTTTTACAGTGATATTAATTCAATTAAGTTACATTTATTTAATTCAATTCAATTTCTAAATGTTTAATGACAGAATGTGTCTATAAGCAGGATGCTATAAGAATATTTTCTGCCTTCCTAGATTTAGACCCTTGGGAAAAGAAACAATTGCTATTGAACGCTTCTGTGCACCTTTGACAATTTAGGTGGCTTTTTGGTAGTTCTGGATAAATTGCCATGTATTTAATTATGACAAATTATAATAGAGCTCATAGATTTGCAATTATGTGTCCCTCAAGTGGATGGAGACTCAGAGAACACAGGGGTCAGGGGGTACAGTGGAGGTGTTACATTGTAGTTTTGGCCTGCCAGCATAGGAAGAATGTGACCTAGTTCCAACCACAAACCCACATGGCACTGTATCCATAGATACACTGTTTGTCAGCAACAGCCTTCCCAAGTTACTTTGGAAGGCTGGTCAGGACCCCTGCACAAATTAGAATGGGGGGATATCATATGTTATATCCCTCCCCCCCCCTAATATTACACAGGAAAATAAAATTATCCCTATGTTTACTTTCTTATTGTGTTTGCAGGATATCGATCATGAACATCCTTTAACAGATTTGGCCTACCAGATATATACTGTCACAAAACTAAAATCACACTATCAGCGCCTCCCCTATCCCCCACCCCGTGGCGTCTGAGCCACCTATGCTTTTAGCCGCAGACGCTGGCTCTAAGAGAGCTCTGCGTTGTCTTCGTCTTCTTGTTCTTGTGTTCTGGTGAAGACAAAACCTTTGAACGTCATGATGTTATATTTGTAACGTCATGACATTATGTGTGCATGTGTAAGAGAGAGGAGTAGCAGAGGGAGGGAGGAGGGAGGGAGGCAGAGGAAAGGAGATAGAGAAAAATGGAGGCAGACAGAGATGGTGATACGGCAAGCAGAGAGGCAAGCAACGAGGCAGAGAGGGAGGCAGGCAGGAAGGCAAGCAAGGAGGCAGGCAGGGAGAGAGGCAGCAGTCAGATAAGTAGGAGGCAGGAGGGAGGCAAGATAGAGGGAAACATAGCAAGTACATTGACTGGTGGAACGACGTAGTTCTTGCACAATTTTGTGCTTGTTATATTTTGGCCAGTGTAAAAATTTCATATGTGGAATTATTAAAACTTGTACACAAAATTATCTCCAAGTCAAACATGGAAGGTTTGGAGACATAATCCTTGACTAATTGAAAATATAGGAATATGTAGGAATTTTGTTTGAAATATAGATTAAAAAAAAAAAATTAAAATAATGAGACACTTAAAACATAATAAAATAGAGGAAATATAGGAGCGCTGGACAGACTGTAATATAATTTGCTGAAAGCTATATAACATTGAGACCAATCATCTTGTAGGGCCAATTCCAAGAAACCAGCTCCAAGTTCTTCCAGTTCAAACATACCTCAACCATCCACGGGTTATTCAACTCCTGTCTCTTCACCTGATGCAGTTGCCAGTCATCTAAGAGGTCTGAAACTCTTGTCACCACAACTGCTACCAGTTCTACACCCGAGCCGATATCTTCAACCACATATAGTGATGATATTGTTTTAAAAGATAGAGATGAGCTAAATGATCAAGACAGACGCAAATTCTGGAGGATAAGTGAAGCCTGCTGCAGGATTTTCTTTCCCCAGGAATTCCCAGAAACGACGCTACTCTGTGGCATTGGAAGAGAAGTTCCCATGGTTGCGATATTCCCCTTCCATAGATGGTGCATTCTGTGCCTCTTGCATATGCTTTGCCACAGAACACTCACTCACCAACCCAGAGTTTGTAACAAAACCATTCAAAGACTGGAAAATGCCTGTGGTTCGAAGAGAGGTTCACTTCATACACACCATACATCAGCTGTGCACCAAGCATCCCTAAAGACTGCGGATGAGTTTCTTGCAATATGCAATACCGAGAAGAGGTCAATAAATGAACACCTCTCTCATGCATATCACGAGAGGGTAGGAAGAACAGGAAAACTCTCCTCCCATATTGGATGTAATTATTTCCCTCTCAAGACGAGGAATCCCCCTGAGGGGTAGGTGGCGCAAAGAAGCCCACGAAAAGACAGTAACTTCAACTTCTTCGTGAAATGGAAGGCAATGGACAATACTGCCCTGGCATCACCCTGCAACACTGTCCATGTAATGCACAGTACCTCTCACCACAGATTCAGAATGAACTGTTGGACTGTTTTGCTGATGTCCTGAGAAGTGATATTATAGCTCAGGCTATGGAATCAGAGTTCTTCAGCATTATGGCTGATGAAACAACGACCAGAGCCATGTAGAGCAACTTTCCCTGTGCATTCGTTACCTTCACAGGAACAAGGACTTATTTAGAGGTTGCAGAAGACTTTATAGGGTTTGTGAAGCTTCCTGAAACCACGGCCAAAGCAATCACAGATGCAATGATTACACAACTTACAAATTGGAATGTGGATTTGGAGAAGTGGAGGGGAAAAGGGTTTGATGGAGCATCAGCCATGGCTGGGCACTTGTCAGGAGTGACCACCGGATTAAGGAAGTTTTTCCCCAGGCAAAATACTTCACACATTGTCGGAACCACTGCCTCAATCTTGTATTGTCAACACATGCCAGAATGTACCTGAAATCAGAAACTTTATGGATTCCTTCAAGAGATGACATTTTTCATCAGCTACTCTGCCAAGAGGAAGCACATCCTGAAGACAAACATTTCTAAGAAAGTTGTTGATGAAATCACTATGGATGCAGATGAACATGAACAAGAGCTTTTCCAGAGTGCAGGTGGATGGCAGAGTCTTCCCTCACTGTCTGATACAAGGTGGCTGTCTCGGGTTGATTCCATCAGTACCCTCCTTGTGCAGTATAGCCAAATCTATCAAAGCATGGAGAAGAAAATTGCTGAAAAGTCAACAGGTCAGTCTAAACATGATGCCATAGCTTACACCAAGAGAATGAGTGAATTCTCATACATCATGAGTGCTGTAATGACACAGAACATCCTTGCATACATACGACCACTGTCTGTGGCACTGCAGTCGAAGAAATGTGACCTGGTACTTGCGCACACAGAATGCCAGTCCCTA
>CM068965.1:19287392-19306227 GCA_035128595.1 Eptatretus atami
ACTACAGAGTGAACTACTATTATCCATTTGTGGATCATGTTATCACTCACCTTGAGAAGAGATTCCCTGCAGTGCTGAAGAATGCCATGCTTGCCTACTACCTGCTCCCCAGTAAGCTCATTAAACTCACTGAAGAGACTGAACAGAATATACTGAAAGAGTATAATGCAGATCTACCCATGCCTGACACATTTTGAGCTGAGGTTAGTAAACTACCAGTAATTGTGCAATTTCAGTTGTAAATTTGCATAAGTGCTTTGTAACAGCCTGGCAAGGAATGCTCCCCAGGGAGTGGATGGTGCTGTCTTAATACAGATCCAATGACCAGGGTAATAATGTGAAGTATTTTAGCAGGTGGCAAACCAGAATACTATACTATAAGCCAACTCCTTATTATTACCATTATTATATGTCAGAAATTGGTAACACTTTGTACTTAGTCAGTTATCGGTTGAAATGCCACTCAATTTTAGTGATCTTGTTATTTTAGGTGAAGAGGTGGAAACAGAGACACCATTCAGTTAAGGAAATGAGTCTTGTGGATGTCATCAATGCCACAGATAGAGACTTCTATCCAAACATCTACATCATATTGTCCTTGCTGCTAACTCTTCCAGTGGGTTCCTGTTCTTGTGAGCGTTTTTCAGTGCACTGCCCGACTGAAGACATGGTGTCGAGCCAGCATGGGGGAAGAACGGCTGAATAGCATAGCACTAGCCAACATCCACAGGCACCACCCTCTGCTTCAGGAGCTGGACACCTTGCGCATCCTCAAGGCTTGGGATGCCAGTCTGCACAGAAGAGTGGCACTGGCCTTCAACCATCATAAGGATGATGAGGAACATTGCGATTGAATGATGACAGAACATGTGGGTCGGCGTGGTGAGGGTGTGGGGTGGGTTTACCATGGGGGCTAAAATGTTTTGGCACAAACAAAATTTACTGTTTGACTGTATGGATATATATATATATATATATATATATATATATATATATATATATATATATATTTTTTCATGATTAATGTGGTTGAAATGAACATTAACATTTTAAAATTTTGAGCATTGAAATTAGCCAAGAATAGGTTTCTGGGCATCAAAAATGCATTGGCTTCTGGGGGGCCGCTCAAGGCCCCCAGACCCCTCGCCGTAATGGCTTCACGCCATTGGCGCTCGCAACGCTGCGCTACGCGCACGTCACATCAACCAAGTTCACCTCTTTTCGCCTCATCGCTTTTGGACCTCTGGCTACGCCCTTGCCTGCATTCAACAGTAAGATAGGTTTAAATTGGAATCAGACAGGTGGCACAGTACTGATGGTAAAGTGGAATCAGATAGGTAGCACAGTACTGATAGGTTTAAAGTGGATTCAGATAGGTAGCAGAGTAGTGATAGGTTTAAAGTGGAATCAGATACGTAGCACAGTACTGATAGGTTTAAAGTGGAATCAGATAGGTAGCACAGTACTGATAGGTTTAAAGTGGAATCAGACAGGTAGCACAGTACAGATAGGTTTAAAGTGGAATCAGATAGGTAGCACAGTACTGATAGTTTAAAGTGGAATCAATAGGTAGCACAGTACAGATAGGTTTAAAGTGGAATCAGATAGGTAGCACAGTACTGATAGGTTTAAAGTGGAATCAGATAGGTAGCACAGTACTGATAGGTTTAAAGTGGAATCAGACAGGTAGCACAGTACAGATAGGTTTAAAGTGGAATCAGACAGGTAGCACACACAGTACTGATATGTTTAAAGTGGAATCAGCCAGGTAGCACAGTACTGATATGGTTAAAGTGGAATCAGACAGGTAGCACAGTACTGATAGGTTTAAAGTGGAATCAGACAGGTAGCACAGTACTGATAAGTTTAAAGTGGAATCAGATAGGTAGCACAGTACTGATAGGTTTAAAGTGGACCAGACAGGTAGCACAGTACTGATAGGTATAAAGTGGAATCAGACAGGTAGCACAGTACTGATAGGTTTAAAGTGGAATCAGATAGGTAGCACAGTATTGATAGTTTAAAGTGGAATCAGATAGGTAGCAAAAGTTATGATAGGTTTAAAGTGGAATCAGACAGGTCGCACAGTACTGATAGGTTTAAAGTGGAATCAGACAGGTAGCACAGTACTGATAGGTTTAAAGTGGAATCAGATAGGTAGCACAGTACTGATAGGTTTAAAGTGGAATCAGACAGGTAGCACAGTACTGATAGGTTTAAAGTGGAATCAGACAGGTGCACAGTACTGATAGGTTTAAAGTGGAATCAGACAGGTAGCACAGTACTGATAAGTTTAAAGTGGAATCAGATAGGTAGCACAGTACTGATAGGTTTAAAGTGGAATCAGACAGGTAGCACAGTACTGATATGTTAAAGTGAATCAGATAGGTAACACAGTACTGATAGGTTTAAAGTGGAATCAGATAGGTAGCACAGTACTGATAGGTTTAAATGGGAATCGGACAGGTAGTACAGTACTGATAGGTTTAAAGTGGAATCAGACAGGTAGTACAGTACTGATAGGTTTAAAGTGGAATCAGATAGGTAGCACAGTACTGATAGGTTTAAAGTGGAACCAGACAGGTAGCACAGTACTGATAGGTTTAAAGTGGAATCAGATAGGTAGCACAGTACTGATAGGTTTAAAGTGGAATCAGATAGGTAACACAGTACTGATAGGTTTAAAGTGGAATCAGACAGGTAGCACAGTACTGATAGGTTTAAAGTGAATCAGATAGGTAACACAGTACTGATAGGTTTAAAGTGGAATCAGACAGGTAACACAGTACTGATAGGTTTAAAGTGGAATCAGACAGGTAGCACAGTACTGATAGGTTAAAGTGGTATCAGATAGGTAGCACAGTACTGATAGGTTTAAAGTGGAATCAGATACGTAGCACAGTACTGATAGGTTTAAAGTGGAATCAGACAGGTAGCACAGTACTGATAGGTTTAAAGTGGAATCAGACAGGTAGCACAGTACTGATAGGTTTAAAGTGGAATCAGATAGGTAACACAGTACTGATAGGTTTAAAGTGGAATCAGACAGGTAGCACAGTACTGATAGGTTTAAAGTGAATCAGACAGGTAGCACAGTACTGATAAGTTTAAAGTGGAATCAGATAGGTAGCAGAGTAGTGATAGTTTTAAAGTGGAATCAGATACGTAGCACAGTACTGATAGGTTTAAAGTGGAATCAGATAGGTAGCCACAGTACTGATAGGTTTAAAGTGGAATCAGACAGGTAGCACAGTACAGATAAGTTAAAGTGGAATCAGACAGGTAGCACACACAGTACTGATATGTTTAAAGTGGAATCAGCCAGGTAGCACAGTACTGATATGTAAAGTGGAATCAGACAGGTAGCACAGTACTGATAGGGTAAAGTGGAATCAGACAGGTAGCACAGTACTGATAGGTTTAAAGTGGAATCAGACAGGTAGCACAGTATGATAGGTTTAAAGGTGGAATCAGATAGGTAGCACAGTACTGATAGGTTTAAATGGGAATCAGACAGTAGCACAGTACTGTTAGGTTTAAAGTGGAATCAGACAGGTAGCACAGTACTGATAGGTTTAAAGTGGAATCAGACAGGTAGCACAGTACTGATAGGTTTAAAGTGGAATCAGATAGGTAGCACAGTACTGATAGGTTTAAAGTGAACCAGACAGGTAGCACAGTACTGATAGGTTTAAAGTGGAATCAGACAGGTAGCACAGTACTGATAGGTTTAAAGTGGAATCAGATAGGTAACACAGTACTGATAAGTAAGAAAATTGTGCACTTTGTGATAAATACTTGAGATTTACACGGCGTCTCTACATGTTCTAAGATTAATTTTCAAATGTGCAGCCATCTTGCCTTTGACCTTTAGAGGTCAATGACCTTGGACAATGACAATTTGCTACTTTAACACCATGTATCACAGTAACATGATCATAAATCCCTCAATTACAAACTTTTTAGGTGATTTTATGTTTCTCTCATTGGATTTCCGGTTCAGAGTTTGCTGCAGGTTGGTTCAATTGGCAGATCGTCGTGTCATTCTGTTATATTTTTGTCCCTGTGTTGCTTGTTGTGTTTTCGTCCAATTTTCTTTCTTAAATCATACCTTATTTTACTATATTGTCAAATCCGTGTCCAGTTGGCTTAGGCCCACTCCCAGGATAGGTAGCACAGTGCTACAGCCAAATTTTGTCTGTTTTGAAGCCACGTTTCTCGTTACATTTCTTTTCTCCCAAGTATTGTTGCTTCAAAAAATAAATACTAACAAAAAACTTTTATTTTTCATTCCAATACACAAACTTCAATCCATTTGTAATCCATTTGTAATATTTCCTGTACTTCATTATTTTATCAATATCTCCAAACTGAATATCAATATCTTCATTCCACCCACCCCGGTCCCGTATGTACCATTATACTCATAGTCTCCCCCCTTTCTCGCACCCTCCCAGCCTTCCCCCACCCTATCCTGCACCCTTCCAATGCCTCCTCCTGTGTCCCTAACTGTTCGAACCTCAAACATCCGATGCCTCTGTTCCAACCTGACAGATATCTCAATCCAGGCCACTGCTGATAAACTGGATATCATCTGTTTAAAAGAATCCTCCTTCCCAAACGACTTCCCTGGCACCTAACTGTATCTCCTATTGTCTCCTCTCTCCTGCTATTGTCTCCTCAAATTTGTTAGGCCTGATCCCCACTGTGGCGGTGGAGTTGCACTTTTGTGGTATACATAGTCAAGGCTCGTGGAAGAACTAGAACATTGAACGGACCAGGACGCAACAGAAAAACGGTAACAGCACAGAGAGAGTGGAGTGGGTAGGGGGAGAACACTACCAACAGAGTTGAAGGACAAAATAGAGGGAGACTTGGACAAATAATAGGTGTGAGGAGGAATGAGGGGTCGGGGAGGACACACAGACTGAAGAAGATGGGTACCGAAGCAAACTCTCAGGAAGGAAAAACAGGAAATTTGGAAGGAGGAGGGATTGGGGGTGGGGGTGTTTGTGGGAGTAGAGAAAAATCATGGTTTTGGATGGGGGAAGATGTGAGATGGTGGTGAACAGCTCTCTTCAAAACCTACAGGGAAGAATTAGATTGAAGAGAATGTGTGAGTTGGTTCCATAGGTGGGGGAAAAAGAGATGTGAATGAGTGGAGGTGGGCAGTGATTCTGTATTTTAGGAATTTCACCAGAAGGGGGTTGGTGGTGTATCACATGCACCTTGCAGATACCTGGATGGGGTCAGACCATGGAAAGATTAGAGTGAAAGACCAGAAAGAAGGCTGTAGATAACATTAGAGGTGGTAGAACTTTACACCAAAATTAAATTTCTCACTGGCCATGTACTGATTTTACACCAACCAACCCCCAGGAGTACCTTTTGTTGTGACTTCTCCTCTGCTCCCCCATCTTCTCTCTCTGTGTGTTGTCCTGTCCTCCAAACAGTGATGGCTCCATCTACATCTCTCTCTAAGTCGAAGACAACATGAACAAACTTTTAACCACTCATCCCAACTATCTCTCTCTCTCTCTCTCTCTCTCTCTCTCTCTCTCTCTCCTCCTCTGCTCTCTCTCTCTCTCTGTCTCTGTCTCTCTCTCTCCCTCTCTCTCTCTTTCTCATATGTGGTGATTTCAATTGTCACCATGTAAATTGCCAGGGTGTTGGTACCTATCTCATCAACATACCACTTCAGTAAAGTTATGCTGTGACTCCATGGGGCTGACTCAATCTGTGAACTCTCCAACTCGAATTTCTCCGAATGCAAATCCTCCTTACTGGACTTGGTGATGACAAACTTCCCTGCAAATGTCTCTTGCTCTTCCTCTGCTCCAATTGGTTCATCTGATCATATGCTTGTGAGAGACAAGATATCTCTGGCCTCAGAGGGATGCCTGGTGAGGATGGCAGTTCACTCAGGCAGATTGGCAGGGACTGCAAGCTGCCATCTCACTCAGACTAGTCTCCTATATCGACCACACATAGAATGAATTCAGCCTGGTAAGTCTTCCACAGAAACGAATCCTGTGGTAAGGCAGTTCCTCTGAAACAACTTGCCTTCTATTCCTGTAAGGCAAACCCAACTGAAGGCAATCTCAGATCATTCCACCAAGCCCGCAACAAGTGTATGTCCACTTTCAGAAGAGCCAGAAAACAGCACCTGTAGAACCTCAAAATTAACTTTCAAACTTGTCTCCCTCCTCGAAAAGCTGTCGGTGCCTCCTTGTTAAGTCAGTCTCTGGTTTACGCTCCCCTTCCATTCCTTCCCTTACTTCAAATGGCACCACAGCCATCTCCTCTCGTAACAAGGCTGAATACCTCAATTCTGTGTTTGCTTCCAAATCTTGTGTCCCAATCACCTCACTCCATGCACCCACCGAACCCAGTCTCACCAACCGCTCCTGAAGTCTGTCTTTTGTACCCGAGAAAGTGGAGAATTTTAGATCAACCCTCTATGCTCATTCTGCCACTGGACCAGATGACATCAGCTCATGTCCTATAAACATTCCATGTTACTCTTGCACATTCTCATTCTGCTCTTTTCACCCTAGAATTTGCCCCAGGACCTAGGTCACTTCCATCTACTTGGAAGTCGGCCAACTTCACCACATTTCAGAAACTGTAACGGCACTCAGTAGAACGCATACCCCCACCAGGCTGAACAGTTTACATTTCTTTCCCACTGATAAGCCAGATCTGGATTTGGACCAAATTGGAATCGGCTTGTTTTTGTC
Source organism: Eptatretus atami (assembly GCA_035128595.1). NCBI lineage: Eukaryota > Metazoa > Chordata > Myxini > Myxiniformes > Myxinidae > Eptatretus > Eptatretus atami. Next base: position 19,294,133 of record CM068965.1, read on the forward strand.
ACATAACAAACTCACCCACCAAGTTTTGCCTTAACACGTCCAGAACGTTTTGAGATATCATGTTATTCAGTATATCGTTTTGGCCCCATCTCTCAATGGTGAAAAATCACTTACAAAATTCTTACTTCTGGATCCGGATCCGGATCTTCACCAAAATCGAAGCATTTCTTCATTGTCACATACCCAATGACTCCTTCAAATTTCTTCTGGATCTGTCTACAACTTTTTGAGATATCATGTTCACAGACAGACAGATATACAAACAGCCAGGGGCGAAAAAATAGCCTCTGTTCACCTTCAGTGGCAGAGGTAACAATGTGAAAAAGCTGATCCTCTTAACTTCAGACCTATCAGCTTGCTTCCAATCATCAGCAACATCATGGAATCCATTATTGCAGTTGACATAAATCCTTCCTTTTCTCTAATGACCTCATCTCAGATTATCAATTCACAATCAGACCAGATCACCCTACCTTGGACATGCTGCTTGAACTCACCCAACAAAGGAAGGAGAACCTCAATGTCAGAAATGATATCAGGCTGTCTCCCTAGACATATATTGAGCTTTCATTACAGTCTGGCATTCTGTCTTTCTCTCCAAACTCTCTGCCTATGGCATCCAAGGACAACTCAACACATGGCTTACTGACTTGCTCTACTATCGGAGCCAACATGTGGATCTCCACGGAATCCTTTCATCTCCTCTCCTGGTCAAGGCTGGAGTGCCACAAGGCAGTGTCCTTGGCCTTATCCTAGTCTTAATGAAAATCAACAATCTCTCTGACTTTCTGGAAAATTCTCTTTATCTATTTTCTAATGACTTCCCCCTCCACAGTGACATACATCATCCTTAATATAGGCAGGCAGCAGCCTCTTCCATCTCTTCAGACTTTGACAAAATCACAAGCTGGTCAAACAATATGTCTTACAATCCTAAGAAGTCTCACACTCTCACTCTCTCTGAAAGGACCGCATGCCAAACCATCCCATCTACTTCCATAACAATCCTGTTCAAGAAGTTGAGTCACTCAAACTCTTGCGTCTCACTATCAGTTTTTATCTTTCTTGGGCAGACAGCATTTCTAAGTGGCCCTCCAAATCCATCTCCTGACTGGGCATCCTCCTTCATGCTTATTCTTTACTTAGCACACCTAAACTCTTATCCACCTTCAAGCTTTCATCAGCAGCTTGATGGAGTACTGCTCTCCCCTCTGGACTTGTGCCCCCTGCCTACATATTGCTCAGCTTGATGCCATGGAAACCAAGGCTTTCAAGATCATTGGAATCTCCTGTAATGAAGTTGAGTCTATGGGTAAATCACCGTGACGTCACAAGCAGGTCGGTGGTCTCTCTGTCTTCTACCTCCTGCCTTCTGATCTTGCAACATCTGCCCTTTCTGTGATTCGTCCCCACCCACCCCCCCCCTGGTTTTTGCAGGGTGCATGCATTTCACAAGCAACCTCTTTCTGGTGAAACGACCTAAATCCAGAGCAATTGCTCACCCCACTCATTAATTTCTCTTTCACCTACCCTGTGGATCTAATTTCCACAATCTCTTCAATCTTATTCTTCCCTCCAAGTGTTCAATTCATTACCATCTGAGATCATCACACTCAAAAGCCATGATATTTTCGACCCACGTTACCCCTCCCCCCCCATCCCACCTCTTTTCAAATTTCCTGACACCTTGTCCCCCTCCAGGTCCTGATCCGATCTGTGTTCGAGCTCTTCCATGAGCCTTGACCTTGTATCCAATTTTTGTTCCAGCTGCATGTGGTTAATGTGAATACAGGGAAAATATGTATTGATGAAAACATGTTCTGAATGTTTGTTATAAGCAGAGTGCCTTATAGAGAGGTCCAGCTGTAAATGTAAACCTAAAATACGTACTTAAAAATATGCATTTAACACTTGCCTCTGCACACCCTATGTAAACGATAAATGTTTAGGACTTCGCACCACTCGCTATACATTGGCCGTAAATGACAAAAACACACAGCCCATCTCAAATCATACCACCACAAAACCATGAAGCACCAGCTCCTCCAGAGATAGAGGTATGTGTGTCTAGCTATAAACAGGGTGTCTCAGAAGTCTGGACCCCGAAGAAAAAAATACACATTTTGCTTTTGATTTATTAAATGTTCAAATGGATTCCCATTAACTTGCATACACATAACAATTATTGCACGTATATTTCTCTGAACGTTTCTTAAGAAGAAAAGACATGTCAGAACATTCCTTACAAATATTTTCCTTCAGCTACACGATGCAGCTTGGTCTTGTGCTATAAACCACAAATTTCAGGTGTCCGCATAGGAAAAAGTCTAGTGGAGTGAGATCTGGATGACGTGAGCCATCAGTGTTATTCTACTGGGCCACAGGATCCTATCCACCTCAAAGGTATCGTTTCATCCAGCCAGTTCGGAGAGTAAAAGTATAATGTGGCGATGCTCCATCCTTTTGACACCACACTTTTCTCAATCGTGCTAAAGGCATACCATCCAAACAAGGAACCAACACCCTTTGTAACATTGCGAGGTAGCTCGCATTAACTTCGTAAACATTAACTTCGTAAAAGTAGGGGTGGAACAGAACGTCACCCTGAATAGCACGCCACACCATAATTCCCGAATCATATTTAACATGAGCTCCTTCGGTCCAATTAGGATTCTCATTGCTTCAATATTGCCAATCATGACTGTTGACTCCCTGGTCAAATGGAACGAGACTTCACTAAAGATGATGTCAGATAACAATGTTGGTTCCACATCAAGTCTATGGAAACAAAATTCCACACATTGGTCAGCATCGTCTCCATGAAGAGCTTGCACAAAGGTAACCCCTCTATGGGTGATATTTGTTCGCTTTCAAAATTATTGCAATGGAAGGACAGCTAATTCCAACTTCTTGTCCAATTAATCTCAACTATTTTTTGAGGGTTCTTGCAACCACAGCAAGAACATTTTCAGAATTTGTTCCATCTGTAGAGGAGCGAGGAAGACCAGCACGAGGTTTATCAGCAACACCTCCATTCGTTTTCAATCGTTGTAACACTTTACTGATGTAACACTGTAACAACACCGTCACCTCGTGTTGGCTTAGCAGTTAGGATGGCTGGCTTGGGATCTTAGGGTCCTGAATTTGAGCCCCATTTTCCACTTAATTAACACCAGGTGGGATTGACTCAGTCTTCCATCCTTCTGAGATTTGTGAAATGAGTACCAGTGTACTGGTATAGGGGCACTGCATCAGCGGCATAGTTGTGCACCAACAAAATGATAGCTACCCAACAGCCAAGCTGCCATACGAAAGAGGAAGACTGATGAATCGATGACTTGGCTTTGGCTCCTTGGGGTGTTTTTCATGAAAATAACTGACATGCCTCCCTGTAGCTTTTTCCAGAAACATGTGACAACACAAATTCCACCTTCTCTTTATTGATATCGTGAGCCATGAGGGTATTTTATTTACCTGCAACATTAAAACCAACAATGAGCCATGAGGGTATGCAAACTTTAAAAGTGAAATGCCTGCTTTTCTTATGAGGCCAGATTTCTGAGACCGTGTGTGTGTGTGTGTGTGAGTGTGTAATATATATAATATATATATATATATATATATTATATATATATAATTTTAACCACTCACTGACTCATTGACTGACTGATATTAAAGTCTGGCACCTCCGGTGACGTAGAAAGCTGAAATTTCACATGCCAATGGACATCGAAGCCGATACACCGGGAGAAATCACAGAACCGTTGGAAAGCATCCATAAATTTATATATATATATATATATATTAATGAAAAACATATATGCAGGTGAATGGGGAAGTACGGTAATTTGGTGTGCCCATGGACATCGAATCCGATACACTGTGAAAAATCACAGAACCGTAAGTTCTTGTAATTACTAAATAATGTAGTTATATTTCCCGATACTGCTAAAAATTGCATGCCAACATGACATGGTTCAATATTCTGAACTAATCAGAAATTCCAGTGCTCTCTCAATATTTTCACAATATCTAAAGTCCGACGAAAATATTTATCCATTGAAGCAATAACGGTGAATCAGAATAATTTGTGACACCAATTCACTTTTTTTTTGATTTTTACAGAAGTCAATATGTTGTTGACAAGCGTTTATAGAGCAAACATACATATTCCGTGTTTGTGTTCAAACAACATCAGCATGCTGTTCTCAGAACGAAATGAATCTTTGAATTGACAAATTAATTTATGGACTCGAAGAACAAATAATTAGATTCCATGAGACATTGTTTAAAGGGAATAGTAAGAGTCCGAGAAGTGTTAAAAGAAAAATAACTGGAGAGGAGATTATCATTTAGGATTATGGAGGAGTGAAGGAAGAACATTGTGTTCTCCCAGTGGATGAGATTAAAGTGGAACTGCGTTTGGGAATAGCTCGAAAGACAATAAATAAATTGTCTCTTTTTTGAAAGAGAAAGACACATGATACCAATAACTTACCGGATAAAACAATTGCAGAGAAGATAATGAAGTAAGAGTGTACGATCATCATATCGAGGTAGTGAACAAGATTCTCGAGTTGTGGATGAGGCTAAAGTGGATCTTGGTATCTGAAGCCTTTAACCCAACCAACGCACATTAACTCCGAGCATTGCATTGTGCAGCTACTTCAACCATACTTAGTGATTTTGCACCCAAATGTAAACAGAGTGCCTTACTTCTTCTTTTTCAGACTTTTACTTTATAAATGTGACGACATGATAAAGTTTAAATAAATCATCAGACAATCACTTTGTACCAGAAACAATTATCTTTCATGAAATATTAAAGTTTTCTCTTTCTGAAGTCTTCATAGCTGCTCATTACCACCTTAGTTGTTTCATGTTTTTGTAGAGTAATGATGACAATAAAAAAGAAAATCACTCACTTCCTTATCTTATTCACACAGTTGCTCTGATGTTTTGCAGATTTCAAAACATTTACCACACACATCTGTTTTTTACATGAGTTTGTTGTTTTGCTATGACTGTATGCATTGTGCCTTTCCTGTATCCTTCAATGTGTTTGGAACAGCTGTAGGCCTGAGGCCTAGTCCAATTAAAGGTTGCTTAGCTTCTCTGATATTTATCAAGATGTGTTCTTTGCTTTTTAATTTTCAATTCACTTCCATCTTTAAATCACGACACATTCCTGTACTTTTAAGTTACACTCTCAATTCTGATGTACCATACTCTGTTACAGAGCACCTGTGCTGCCTAAGCAGTTTCTCGGCAAGGGTTATACTGGGTGGTTTGCCATTGCCTTCCAGCAGTAGTTTGGGGGAGGTGAGAGGGGAATTTGTAATTTGGCCATGGTACCAGTGAAAACTCGCCAACTCTGCACAAAGGATATCGTGAGATCATCAATACCCAACAACTAATGCCAGCAGACGGGATGTCTGGTTTAACATCCATCCAAGGGATGGCACACACATTAATAAATCACCCTGCCCGTGAAACACAGGGATGACAGTTTATAGCTGGGTCGGGATTCAAACCCAGGCTAGACAGCTTAGATGCAAGTGTGCGTACGCCTCAGCCATTCTGCCATCTCCGGCTCAATACTTGTTTATATATCTACAATAATAAGTGTCTGTGTGTGTCAGTGTGTGTGTCTCCTCCATAACTCTAAAACCATGAAACGTAGTGGCCTGAAACTTTGCATGCATACTTTCTGAATTCCATGGGAGTGCATGAATGAAAATTGGGTATTTGGGTAAATTTAAACACCCCTTTTGAAGATAATTAATGGGGTGCACATCATGTAAAACCAAAAAAAGGCTTACACCTTGGTCAGCCCACTTTCCCCTCACAGGGCTTCATAGCCACCATTTTGTTTCGGCCTGCTCAAAAATGCCTTGCCTTGGAACCACAATGTACTCTCATGGACGAATTAAAGTGTTGTTGTTGTTCGTCTTTCGGCTGCTCCCGTTAGGGGTCGCCACAGCGGATCATCTGTTATAACTGATTTGGCATAGGTTTTACGCCGGATGCCCTTCCTGACGCAACCCTGGTCGCCTCTTACGACACAGGGATAGGATTGGGTTTCGCCATGATTCCAGGCTGCCCTACACCCTCTCATAGCGCAGGCCGCGCAGCACCGTCCTCAAGCGATCCTCCAACCCAAGCGTCCGAGTAGCCGGATTACAGGCGCACGCCACTACGCCCGGGTTCATGGACGAATTAAAGTATATAATCAAAATCTGTCTTCGGATTTGAGGATCAGTGCTTGTGAACTAAATAAGTGGTGAAATCTGGAGTGAAATCTGAAATGTTTAAGAAACTAGTGATTATTTTGACTGAGTAGTTTTAGGGGCTTATTGTGCTCCCTCCGCCATATTTACACAAGAAAATAAAAATATGTAATTTATTAGTTGGGCGGCAGAAAAAATTCCCGAGATAGCCTATTTGTTTTTTACTTCTTCTTATATAGGGTACTAGCAGGGATACCCGTGCTCCGCACAGGAATCCCGTGGATGACGGCGGGTCTGAAGGAGTTATATGTCACAGTTAATTGTAAAATTGTAGAGGCTGCCACCATTATTATTTTTTTCTCATCACCACTATAATATTATATTTTCCCGCCATGTTTTTATATGCAGAAGACTCGAGTTCAAAAATGTTAAGATTTATTGCCGCATCAGATAAAAAACCATAATGCCTCAACAATGTGAGGCTGGTTTCATGTCATCATTTGCGACTTAATTAATTCTCATTCTCTAGCAAATTCCGTTGGTCGCATGTCAATCGGCTGAACTTGAAAAATTAACGTTACGCAATCAGGTGATGACGTCATAATTCGGAAACCGGGAAGTCGGAAGTCATTGTCTTCAATTGACTGTAGCATAATTTTTTCATTCTATTGCAAATGGCGTTGGCCCCATGTCAATCGGCTGAACTTGAAAAATTAACGTTACGAAATCAGGTGATGACGTCATAATTCGGAAACCGCAAGTCGGAAGTACAATTCTTTTACATTGGGACACTCCCGGGTACATGTTCTGTCAGCATGTGAAGTTTGGTGAGGATCAGTCCAGTACTTTTCGCGTGCATAGGTCACAGACAAACACACACACAGACACACAGACAGACACACTTTCAACTTTATATATATATATAAATGAGCAGATATATCAGCAGTAAGACGACTCTCTTCTCTCTCTCTCTCTCTCTCTCTCTCTCTCCTCTCTCTCTCCTCTCTCTCTCTCTCTCTCTGCAGCTGACTCCGCTTGCCTGGCTCTTTCATGAGCAGATCGATCAGCAGTTAGCTGTTGCCGTGCGCGTGCAGTTCGAGAATTCAAATAACAGGAGGAGAATGTGTATGTTTAAAAAGTCAACGAATACGAACATTTTGTATTCCAAAAACCCTAGCGTTTTTAACCATGAAGCCTTTTGTTATATTAATACGCCGGCGCACTATTCGAAAGCCATTTTTTTCTAATGGAAATTTTATTTATTTTATTTATATATATATATATATATTTTTTTAAATATATATATTTTTTCATTTTTATGGAGAGCCACTTAGCGCATCCTGGAGCTGAATGTTAGTTCTATATATGTGTAAAGTTTCATCAAGATCGGTTCACTGATCTAGTAGCTTATTCGTCACAAAAAAACAGACAGACAGACAGTCAGACACGGACAGAAGGACTGCCATTTATATAGTAGATTATATACACGTACACGTTAAAGAAGATATGTATACATAAACTTTTCAGAAATTGGCAATTCTTATAACTAAGTGTATTTATTTAAGCAAAGCTGTGATCCCTCCTCCATATTTACACAAGAAAATGCAAATACGTAATTAATTAGTCGGGAGGCCAGGGAAATTCCCGAGAGATTTTTTTTACTTCTTTGTTTAGAAGTTATGATGTACACATACACATTAAAGAAGTTATGCACATGTATACTTTCATACACTCAACATCACCTCTGAGTTTATGTACTTAAAATAACTAAAGTAACTCATTGAAAACTCAACAAGGTACGTTTTCATTAGAAGGAAAATAGTCATGATTAATATTTGATGTTTTCAATAAAAAAGTGTCCTTTTGTCGGCGATTTGTATGCACTGTATACTGTTGAGATGTCTGGGGGTGTGTTCAATTCTTCAGAAGTTTACCACCATTGATGCACCATATTTTACACCAGCTTATTTGGCATGGTAAATAAGTGGAAGTTGTTTGTGTCCTTTTTAATGTCCCTGAAAACAGTAAGTTTCCTGTTTGGAATGATTTTCAATTTTATTTAACTGCAGGACAAGCAGATAGACGAAACAAATTACCTTGTTCCCCTGTGCAGTGCACTCAGTAAGCAATTCCATACAATTTGCCAAATTCAGAACCAAACTCCTGCTAAACTGCAGGTGTTCCGATACATATTCCAATTCATGTTCTACAGTGTTCAAAATATATAATTCAATATAAATTAAGTTGTTCCTCGATCATAGACTGACGTCTGGAGATAGACATATTGGACCAATTGCATAACCCCACTTTTTGCTTTGTGTGTGGGGAAACAATTTTTTAATACATTATAAAAAATATGAAAATATTATAAAAAATTTAATATAATAAATTTTTTTAATGAAATATACATTTTTGTTCCACTAAATTTTTATACAATAAATTATTTTTAAACTTTTGCTTAATTAATGAAATTGGCCTGACGTCATGGCATGTTGTGCAACGTTTATAAATTTATATTATTAAATTACATTGAAAAAATTTCTTTTGAGTTAAATGTTTTTTGAATGATTAAAAAAAATACGAATTCTTTCCATTAATTAAAAAAAGCTAATTCATTGTTTTAATTCTGAAGGAATCAACATTGTCCTTTGTCATTCATTCTACAATTGTTGGTGCTGTAAATGGAACAGTTTGTTAAGCTCACCCTCCTGAAGGGAGAGGCTATTGTATCATCAGCCAGTGTCAGTGCGTTTTTCCTTGGGTGTATGTGAGTCCACATGCAAATCTACTTCATATCGATCATTCATTCATTCTCAGAAATAACACAATCATTATTCACATTGGTGGGTCCACCATTCTTCTGAACAATGTGGCACATTTATTTTGGCCTTTCTCGACAAAACTTGCCATACATGCTTAGAAACCCTGGGGGTGTCTAAAGGAGGGCCACCATCACGACCCTCTGAAGATGCTCACATCAAAGGTTCAACTTTTCACTGAAAAGACACGAGGATGAAAAAATAGCTGTAGAAACGGTCTCCAAGCAGTAAGGAGGTGAAACAATGTTCGAACGGATGAGATATCAAAATAATATTGATAGAAGAAAGCCTGGTAATTCTGGAATGGGACAAAGCTGCAGAAAAGGAACGATTTTATATTCATGAAAAAATGGATGTGGCATCTTCTTATTGTGACCTTGATTGAGAATGGCAACACCATCGAAAAATTAATCAATCTTTGTATCCCTCATCTCTCTCCCTCTCCTTCTACTTCATCCCTATTTATTGTACAGCTTACAGGGCATTCGCTTGTGTAAATCATCGATCTTATGTACAACACTGCTAAAGGGGTTACATACAGAATAGACAGTGGTTTGCTTTCCACCAAGTTTAATTTCTGGGGAGCACATGATCAGATTATAATTAAAATTACTTATTAGTCGTGTGCAATCACAAGTAAAACAATATTCATGGTTATTCGATCATGAAGCGTTTGCAGAGTAATACAGTCCATACAACTTTAAATGTCCTGAACTGAGATTTTTCAAGCTTTTCTGCTGTAATCGAGGACAGATACAGAGAATATAAAGTTCCAAAGTTGTGGCTTCTAACTCTATTTTTATGATAAGCTTGAGAGAAATTAGTAAAGTACTATACACGGGGTTGTTCAAAGTTGACTTCCATGAATCTCCATGCCATGTGACGTGACAACATCACAACCATCTCGAGCAACGCTTGTTCATTGTATCACATTGTGCATGTCTCCATGATGTACACATGAAGGGTAAAGGAGAATGAAAACAGTTACACCCTTTGTGAGATCATTCAAAAGCACCAATTGAATAAACAAACGTCTCTCATGGCTGACAATCAATGCCTTATTATGACGTAGGTGAATAGTTTTGGATCAAACCGTCGTTGTGTGTGGAGTTTCGATGTTAATGTAAGGTGAGATTGTCTCATAAAACTTGGACTCTGAAGGGTCATGATGTCTCTTCATCAGAACCATATAAGAGCTCTTCTTTCTGCAAGCCTTTCAAGCACACCAGAACACATGATTATCACTTATTGTATGTACTCAGTTTATCAAACCTGTATATTTGTTTACTTCATCTCTGCCATTTTTTATTGTGTCAAAGTTTGCAGACATCTTATATCTACGTACTACACTCTTATCTTTAAATATATATTCATGGAGCATGGTCAAATCATTGGATAGCATCCAAGCATAACTATGTCATATGGTGTTCTGTGGGGAATTCTGGGATCAAGCAGTTCTCCTGAATTCTATGGAATATAAAGCTCTCAGAATTATTGGAATCTCTCGTGATGAGGCCAAATCACAGAGTTTGTTGTTCTCACATCTCAGACAGGTCAGTTGTCTTGAGGTCTTCCACCGTCTATTCCCAAATATTGCTCCCTCTTCTCTCTCATTCCTTTGACCCTCCCCAGTAAATCCACGATTCATGTGTTTGTCTTGAGGTCTTCCACTGTCTCTTCCCAAATATTGCTCCCTCTTCTCTCTCAATCCTTTGACCCTCCCCAGTAAATCCATGATTCATGTGTTCTTCCAGTCACCCCCTCCTGGTTAAACTTCCGAAATCCAGTGCTGACTGCACACCTCAACTCTCTTTTTCATCGCTTATCTCATCTGTGGAACCACATTCCAGACGCTGTTTTGTCTCACTCTTCCCTTCAAGACTTCAAGCAAGCAGTTCACCGCCACCTCTTTTCATTCCCTATCCTGACCCATGATCTTTGTTACCTCCATAAACCCTTCCTAATCCACCCATTTTACTTGATAGATTCAGGGCTTCCTCACCTCCCTTTACTCTGTTGCCTCAGAGGTCCGGCTAATGCAGATCATCTGAGCCCCAGGACTTTTGAATCCATCCCCCTCCCCCTTTTCCCCATGTGAATGGCCAAAACGATCCTCACACATGAAGCTGCAATGGGACACTGTTACAAATGAATGTTCCCCAAAGGACCGGCCAAACACGCAAATTAATGGTTTATTAAAAGGAAAATATGGGAGAGATGGAAGGACAAGACACTTTAAATAACCAGAATCGATCTGGCAGTTAACATACAGAAATAGGGCAAAAGGAAGCAGGCAAACTTACGTATATACAAGAGAAATAAACCCCATTCATGGTGCCAAAATACTGGACTCAAACACGAAAAAAGGAGCAGGTGAGGATCTGAGCAGGCACGGTCTTGTATTGGGTCCATGATGACCCATGCTGGTTGGTGTTGTACAGGGATGGTGCAGGATGGTACAAAGGCAATGATGAGGTGACAATGAGGAGCGTCTGTGGCTTCATGAACCATCTGTATCTCATCAGCGAGGAAGTGTGTGTGTGTGTGTTTGTGTGTGTGTTTGTGTGTGTGTGTGTGTGTGTGTGTGTTGATATGTCTCAAACATGAAGCTCTTTCAACCCAACTGTGTGCACATGCATGTACACGAGCTTTATTACCTCAGGCCCAACCTTACACACAGCAGATCCCTTTCATTGGCCACCTGCTGCCAGTGGGTGGTGCCACCTTCCAGGCAGTCCCACCCCTCTCCAGAGCTCCACAACTCACTCTCTCACCATGGCTTGCCATCTTTGGCCAAACAGCCCATGATAATCTCCATTCCATTAGAACCAATGCCTTTCTGGTGCCTTGGTGCCCACCAGTCCTCCACCTTGCCTCACCTGTTTTTTAACTTGCCTGTTTAAAACAGGAGGTTTTACACAATACAACGTTATTCTATGCTGCTCTATAATTTCACATATTACATCCAACTTTTCTCTGACAGATCCCTAATACAGGTGTAACTCTAACCTACTCGAGCACAGAGACCAAGCTATTCTTACGACAT
>CM068965.1:19366532-19380669 GCA_035128595.1 Eptatretus atami
AGGATGGATGAATGCTTTTTCAAATATGGACTTCGCAACAAGTCAACAATTGCCGCTGGCAAACAATTCAAGTTTGCATTCACAACATTATTGGAAAAAAGTAAGATTAGATGAGATGGTCTTCATGTTGATCTTGAAAGACAACTGAATCTTGACTCCAATCTTTCTATTATCTGTCAAAAGGATTGTATCAAAGTACACATCAATGATGCATATCAACCAACACATGAAACAGCCTGATCTGCCTGCGAACCTCCTCCTGCTAAGAGAACAAGACGCTCTCTATCCAGTGACAGATTTCTATCCAAGACGCATAATTTGCGGTGAGGTATGTCCAGTAGCAGAAAATGCTAGACATCCGGATCGTTGGAGCAGAGAGGTCAAATGCAGACCCGCCGAGCATGGATCTGAACAAAAAAATTTCAAATAAACTATTTTGGTTAGTTTTACAACACCATATAGGATGAGCAGGCCAAACAAATTCAAGTTAGACACGGTGGTGTTATCAGTGACCTTCATGTTGCTGATGCACAGTATCATACTAACTGTAAAGCAGTATTTATGAATCGACCCTCAGTAAAAGCAGCAGCTGCAAGTCACAACTAGGGTATGTGTGAAGCTTCAGGCCTTAATATGGAAGTGAAGTCTGATACTTTCCATATTTGGAACTCTGTTGAACTGTATCACTCATACATGAAGCATGACGGTAAGCGTCTCTCCAGGTGAAACCTATTGAAGCAAATATATGATCATTTGGGTTAAGATCTGCTTGTGTTGTCTGGAAAAGGCAAAGCCAGCATTTTGCTATTCTGCAACAGTGCATTAGTGCATTCAAACTAGTAGCTGATGACAGTGATGAAGAGATCTGCTATACTGAATGTAATTGCTAAGATTATGAGTGAATCAAAGGAACTGAGACCTGACAAATGGACTTATTCTACAAGAATAAGAATGGACTCGGAAAATGAGGAAGTGAGCCGAACACTGCACACCCTGCCATGTATATCCGACAGATTAGACTCCACCATGCCTTCAGCTCTCGTCGGTAATATAATTTAACCAGGCACATTACAAACCATCCAACATCTCTTCAAATAGCCTTGGACATTGTTATGTGATAAAAAAAATAATTAATGGACACGTTTAATGACTTCAGTTATTTGCTCCTATGATGAAGCACTTCAATTCTAAAGATCTGCTGCTGTGGCTGCTGGACATGAGTCTTCATTGAAGGCTGTATTAAGCATCGAGGATGGCCTCATTCAAATTTTTTAAAAAATTTTGATGCAAACATTTCTTCACAAAATGGCCTTCGATCAACTCATGCTCTTGCTCTACTCCTAACACAAGCACAGAAATCAGACTCCAACAGTGGGAACTAGAACAGCACTCGGTAGAGCGCGTACCTTCACCAGGCTGTACAGTTTACATTTTGTATCCGACTGACAGGACGGATCTGCATCCGGACCTTAACCAAAATCTAATCGGCTTGTTCTTGTCACCTACCCAACTCATCCAACTAGTTTTGTGAACATCTATGCACAACTTTTTGAGATATCGTGCTATATATAGTTTTTGGTCTCATATTTCAAGAGTGAAGAATCACCTGAAATATTTATAAATTTTCTCATATCGAGATCCTGATCTTCACCAAATTGAATTGATCTTCACCAAATTGTTGTTCCTGTCACACACCCAACCTGTCCACCATGTTTCGTCCGAGTTTGTCCATAACAGATATCCTGCTCACAGACAAACAGGCAAACAGAAGGGAATATGTATCCTTTGTCCACCTTCGGTGTCGCAGGTAATAACACAATCCGGCGACTCCACAAAGTAGGGATGATGAAGACACAGTGATGATGATGACAGAAGAAGAAGAAGTTGATACCATTGAGGATGACTAATTGGTGGAAATGGGTGAGTTACTTGATGTCATTTGGTTATCACAATATGATTGTGTTTAAATTGTTATCCCCAGATTGCACACAAGATAGTGCAACTATTTCATGCTAATACTCGTGTGTACATCTGAGATTATATGGAATGATTGCAAAAGTTCAAGTAAAGCATTGAATTTCACTTTGAATGTATCATCAAATATGCACATATATATAATTTATATATATGTATATATATATATATGGATATATAATTGGGAGAGAATAAGCATAAAAATGTTTGTTCTGAGTAGATTTGAATTGTCAAGCAATGTATTTGGGAAGTAATGTTGAGAAATGTACTTTGCAGATGGTATTAGCCAGTGCTAACATACACCCTTGTTAGTGTGATATAACTTACTTATCGAGACGTTATCATGTTCAAGAGCAATACCAATACATTATACTCAAGAAAAGCATTCCAAAGAGGTGAAACTTGCCAAATATTTGATAAGGTACATGAAAGGTGAATTTTCATTTGCACAGTAATGTGCAATTACATTATACTAACGAGAACGGCACTCGGTAGAGTGCATACCTCTGCTAGGCCAAACAGTTTATGTTTTGTCTCTCATTGATAGTCTGGATCCAGATCTTCACCAAAAACTAACCAATTATTCCTTGTTTCACACCAAAGCTGTCGACCAGGTGTCGTGCAAATCTATTCGTAACTTATTGGGATATCCTGCTCACAGCCAGCCAGACAAACATTCAGTGGTGGAGGGAATAAATGGACTTGCTGCCTTCATTGGCCATGAACCTACACACACCAAGCAACACTCCATTGTTTCCAGCATGACTCATAATCTCTCCACCAAATTTGAAACAGATTGATAATACCGTGAAACCCCGACATTCGTGGATTCGACATTCACGGACCCCGCGTATAAGCAGTATACAAATTGTGACCTGCTTCTACTTTCATGACCCCTGTGCTTCAGCTATTCGCGGTTTTTGCGGGCACATAAACCAGCTCCCACCATTTGTGTGCCTAAAGTAGCTTCAGACGCATATAAACTACCTTCAGGAACGCATAAACCATCTCCCACCAGCCATGCACATAAAGCAGCTCATAAATCATTTTTCCACCAGACATGCACATAAAGCAGCTCTACACACTCATAAACTATCTCCAGCCATGCACATAAAGCAGCTCTACACACGCATACACTACCTCCAGCCATGCACATAAAGCAGCTCTTAAACCATCTCCCATCAGCCGCATGTTAAGCAGCTCTACTCACACATAAACCGCCCCTGCCACCATCCCCCAATGCAATCCCCCACAAACAACGGTTGCACTATCCACCCCTCTTCCATCTATTCACAACCCCCTGCACAGCTTCTTATGTGCAGCGTGTCCGGGTCTCATTCTTTATTTTCATCCTGCTGCCTTGACCTGTTGTGATTCCTTGTGCTCATGGGCTTTTTGCTGTCATTGTTCAATCATGGGTCCTAAGCACAAGAGTAATGCAGGAGATGCATCTAAGAGGCACAAAAAAGTCATGAACCTGAGCCAGAAAATGGAGCTACGAGACCAGCTATCAAGACGTGAGAGTGCAGTATCTGTGGGCAGGTATTATGGCGTGAACGAGTCGACTGTCCATAACATAAAAAAAATGAGAAGGTGATTCGCCAAAGTATCACAGTTCGTGCAGTCTCCAGCACCAAAATGGTTACCTAGGTCAGGGTAGTTCACATAGAAACAATGGAGAAGGCATTAAAAGTGTGGTTAGAGCACATTGCCGAGAAAACATGCCATTAAGTGGACCTGTGATTCGTGAAAAGGCAAAGCGCATGTGCAATCATCTGGTTGGCACGGGTGGTGCTGCAACACATGAATGAAGCAGGTACGAGCGATGTGCTGAGTGATTCGAGTATGAGTGATGGGGATAAGAGTGAGCCTAGTCCCTTCCAAGCTAGCAGGAGATGGCTTGACGGCTTCAAGAAGCGGTACTGCACGGTTTCCACGATGTGAAGCTCAGAGGCGAGCGTGCCTCAGTGGACCATGAGGCAGCTGAAACTTTCCCTGGTCAACTCGTGCAGCTCATCGAGGAGACCATCAACCTGACCAGCTCATTGCCCAACCTGACTGTTAAGTTCCTGGCTGAAGTGGTGCAAGATATGAGGGCAGTCACTGACGGGTTGCAAGATGCCGACCCAGTGATGGAGCGGCAGCTCCTGTTCAAGAGGGGGTTGGATGATGTTTTGCTCCCATACAAGGAGCTACACAGAAAACTGCAGCACTCAGCAAAACAGTCTATTATCCATTTTTTTCACTCTGGTCCCTCCACTCAACACCATCGGCACCCTCACCTACGTCCCCTTCAGCACCCTCATTTGCGTCCTCGTCAGAGGAGTTCACTGGATTCTAACTCATCATCATCATCTTCATCGTCATCATCATCACATCAAAAATTATGTCGTATCTTGAATAAAAATTGAAAAGTGTACCTGCTGTTGTTTTTGTTCTTTTATTTGTAAGCACTTTTATTGAACCTGTAATCATGTGCATTGGTGTTCATAAATTTTTTTAATTTTCCCTTGTGAATCACGAACTGCCAGGAACCTATCCCCCTTTTTCCCATTGAAACAATGCCCCGACATTCGCGGCATTTTTCAGGAACCTATCCCCGTGAATATCGGGGTCTTACTGTGTACTTCTTCATTTATTTATTGGGCACCCCTGTACATGGGTGGATGCGTTGAGTCGTACTGAATGCCTGTTCTCTCAATACAAGAAAGGGCAATAAAAAATGTCGCCTGGTGGTTTCTGAATCAGTGGACCGGAGGCTAGGAAACCATGACCCGAAAACAGTGTGGACCCGAAAACACATTTTTGTGGTTTGGCATCGCGACTAATCCAAAATTTTCCACAGCAACCTTCCTATAAGTGGGATAAGTTTTGCTTAGTTTGGTTATAATTTTATAAAGTGGTTTGCTACAAACATGTACAACCAGGTCAGACATGCAGATCTAAGAAGCTTAAAGGTTGATATCCTTCCTTGTTCCTGTGAAGATACAAAGTGTTCCCCCCATACATTAAATTTTTGTCTTCAGTTAAGAAAGATCACATGGGAGATCGTTTACTCTTCTTCCCTCTTACCTGTTTAACTGCAACGATTGCTCTCCATAGTTTTCGCGTTTGTCTGTATCCACTGTTTGTGTGTAGCGAATAAAATCCAGAGCATTATAATTGGTAAGTGCAATCAAATTTATCAATCAAGTGGCCTTCAAAACAGCAATGTCTTCATCAGCAATTATATTTCACCTTTTCATCATTGCAAAGTTCAGGCAGATTCATTATTTTAGACAACAACAAAGCGACATCCTTCCTATCAGTTCATCAGTACATGAGTGAAGGTTAGTGTGTGTGTGTGTGTGTTTGTGTGTGTGTGTGTGTGTGTGTGTGTGTGTGAAGCAACGAGCAGGGTCTGGAATAAGACAACGAGCAAAATAATAGTTTCCAGATGAGGCAAGGACTTGATTAATGAGAAGGAGAAACACAATTGATTTAGTGTGAAAGCTATGAGGCAGTTAGCTACACCTACTCAATCATACAACAGCAAGGAACCATGATACATTGAACATGAACATTTCAATAGGATCAGACATTGAACCACTCCTAAATTTCCTCCTCTTTATGTCTCCACCTTTGAGCGAACACTACAAAAAAGATGAAAACAGCAGCTAAAGCGATAGTGGCAATGATCACCCACAGGACGACTACATGATTGTTGGGTGGCCCCGATCCATGGTGGATCACATACTTATCTACAACACCATGGTGGTTCTCCACTTGGCAGACATACATGCCAACTAGATGTCCCTCTGTGATGTTGAGAATACCAATGATGTGTTGCACATTCCTTGAGTCATTCGAAGCCATCACAACCTCACTTGAATCAAAAATTTGTCCCACTGGGTTCCTCCAGGTGATTGTAGGTACCGGTTTGGCAGCAGCCTCACATAGTAGCCTCCCACGAGTGTTGGAGTTCACAAACTCAGTCCAGATGTACAGGATCTCTGGTCTCACTGTGGGGTCACAAATTCATGTTTACTGTGGCACCATGTAAGTTTCATACAGGATTCTTTCCTGACTACAATGTTGGACATAAGCAAGGTATATGGTTTTTAGATTACCATCCAGATTTATTGTGATCTGAACACTGGTATGAATAAGTATGTTATCTGCAGCTGTCAGCAACAGGAATACACTCTAATGGGGGCATATAATTATGGAGCAGAATGGCCAACTTGAGGCAAAGTCATGTTCAGCGGCAAGGTACTCAGTACGAGTTGGTTCCGACAGACTATGGATTGAAATTGCCAACAATCTCCTCAAACGTGATGTTAAGAGACCTTTTTCAATCCAAAAGAGAGGCTGTGCCCGCTCCTCATAATAAAATGTGAGCATTATCAAATTGTGAGGACTTACAGCTAGATGTAAATATCGATGCTTTTCTGATGCCCTGGTGTGTTTTGCTTTTGTGCATTGTGATGATGGTGGCCAATTGTTGAGCATGCAGGAAATGTTTTATCCACTGATGTCACAAGTACATCTTATGTTGTGCAACAAGGCAGTTTAAGGTCCTTAACATCGACCAGAGATGATGCAATATTATATCCAAATCTAGTGGTAAATTTTCAGTTAAACAAGGAGTTACAATCTTGACTTATAGTTTATTAATTTAAACCAAGATTACCTACCATCAACTCGAAGCTGGGTTGGATTTCCTTCAAATGTCATGAATTTAGCAGTCTCCAAACTTCTCCACCAATGTAGCCAACTTGACTCGAAGAATTCGAAGACACACATGTAAGTTCCCTCATCATCCATCTTCAGCTCACTGACCTTCAGTGATCCATCACCTTGAGATGGGTCTCCTTGAGAGTTCAGCCTTCCTCTGAATTCCTCATGTATGTATTCTGTTGTGCTGTTGTAGATAACTACCGTGTGGCTTTCACCATAACTTCTGAACCAAACAACGCTCAGGTTTCTCATGTTGTAGTTTAACAGGTTAGTAAACTGGCAGGTAAGATTAACAGCCTCTCTCCATAGACCGATAACCTCTGATTGGACACACAGTGTCTTTGCTCCTAATATTGTGCAATTATTTGCCTCTTGTGCCTGATATTCTGTGGAAGAGAGACGTAGGGTTAGCAAGGGTTGGATTGCTGTATTAAATGAGAAAACTTCCTTAAAGCATGAGATTAAGCAATAAAATAGATTCCCAGAATAGTTTAGGTAACAACTGAACACAAAATGAAAAAGTTGGATTCTTCGACCCATTATGAAAATATATGCTAAGCATTTACTTTTGGAGGGAATGAGAGTTGCTACAGGAAGTAAATCATTGAACAAAATTTTACAAGATCCAAATTTAGATAATCTGCATTGTTTTGTTTTTGTGACAGAGACATGGGAGCAACAACAAACAAACAGTCAAATCGTCAGCAAAGTGCAACAGAGAGTTAATTCGGCCGAGGTTGATCGAAGCGAGGTTGAGGCTGCATATTCCTGCTAAATTAATATCCGGCCGAGGCCGAGCAAAGCGAAGTCGAGGCCATTTATTCCTGCTAAATGAAACATTGCAACCCATGCCTGCAGAAAACTGATTTTTTGGAACGCCGGTTGCATTTTCTATCCAATCATCATGCAACTTTCAATGTATGAGGCTTTTATCAATGCACACATTTCTTCTTATGAAGCCAACTTAGTTGTGGGAAGGCTGTGAAGGCCATAAAATATAAGTTGATGAGTCTTTCATTGATGATGGGAAAGGAGGTGCACAGAGCACACTGCACAAGTGCAAACACATCCACACTTGCCACTAGAGCCCAAATTTTCTGAGACCGAACTGAAAAAGACAGAAAAAGGCAGGAATCCAGAATAAAATTCCCCCACAATTTTCCAGGAATTCCCAGGAAACAATTTACCGGAAAGAAACACGAGATTTGGCTCTTTTTGTTTGAAATATTTTCTCAGCTCAAGCTCAAGAACATTAGGCCTCAGCCGACGTTGCACAATGTGGCCAAGGAATGCTGTGGATGCCTATTACCTGGTAAGATTTATATATGTAAAGGGAACTGCATTGTAGAACAGCAGCAACTAGAACCACACTCGGTAGAGCATATACCTCTGCCTTGCTGAACAATTAATGTTTTGTATCCCACTGATAGTCCGGATCTGCATCCGGACCTGAACCAGATTGGAATTGGTTTGTTCTTGTCACCTACCAACTCATGCACCAAGTTTTGTCATAACTCGTCCACATTTTTTGAAATATCGTGCAATATATCATTTTTGGCCCTATCTGTACATGGTTTCCGAATGACTAGGAATTTATAAAAAAAATTATCGGTCCGGATCCAGATCTTCACCAAAATATCACCAGTTCCTCCTGATCACACACTCAAGCTGTCCACCAAGTTTCATCTGAATATGTCCATTAGTTTTTGTGAGATCCTGCTCACAGGCAGACGAGCAAACAAACATAACCTCCATCCACCTTTGGTGGTGGAGATAAAAAAAAACAAATAAAAACCCTGAATAACCAAACGCTGCCTTTCACATTAAAAACTAGAAGAGCACTCGGAAGAGCGCATATCTCTGCCACGTAATGCCTGATCCACGAGAACATATGGGGCCCAACACATTTTTGAAATATCATGCTATGCAGTACTATATCGTTTTTGGCCCTACCTCTTAATGGCGAAGAATCACTTAAAAAATTTATTTGTTCTCGTATCCAGATCCAGACTCGGATTTTCACAAAAATCTAATCAATTCATCCATGCGACACACCCAACCTGTCCAACAAGGTTCGTCCGAATCTGTCCACAGCTTTTTGAGGCATTGTGCTCTATATCATTTTTTGCCCTATCTCTCAATGGTGAAAAATCACTTTATTCTAGAATTCTAGAATTCTAGAAAAATCACTTTATTCTAGAAAAAAATTCTAGTAGTCAGATCCAGATTCGGATCTTCACCAAAATCTAATCAGTTCGTCCTTGTCACACAAAAAAAATAAAATCCTCAAAATTTCATCCGGATCCATCCACAACTTTTTGAGATATCCTGTACACTGACAAACAGCCAAACAGACAGAAAGGGGTGAAAACATAACCTCCTTCACCTTCCGTGGTGGAGGTAAAAAACAGAAAAGAGGACAACCAATGCCCACAAATGAAAGCCTTACCTTGAAACATACTAGATAGAAGAAGGAAAACGAGTAGAATTCTGTTGGATTGATGAAAGAGCCTCATG
This sequence comes from Eptatretus atami, assembly GCA_035128595.1. Lineage (NCBI taxonomy): Eukaryota > Metazoa > Chordata > Myxini > Myxiniformes > Myxinidae > Eptatretus > Eptatretus atami. The sequence continues at coordinate 19,375,743 of CM068965.1, forward strand.
GTGTCTCTCCGTGATTTCCAGTTGAATGCAGTATCAGCAACCTCTCCTAAAATATCCATGTGATGTACACAAAGTGAAACCAACAACAGTTTATGGCAGTTCTTTCACCCCAGAATGCCACTTCCTTCCTCCACTGATCCCTGCCCTCAATTAAAAAGTATCAATACCTCCGGCATGACCATATCAGCACCAATTTTATTACATCTTAAAGGTTGCAGAGGTTAGTGGTGTTGAGGAAAGAGAGTTAGGTAGAAGTGGGAAATAGTATGGTGTAAGAATGGTGTAAGAATGAATATGTGTATGAAGCATATATGGGGGTGAATGTGAAAAGTTCTGATATTTTTGAAAACTTGAAAGGAAGACTTTCATGGTAAGATGCAATAAGACCCTGATTTCACATTTTCTGAGATACCGATAGCAAGGCTACCTGCTCGATGGTACTCGATATATGTAAGTAAACGATTTTTCTTCAAAACGCGACACACCATTTCGATATCTGTTCGTACAGAGATGGCTTTATTTCAATACATGGTGTCTGATACATTCTCAGCCTCCGACTGAACAATGGAGATATATTTGTTTTGGTATCAACTTTTCCATACGTAGGTTATTCCATATCCTTTTAAACTTTCATTTTCTTTACCCCCAACATCACACTTTCACAAGCATCCATGTTCATGCTGTTGTGATTATTATTAAAGAGCTCAAGTTGAAAAACCATGAGTTTAATCAATCTACAAGAGCAATGAAAACAAACAAGTTGGAGAAAGTTACAAATAAATGGGATTTTAAAGAAACAATTTTCTTGTAATTGCATTATGAGTTGTTTAGAAATAGGCCAAAGTGTCACATTAGAGTATGTATGTCTAAGTGGGTTGAAAAGATGACCTAGAGCTATGCACAGTTGCCTCTAAACTATATAACCAGGGTTTGAATTTTGTCCCAGCTATAAACTGTCACCCCAGTCATTCACAGGCAGGATGATTCATCAATGTGCATGCTGTCCCCCGGATGGACGTTAAATTAGGCGTCCTGTCTTCTGGCATTAGCTGGTGGACATTAAAAGATATCATGGTGTCCTTCACGAAGAGTAGGCAAGTTATCACCGGCACCGTGAACAAATTCCAAATTCCTGCAAATAGCTACTACTGGAAAGGTAATGGCAAACTGCCTACTATAACTAACTTTTCTTGCCAAGAAACTGATTCAGCAGGAATGAACCTGCCTTTGGGCCAAACACCAGAATACGAATACAAAGATGAACTGGAGATCTGCGATCACAAAGTGATCGCCAAGTTTAAGCCTCTCAGTGGAGGCTTACCCTTAGTGATCACCCACGACTTCTCCTTGGCCCATGATCCAATGATGGCCATTTTTTTTAATCGGACCACCATATGACCTTTACCATCAACATTTAGGAATAGAGTGAGTGGAAATTTAGAAAATGTGTTCCCGTCTAGTTCAACAATCAATCCATGTAACTCAACATCATGGAAATCGGAGAAAATTATTCAAGTTGTGATCAAAAATGTGTATTTTGTTAATTAGGTGACAATCCAAAAAAACAAGGATGTCAAGGACATAAATCAAGTGCAGGAACACGATTATGATGCAAGAACATCTTGGAAGGCCGAACGAGCAAAATTTTTTTTCCCATTATTGATACAAATTTTCTTTTCAAAAGTCCCAAACAGATCCGAGACACAGCTTGGAATTTGGCAAAACTAAATGGTGGTTTCGTACTCCTATGGGTATAAAACCTTGACCTTTATCCCTGAGGGGTATGATGTAAATTAATTTTAAATGTTGCTTGCTATAGGCTATCTCGTGAGGGCAATTTCGTTCCGATCGGACAAACTTTAGTCGAATTAGAGTAAAAATATTAAAATGTCTATCATCGGATCATTACCTTAAAAACTTGTCTTCCCGATTTGAAACACGAATGTCGATGACATATTCACATGGCTTGAATAAAGTTGTACTTCCGAGGTTGGTAAGAATGGCGCTTGCCACTTGGACATGGTGTGTTCTGTGCTGTCTGGAGAGCGGATACCCCCTTTAACCTTTGCGGAGAACGGTATGCGACTCGGCGGCCGTGAATTCTGATGTGCTGTGCATGGACAGTATATACACGTACATGGTATATGCTGTCATTGAACGAACCGCGCATACCGATAACTGAAAATAATTTATCATTTGGTTAAAAAACAGTTTTAATTCAACAATTATTCAGAAATTACATTCCGAGCATTGTGAACAAGTCATTATAAACTCAAGTCGCATGTATGTTGCAAGCAAGTCGCAAGTCCCCAGACACCAACTTCGAGTCTTAAGTCAATTTCGTCAAGTCCGAGTCAAGTCGCAAAATGTTGCGATTTGAATCGCCAACTCTGCCATTGTAAGATAGGGTCAAAAACGATAGACTGTGATGGCATGATATCTCAAAAAGTTATGGACGGATTCGAACAAAACTTGGTGGACAGGTTGGGTGTCTGATAAGAACAATCATATTTGATTTTGGTGAAGGTACAGATGAAGATCCGGCCCATCAGTGGGATACAAAACGTAAACTGTTCAGCCTGGTGGAGGTATGCACTTTAACGAGTGGTGATCTAGTTTGGTCACGAGTTTCTCAATAACACAAATTTATTTGGCAAATACTGTCATTATGGTGAGGGTATTAGAAAGCATTCCATCTTTCAGAATGAAGTGAAACTACCTTTCCTGTTTCACATTTAGAATGAAGTGACCAAGGCCTTCAAGATCATTGGAATCTCATGTGATGAAGATGAGAGTACGGGCCTATCACTTTACCAAAGCAGACAGTTCAATGATCCATCTGTCTTCTACCACTTCCTTTCTGGTCTTGTACCCTCTGCTGTTTCCTTACTTTACCCTCCCACCTCCCCAAGCACCACGTTCCACCATCAACCCCCTTCTATTGAAGCGACCTAAATCCAGGATCACTGCTCACCTCCACTCATTCGTTCCCAGCTGTGGAATCAACTTCCACATTCTCTTCAATCTCATTCTTCCCTCTAGGTCTTCAATACAGCTGATCACCACCATCTCAGATCGTCCCGAATCCACAACCATGATCTTTTCTACCCTCGTTAACCTCACCCAAGTCCCAACTCCTTCCAATTTTCCAGTTTCCCCTCCTTGGATTTCCTTCTGTATCCGTTTTGTCCACACCCTCAATAACTGCGGAAGACATGATGGCAATTCCAACACGAGGAGTTATGTTGTCTCTGGGCTCATGCATGCAACCAAAAATAAATATATATAAAACATTGATCATTTTATTTGGAAAATAGATCGAATGTAAATGTGGACTCAACCAAAGCAATGCAGTATCATGAGGGGGGGGGGGGACTGGACAGTAGACAGAACCATTCAAAAAGTGATACATTTCCAAACCATCCCCCACATCAACTGAAACAAGTATTAAAACAATTTAATAACATAGATGGATTTAATCCTACAAAATATGAAAATATATATGAAACATTAGGCCTTTTATTATTTTTAAAACAATAATTACATCAACATTCCCGACATGAAATGTGATAGTCAACATGGTGGACTGAGCCAAAAGCCAGGAATGAGAGTGGATGGGGGGATAGGGTTGGCGGGAGGGGGCAGGGGGGTAGAATGTTCCATAAGCCAAATTTAATAACTAGATGGATTTAATCCATAACAAAATAACAAAATTATAAAAACATTGAGAATTTTATTGCTTGAAAAAAATTGCACACAAAAAATAAAATTAAGAATATATTAAACACAAGGAAGCAAAAACCGTCCACATCTGCTTTCGAGATATGATATGTTTAAAGGCGGGCTGAGGAGCAAGAGGGAAGAGATTGTTAATGTGATATTCATCACAGCCTTCTTAGATGCTGAATACGAAATATATAACAACAACACACGAAGAGGAAGATCAAAATAAGAATGCAAAATGCAAAGCCCTCTGCATTAAAAATGTAGAGCCTTATACAGATGATCTCTTCTTTTTTTTTTCTTTGAGAGGTGCAGGCAGGCACGCACACTGAGCTGGAGCTACAATATATATATATATATATATATATATATATATATATAATATATGTATATGTATATATATATATATATACCCGCCACCGCTCGAATCCTCCGTCCCTGAACCGTTAACAACTGGCAGTCAGGAGCGGGATATTTGGACCAGTGGTGCATTTCGCACCCGGACATTGGTTACAAAAAAAAAAAACGGTCCAAATTTGATTTGATTTTATGCTTGAGCGATCGGAGGAAAAACTTGCAAATTATAAAGAAAATGGAGCGCAAGATGGCGGCGCGGCTCCACCTTTGCGCGACACGAAGCGGGAGAGGGCTAATTATAGCGCAACGAACGGCACAACACGAGGCGGAGGATCCCAGCCACCGGTTCAACCCACGTGGTCACGGCATGCGCCATGGCATGCGTGGCAGGACGACTGCGTGAACATTGAACAGCTTCAGACACAATTGGAGGATGCCTTGGAAGAGGTGAGGAGTTATGAAGATTATATAAAGGAGGTACAAATGAAGTGGACGAGGCACAACGGCACGCAGACGAGATTCAGAAAAGGATGTGTACGGTGGGTCACAAAAGTGGCCGATATACGGGAACGAATTCGGTGGCTGAAAGAGTACATAGCCAACAGAGTCGACGAACAATGTGGAAAAAATAATTTAGTAGTGTTCTATACCCATAATTTGGAAATATGAAGAAGAGCATACGAACAAAAAGAATAGAGGAAGAGCAGATTGGTATCTCCTAGGATAGGAAGAACTTGGAGGAAGAATGGAAAAAAAAACTAGAAAAGGAAAAATGTGAACAAAATTTGGAATTGAAACAACTGAAGGAAGAGGTAAGATCAGGCAAACAGATAAGAGAAAGCCTAGA
>CM068965.1:19390591-19419206 GCA_035128595.1 Eptatretus atami
GGGGGGGGGGCATTTATTCTTTATAATGATCCACAGACTGTGGACAGAAAAGTGATGCCACTAGAGGGACCCAGAGTGTGTAATGTGGATGGATGTTACTTTCCCCAATATGTTTGCCTCACTTTCAAAGTCAGGTTCTGTGTTCTCTGATGTCTGTCTGTATGTAGTATACATGCATTTGATTTGTGAGGAGCAGCTCTTACATGAGCCTTAACGTAAAACTATTCAAAAACAAACGCAATATTCATATTATCTGCACTATCTCATTGGTTCAAACCCCTTGGTCATTACTCTCACTGATTCCAACCCACCCCCAGTCAACGATGGATTTTAAGATTTTGACATTTGAACGACAGCGTAGACACAATCCACTTGGGGTACTTCAAAATCAGTGTAATCACAGCTTCCTGAGCTTGGGTCCAGAGAATTCATCTGATGACACATACCAGCAAACGTCCTAGTTTCTTTCTGCAGTAAGAGAAACAATACCTTGTAAAGAGGTGTGAAAAAAGGATATATTTATATGTCAACGTCAAAGGAAAATTAGCCAGTCAGTGCATAATGTACATACAAATATACGATTTTAAACATGACAAAAATTCTAACACAAAGTGATAGTTTTAGTAAACTTCAGGGATGAATGAATGATTACCCCATGCACATGAAGAGAAAAGTGTAGTTAAGCAATTGATTCAGTCTGTCTGTCTGTCTGTCTATAGATGTCAGTCTAAGATTGAGGAAACACCGAATTTCCCTCGCTGGAGGAGAGCATATTGCATTTGGGTCCTTTTGTTACTTGGCAAAGAAATATTTTCTTTTGACAAGTATGTCGATCAACTCTGTTTGTTTGTTACGGCTTGGCACGGCGTTCACTGTGAGTGTGATAAGTCGTTACTTGGCAATTTTTAATTTTTTTTGGATGAGTATGTTGATTGCCCCCATTTGTTTGTTGGTGTGTTTGTTTGTGTGTTTATCTGTCCGCTCGTCTACAGCCCAAACTGCCCAACCGATCTTTCTGAAATTTTCAGAGATTAATGTCACCGATGCTGCGACGGTCCGGCATTGAAGTTTCGTAAAATTCGGTCGACCGAAAAGGTATACATAAGCCAATAGGCCGATTTGAGCCAAGTTTTCTAAAATCCTGAAATTTCATCCGATTGACTTGAAATTCGAACAGGACTTGTAATTCAGATCACTGAATTCAACAACCTTTTACTTTTGAGGTTATCTTAGGTCAAAAGGTAAATATCGGCCATAAGGTCAACCCAAAATTGGGCAATTTTTTTAATTGTTTCCAAAATTGTCAATTTTCATCCGATTAACTTGAAATTTGAAGAACATTTGCATATTAAGTCGATGAATTCAACCACATATTAATTTTGAGATCAACTTGGGCCATATGGCCAATTTGGGTCAAATTGAGCCAAATTTTCTAAAATCCTCAATTTTCATCCGATTGACTTGAAATTTAAAGAACATTTGCATATCAGGTCTCGGAATTCAACCACCAATTATTTTTGAGATCAACATTGGCCAAAAGGCCAATTTGGGCCAAATTCTCTAAAATCCTCAATTTTTACCCGATTGACTTGAAATTTGAAGAGCATTTGCATATCAGGTCACTGAATTCAACAACCAATTAATTTTAAGGTCAAGAATTCAACAGAGGCCTAATTTTTTTAATTGATAGGGCCAAAAACGATATATATAATATGTATATAATGCATATAATATATATATATATATATATATATATATATATATATATATATATATATATATATATATAATACACATATCACTATATCTCAAAAAGTTGTGGACGAATTATGATAAAACAAAGTGAATGCGTTGGATGTTGACAAGAACAAGCGGATTAGATTTTGGTTCAGATCCAGCCCATCAGTGGGATACAAAACGTGAACTGTTCCAACCCGGCAGAGTTATGCGCTCTACCGAGTGCCGTTCTACTTTGTGCTGTTTTGCCAAGTTGTCACTTTATGAGTGATTTTTCATTTGTCTGTCTGTCTGTCTGTTTGTTTGTTTTTTGTCAGCACAGAACTTTAATGTTTTTCTCCGCAACCGCTTGTCGGATTTAGAGAATTTTTTTACAATTGTAGCGACTTCTCATGTGGAGTGTTGTAATGATAATTATGATTTCACAGATCACGTGGTGTGGCAGCCATGATGGAAAACGGTAAAATTTGGACCTCTATCTCTGAAACCGCACTAAGGAAAAAATTGAAACTTGGCACACATCAAGTACACCTCATGAGGAATAAGTATGATTTATTTAATGATGTCATGGGTGCCTTTGTTATGACCTCATAATTGCTTATGTAGAATGCTACATCTGATTAGTATGAACATTTTTGAGGGTCATCGAAGGATAAAATTGTCCACAGAAAAAAAAAATTGATGACGGCATCGGTCACGTGATTCGGCAGCCTTATTGTTTTAAAAACACAACATTCAAAAACCTTCTCTGAAGTGGCTGAACAGATCGAGGCAAAACTTTACAACTGTGACCTTGTATCCATGAGGAACAAAACGTTCACACATATTATGTCATCGGTCACATAGTTTGGGAGCCAAATTGGATTTACCCTAAAACGTATAAAAATCTTATTCTGCAGAATGGCTGGATAGATCGAGGGGAAACTTCAGAGAAATGTTCCCCAAGCCTTGGTTGTACAAGTTTTTTAAGGAATAATTGTTGTCGCATGGTTTGGCAGCCATATTGGATTGAAGAAAAATATTAAATAATGTTTTCTCTGGAACCGCTTAATCAATCAACATGAAACTTCACAATTATGATCTAGTAGTGATGGAGAATATGTTTTAAATTTCAACTTGATCGGACATATGGTCTTGCTGCCAGAATTATTTAATATTTTTGATCTGGGTTTTATTTTTTTTTTTGAATAAGGCTCAATTGGCTGTGCCTCAACGGGTTTGAGGGTAGAGGAGTTGCAGCTGAAATGTGAATCGTTTCCAGGTTCCACCTGATGACTTCATCTTTGCATTTTGCGTGTTTGGGTTCCTTTTGATTACTCCAATGCAGGACTGTACCTATTTGGTCTTCCATTTGATTTGAATTGAATATATTTTAATCCCATGCTAAATTCAATTCAGTAATAATAAATGTCATGAGTCAGGAACTTGACCTCTGACCAGGGATCTGAGATGGACACTTAATTTCTTTGGTACCAGGTCTCTTCGGAGAATCCTCGGCCATCTCTGGTCGAATGTTGTGTCCAACGAACGGTTGCTGAGAGAGACTCAAATGAGATTTTTTTTACCGACATAGTCTGTGAGCATCAGCTGCAGCTGTATGGACATGTGGCTCATTTACCTAACGCTGATCCTGCTCACCAGATTCTCTCAGCGAGGGAGCCTCATGAGTGGAGTTGGCCAATGGGCCGACCACGTGCCTCATGGTTGCAGCAGGTTGATCAACATCTCAAGAAGATGGGGATGGGCCAGGCATCTGCCTGGGGGGATTGCCAGACGGAGGCCCCTGGAGTACTGGTGGAAAGCGGACGCAGTGACGCACTGCTCCGGCGCATGCTCCCAGACCTGACCTGACCTGCCCTGTCCTGTCAGGGTCAGGTGTCCACTCAAAGCGGGGTTGCATCAAAGCAGGATATCTTGGTACCTTGTTATCACTGCCAGCAGTTATAAAGTGGCAGTTCTAGTTATGTCTCTTATTATTACGTCACACATCAGTCCACAAACACCACACAAAACAAGTCCTGGCGAGGGTCTGCAATTTCTGATTGCTCTTTTTCTTGTTTCAGTTGAATTTTATATTTTGTACTCTGTAGAACTCGAATTGAAACAAGAATCAGAACAGAACCTTCAGTTTTTCAAGACTTTGTCTGACTGTCTGTTGACAGATGTCAGTCTATGATTGGGGAAACACTTAATTTCAATTGAATTTTATATTTTGAAAACTGTAGAACATGAATTGAAAATTGAATTAGAACTTAAACCTGCAATTCATCAATACTTTGTCTCTGAATTTGGCAAATTGTATGGAATCTCGTGCTGACCGCACATGAGCACAGAGAGGATTGCACATGCTTAGTAAGGTAATTTTTTTTTACCCCGTCTGTCTGCTTGTCTGGCAGTCAAACAAAATCGAAAATCATTATAAACTGGAACCTTACTATTTTTAGGGATGTCTTAAAGGGCACAAACAATAGGCATGAATAATGAATTCAACGTGTGAAAATAAGGTGGTGTGAAGGATGCTGCATCAACAGCGGTAAACTTCTGAATTTGTTTTTTATTTTTCCTAAAGCCTTTAAAGCCTTTATTTGAATTGAATTATATACTTCATCATTATCGAACAAAAATCGCCTTATATCCATTAACAATATCCTTATCCAATATCCATTAACAATATCCAATATTAACAATATCCTTAGCATTGGAGTACTTGGACAAAATATTTACGCTGACTCATGCCCGGAGGGCAGAATAACTGTAAGATTCAGCATTCAAACTAATATGGCGGCACTTAGCACTGTTTGTTTAGTTTCAAACAAAGCAAGAGTTTAAAAGATCCTTCCCACGTCCTTTTTCTCCAGATTACATGGGATAACGTGTTCTATGAACTCTCAAGTTCATTGAAGTATCTCGGGATGTATGAGCAGTCAAAATGAGGAATGAAAAAAGAATCGTTATGTGCATTTCGAATCAGAGTGGAATGAATGGAGGAATGCAAAATAACAGCCAAAATAATGTCAATGATACTCACAGGGCCTTTGGTGGGGAGAGTGCCTGAAAGAAGGAAAAAAAAAATGAAAAGAGAAATAATTCATTCATTTGAGACAAAACACTAATAGTCCACATTCTTGTCTGTAATATTAGAAGATGCCATTCAGTGATGGTGGGATCCCAATACCAATCCCAAATATGCTGTGTTGATTTATCAGGTTTCCTAACGTCCTTGCAATGCATCTATATGTACACTTATCTCTCCTACTTTACTGGTCATCCCACAGGTAATTTAAGTACAAGATCCTTCGTAAACCAGTATCACTGTTGGAGAAAAGAAAACTGCACATTCTTGATGGCGATGAGGCGATCAGGAACTAATAGAGTTCGTTTTTACATCATGAATATTTCAGTAAGGTTTCCATTGAAATCCTGTCCCCTGTTGAAGGAAACTTCCTGTTTTGAGATGGATCTCCTGGATTGAGGATTGTTTGCACCCTTAAAAGGAAAGTTGAGTCACAACACTTCCTATTCTCTCCGTGCAGACAGGTACCCATTTCCTTCCCACATTTTCCTGGTCATGTATCAGCAGCTACTTCCTCAATCTGCCCCTCTCTCACCCCTCCACCAATACAACATTTGCTCGGTTCTCTAGATATATGTAGTTGCATCAGAGTGGCGACCCGTCCAGGATTGTGCCCCCCAGCAAACGAAAACTGCCTCAACAGCCTGATGCGTCTGAACACATGAAAAGGAGTGGTTCTTCTTCTTCTTCTTCTTCTACTGCTCCTCAATATAAAATGTTTTGTTCCATTGTGGCACCATTCTTCAGAGGTTTGTTCTACATTGCACTTCCTCTTTCAGCCATTTCAGGTGATGGTTCACAATCACTTTATGGCATCCACTTCTTTTATTCTTCTCTCTGTATGACTACTTCATATTGTTCAATCCTCATCAGTCTACCCTTGCCCCCCCCAACCACCATTTTTAATTTTACATTTGTTAACACCTCCAAAAGAAGATAACTTGAATTAGCACAATATTATATCTACATTGATGAACAGTTTAAGATGGAGCTCATCAGTAATACAAGAAGAAAGGGAAGTACACTCGCAATTGCTCCACTGGCATTTGCGAGTAAAAAACAAAGAATGGATATGTAATGCTTCATTGAGATCACATGATATTGTGTTTGGAAATTTAGCTACTTACCTTTTATTGACTTTCCCTTTTCAAACTTCCTGTTGTAGATGCAGGATCCATAAGCAAGAAGAAAGATAAGATAAAGGACGAGGATGGCAGACCATCCAACGATGACATAAAATATTCTTTCATACTTGAAGCCTTTATAGAAAATATGTCGCCTCGCCAGACCATACTTGTTCTTCACGAGGCAGCTATAATTTCCAGCTAACTTTTTTCCAGTGATGCGCAAAATACTGACGATTTGCAGTTTATTAGGGACATTTTCATCCACCAAAACTTCACTTGCATCAACCAAGTGCTGTTTTGGGTTCAACCAAGTAATGTTTGGTCTTGGTTTGGCTTCAGCCTTACAAAAGAGCCGAGAGGAGGTGTTGTCGTTCGTGAACTCCATCCGTAGGTCAATGACCTGTGGACGCACTGTGGGAACACACGATCTTGTTTACTAAACCATTTGAGTCCATTGTTATCCAACACATTTCTCATAAAATTATATTTTTGCAATGGACTAGTTGTAACCTACTCAATTACTGCATTGCTGCAATGTATTGGTAGTTTTGTTACTGCAGGAATCAATAAAGGAGCAATTTTGTCTTGATACCAATATGGATTGCCCAAATCATCAGTGTCATGTGCATAGGGTCTTATGACTGATGTTACTGCAGCCCTTGTGGTTCCTCGATTCCATGTGACATCCTGACCTGACCTGTGGCTTTGTGACTGATTTCAACACAATATTTTGAATAAATGTGTTTTTACAGCACGTGCGCTGGTATACAATTGCACCGAGTTTGAAATGTCCCCGGTGTCTACCATGTCTCCGGTGCCCCCCCCCCACTCGCCTCAAGTGACAGCCAATGACTGCCATCCGGTAGATGGCAGTGCGTAACCTAGACGGAAATGGCGACAATTGACGGAAATACCCGAGTATTTCAATGGAAATTGTGAAACTAATGTGTTATATCTGTGAAAACTATTGAATTTATTGCTTGATGGAAAAAACAAGAAACGCTCCCCTCTCATGTACGAACGAACGAAAGACGTCATTTCCGCCCACCATGGCATTTCGCGCCGAACGCCGAACGCTGAAAGCTAAGTTCTTCTTATGCCATCATTCTCTTTAATATTAGCCATAAACAAGTGTTTCGTCATGCATTAGTAGTTGAAATTTACTTACAATTATGGCAGATATTGGTGGCAAAGTGATAAGTGGTTCTTTCAACCAGGGACATCTTGAATTATTTTCATAACTTTGTACTGTACATTAAAAATATGCAAAAAATAAATATGCTTAAATTCAAAATGTGTTCGTCTATATTTATATAATAACAATATAACTAATATTATGTAGTTGGTGTAACCACTATGTTTCAATGTTTTGCTCAACAAATATTTTAGCTTTGCTTTCATCTTTTCATCAGCAAAGCTTACATTTTACTCATCATTTGTTTGTCTGTACATTAACTTTATGATTATTATTTTTTTACATCATTCTTTTGCGGCCCCCTGCCACACTGTATCGAACGATTTCATTCCTTCTGTTATATATATAGGTGCTTATCACAATAATAACAAGATTTTTACATTTCAAATATTAAGTACGCTTTTTAATTGTTTTTCAACTGAAAAAGCATAAATTGCATATTTTAACATTTGCTTCATTTTTAACATATTTTAACAATGTACTCATTTGCTTCACCACATGCGCATCTCATCTCACAGTTCACGCATCTCACACAGAGAGTATTGAAGGATTTCACTTGTTTTTATTTAAACTCACCATTGACACGAAGCTCTGTTTCATTTCCTTTTCTTGTTTTTAATACATACGTTTTCCCACGGTTGTTGAACTGAAACGAAAATGTGTACATCCCCTCGTCCTCCATCTTCAGGTCTCTGATCCTCACCGACCCATTGCCCTCACTTGGCTTTCCCACAGTTTGAAGCCTCCCTTTGAAATTTCTATGGATATAATTTGTTTTGCTGGTGTAAATCAATTCTTCTTTTGAGCCCGGTTCTTTATAAGGTGCTTTAAAAAGCATCAAACTCAAATCTTTAATTAAGTGACCTTCATCGTGGGTAAACAGACAGGGAAGAATCACATTGTCGCCCCTCATGCCGATCACCTCCGGCTGCACACACAGTTTATTGGTTCCTTCATTTATGCAGTTGTTCATCCTGTCCTGGCTTTGTGATTCTGTATGGGAAGTGGGATAGAACACAATATTGTTTAAATTTTTATTTCCAGAAGCAAAAATTGATTTTATAAAGTCACAACTCTTTTAACCAGGACAAGAAAATATAAGCAATGCTTTCAACTACTTAGTTTATCATGGAGCAAACCGAGGTAACGTTAACAACAGGTTATTGGTTAATCAACTGTAGATTCAAAAAAGTTATTCAAACCTCCGTGGGAGTGAAAGCCTTTTGTCGGAGCAAAACCACCATTACATTAAAATCTGGTATTTCTCTTCCAAGGTAATGTTCGACTTATATGTTGTACCCGTTTGTCTTGTTCATTTCTATCAATACAGATAAGCCAATATTAAGGGATATAACAAACCTAAAATTAAAATAATTACTTGATATTGACAGAATGGGTTTCTGGTATTCATTTTAAACCAGATATTAATTCAGATGGTGCCATTTTTATGTCTTTAAAGAAAAGTGAAGAGTGAACATGCATGTATAAGCAAATGCATGAATAACGAAGAATAAGACTGGTGTTTATGGAGGAGAAAACATTACATGACGACTTACCGATTAAAACAACTCCAAATGTCACAAAGAGAGAAGAATAAAACAGAAAGATCATTCTTTCAGAAACAATGATTTTCAGAAGAGAAGAATAAAAGAGAAAGTTTACAAAAAAGAGATCCTCGATCTAATTTGGACTTCACAAAGCCTGAGAATATTATGAGTGGATAGATAACTTCATCACTTCAACGTCAATGACTCAAAATGACAAGAGAAGTGTACTTCTCTCCAAAAGCAAAGAGGATCTGATTGGCCTATTTTGCAGTCTCCTCCTTCAATGTATTCAGAATGTGGAGACAAAGCATCTGAAGTGCCACAGACATTGAATAGACATCTTTTTGGCACTGATACTCAATTGTTTCTTAATCTGAATCTCTTGAATCAGAGAAATGTTACTAGCTGAGCATAAAACCAGATTTATCCTGATTTCTTCCTGTCCTAGTTAGTGTATTACGAATCCGAAGTCAATATTATCATTATGGTACAATGTGGGAAAGGTCAATTGAAATTGTTGTAAGACTGAAATATTAGAAAACGATCAGTTTATTTAATGGTCTAATGCATCAGGCCACAAACTTTGTGATCAACCATTGTATGTCGAAGAAAGAGGAATATGGAGATCAACTACATCTGCAACATAGTCTCAAGAAGGAAGCGAGACCAAAACAACACATGAACACATGCAAACACACACACATACATACACAGACATACAAACACACAAATATGATGGACGAGTAAGTACTTACAAAAGCTATTATATTTGAAGATATAACCTTAACATGAAGGAAATTTACTGATTTCCCAACTGCCTGGATCATCAGCTGGGCGCCGCTAGCGCCGTGAGAAAGAGAAAGAGGAAGAAAAAGAGAGAGAGAGAGAGAGAAACTATTTTATTTCAAAAATATAAATGTATATTTATATATGTAAGCAAGTAGATAGACCATTCAACAGAGTTATAAGGAAAGAAATAGAAATCAAAGGATACAATAAAATAGAACCAAAATCCCAAAGCACAAAGAGAAGAAAGCAATTCATACAATTCATACAATTAAGGATAGTGCATTTATTATATACACATCACAAGCATATAACTCATTCATTCTCCTGAACCATACAGAATCCTTCAAAACATCATAAGTTAATGAACTCGTAAAGCCCTTTTGACTTTGAGAAAAACAAAATTCAAGTTTTAATCTTGCTGACACCAGGGCATTAATAAAAAACATTAAATAAAAACATTGTTCGATGGACTTTCCATTTAACTATCTTTCCTTGATAAATATATTGCAAGTTTGGCTGTGGATCTTAAAACGCAAATGGCAAATGCACCTGTTCTCGCTTTCCAGGAACCCTGAAAAGAAAACACCGCAAAGAGAATGTAACTTTCATTTTATGCAACACACAATTCAACAACTGAAAAAGGGAACTAATCTTGTACAGTTGGTACAAAGCATGAAACAGGTTTTCAGTACCTACCCAGAATGGGTAGATATGTGGGATAAAAAAAAAATTAAATAACATTTGATGGAACAATCCAGTGTACTAATCACCACTGGAGATCACCCATCTTTTTGCTTATGAGTTAACTCGCCATGGACTCCGACACAGGCTCAGAGGAGGGAGGTAGGAAGGGGGGGTGGGGGTGGGGTACTCCCAAGCTTCACTCCTTTTCACCGGGTCACTCCATTTTAATGGTAAAATTCCAAGCAATAACTTCACACATTATTTATATGTCTTTGCTCCTAGTATTTTGAAAAAATATTTAATCCTACACAAATGGGGGTAAGTCATTGGAATTAAACTGTTCAATTAACTGGGGAGGGAAAACTCAAACGGTAGCACTTCAACTTCTTGGGTCCAATACAGTCCAAGTTGAAACCCTTTCTATATCACTTCTTTTAGAAAATTTTCCTATCACCCTTTTGTATCATATTCCTGTTAAATCTGCTAACTCTTGCACATATTTCTACCCCCAACCTGAATCATGACTATGCCACACATATAATGCCGGCTGCTATAAAATGCTGACAAAAGTCATGACTTTTGGGAATACCATAAAAAGAGAGTTATAAAGTAGGGGCTCCTGGGCCAACATTTTTGTGATATACAGTAGGTCTCCTCCTGGTGGGCAACCGAAAGGCTATGCCAGGCGTTCACGAGACTGGTAAAAAGTGGGGAGAGGTGATGAATCAACTTGGAGCAGGATCAAGAACAATTTGAAGCCACATCCGAGCTTACTTTGTTGCCACAAAATGTGACTGTCAAGAAGTTCACGTGGAAGTCACTCTTTATGTAACAACTAGCTGAGATAAATTTTCTTTGCCTGGGTAAACTTATTAGAAACAAGCAAAGGTACCAAGCATTGAGGGACAATGCGGGTGCCTCCTCCCACACCTTCCCCTCCCTCATCCCCCATTCTTCAAACCCCAGCCCCTCCCTCTGGACTCCCACTTGACACCTACCCCTTCCTTCCCCCACCCTCTCCCCTTCCTACCCCCACCCTCTCCCCTTCCTCCTCCCACCCTTTTCCCTTCCTCCTCTTACCCTTCCCCCTCTGTCATCCCTCCCCTGCCTCCTCTCTTCCACCCATCCCCTGCCTCCTCCCACCCCAGCCCTCCTCCGGACACCCACCCCTTCCCCACACTAGGTATGATATGAGATAGTACAGGACCCACCTTCTGGGTGGGTCGATTTTGCACATTACTTGTTACAAAAAGTATAGTCTTTGTTTTGCAAGAAGACTAAATGTTTGTATGGTATGTGCTTAAAAGATTTCAGATGGTCTAAACTCTAAATGGTAGACTCACACGCAACTCTCACGCACTCTTCAATCCCTCTCTTCCCTCCAGGTCTTCAAACCAGCTGTTCACCACCATCTCTCATCTTCCCCCGTCCCAAACCATGATTTTTTTCTACCCCCTTTAATCCACCCCAAACCCACCTCCTTCAAATTCCCTGCTTTCCTTCCTGAAAGTCGCTGTAGTGTCCATCTTGTTTACCCCCAGTACCCTGCCCCATCCCTCTCCCTTCAACAGATCTCATGCATCTCTTCCCCACTGTTTTGAGCTTCTCTCTCCTGTCCCTCTTGCCTCCTGCTCCCCTTGTTATACATTCTGTGTATTAGCTTTTATACGAGCCTTGACATTGTATTTTTTTTTTTAATGGGGTACATTCCAACAATAGTTAATGTCTAAAGGGTCGAAATGATCTAATCTCTCAAGCATGTAAAAAGGGTCCAAAAGGTCCAAGTGGTCTAAAGCTCAAAATGTCAAAGGTCCAAGCTGTGTAAGCTGTCTGAAGGAAGTAAGGGTCTTACGGATCTTTGGGGTCTTAGCAGTCGAAAGGGTCTTCAGGGTCATAAAGGATCTTTGGGGTCAAGAGAGTCTTTGGGGACTAAACGTTCTTCGGGTCTTATAGGGTCTTAAGGGATTCAATGGTCTTATGAGTCGTTTGGGTCCTCTGAGTCTTTGTGGTCTTACAGGTCTTTGGGGTCTTTAAAGGCTGTGGATGTGGATCAAAATACCCTTTGAACAATCCCCAGGTCAGAGTTGGTCTGTGTACTAAATGTTGTGGTTGTATGCCCAGCGGTCTTTGCAAAAAATAAGAACATACAGACATTCAGACGATAAATATTATTTATTTAATTAGACGAGTGTGACACCCATGGGAAACCCATGGGCATACATATGTATGACATTTGGACCACCCCACCCAGGAGTAAGACAGCACAGGCGTGCTGCACCAGGACAGCACATGGCTACAGTCTCTTAAAAGGAATACATTTAATGAAAATAAATGAATATTTATAATGGACAATAATTCAAAAGGTAATGAAAATAATAATAAAGTAAATAAATCCTACAGTCGAGACGCATCTCACACAGACTCAAATACAGACAAAGGGAACACAAAATGAAAAGAAAAACCTTCCCATTTAACTATTCCTGTACTTAGCTTGGCCCAGAGCTGATCCTTATGGAACTGTAATTGAGGTGCTTCTCTCGTAGCAGGACAAACACACGCCACGCAATCCTGCACATCAAGGCTCAAAACCCCAGTGTAACGGCTTTGTGTGCTCCGATCGTCCTCACCGACCCGACCAAGAGCAAAAAGCCAGCGTCTTGCTTCACCACACGAGCCAAATAGCCTCAACACAAATTCAAATTGGGGCCACTTTTTTTTGGTTTGGGGGGGTTCATTCCCCCCCTTCCCGGCTGGGCACTCACCCTCCGCTCTCGCTTCTCAAAACCATGCGCCTCCACTCTGATCATGGCTCTCCACAAAATACACAAGCCAACTCCTTTTTCCTCTTAAATGTGCAACCTACCTTCCTTTGACTTTGATCATGTCGATATCTATCCTCCGTTCCGGAGGATTATATATATATATATATATATATATTTTCTGTTAACGTCTGCGTGTAATTTGACGTATCTCCTCCAAAACTGCCAGACGGATTGTCGCCACTTTCGCATGCGGGTGCTCTGTGGTCTAATGAACAGCATGGGGTATGTGAGATCACGCCAGACGGACAGGTTTGGGAATTTTGGGCGATTTTCTAATTTTTACATTCGTTTGCATGGCGACGTGTGACGTCACCGCTGAGAGGCGTAATTCCGTCATGACATCATCGGTCATTCGCTGAAGTCATTACGTCTGTCGTCGAGAGACCGTCATCGCTGAGAGACGTAATGCCACCTCCTAGAAAACAGCGTCTGCAATGTAAAACCCTCTTCTGCACATGCGGACTACCTCAGAAGGTGAATTTGACACAAAAAATGTAACAAGAAACATTGTATTTAAAGTAAAGATTTATTTTTAAAAATATTATTTCTGTTAACGTCTGCGTGTAATTTGACGTTTTCCTCCGAAACCGCTGGCAGGAATGTGCTCATTTTCCACATATTGGGGTTTCTTAATGTGACGAATACGATGCACTAAATTTCTAAGCTGGAATTGGATGACAACGTGGCTTCAACAAGATTTTCAACCCATCGACGGCCGCATTTATTCCCGTTCGGTCACCATCGATGAACTGCTGTCCGGTAAGTGCTGCCATCGATCCAAAAAATATGAACTCGAGTAAGGGAGTACTCATTGCATCAAACACTGAACATAAACACAACTAATAATAAATAGTATGCTCAGAACATCAGCAATGGTTGTCATGTTTTAAAAATCAGCGTGGAAGGAGGGGAACGATGAGCGCCAGATCTCTGCCAACATGATGTACCCCGATTGGTTCTTTCCCGTACTGAACACGCCTCTTAGACTGTCAATTTGTGTCTGAAATCCAACGTACATTTTAAAAACACCCGAAAATAAGTTGCAATAGGCCTACGTCCAGATAACATCAGGGGCTATAATCTGAAGGTAGGCGGACACAGGGAACGGGTATGAGGTCATCCCTTCATTGCCCGTATTCTCTTCTTTTCTTTGTTCTTCGAAAGCGCGGTGTCCGACAATAGATCTGTACCTTGAATGCGTGCGTGTTAACTGTTTAAATTAAAGAGGTGTTCGATTGTCGGATGCACCAAACAACTGCCGTTCATTACATTAATTGTCAATATCAACCGCCATCGTTACCTGTGTTGTGTCTTGCATGTGTGATCTTCAAATTAAAGCGTCCAAGCGGTGTTTGATCGTCGGATGTGTGCCAAAAAGTGCCATTCATTGAAATTGCATTCTGATTCTCGGTCTCCCTCCACTGCTATGTTCAGTCTAGGGCTAGGCCTATATCATGTTAAACTTGCCCCATCAGACGCCAACCTTCCAGTCACACTGCAGAGGATGCAATTTCCAGTCAGACTCGCATACTCGATGACCATAAACAAATCCCAGGGCCAAACATTTGACAAATTCGGAATATACTCCCAGCCCCAGTGTTCTCCCATGGCCAACTATATGTTACATTTTCACGTGCAAGAGGTTACTCCTATATATCTATCAAAGTGGACAATAATTCCTCACAAGGACTATTCAGCAACAAGACACTCACCCAAAATGTCATCTACAGGGAGGTCCTTTAGAAAACTAAGGACAGGTAACCATAGTGCATCACATCCCTAATGACACCCTCCTCAGCTTCCCGTAACATCAACTATTATGCCTCATCCACCTTTTGCCACCCATTCAACTCCGTGCAGAGCACGGGATATATGCTAGTATATAATATATATATAATATTGTGTATATATATATGTATATATATACATATATATGCCTGGTCTTGGCTTAATGGTTAGGGTGGTGGGCTTGGGATCCAAGGGTTCTGAGTTCAAATCCCACTCCGCTGTTGAATTAATACCAGATGTGGTTACCTTGGCCTGTCATCCTTCTGAGGTCAGCAAAATGAGTGCTGTCCAGAATTGTGCCCAATAGCCAAGGAGACTGCTTTGGCAGCACCAAAGCTCTGCACAGAGTATGCCCCAATCTCCTCTCCTATATAGACAGATATATATATATATATTATATATATATTAATATATATATATGTATATATACATATAGAATGGGAAAGTCAAACCTGGTGAAGAGTAGAAAATTGTTTTCATTTTTTGTATTACAATGACTGACTGAACTGTGCGTGAACTGAGGATGAGGTGTGTGTTTAAGAAGTGTGACCCGGTTATGAGTGCCTCATTGAAGATGTGGTAAGTTGGAATCATTGTCTGACCCTGAACCAGTTCTGTCGACTGAGTTTTCCAACGACAATGACTTATTTACATTGTTGTGTAAATGACTCCTCGGAGTTAATGATGATCGATATAGTGGCAGTTATCTCGTATATTATGTGCAGGATATCTCAAAAAGTTATGAATGGATTCGGACGAAACTTAGTGGACAGGTTGGGTGTCTGATGCAGATGAACTGATTCAATTTTGGTGCAGATCCAAATCCCGATTCAGATTCAAGAATTTTTTTTTATTTCTATAGTGATCCTTCACCATTGAGAAATGCGCCAAAAATGATATATAGCATGATATTTTTTTGAATTTATTGGACCCGATATTTTCCACTGGATCAGGCATTGAGCTGCCAGACGGATTGTCGCCACTTTCGGCATGCGGGTGCTCTGTGGTCTAATGAACAGCATGGGCTATGTGAGATTGCGCCTCATGGACAGGTTTGGGAAAACAGGAATCTCCTGTTGCATGGCGGTGGTGTGCACTCTAACAAGTGCCCTTCTAGTTAAATATGCGTTGCTTTGCCCTTCTTTGAATTCTCCTGCCATTTTCCCATTTGGATTCTCCAACCGCTATTCCTCCCTCCATTTCCCGCTCAATTGCTGTATGTGCAATAAAGTGAATGAAAGTTTTTATATCATGTCTGGTCTGAGATAGCGCTTCTGAGAATAGTATCTCAAGTAACCAATTGACCCATTAGGTAATAACAGTGTGAAGCATCGTGTTGGTTCGCTCGGCCAATTAGTAGCTGCTACACAGTCACAGGTACGGTTCCCCATCTGCATCGTTCATCTCAAAGGTATAGTAAAGCGACCCTGCGCACTAAGATCCGGCCAGAGGTGAGGGTTGCAGATGGCGTCCGTGGTCTTTTCATATACTTCTTGGGTTCGGAGTTATCTGACCCACGACTGTCACAGTAGTGATGCATGGAATTTGGATCACATAGGGCGTCTGTAACAATATATTTTGCAGTTTGAATGAAAGTAATTAAATCAGGAAAATAATCTTTAATAATCACATTTCGCTGTCTAAAAGTTTCCTTCAAAGAGGAAACAATTTAGTTGGGGAGCTTTGTGTGACTGAGTCAATGAAGATGAACACTGTGACAACTCAGTCACCTCAACATCCCCCATTTGATTCCCTTCAGGGTCAGTCTTAATGAGGTCATAGATATCGGTCTCAGCAGTCACCATTTTGATTCCAGGTATCTCCGAAGTTTTCATGGAATGTTCTCCTATGAAATCAACATTATCCTGGCTATGCTCAACAGGAGTTGAACCCTCAGTTTCACACTCTTATGGAGTGATATTCACTCCCTCAATTGAAGAACCAGTAACATGATTTTGATTCTGTATCAGCAAAGGAGCAATAAGGAAGTCTGAGTTAATTCCATTCTGCTCAGTCTCAGTAGCAAGCGACGGTGGCAGCTCATTTATGGTTCGAATATCATCTTTTGCATCACCAACCTACTTCGCCTATCAGATTAATGAACGGTGTCGCACCATAACCTTTGAGATGTACTTTTTTCATGAATAAAGCCTGAATCATTATCTTTGGTATCAATACAACTAATGGAAACCTGAGAGAAACATTATTGAGGTATATTTTCAACCGTGTTGGCTTTATCAAACACTATTTTCTTAAGAGTGATGTTGGAAATACCAGCAGCAAGTGATCTTCAATTATTTGTTACAATAGGATACTTTGTTACACTTTTCTCGGTGAACGAAGGAAGAGCAGAAACAGTCGAATTATTGAGGGTTATCTTATTACGTACCATAAGAACTGGGGTATTATCCTTTTTGTGAATAGAAACTGGGGTCTTCTCCACATTTGTGTTGCATGAGGGGACAGTTGAGTTGTTGGTCGTTGTTTCATTTTGTAGAATAGGAACTGGGGTATTATCCTTTTTACAATCCATATCAACGTGACTCGTTTCACTTCACTTTGAACACGATGCTTAAAGACAAAATATTTTTACATGTCCAAAGGCTCCACAAAGAAAACACCTACATTTGATACTCGCGATCATGGTCAAAGTAACTGTGAACAAAATGTTTAAACCCGCGTCCTCACCTTCATCAGGAAGAAGAACCACTTGTACTTGACGTCGATAACTCATAAGATGTTTTACATGCTCATCTCGACACCTGGAGGAATCAATGAAATCTTTGAAGCAACTGTTTATCATGCAACAGACATCAGTTTATCATGCATTGTTTACAAAAGGAGACACATTTGAAATTACTATTTCACTAGGAGAAGGCAACATGAAAAAGCCATTCCTTGTATGCTTGGTGTTGGCTTAATGGTTATAGTGGTGGGATTGGGAGCCTAGGGTCCTGAGTTCAAATCCTGCTATGCTGTTGAATCAATACCAGGTGGGGTTGACTCAGTCTGCCATCCTTTTGAGGTTGGCAAAATGAGTATCAGCTTGCTGGGATGATTGTGCCATTTTAGTGTCCTTTGTGGGAGTGGTGACCTGTCCAGGATTGTGCCCAATAGCCCAGGAGACTGTTTTGGCAACAACAATGCTCTGTATAGAGTATGGTCTTGATGGATGGATGGATGGATGGACTTTCTGTGGTTAACCTGCACTTACAAAATTGTGAAATGATTTTTCATTGGACACCAAAACAACAACTTTTTGATTAATACACGTTCACAACCTTATCTTCCCCATGGATTATGCAATGTCTTCGGTGAGGATTCCTTCAGGTGGAACGCACATGGATGTGTGTGCTTCCATGTTAGATAATTATCAAACTCCTCATAACAAGAGCATGTATTCACCATGTCAGCGATTAACCACTCTTTATGGCCAAACCATACAAAAATGGGTGAAACTAAATAAATTCAACTAAATTATAAACAAAGCCGTGGCGACGAGGGATTCCTAGGATCAAAGCGCTGGATACGATGCTTTTCATTCTGACCGACCACCGACGAAGATTCATTGCCAAGACGTATTGGTTCACATACAATTGTTCCTCTGCCTGGAAGATTTTTCCTATTGCGTATTTTGCCAACTGGCACTCCTCATAAAAATGACGGTAAATAGACACTCTATTTTTGAAGGACTACCATTTGAAAAATAATCGGTTTGCTGGTTTGTGCTGTGGAGCTTCACGTTGCAGACACACACACACACACACACACACACACACACACAACCACACACACACACACACACACACACGGAAAACCCGTAAACTTCTCTCAATGCTCTTGTTTGACCACACCTCCTGAGCCACACAATATTTTTCATAAGCAACGCCCACTTTCCATAAGCCACGCCCACTTTCCTACGCCACTCCCACTTTCCTACGCCACTCCCACTTTTCATCAACCACGTCCACTTCCTAAGCTCCGCCCACTTTCCTAAGCTTCTCATAAAAAATGACGGTAAATAGACACCCGATTTTTGAAGGACTACCATTTAAAAATAAACGTCAATCAAAAAATTGGCTTGAGTAAAATTTTCTAAATATCTCGAAGTGTTTAATTCCGAAGTCTGTTTCTCTACATTCAAAACTGAAGGACAAGTATTGAAAATCTGTACGCGTTTTTCGGCCGTGCACAGCAACGGGTGGTTGCTAGGCAACGAAATTCAACGCGCACATTCCCAGACCATATGGCACCTGTTGGCAAAGTTTCATCGAAATCGGTTCGCTGGTTCGTGCTGTGGAGCCTCGCGTTGCAGACACACATCACACAGACAGACAGACAGACGGAAAACCCGACAATAAGGGATATCTCATATATAGTGAATCCAATAAATGTATGATAGGCAAAAAAGTGGCTTTCAAGCAGTTACACCACACCCAATGGGCCACTTCCCTCTCACCCTCTCTCTCCCCCATCTCTCTCTCTCTTCTCGCTCTCTCTCCCCTCCCTCCTCCTCTCTCCCCCTCCACTCTCTCTCCTCCTCTCTCCCTCCTTCCCTCTCCCTCCCTCTCCCTCCCTCTCCCTCCTCTCCCTTCCTCTTCCCTCCTTCCCTCTCCTCCCTCTCCCTCCCCTCCCTCCCTCTCCCTCCCTCTCTCTCCCTCTCTCCCCCCTCTATCTCCCTCCCTCCCTCTCTTCCCTCTCTTTCTTCCTCTCTTTCTCCCTCTCTTGAAGTCAGTTCAAGCAGAAGAGAAACAAAAATATAATTAGAATATAAGGGCATGGTGAAAAATGAAAGAGGATGGGGTGAAATGAGAGAAGAAAACACAATGACAATTTAACACAACGAGATCAGCCCACACAGCCCCCATGACACCACACCCAGAACACGAACAACCACAAGGGGGCAGGAGAGATAGAACAAGAGAAGAGAGAGAGAAGAGAGAGAGAGAGAGAGAGAGAGAGAGAAGAGAAGAGAGAAGAGGAGAGAGAGAGAGAGAGAAACCCATTGGAACAAAAAGTGTATTACACTTTTTGAGGAACTGAGCACTATGTGTTTAGGTAAGCTTGGAGTTGGCTTCGTGGCTAGGGTGGCTGGCTTAGGATCCTAGGGTCCTGAGTTTGATGCTCCATTCATCCATCCTTCCATCAGGACCATACTCTGTGCAGAGCGTTGGTGCTGCCTAAGCAGCCACCTTGGCTATTGGGCACAATCTTGGACAGGTTACCACTCTGACACAGTATACCATCAGGCTGGCATTCATTTTCCCGACCTCAGAAGGATGACAGGAAGAGTCAACACCACCTGGTATTAATTCAACACTAAGTGGGATTTGAACTCAGGACCCGTGGATCTCAAACCCAGCACAATAACCATTAAGCCAACACCAGGCATAGTTTGAGCTTTGTTGGCTGCTGAATTAACACCAGGTGGGGTTGACTCAACCTGTCATCCTCCTGAGGTTGGTGAAATGAGTACCAGTGTACTGGTAGAGGGGCACAGTATCAGTGGCACAGCTGTGCTTCCAAGAAATGATAGCTACCAGGCAGCCAAGCTGCCATACGCAGGCACAGCTGTGCTTCCAAGAAAAGATAGCTACTCGGCAGCCAAGTTGCTATTCGCAAAAACAAAAACAGAACTGTGTTTCGAGGAACCGTCAAGTTTGAGCATTAATTTGGTTGCTAATGCACCTTTCTGAATGTTTGTTATATTCATCATGCAGCCAGCAATTGCAGGTACGAATGATAATTTAAACGAACCTTGTGCTTGTCCATTTTAAGTAATGATCTCATTGTGTGTGTCGTTAATTGTCATCACCATATGCAGGTTTCAGAAGATTGAGCAAAGCCCTTGCAGATCCCAAAGTATCCACCTCAATGTGTGAGTGTGCGGTGCATGCATGCAAGTTGCTGTTATTGGCTGCTATCTCCACATGTGAGTGTGTTTTAGAGGAAGGACGGAGACCTACCCAGTCTCAAAGTATCCACCTCTGTAGAGGTGTGTGTGTGTGTGTGTGTGTGATTTTTTTTTCTCACATCTAATTCACCTGTAACCCATTGTTTAAGATTCCTGAACCTGCATGATGAATAACTGCCCCTACTTTTCCTCTTTTGCTTAGTTTCATTAACTTACGTGACCATCCCACAAATTTCCTGAACTAAAGCCTCTTTCCTGGAATTCAATATCGTTTTTGGAAACGAAATTTTCCATATCATGTGCTGCCGACTTGCATCACATGACTTCAGCGTTGCTGACATCGTTGTACGTTTTCCATATCTGCGCATCCCATCCGTCTGTCATGTTAAACTCCTCTATCAATCTATCCTCTCCTACGTTTGGAACCTGTTTGCACACTGAAGAAAGATACTATGCGTATGTCTGCGTACCAGCACTCATACCTCCCGACAAGCCTTCAACAACTTAAATGATGAACAACTTTTTTGTTGTGCAATTCAGAAGTTTGTCTCAAAAGATGTGTCAGTCATTTTTCAACAGAGATTAAGACGCATGTAATATTATCTACATGCATTGGCATTTGAAGACATCAGTGTATTTTCATGGGACTAAAGGCAAACATTTGGAGACAATGGAGAAATCTACACAGTATCAGGAATTCCAACCTGGGATGACAGCTTTATGAGGAAACCGACCCGAACGTGAAACAAAATGACCAAAGGATCTTGATAAAAGGGTAAAACTTATCAACAAGCTCAAGTATTCTTTTCAAGGAGACAACATATGACTTATAAAGAAATTGAAATTCATAATTCAGATTTAAAGGAATGTTCAGATTCATCACATGCAAGACATTACCTTCTTTCTTTATTCTTGTTTAAAAAAATAGGCGTTATCGACTTCTACTCACTGCTAAAGGTTGATGACTTCGTCCAGTCCGAGCAGTGTCTCATAAGCTGTTAAGCTGGAGTGTATGTAAATAGTCATGAGTTCATTAAGAAGCAAGAAAGACGACGATGGCATATGGTGGGCCAATGATATTATACACTCGATGACGTGGGTGTCAAAAATCTCCAGTGCCCGTGGGATGAAGCTGCTCCCAAAAAGGGGTACGATGATAGAAGTCCCACGGTACAAGGAGAATGACGAGGGTGTAAAATGCCAAGGCTGGAGTGAGCATCTGGACGCCAATGGCGGCGTGAGGATGTGCCCACAGCCTGCCTCTTTCGCCTCTGAGACTGCCCTCTCAAGAGTGTTATATATGTATCGAGTTCCACATGATCACTCTCTTCGGCTGGCTCTTTGTCTGGTCCTGCCTTTATCTCATCTGATTCATTTTGTACGTTACCTCCTGCGGATCGTTGGTTTATGTGCTGAGCGGAGTGAGCGGGGGAAGCGGGGCCGAGCTCATCGAGAGCCATGCACCGGATGAAGTGCAGTTTTGAACTAATTAATAATTACACTAACAGATTTCTCTATGCTCACATTAAGTCGATTCTCCTCACACATTCTTTGCCGCATTTCTGACACCCCCGCCACCCCTTGACCCACATCTTTACACTTTCCCCTTTGCACCTCACTGCATTTCACCGCACTGCACTGCATCCACTTCCTAAAATCACACAACATAGACACCCCCAGTTTTCCCCCCTCTTTCCCTCACCTAAGCGACCTAGTTTGTGCTGGTCCGTTGGCTGTGCCAGGTATTCTATAGATTGCAATCACTTTGAACTGTCTCTATCTTTCTTGCTACTCTAATTTCCTCAGGAATGAATCTGATTTTGCCTGTCCTCATGTAAGATAAGGTTGTAGAAGTGTATTATCAATATAATTTAATCTCTGTGTTCTTTATTGTGCTTTTGTAAATACCTGCATTTATTTTTTTGCCTCATTTGTGTAAATAAACTTGTATAAATGTACCCAGATCACTGTGTCTTTTCCCCATTGGTCCAGCATAGTCAGCATGTAGTTTAGCTGGGAAGTTCTGCCCCCACGTGATTTGCTCTTGATTAGCCAGTGTGTACTTGGCAGCTCCGCTTGGCTGCACCTGATACAGTAAGTTCCATGCAAGTACGCATCAAGGGCACGAGACCCCCCTTGGTGTGGCCATCCACAGGTAAGGTACCCACGAAGTAGTGAAACCCTGCCAGGATTGGCAGTATCAATCAGCATTCGTGGTTTATTAACAACCCACCAGAGCGTGGAGTTATCCATGCTTGGTGGCCTCAGGACCAGGTGTTCGGGAGGAATTTGAGCGCTTCCCCTCATGGCGAAACTCGAACCCCGGATCCGTAACAATATATCAAACAACAGAGAACACAAAATGTCAGTCTATGCTTTTCACAGCTCAAACCAACATGACGGAACTGTGAACACGAAGTCGATGGATGCTTTTTTTTTTATTTTTTTTACACATGTATCTATGTTGAAGTGATGGGAGAATAATGAAAGCAGATCACACAAAAAGGTTAAACAAAGTGGTATCATCTAAAAATAAAATTGCACAACATTTTCAGTGGGCAAGGCACCACACTACACTACAGGGCCCAACACAGGTGGGTGGGGGCCTGAACCGTCGATTGATGTGTTCAGAGTGACAGTACAAGTACTGTTGCCATGTTCAAAGTGACAGTACAAGTACTGTTGCCGTGTTTCGCCATGGATTTGAAACGAACAACCAAGCAGCTTGTAGAGTGCTCGCCAAGTCGTTTAAGCACTCAAGCAAGCACTCCAACAAAACGGTTGATAAGGAATGGCTGGCTTGGCAAGCTATTAGCGATCAGTTATATCAAACTTCACTTGGAGATGCCCGGAATATCAAACAATGTCTGAATTGGACAAATAAATACGTCTTTAGCGGTCGGAACTGCTGCTGAGGTCAATTACACAGTTTAAATTTTGGAATTATGCTCAGGATAAGAGATTCTACAGGTCATGGCATGTGTGGAAATGAAATATAGCCATGAACACTGGCATCTCCAGGCGTTTATAAGCATTTCAAGGTATCTAGTAATTTGTAGGTATGAAGATCAGGCATTTGATGATATGAGTGAGGAAAGTGGAAAAATATTTTTGAGCTGATGCAGTTGCTTTATCGTTAAGAAACTGTTGCGGCCTGTTCCAAGTCAAGGCATTGTTGAGCAGGCCAAAACAAGTGGCAAATTAAGACTCCAGCGAGGGAGAGTGGTCTGACAAAGAGGCTGACAAATGATGAAGTCTTGATATGATAAAGGATAATTAAATATGGGCGTTAATTATCTTCAAAGGGGGTGTTTAAATTAACCCAAACACCCAATTTTCATCCATGCACTTCCTTGGAGTTCCCTTGGTATGCATGCAATGTTTGGGGCCACGAGGTATCGTGGTTTTGGAGTTATGGAGGAGACGCACTGATTGACTGACACACACTGTCATTTATTAGTATCGAAGATAGATACCATTTACTGAACAAGCTTATTCTCACGAAAATGTTTTAGAATAAAGTAATAATATGCAGATATGCAGAAGTAAGCAATTGACCACAAACGTTTAAGGAAACTCTAAAATGCGTGTTTTGCACTCTTTGGTGCATTGTAATTATTTTCCACACTAGTTTAGTAACTTCCTCATAAAATTCACAGGGCTAGCATGAGAGCTTAGAGGTTGCGTGCACTCACCTTTGAGCTGTCTAGCCTTGGTTTATAATCTCGACCCACCTGTACATTGTCACCCCGGTGTTTCGAAGCTATCTATATTGCAGAGTTTAGGCTGGAAGACCAGTCCATAAAAAATTTTAAACTTACATATGCTGTCCAAAGCAGTTTATTTGTTGGTGAAAGAGCAGTGGTTATCAATACAGTACATTAACTGGAAGGGCACTCAGTCGAGTGCATACCTCCACCACATAATGCCCGATCCACGAGAGCATATCGTGCCCAATACATTTTTGAAATATGCTATACAGAACTATATCGTTTTTGGCCCTATCTCTCAATGGTGAAGAATCACTTTAAGAATTAAATAATTCTCGCATCCAGATCGGGATTCGGATCTTCACCAAAATCTAATCAATTCGTCCTTGTCACACACCCAACCTGTCCACCAAGTTTCGTCCGAATCCGTCAACAACTTTTTGAGATATCGTGCTATATATCATTTTTAGATCTCTCAATGGTGAGGAATCACTTTAAAATTCTCGGAGCTAGATCCGGATCCGGATCTTCACCAAAATCGATTCAGTTCGTCTCCTTGTCTCACACCGAACCTGTCCACAAAATTTCATCCGGATCCGTCCACAACTTTTTGAGATATCCTCTACACAAACAAACAGACAAACAAACAGAAAGAAAGGGGTGAAAACATAACCTCCTACACCTTCGGTGGTGAAGGTGAATATCTGAACACCTGCCTCTTAATAAGGGGCTGTGGGTAGACCAACAGATCTCTATTCACAAAATGGTGGTATATTTGTTAACCATTCTTCCTCCCACTCTCCAATACGGTACATGCAGTGCAAGCATCATCAAAATAACAGCTTTCTGTCCACTATAGCACCACAACTCCATCAGTAGGCTAAATTACTTATCGACGTTTTAGTCCACGAAGTTCGTTATTGTGCAAAGTATCC
This sequence comes from Eptatretus atami, assembly GCA_035128595.1. NCBI lineage: Eukaryota > Metazoa > Chordata > Myxini > Myxiniformes > Myxinidae > Eptatretus > Eptatretus atami. Next base: position 19,415,913 of record CM068965.1, read on the forward strand.
GACATTAAGAATCTATTATTGGAGCCTTGTTAAAGGAAGAAGAAGAAATATAACATTAATAGTGATCATTATCCTATTCCCTCCTGCAGTGCATTTGCAAATGTGTGTGTGTGTGTGTCCACCTTCGTTTTGGTGAAGGATCTTGATGCATGGGCCAAGTTGTGAAGATGTGTTGTTCTCAGAGCTTTATTCCAAGGGCTCTTTTTAGGATCATCACTGAGCCCCGGACAACCTTCAACTTTCCAGCTGTAGTTATATTAGTTTGTGGTAATGTTCCCAGTGATGGTTTGTAGGATCTTTGTTTTTTTGTTGTTTTTTTTATGTTGAAGGCTCCAGTCATGGACTATGAGTCCTCATTGAGGCCAGGCCTTAAATAAAATAATTGCATAGATAGAAAAGTGAAGAAAGAGAGAATAGTCTGAGACTTTTGAGGAAGGAAAACAATCTGCTTTTTTGAAAAGGGGAAGGCCAGAGCTGTTTGGAAAGACATGAGAAGGTAAAGAGGTACAGAGTTTGGCAGTGGATGAGAAGAAACAAACACACCATAAAGGCCCACTCTTGAGTTCTATGTCCAGTCATAGTGGTTCGTTTTCTGAGTTCACACTCAATTGGATCATCAGGTCATATGTCAGCATTACTTCCTTGTTTTCAATGATTGGTTTTGGTTCATGTTTCCATGATTTTTCGAGAATTGTCTCATCTTCAGTTGTCGTACCCTTCCTCCCGCCCACGGTACACATGGTACACCCACGGTATAATCTTGTGGTGAGGCAGTTATCCTGAAACAACTTGCCTTCACCTCATGGAAGGCTAATTCAACCGAAGGCAATCTCAGTTCCTTCCACCAAGCTCGGAACAAGTGTGCGTCTACCCTCAGGAGAGCCAGAAAACAACATCTTTCTAATCTCAAGTCTGAACTTTCAAACCTCTCTCCCTCCTCCAATTCCTGGTGGAGTCTAATCAAATCTGCTTCTGGTGTATGTTCCCCCTCCATCCACTCCCTTACCCCAAATGGCCGCACAGCTAACACTGCATGTAAAAAGGCTGAATGCCTAAACTCTGTGTTTGCTTCTAAATCTTGTGTCCCAAACCCATCGCTTTCTGTACCCACCTTAGCTCGTCGCACCCAGCTCTTTCTGGTCTATGTGTCCTTTTCTCCTGACAAGGTGGAGAGCTTGCTGTCAAACCTCGACTCAGATTCTGCAACCGGTCCAGACGGCATCTGCCCACATGTCCCAAAAACCTGCTCTACTGCTCTTGCTCACCCTCTCTCTGTTCTATTCACCCTCTCATTTGCTCAAAGTCATCTGCCATCTGCTTGTAAATCAGCAAACATTACTGCTCTGCATAAAAAAGGTACAAAAACAGATCCCTGCAACGACAGACCAATCACCTTCTCCCAATCATCAGCAAGGTTATGGAATCAATCATCACTTCAGACATTAAATCCTTCCTCTTCTCCCTGGCTTGATTTCTGATCATCAATTTGGATGAGGGGCAATGCGGGTACCTCCTACCACACCTTCCTATCCCTCATCCCCCCTTCTTCTTCAAACCCCACCCCTCCCTCTGGACTCCCACCTCATCGCTTACCCATCCTCCCCCACCCTCTATCCTTCCTCCCCCACCCTCTCCCCTTCCTCCCACCCTCTCCCTTTCTCCTCCACCTTTCCCATCTCACCTTTTCCCCTCTCACCCTTTCCCCTCTGTCATCCCTCCCTGCCTCCTCCTTCCACCCACCCCTTGCCCTCCCTCATCCCACCAATCCCCTGCCTCTTCCCACCCCATCCCTCCTTCCGGACACACACCTCTTCCCCCACAACAGGTAAGATATTAGATAACACAGGACCCACCTTCTGGGTAGGTCGATTTTGCACATTACTTGTTGCAAAAAGTAAAGTCTTTGTTTTGCAAGAAGACTATACGTTTGTCTGGTATATGCTTAAAATATTTCAGATGGTCTAAACTCGAAAGGGTAGACTCACACACAACTCACACACTCTTCAATCCAACTCTTCCCTCCAGGTCTTCAAAACAGATGTTCACCACCATCTCTTATCTTCCCCCATCCAAAGCCATGATTTTTTTATATCCCCGTTAATCCACCCCAAACCCACCTCCTACAAATTCCCTGCTTTCCTTCCTGAAAGTCCCTGTAGCGTCCATCTTGTTTACCCTGTGTACCCCGCCCCATCCCTCTCCCTTCCACAGATCTCCTCGTGTCACAGTTCCACACTGTTTTTTCCTTCCCTCTCCTGCCCCTCTTATCTCCTGCTCCCCTTGTTGTATGTTCTGTGTGTTAGCTCTCATGTGAGCCTCGACAGTGTATACCAAAAAAATACTGGGATATTGAGATTTTTTCAGATGTGCCAGTGGATTACTCTCCATACCTTGTTGTGCCTTTTGGTGGACAGCGGTTATGACATGAGATTTTTTTTACATCCCGATAGGAGGTTGGTCATGCTTTTTGTTTCCACCTTGCAAAATCTACACTTGTCCGATTGGTTCAGTCCTGCCATTTTTTAAAGCCATACTTGCAGTGTCCTTGGTCTTGGGCATTTATAATGATTCCTTCTCCGTGCCAATTGCGCTGACATCTTCTTAGCCATTCCATTGATTCATATTTGTCTATCCCCCATCTGTCCAACTCTTTATTATATATTTCCCTGCTCTTTTGTCTTTCTCCCAGTTGTCACTATTTCTGTTGATATTTTGTCTTGTATTTTTCTTTTGTCTTTTTTGCAATCATTGGGGATGTATTTTTTTATTTGGTAATTGTTTTGCGCAATTTTATTTTTTGACATATTTTGTGGCCCTCTTCTACTCCAAGGTATTTATATGGTTCATTGTCTAGCTCCTGTATTGTTGTATTATGGTCGATTTTTACGTTGTCCATTTTTGTTTGTCTCCCTTGCACGAATGTGCACTTGGCACATTTATCTAGACCAAATTCCATTTGGATGTCATCGGAGTTCTGTTTCATTAATTTCAGTTGTTCTGTCAATTTTTTGTCATTCGGTACAAAGAGTTTTAAATCATCCATGTAAAGTCGATATGTCACCTTTCTTGTTTCTTTGGATGTTCTTTTATTGGTTGTTAGGGGTGTGTCCGTGTCCTTGCTCATCAATGAGGTTACTAAGTGGATCTAGGGCCAGGCAAATCAGCAGGGGGGTAAGGCTGTCTCCTTGGAAGACCCTGCGTCATATCTTCACTCCTAGTATTTCGATCTTTCCTTCCGAGTGCTGCAGGATTAGTATTCCACAGATCCATGGCTTTCTCAATCAGATTGATTAT
>CM068965.1:19424758-19436160 GCA_035128595.1 Eptatretus atami
ATTATATTATAACCGCACTAGAAATCGAAGTGTCAACATCACCGTCATACCGAAGAAAAAAATAAATAAAAAATAAATAAAATAAAAACCAGGGAGTCTGGAACACTGACGCGAACCATTACCTTGACGTGTTTCGACTTATGAGTACATGTTGAGAGAGTATGAACAACACAAGGGGGCAGAGAGATAGAGACAGATGCCTCAGGCAGTAGAGAGAGAGAGAGAGAGAGAAGAGAGAGAGAGAGAGAGAGAGAGAGAGAAGAGAGAGAGATGAGGAGAGAGAGAGAGAAAACGCCATTTGTGAACAAAAAGTGTATTACACTTTTGAGGAAACTGAAGCACTGTGTTTAGGTAAGCTTGGAGTTGTCTTCGTGGCTAGGGTGGCTGGCTTAGGATCCCTAGGGTCCTGAAGTTTGATGCTTCCATTCATCCATCTTCCATCAGGACCATACTCTGTGCAGAGCGTTGGTGCTGCCTAAAGCCAGCCATTGGCTATTGGGCAAATTCTGGACAGAGTTACCACTTGACACAGTATACCATCAGGCTGGCATTCATTTCTCCCGACCTCAGAAGGATGACAGGAAGAGTCTAACACCACCTGGTATTAATTTCAACACTAAGTGGGATTTGAACTCAGGCACCCGTGGATCTCAAACCCAGCACAATAACCATTAAGCAACACCAGGCATAGTTTGAAGCTTTGTTGGCTGCTGAATTAACACCAGGCTGGCGGTTGACTCTAAACTGTATCCTCCCTGAGGTTTGTGAAATGAGTACCAGTGTACTGGTAGAGGGCAACAGTATCAGTGGCAGACAGCTGTGCTTCCAGAAATGATATCTGCCAGCATGCAGCGGCATACGCAGGCCAGCTGTGCTTCAGAATAAGATACAGCTACTCGGCAGCCAAGTGGCTATTCGCAAAAACAAACAGTAACTGTGTTTCGAGAACCGTTCAAGTTTGAGCATTAATTTGGTTGCTAATGCACCTTTTCTGAATGTTTTGTTATATTCATCATGACCAGCAATTGCAGGTACGAAGATAATTTAAACGAACCTTGTGCTATGTCCATTTTAAGTAATGATCCATATGTGTGTGGTCGTTAATTGTCAATCACCATATGCAGGTTTCAGAAGAATTGAGCCAAAAGCCCTTGTAGATCCCAAAGTATACACACCTCAATGTTGAGTGTGTCGCATGCATGCAAGTGCTTGTTATTGGCTCTATCTCCACATTGTGAGTGTGTGTTTAGAGGAAGCGCGAGACGTACCCCAGATCTCAAAGTATCCACCTCTGTAGAGGGTGTGTAGTGTGTGTGTGTGTGTGTTGTGTGATTTTTTTTTCTCACATCTAATTCACGCTGTAAACCCATTGTTAAGATTCCTGAACCTGATGATGAATAACTGCCCCCTACTTTTCTCTTTGCTTAGTTTCATTAACTACGTTGACCATCCCACAATTTCCTGAACTAAGCCTCTTTCCTGGAATTCAATATCGTTTTGGAAACGAAATTTTCCATATCATGTGCTGCCGACTTGCATCACATGACTTCAGCGTTGCTGACATCGTTGTACAGTTTTCCATATCTGCGCATCCCATCCGTCTGTCATGTTAAACTCTCATATCAATCTATCCTCTCCTACGGTTGGAACCTTTTTGCACACTGAAGAAAGATACTATGCGTATGTCTGCGTACCAGCACTCATACCTCCCGACAAGCCTTCAACAACTAAATTGATGAACAACTTTTTGTTGTGCAATTCAGAAGTTTCGTCTCAAAAGATGTGTTCAGTTTAAGACGCAATGTAATATTATCTACATGCATTGGCATTTGAAGACATCAGTGTATTTTCATGGGACTAAAGGCAAACATTTGGAGACAATGGAGGAAATCTACACAGTATCAGGAATTCCAACCTGGGATGACAGCTTTATGAGGAAACCGACCCGAACGTGAAAACAAATATGACCAAAGGATCTTGATAAAAGGGTAAAACTTATCAACAAGCTCAAAGTATTCTTTTCAAGGAGACAACATATGACTTATAAAGAAATTGAAATTCATAATTCAGATTTAAAGGAATGTTCAGATTCATCACATGCAAGACATTACTTTCTTTCTATTCGTTGTTTAAAAAAATAGGCGTTATCGACTTCTACTCCACTGCTAAAGGTGATTACTTCGTCCAGTCCGAGCAGTGTCTCATAAAGCTGTTAAGCTGGAGTGTATGTAAATAGTCATGAGTTCATTAAGAAGCAAGAAAGACGACGATGGCATATGGTGGGCCAATGATTATTATACACTCGATGACGTGGGTGTCAAAAATCTCCAGTGCCCGTGGGATGAAAGCTGCCTCCCAAAAAAGGGTCGATGATAGAAGTCCCACGGTACAAGGAGAATGACGAGGGTTGTTAAAATGCCAAGGCTGGAGTGAGCATCTGGACGCCAATGGCGGCGTGAGGATGTGCCCACAGCCTGCCTCTTTCGCCTCTGAGACTGCCCTCTCAAGAGTGTTATATATGTATCGAGTTCCACATGATCACTGTTCGGTGGTCTGTCTGGTCCTTGCCTTTATCTATCTGATTCATTTTGTACGTTACCTCCTGCGGATCGTTGGTTTATGTGCTGAGCGGAGTGAGCGGGGAAGCGGGGCCGAGCTCATCGAGAGCCATGCACCGGATGAAGTGCAGTTTTGAACTAATTAATAATTACACTAACAGATTTCTCTATGCTCACATTAAGTCGATTCTCCTCACACATTCTTTGCCGCATTTCTGACACCCCGCCACCCCTGACCCACATCTTTACACTTTCCCCTTTGCACCTCACTGCATTTCACCCGCACTGCACTGCATCCACTTCCTAAAATCACACAACATAGACACCCCAGTTTTCCCCTCTTTCCCTCACCTAACGACCTAGTTTGTTTGCTGGTCCGTTGGCTGTGCCAGGTATTCTATAGATTGCAATCACTTTGAACTGTTCTCTATCTTCTTGCTACTCTAATTTCCTCAGGAATGAATCTGATTTTGCTGTCCTCATGTAAGATAAGGTTGTAGAAGTGTATTATCAATATAATTTAATCTCTGTGTTCTTTATTGTGCTTTTGTAAATACCTGCATTTATTTTTTTGCTCATTTGTGTAAAATAAACTTGTATAAATGTACCCAGATCACTTGTGTCTTTTCCCCATTGGGTCCAGCATAGTCAGCATGTAGTTTAGCTGGGAAGTTCTGCCCCCACGTGATTTGCTCTTGATTAGCCAGTGTGTACTTGGCAGCTCCGCTTGGCTGCACCTGATACAGTAAGTTCCATGCAAGTACGCATCAAGGGCACGAGACCCCCTTGGTGTGGCCATCCACAGGTAAGGTTACCCACGAAGTAAGTGAAACCCATGGCCAGGATTGCAGTACAATCAGCATTCGTGGTTTATTAACAAACCACCAGAGCGTGGAGTTATTCCATGCTTGGTGGCCTCAGGACCAGGTGTTCGGAGGAATTTGAGCGCTTCCCTCATGGCGAAACTCGAACCCCGGATCCGTAACAATATATCAAACAACAGAGAACACAAAATGTCAGTCTATGCTTTTCACAGCTCAAACCAACATGACGGAACTGTGAACACGAAGTCGATGGATGCTTTTTTTTTTATTTTTTTACACATGTATCTATGTTGAAGTGATGGGAGAATAATGAAAGCAGATCACACAAAAGGTTAAACAAAGTGGTATCAATCTAAAAATAAAATTGCACAACATTTTCAGTGGGCAAGGCACCACACTACACTACAGGGCCCAACACAGGTGGGTGGGGGCCTGAACCGTCGATGATGTGTTCAGAGTGACAGTACAAGTACTGTTGCATGTTCAAAGTGACAGTACAAGTACTGTTGCCGTGTTTCGCCATGGATTTGAAACGAACAACCAAGCAGCTCTTAGAGTGCTCGCCACAGTCGTTTAAGCACCAAGCAAGCACTCCAACAAAACGGTTGATAAGGAATGGCTGGCTTGGCAAGCTATTAGCGATCAGTTATATCAAACTTCACTTGGAGATGCCCGGAATATCAAACAAGTCTGAATTGGACAAATAAATACGTCTTTAGGGTCGGAACTGCTGCTGAGGTCAATTACACAGTTAAATTTTGGAATTATGCTCGGGATAAGAGATTCTACAGGTCATGGCATGTGTGGAAATGAAATATAAGCCATGAACATCTGGCATCTCCAGGCGTTTATAAGCATTTCAAGGTATCTTATAATTTGTAGGTATGAAGATCAGGCATTTGATGATATGAGTGAGAAAGTGGAAAAATATTTTTGAGCTGATGCAGTTGCTTTATCGTTAAGAAACTGTGCGGCCTGTTCCAAGTCAAGGCATTGTTGAGCAGGCCAAAACAAGTGGCAAATTAAGACTCCAGCGAGGAGAGTGGTCTGACAAAGAGGCTGGACAAATGATGAAGTCTTGATATGATAAAGGATAATTAAATATGGGCGTTAATTATCTTCAAAGGGGGTGTTTTAAATTAACCCAAACACCCAATTTTTCATCCATGCACTTCCTTGGAGTTCCCTTGTATGCATGCAATGTTTGGGGCCACGAGGTATCGTGGTTTTGGAGTTATGGAGGAGACGCACTGATTGACTGACACACACTGTCATTTATTAGTATCGAAGATAGATACCATTTACTGAACAAGCTTATTCTCACGAAAATGTTTTAGAATAAAGTAATAATATGCAGATATGCAGAAGTAAGCAATTGACCACAAACGTTTAAGGAAACTCTAAAATGCGTGTTTTGCACTCTTGGTGCATTGTAATTATTTCCACACTAGTTTAGTAACTTCCTCATAAAATTCACAGGGCTAGCATGAGAGCTTAGAGGTTGCGTGCACTCACCTTTGAGCTGTCAGCCTTTGTTATAATCTCGACCCACCTGTACATTGTCACCCGGTGTTTCGAAGCTATCTATATTGCAGAGTTTAGGCTGGAAGACCAGTCCATAAAAAATTTTTAAACTTACATATGCTGTCCAAAGCAGTTTATTTGTTGGTGAAAGAGCAGTGTGGTTATCAATACAGTACATTAACTGAAGGGCACTCAGTCGAGTGCATACCTCCACCACATAATGCCCGATCCACGAGAGCATATCGTGCCCAATACATTTTTGAAATATGCTATACAGAACTATATCGTTTTTGGCCCTATCTCTCAATGGTGAAGAATCACTTTAAGAATTAAATAATTCTCGCATCCAGATCGGGATTCGGATCTTCACCAAAATCTAATCAATTCGTCCTTGTCACACACCAACCTGTCCACCAAGTTTCGTCCGAATCCGTCAACAACTTTTTGAGATATCGTGCTATATATCATTTTTAGATCTCTTCAATGGTGAGGAATCACTTTAAAATTCTCGGAGCTAGATCCGGATCCGATTTCACCAAAATCGATTCAGTTCGTCTCCTTGTCTCACACCGAACCTGTCCACAAAATTTCATCCGGATCCGTCACAACTTTTTGGATAATTCCTCTACACAAACAAAACAGACAAACAAAACAGAAAGAAAGGGTGAAAATAACCTCCTACACCTTCGGTGGTGAAGGTGAATATCTGAACACCTGCCTCTTAATAAGGGCTGGGTAGACCAACAGATCTCTATTCACAAAATGGTGGTATATTTGTTAACCATTCTTCCTCCCACTCTCCAATACGGTACATGCAGTGCAAGCATCATCAAAATAACAGCTTTTTGTCCACTATAGCACCACAACTCCATCAGTAGGCTAAATTACTTATCGACGTTTTAGTCCACGAAGTTCGTATTTGTGCAAAGTATCCGACATTAAGAATCTATTATTGGAAGCCTTGTTAAAGGAAGAAGAAGAAATATAACATTAATAGTGATCATTATCCTATTCCCTCCTGCAGTGCATTTGCAAATGTGTGTGTGTGTGTGTTCCACCTTCGTTTTGGTGAAGGATCTTGATGCATGGGCCAAGTTGTGAAGATGTGTTGTTCTCAGAGCTTTATTCCAAGGGCTCTTTTTAGGATCATCACTGAGCCCGGACAACCTTCAACTTTCCAGCTGTAGTTATATTAGTGTGGTAATGTTCCCAGTGATGGTTTGTAGATCTTTGTTTTTTTGTTGTTTTTTTATGTTGAAGGCTCCAGTCATGGACTATGAGTCCTCATTGAGGCCAGGCCTTAAATAAAATAATTGCATAGATAGAAAAGTGAAGAAAGAGAGAATAGTCTGAGACTTTTGAGGAAGGAAAACAATCTGCTTTTTGAAAGGGAAGGCCAGAGCTGTTTGGAAAGACATGAGAAGGTAAAGAGGTAAGAGTTTGGCAGTGGATGAGAAGAAACAAACACACCATAAAGGCCCACTCTTGAGTTCTATGTCCAGTCATAGTGGTTCGTTTTCTGAGTTCACACTCAATTGGATCATCAGGTCATATGTCAGCATTACTTCCTTGTTTTCAATGATTGGTTTTGGTTCATGTTTCCATGATTTTTCGAGAATTGTCTCATCTTCAGTTGTCGTACCCTCTCCCGCCCACGGTACACATGGTACACCCACGGTATAATCTTGTGGTGAGGCAGTTATCCTGAAACAACTTGCCTTCACCTCATGGAAGGCTAATTCAACGAAGGCAATCTCAGTTCCTTCCACCAAGCTCGGAACAAGTGTGCGTCTACCCTCAGGAGAGCCAGAAAACAACATCTTTCTAATCTCAAGTCTGAACTTTCAAACCTCTCTCCTCCTCCAATTCTGGTGGAGTCTAATCAAATCTGCTTCTGGTGTATGTTCCCCTCCATCCACTCCCTTACCCCAAATGGCCGCACAGCTAACACTGCATGTAAAAAGGCTGAATGCCTAAACTCTGTGTTTGCTTCTAAATCTTGTGTCCCAAACCCATCGCTTTCTGTACCACCTTAGCTCGTCGCACCCAGCTCTTTCTGGTCTATGTGTCCTTTTCTCCTGACAAGGTGGAGAGGCTTGCTGTCAAACCTCGACTCAGATTCTGCAACCGGTCCAGACGGCATCTGCCCACATGTCCAAAAACCTGCTCTACTGCTCTTGCTCACCCTCTCTCTGTTCTATTCACCCTCTCATTTGCTCAAAGTCATCTGCCATCTGCTTGTAATCAGCAAACATTACTGCTCTGCATAAAAAAGGTACAAAACAGATCCCTGCAACGACAGACCAATCACCTTCTCCCAATCATCAGCAAGGTTATGGAATCAATCATCACTTCAGACATTAAATCCTTCCTCTTCTCCCTGGCTTGATTTCTGATCATCAATTTGGATGAGGGGCAATGCGGGTACCTCCTACCACACCTTCCTATCCCTCATCCCCCTTCTTCTTCAAACCCCACCCTCCTCTGGACTCCACCTCATCGCTTACCCATCCTCCCCCCACCTCTATCCTTCCTCCCCCCACCTCCCCTTCCTCCCCCCACCCTCTCCCCTTTCTCCTCCCACCCTTTCCCATCTCACCTTTTCCCCTCTCACCCTTTCCCCTCTGTCATCCCTCCCCTGCCTCCTCCCTTCCACCCACCCTTGCCCTCCCTCATCCCACCAATCCCCTGCTCTTCCCACCCCATCCCTCCTTCCGGACACACACCTCTTCCCCACAACAGGTAAGATATTAGATAACACAGGACCACCTTCTGGTAGGTCGATTTTGCACATTACTTGTTGCAAAAAGTAAAGTCTTTGTTTTGCAAGAAGACTATACGTTTGTCTGGTATATGCTTAAAATATTTCAGATGGTCTAAACTCGAAAGGGTAGACTCACACACAACTCACACACTCTTCAATCCAACTCTTCCCTCCAGGTCTTCAAACAGATGTTCACCACCATCTCTTATCTTCCCCATCCAAGCCATGATTTTTTTATATCCCCGTTAATCCACCCCAAACCCACCTCCTACAAATTCCCTGCTTTCCTTCCTGAAAGTCCCTGTAGCGTCCATCTTGTTTACCCTGTGTACCCCGCCCATCCCTCTCCCTTCCACAGATCTCCTCGTGTCACAGTTCCACACTGTTTTTTCCTTCCCTCCTGCCCCTCTTATCTCCTGCTCCCCTTGTTGTATGTTCTGTGTGTTAGCTCTCATGTGAGCCTCGACAGTGTATACCAAAAAAATACTGGGATATTGAGATTTTTTCAGATGTGCCAGTGGATTACTCTCCATACCTTGTTGTGCCTTTTGGTGGACAGCGGTTATGACATGAGATTTTTTACATCCCGATAGGAGGTGGTCATGCTTTTTGTTTCCACCTTGCAAAATCTACACTTGTCCGATTGGTTCAGTCTGCCATTTTTTAAAGCCATACTTGCGTGTCCTTGGTCTTGGGCATTTATAATGATTCCTTCTCCCGTGCCAATTGCGCTGACATCTTCTTAGCCATTCCATTGATTCATATTTGTCTATCCCCCATCTGTCCAACTCTTTATTATATATTTCCCTGCTCTTTTGTCTTTCTCCCAGTTGTCACTATTTCTGTTGATATTTTGTCTTGTATTTTTCTTTTGTCTTTTTTGCAATCATTGGGGATGTATTTTTTTATTTGGTAATTGTTTTGCGCAATTTTATTTTTTGACATATTTGTGGCCCTCTTCTACTCCAAGGTATTTATATGGTTCATTGTCTAGCTCCTGTATTGTTGTATTATGGTCGATTTTTACGTTGTCCATTTTGTTTGTCTCCCTTGCACGAATGTGCACTTGGCACATTTATCTAGACCAAATTCCATTTGGATGTCATCGGAGTTCTGTTTCATTAATTTCAGTTGTTCTGTCAATTTTTGTCATTCGGTACAAAGAGTTTTAAATCATCCATGTAAAGTCGATATGTCACCTTTCTTGTTTCTTTGGATGTTCTTTTTGGTTGTTAGGGGTGTGTCCGTGTCCTTGCTCATCAATGAGGTTACTAAGTGGATCTAGGGCCAGGCAAATCAGCAGGGGGTAAGGCTGTCTCTTGGAAGACCCTGCGTCATATCTTCACTCCTAGTATTTCGATCTTTCTTCCGAGTGCTGCAGGATTAGTATTCCACAGATCCATGGCTTTCTCAATCAGATTGATTATTTGGGGATTTATCTTGTACATTTGCATGCACTTTATCATCCATAAATGTGCGACACTATCAAAAGCTTTTTTTTATTGTCTATCCAGGCTGTGGACAATTTGGTGCTTCTCGTATTGCAGTTTTCGAGTATCATCTTGTTTTGTAGCAAGTGGTCTATTGTTCCGTAACAATCTTTCTTGCATTACTTCGTTTCTGCCTCTCGGCTTCCTTTGTTGTGTTAGGTGGTGTACATTGTTTCTGAGATGATTCCTGTTAATACTTTGTATGTTGTTGGTAGACAGGTTATTGTTATTTGTGAGGTAGTTGGCTTTCTTCAGATTTGGATGAGGAAGGTGGTATGTTCTGTGAGCCATTCATGCATTTCCTGATCCTCTTGGATAAGTCAATGAATGCTCGAGCATAGTGAACGTGGAGAGCATCAAATTGCTTTGACCAGAAGTGCAGAATCCTCTCTGGGCTAGGGCTTTTGAACTTTGCCATCTTTGCAAGTTGTTGTCTTGTCTTTCTGCAAAGATTATTGCTGGGGGAATTTCCTCGAGATGTTGCCTCTTCTCTTCCTGGTTTCGGATCCACTCCGCCTCCTCATTGTGTTCTTTTCAATATTAATAGATTATTTTCCAGAATTGTTCGAGTACATCTTCCTCAGGAGGGGATGATACAGTCTGATTCCATTTCCATAGTTCTTCATAGAATCTTTTGTTTGTTGTTTTCAAACATCTGACCTTGTTTTCTCCTGCTGTTAGCCACGTCAAAGGTTTTTTTTCCTTTTTTCCTTGCTATCATTTATATTTTGAGTTTTTCAGCAAACATTACCTCTCGGTCTTTGTCTTCAATTATATATATATATATATATATATATATATATATATATATACATATATATAATATAATATATATATATACATATATATATATATATTATATATATATATATATATGTATTTTTGGATTCTCCTGTTTTAGGCCCTGTCCACACTTGACGTTTTAGGCAGCATATGGCAAGGTCTCAAAATGTATGTAAAACGCTGGCGTACGCTGAACTATTGATGTTTTTTTTTAAAGTTTTGGGCGTATAATAACGTGTTGGACGTATGCGTAACGTATTAGTAACGTACACAGAACGTTTAATCACATATAGATAACTTATACCAACGAATGCTGAGCGTGTTGTCGGCGTTCACAACCTATGCCCAACGATAGTCTAACTTATGCATAGCGCTGGCAGCGTATCGCCGACGATCATGTGACGTAGGCTATTCATAGGTGCGGCTCGACAATTCAAATCGTAACCGCACTAGACATCGAAGTGTGAAGCCGCTGTCACACCTTGACGTTTAGCCAGCGTATGCCGACGTATGAAAAATTTGCCGAACCAAGCTGGCACACGTCGAATACATTATGGTAAGTTTTGTATACGTTAAGAGCACGCTGGCATACGTCGTAGTATGCTGGCATACGTCGTAGTACGCTGGCATACGTCTTTGTACGCGAGTACGTCGAGAAATTTTAAACATGTTGAAAATTTCTCGACGCACTCGACGTATGACACACGTTCCGCATACGCTGGCATAAGTTGTAGGCACGCTACGCCATCGTTGACACACGTACATACGTTACTTGTAAGTTACTCATAAGTCAAACACGTCGAGCTAATGGTTAGCGTCAGTGTTCCAGACTCCCTTGTTTTTTTTGTTTGTTTGTTTGTTTTTTTCTTCGGTATGACGCTGATGTTGACACTTCGATTTCTAGTGCGGTTATGATTTAAATCGTTGAGCGGCAGCTTTTTAATTTTATTATATTATAACCGCACTAGAAATCGAAGTGTCAACATCACCGTCATACCGAAGAAAAAATAAATAAAAAATAAATAAAATAAAAACCAGGGAGTCTGGAACACTGACGCCGAACCATTACCTTGACGTGTTCGACTTATGAGTACCTTACAAGTAACGTGTGTCACGTGTGTCAATGAACGCGTATCGTGCCTACAACACGTTACTCATAGGTTAGAAATAAGTTTCGGGTACGCTAAACATTACCTCGACGTGTTTCGACTTATGAGTAACTTTCAAGTAACGTGTGTCGACGTGTGTCAACGATCGCGTAACGTGCTACAACTTATGGCCAGCATTATGCGGAACGTGTGAGTCATACGCTGGCATACGTCGAAAAATTTCAAGCATGGAAAATTTGTCTTACAGCTCGGCGTACTACGACGTAATGCCAGCGTACAAAGACGTATGCCAGCGTACTACGACGTATGCCAGCGTGCTCTTAACGTATAAAAAGCTTACCCATACGTAT
>CM068965.1:19436185-19450680 GCA_035128595.1 Eptatretus atami
GTATTCGACGTGTGCCAGCGTTTTAGCCTAATTTTGCATACGTCAGGCATACGCTGGCTAAATCGTCAAGGTGTGACAGGGCCTTTAGTTTTGGGCCTTGATTTCCTCTTTGGAATTTGTGAATCTGTCCTGTCTCTTTTTTGAACATCTCATTTCATCTCTCTCGTCTTTGCTTCCATGGTGGTACTTGGTTTTTATTTGTGGAATCTGTTCTGTTCTTGTGGAGTTTTGTTGTTACATTTTCCTGAATGAGTAGTGCTGCTGCAAAACTCACGATGTTTATTTCTTTCAGGGAGGCTGAAGAAAACATTTGTTTGTTCTGTGTGATTGGTGTTGTGTGTATTATTATGTCGTCAAATTAATCGTTGACCTTCAGTTGGTGTCATTCTCACCTCCTGTATCTTATAAACCAGCTCCTCTTCCAGATTACGTTATTCCTCATCATTCTCCTCCTTCATTCTCTCCCCGACTCCTCTGTTCCCCTTCGTCATTCTGCCCATTTATAATTTATCCTTTCTTCATCTGTTTGTGCTGTAGCCGTGAATCGGTCTCCTTCACCACCCATCCCCAAGCTTCACAAGTGGTGTGTGTGTGTGTGTGTGTGTGTGTGTGTGTGTGTGTGTGTGTGTGTGTGTGTGTGTGTGTGTGTGTGTGATTGTCCAGGCCGGAAATGTTTTACCATATGATCTTTTGTCATAAAATCTCAACAAACCTTTGTTATGAAAATATGGAGAAAATAATTTAAAATTTGATCAAAATGTGAAAGGACAAAGGTATTGTGACTTTAAAATAGCCATTATTATCCCACAAGCAGTGCGTCAAACATGAGACACCTGGTTTTTAGCTCACCTTAAACGTAATTCCGGGGAGCTTATGGGATGGTGCATCGTTCGTCCATCAGTCCGTCTTTCCAGAAACACTTGCAACTTCTTCTCCGAAACTGATGTGATTAGGACCAATCTTGGCTAAAATGATACTCATTATGTTGCAACTCGTTTGTTCACGGCATTAAAAAGAGAATCAGGGTCTCAGGGGTCTACTGGGGGTCAAAATGGGTCCAGGTTTGACCCCCCAAAATAGGTCTTTGCCACTTCCTCAGAAAATACACACAATTTCAATGAAACGTGACCACAACCTTCATCGCCCGTGTTGTGTCAAAGTTTGTTCATGGCATGAAAAAATAAAAATCAGGCTTTTCCCCCCAAAAATAGGCATTTACATTGTACTCCATTACATATTTTGTGGGTCATCCACATCTACCAGCGGTTGCCTGGTTATCTTATCCAGCCGCTACCAGGTGAGCGCCCAGGGGTATTGCCCCTATTTTTAAAAATCGCTTCCTTGTTTCTTTGTTTACCATTGAGCTTCATTGTGGCTGTCTAGGCCTTAACATTTTTACCAATTGAGCTTTTGTCATCAAATCTTCAACAAACCTTGATTATGAGAATACGGAGAACACATTAATAAAATGTACATTTTTTTAAACTTTCTTTTCATCAAGTTTAAGAAGCGGACGTGGACATAATTATGTGCGAGTTCATTCTTTAGCAGCGGAAAGAAAAAAAAATCAGAACATTGTTCTTTTACAACTTTCAACAAAAGCAATGATCATAATCCACTTGTTGTCCTCCTCGATGAGCCTGCATAGGAAGTCAGAATGAGATGCATTTGTTGGTGTCGTTTCAAGAAACAAACTTTTATTCCTGAATCAACAATAATTCCACACATTTAACGAAATGATACATCAAGATACAAAATAGTTTCTCCAAACTGATTCATTTTATGAATTGTTTTTTTTAATTTTCTATTGAATAATCAACTCCTTAAACTTTATATAATTTTTTTTATTTCAAATTGTTCATGCATGTTTCTCTCTGGGTTGGCTGGAGGGTCTCGACTCTGGAGGTATGTGCACTGGCTTTTGAGCTGTTTCGTCTGTGTTCGAATCTTGGCCCAGCTTTAAACTACCACCCTGGCATTTCCCATGCAGGGCGAGCCATCAACACATATACCATCTCTCAGATGCATGTTAAGCCAGAGGACCTGTCTGCTAGCAGTTTTGGTTGGTTTGCATTAAGCATCCAATGGTGTCTTTCGTGAAGAGTAGGTGAGTTATCACCGGTACCCTGATCAAATTACAAATTCCTGCCCAAATCAAATTTGATCGCACGTCAGGACCGACCTGCCTGTTCATGAAAGACTTCGACTGAAAATGTTCCCCAGCCGACCCCACAAGAATATAGGAACAATTGTGGCCATTGTTTTAGTAGTAGTAGTAGTAGTAGTAGTAGTCGTCGTAGTAGTAGTAGTAGTAGCAGTGTCTATAACTCCTTCACCTTCCTCACTTCCAATAATAATAATGTTTGATTTTATTCCAGCTAAGTGCAAACAATATTTTTAAAGGATATCAGGCTCGTTGTGGAGCTGACACACACACACACACACACACACACACACACACACACACACACACACACACACACAACAACACACACACAATGCAAAACTGTTAGATGTCACAAACACAGTCACTGAGCTTGGGGGAAGTGCAGCCACTTCCCGAGGTACTCTGGGTACCAGTGACGTTACAACAATGGCATTGCCTTTCTCAATGCATTCAGTGGTGCATTTCCTAAGGAGGAATTTCTCCTCCCCATGGATACCATCCTATGGGGATTGTCCATACTCTGTCTTTATAAATGCTGAACGTCAAGCAAGGAAGCAGTACGTACTATTTTAAAAGTCTTAAATCATCAAGGTGAGATGCTAATCAGAAAGACACGTTCAAAGACAAAAATTGATGGAAACGAAAATCCATGTTGCAGTCATGAACAAAGGAAACAGCTCAAAAGCAACATTATTCGTGAAAAAAAAAAAGAAGCATAAAACAAAATTAATCTGTTATACGATTGCAATAAACAGTACACCTGTTGATGAAATACAAACATTTCGAAGTGCTCGTTCATTGTGCAGGCACAAAAGCGAATACAGTATGTACATCTTCCCTTCAGCAAATTGACCATGTGTCAACAATAAAAGCCATCATGCAGTTTTGGGAAGAATCCCAAACCACAAAGATTTAAAATTAAAGCAAAGTTCCTGTTTGACATGTGCAAGTCCTTCCTCCTCCATGTTAATCGTGGGCCCAATCTGGAAGTGGAACAAATGTGAAGACAAAATCGGATTAAGCCGTGTCTCAAAGCCCCCATTCCTCACCATGTTTTCCAGCTCCCAATCCATCTTCACCGTGCAACCCAGCTGCCCCACCGCCTACACAATACCAGGCTTCATGTCCCCCAAATACCTGCCAAGCCTTTCAGCCCCAACTCCGACCATAGATCCCAGCCACAAATTTCCATCACCACACCTTGCATTTTCCTATCCCCTCCACTTCCCTCCTCCTCAACACTCTACTCATCCTCACCATCACGCACGTAGCTGAATGATGTAAGATTGTGACTGCAGTTCTTGCCACACAATTTCTGCTTTTCCCAAATCAACAGGAAGCCTGCCAAGTTGATAGCTCGACATTTGACCACTGTGTTAAAATAAACTTGTCAAAATGGAATGGGAAAGTATTTCTGAATTTTCATTTCGTCCTTATATACGAAAACAAAGAGAAGATGTAAGACTCTGTTGCATTTCAACTCAGACGTACCATAAAACGACTTAAGACTTTACATTTGACAACATATATTATTTTTCAATTCCAAGCGATGGGCATCAATGGCATTTGCTCGCAATTGTTGCCAATCCTTAAATGCACTAAGAATGGTGGTAGTGAGCCGTCTCCTTGAACCACCACAATTCATGCGGTGATAGTGCTCCCACAGTGTTGTTCGGAAGGAAGTTCCAATATTTTGATCCAGCGATGAAGCAACAGTGATACATGTCCAAGTCCGGATGGTGTGTCACTTTTAGAGGAACATGGAGGAGGTGATGTTTCCATGCATCTGCTGTCCTTGTCCTTCAAGATGATAGAGGCCGCAGGCTTGGGGGATTCTGACAAAGTAGCCTCGGTGAGGTGTTGCTGTGTGTCCTGTAAATAAAGGTTCCGTCAACATCGGTGGGAAGCAAAACAAATCTAATGAAGGGCACAGCTGAAACGCCAGCGACATTTTGTTTTTCTTTGTAGTTATCACACATTTGTCAACTTATGCTTGATATAACCGATCATCTTGTAGCCAGGGTATGTCATGGTTGAATGCTTAAACTCATGACATGCGTTTGCTACAGGATCCATGATGTACTCATGGGTGACATGGATGGATGCTTAGACTAATGGGTGAGGATCCAATCAAGTGGACTCCTTTTTTCCTAGATGTTGTCAAGCTCCTTTTAAGATGACAGGGTAGTACAGAGGTACATAGTCTGTGTTAGATTCCCGTCACGATACAAGACGAACACCTAAATATATTCAGGTACAAGTGATGTACGGTGAGGAAGAATTCAATGAATGAATTAACAATTGCGTTTTTGCCAGCAGGCGAACTTCTTGGTGGTAAATCTTGATTTTTGAAAGAGGTGCTGTTGGTGCAGATACCTGGATGTTTAACGTTTAATCACAGCGTAGATGCAGTCATCTTGCATTGAGTGAGGAGTGTCAACGGATCTTGCTGAGATTGGGGCTGGAGAATAGTAGTTGAGTCGATCGCTTAAGACGGCGTACGTCACCTCCTCCTCTTCATTCTGCAAGAAACCAAAAGCCTGTGAAAATGATTAAAGTGAACTAATGAACATATCGTGAACACTATATTCTGAGCGAATGAGTGAAGGAACGGCAGAGAACAGATTAATGAATTTGATTGAAATTCTCTCAGTTGAATGGCAAACAATCCGAGTGATGATTACGAAGAAAAAAGAAAGAAAGAAGTAAATAAGTAGGAAAATCTGGAAAATTAAGGAACGAAGAATATGTAATAGGACATGGAATAAATGTTTATTCACGATGAATTACTGAATGTGTTAAAAAAATCGAATGAATGGATAAAGTGATGGGATGGATAAAAACAGCGAGTAAATGAAACTCACAGCATTCTGGTCAGAAAGACAACCTGAAAGAAAACAGCAGTTAGTCTGAACCTGGTCACTTGAGCTGAACGTTGGTAATGCATGATTGAGAGCAAGCTTAACAATAATAAATCCGAATAAACAGTAACCACAGCATATAGCAACTATGATAATAGTTTTCATGATAATATAAAGAAAAAGCAAAATTGACATCATTTTGATGATTTCCTTTCAACAGGATAGCTAATCCCATGTATGACGATGATACTGACAAAGACTGTAAAACAAAGTGCCAATGATTCAAAAATGAAGGCACAGCCAACTATAAAGTAACAAACTGTTTATGAGTGACTGCTAGGCAGTGTGCTGTGTTCAGTGCTTGGTTGTGATTCGATAAGGAACAAATTGTTTATTATATATGACCATATGCCTGCTGTTGGCTTAATGGTTAGTGTTGAGCTTGGGATCTTAGGATCCTGAGTTCAAATCCCACTCGAATGTTGAATTAATGCCATGTGGGGTTGACTCTGCTTGTCATCCTTCCGAGGTCGGCAAAATAAGTTCCAGCATGCTGGTATCCTGTGTCAGTGTGGTGACCCATCCAGGATTGTGCCCAATAGCCAAAGAGAGTGCTTACGCAGCACCAACACTCTACACAGAGTATCGTCTCAATGGATGGATATATGACTGTGTCATGTTTGTTGAGGGCTATCAGGAAGGCCGAGAGGTATACACACTCACCTCTGAGCTGTCTATAGCTCGGGTTTGAATGCCGATCCAGCTATACGCTATCATGCTGTTGTTTCCCAGGCAGGGTGATTCATCAATCTGTGTTCTGTCAACTGAATGGATGCTAAACTTGATGTCCTGTCTGCAAGAATTAGTTGTTAGTCGTTAAAGATCTCATGGTGTCCTTTGTGAAGAGAACGTGAGCTATCGCTGGTGCCCTGAACAAATTATATATTCCTGCCATAACTACTACTGAGAAGGTAATGACAAACCACCCAGTGTAACCCGTGCCAAGAAACTGCTTCTGCAGCACCAACACTCTGGTAACAGAGTATGTTACATCAGAATCAGAAATGTTTGTTGTGGTGAGATGTTCATTGTAAAACATTTGGTATGATCATGAAAGTTAAGGAAATTTCTAGCGACATCCAGACCTTCAACCATCTCATGTTGGAGAGCAGTTTTTAAT
Source organism: Eptatretus atami (assembly GCA_035128595.1). Classification (NCBI taxonomy): domain Eukaryota; kingdom Metazoa; phylum Chordata; class Myxini; order Myxiniformes; family Myxinidae; genus Eptatretus; species Eptatretus atami. Next base: position 19,442,394 of record CM068965.1, read on the forward strand.
GGCATTGGATGTAGAACCAGCTCGTTATTTCGAGTACTTTCAAAAGGGATAGGTTTTTGCGAATGTTCTTGGACAGAGTGAGGACATAGATTATAGAGCAGAGTGAGAGCATGGAGGAGAGGAGAGAATACCCATTTCCGTTTGTTTTGCTGTGCACAGTGCCATGTCGGTGTATTCATGTTGCGTTGTGTTTATCCTTGTGATAAACTCAGCTTTTGACTCCACTCAACTGCTATTTTGACATGAACCGATCAAGAAACCTTGGATTTTGTAACATCTGATATCACTGTGATGATCAAAAGGATGTTAGGTCACATTATATGCTTATTGCAGTCATGTAAAGCCACCTCTACATTGTGAGGATAATTACACCTGGCCCATGATACCTGCACAGGATGAAGGTCATATGGTTATCTTAAAGTCAGGCCTGAATTGTGTCTGCTCAGCACATTATTGGTGGTGGTGCCTTCAATTTTGAAAAGAAATCTTCCCAACCACAACCATTTTTTTTACATTCCCAGTATTCTTTTGTGACGCCAGGGAAAATTTACAAAAATAATTTAATTCACTTTGGGAGAGGCGAAGAAAATTTTAAATACTTATCCAGAATGGTTCTTGGGTTTAAGTTGAGGAAGTTATGGTTTGTAAATGGAGGTTTATGGTATAAACTCGTGTCTCACACACAAGTCATGAAAAAGGGAACTACACATGTGCAACTTCCTGAAATATTTTCTTCTGGTTTGTCTACTTTACACAGTTATAGCAAATGTTAGAAATGGCTAAAACTAAGAAAATAGAAAATATATATGTTACCCTTTGTGCATAGCAGCAGAGTTAAGCAATTGGTTCACTCTGTTTTTATGATCGAGGAATGCTTAATTTAAATTAAATTATATATTTTGAACACTGTGGAAAACAAATTGGAACATGAATCGGAACACGACCCTGCAGTTTAGCAGTAGTGGCTTTGAATTTGGCAAATTGCATTGAGTCTCATCCTGAGAGTGTATACGCACATGCGGTAAAGCTATTTCTTCAGTCTGTCAGTCTGTCTGGCAGTCAGACAAAATTGAAAATCATTCCAAGCAGGAAACTTGCTGTTTTTGGGACGTCAAAGTGTACCGTACATAAACAACAGACACGAAGAACTAATTTAACCAGTTATAAATAAGGTGGTGTAAAAGTAGGTGCATTCTTGGCGGGAAATTTTATTTTTTCTTTCGTTTGTTTTTTTCGACAAAAATGTTTTTTCCTTTTTTTTTGGACAGCATGTAAAAACTTTTCTTTTATTTCAATTGAATTATTTATTTGAACACTGTAGAGCACCAATTGCCTTGTTTCACTTCCAAAAACAACTAGTTAAGTCGTACCTGGGCAAAATTATACTCCGTCTCTACCAATCAAATGTGACGTGTGCTCTGAGGGCAGAATAACAGCAAGATTCATACAAAATGGCGGTGCCTAGCATGCAAAGACAGAGCTAACTTCTTCCAAAAGATCTGTTTGTTTAGCGCAACTTTTTCTCAAAAACGTTCCAAAATCGTCAGTTTCTCCGAGAACAGTCAGCCGAAGTTCAGCACTAGATTGCTCAGTTTGACCCAAAGGCTTTGCATGGTTGCCATCATGCCTGGTATTTAAAGTTCATGAACAAAGCTAATATAGATCATGCTCAGAAACACAAAGCAAACGTTTAAAATACTTTTCCATGTCATTTTCACAAGAATGCATGGGATGGTGAACTCTCTGGTTAGTCTTGCCCCGAAGAAGTTTAAAGCCGATTGTAATGCCCGTGTGTGTGTGTGTGTGTGTGTGTGTGTGTGTGTGTGTGTGTGTGTGTGTGTGTGTGTGTGTGTGTGTGTCTCTACATCTATATATTTTCACTGATTTTTTTTTTTCTCAGGAACGACTTGTCCAGTCGATACAAAACTTCAAACTTATAGTCTGTCAGCAAATGTAGAGAAAACATGTCCTGTGGGACCCTTAGTGGTACAAACATGGGAGTGTTGTCAAATTTTGTTAGATCATGCAGATCACAAATTTCAATGGTGCCCAACTCACAGCCTTGGCAGAGCGGAGTTATTAAAATAACAAAATGGTGTTCAGTGATTCAGTCTGCATACATGTTTATTTAATTTTTTCACATAAAATATGGGTTGTATGGTATCAAATGAAAGGTAATGTTACTACAAAAGAATAATATAATGTGTTAAATGGTTTATCTTCACTATTATCACTTAAATTATGTATTTTTTATTTGTATGTATTATTTAATTTTAATTCATGCCATATTCTTTCCTAATCCCTGTTCATTTTCTTATTACAAGAGGCAAGTAAGGAACTGGAAATGATTCAATATCTGTTAAATGTGATGTTACGCACATCTACAAAGAGAAAACGACCAAATGAAGAGTTGTGCTTCATTTGTCAATATCAGTCTTCTGAACCGCATGTTTTAAATCCAACTGACAATATTTACAACAAACTTGTCGATTGCATTGTGAAACATGCAAGATGGAGTGAATAAAAGTGTATTTCAATAAGAGACCAATTTGATGGTGATACAAGTGTAGAAGCATTCAAGGAACGTAATGCTTCACGGCATGTACAGTATTATGCAACAAATTACTTCTGCACAAGCGTAAATGTGAAAGAGTGGAGAGGAACTTTAATGAAGCGCAGCAGCAACAATCTGATGGAAAGCCTTCCACAAGCCAACAAATTATTCCTGACACACTTAGTTGCTGAAGATAAAGTTTGTGTACATCTAAACGCTGCTATGAATCCACCCAATGCACATGCAGTCGACGTCATGTAGCATGCAAAATGCTGGACTAAGAATGCCAGTCGTGTGCTCAGAAAGGAAGAGAGTAAAGGTAAAATAACAATGATGGGTCATCCAAATATAGTTTCTGAGACGCAGTTGACGTGGAATTTTAAAATGTGTCATCTGAAGCTTTCTCTGAAGGACAAGTCTTAAGCATGGGTACCTTAGAAGAAACGTACAAGTCCATAGGTTTTGCAAGTGGTGTCGATGAGTCAGACCTTATGATATGGAAGCAACTGAAAATATTCATTGAAATACAACTATCAGATGAAGGCATTGAATTTTCCTGTCCAAAATGCCTTAATGAACCACAAGAAAGTGTCAATGAAGTCCATAAGAGACGCTCTTCTGTCTGATGCAGAGTTGAACAATCATCACATGACAAAGTCTAACAATGAGCTCACGTCCTTATTCTGAGCTGCAAAGATCCTTCAATGGATAATGCTGAAGTCTAAGCATTTGGGTGTTTGAAGGCTCACTCCCCAAAGGTGAAAGTGAAGTGATGCCAAGTGAACTTCAAATGTTCTTCAAATGGTGCATTTAAGGGAAGACCCAAATATCAACAGATCGAAGGAAGGTAGATATAGATGTGAGAGTAAAAGTACTGTCATAAACATTGATGTCAGCATGTCTAATGCAGAGGCAAGTTCAGAATAAAATTGTCCTTAGATCTTCATCACAAACATCAGTTACCTCTTCAGGTCACAGTATGATTAACCCTTCACAGTTTTACCCACAGCAGCAGGCTTGTACAACTATTCCCTGGTTTAGGTTGTTCTGTTGAGTACAATCATGTCTTGAGACTGGAAACACAGATTGCTTCTTGTGTTATGCACAGGATGCAAGAGAATAATGGTATCTACATCCCTCCTGACATCATTCCAAATAGGTTCATAGTTTGCGTGGCTAATAATTTCAACTTTTCAGAAGACATGGTCGATGAGAAAATAATTCTACATGGGACTGTTATGACATATACAAAGTTTGCTAAGATGTAATCACACCAATGTCTGTGAATGCCTCAAATGATCGATCGTTGTGAACCTTATGTGACGGTCTAACTGCAATACTGCCATGTCACATTCCCACAAATTGGAATAGATATTGTCTAACTCTCCTGATCAGTCTGGTATCTGCACACATAAGTACATTGTTAGATGATACAGAGATTCCTGATTTGGCTTAGATGGTTATAAGAGAGGCTTACATCTCATCTACTGGACAACTAGATGAGGACAATATTGATATCCCTGAAGCCACTGAGTCTGACAATTTATAATGGTTAGCTTCTACTTGGTCAGCTTGTAATTCACTTGAAAACTGAAGAGAAACTTATCACAAAGAGTTTCAGTGTTGCCCCTAATTCCAGTATCGCCGACTGATAGGTCAACATAACTTACTTTCATGCAACAGTTTGAAAGGCTGAACACTGTAGTAGTTGGAACAGGTACAGCAGGTGTAGTTACACTCGATATGGCTCTATGCAAATCATTAAGACATCCAGAGATGGCTCGAGGAGACTGTCAACAAAAATGGTTTCTAAAACCTGGTGCACTGCACATCAATCATCATTGCTCAATTTCGAACTATTGGTTCTTTACACAGGGAAGTGGTATTCCAGAATAGTGGGTAGAATGTCACCTTTTGGGACCAGCAACAACTAGACAGATCCTTGAAGGGAAACATATTCAAAGAGCTATAGAAGCCCACCTCACAGCAGTGTCAGCACTTTAAGTCTATTTCAAGAGGTCTATTTCAACTTCAAGTCTTTAAGTCTATTTATCCGAGAGAAGTCTGGCCAGGGCACTGCAAATATATAACAGCATTCATATAACCAGAGAGTTGGTGTAAAAGCCACCCAATAATGCTCACCTGTTTATACATTTATCGTTTTTAAAAGACTAGTCTAATAATTAATATTTTTTATAAAGCAATTGCAGTGAAGTCTGATCCAAATAATTTTAAAGCAATATATGTATTTGTATATTGTAATCATTAACAAGAGCGCAAGTGAGCACAATATACGCCCGAACAAGAAGGTATATACAGAATTGTGCTACTACATGAAAAACAGCATCCTGGTTGCCATGGCAACCACTTTAGGTGACAAACGTATGTCACGACACACCGTCTCCACAGTCTGTACCTATGTACCAAATATGAAACGTGAAAGTTGAAAACTTTGGGAGTTAGAGTGCGGACAGGAATGGATGGAAAACAGCATCCTGGTTGCCACGGCAACCACTTTAGATGACGAACGTATGTCGGGAAACACCGTCTCCACAGTCTGTACCTATGTACCAAATATGAAACGTGAAAGTTGAAAACTTTGGGAGTTAGAGTGCGGACAGGAATGGATGGAAAACAGCATCCTGGTTGCCATGGCAACCACTTTAGATGACGAACGTATATCGCGACACACGTCTCCACAGTCTGTACCTATATACCAAATATGAAACGTGAACGTTGAAAACTTTGGGAGTTAGAGTGCGGACAGGAACGGATGGAAAACAGCATCCTGGTTGCCATGGCAACCACTTTAGATGACGAACGTATGTCACGACACACACCGTCTCCACAGTCTGTACCTATGTACCAAATATGAAATGTGAAGTTGAAAACTTTGGGAGTTAGAGTGCGGACAGGAACGGACGGACGGACGGACAGACGGACAGACGGACGACACATAATACGCCCCGATATTATATATATATATATATTATATATATATATATATATATATATATATATATATATATAATATATATATAATATAACAACAAGCTTGCACTAAAAACTCGGCTCGCCGTCACACGATCCCTATGAAATTGCTGTGGCACTTAGCGGACATGCCGACAATGTTTGGAAGTCTTGGCGTTCCATAGTACACTTGCATTTTGCACAATGCGTATTTTTGTCATTCCCGTGTACGGTCTGTCGTCTGCTCCAGCTAGGTTGTACTGCTATCCCGTGCATGTGTACGGGTATCGCTAGTATATATATATTATATATATATATATATATATATATATAATATATATATAATATATATATATATATACCTATATATAATATACTGTATTATAATATATATATATTTATATATAATTATATATATATATTATATATATATATATATATATATATATTATATATCAGGCGTATAAAAAATAGTGTGGTACATAAAAACATTAGAAAGGAAAAAATAACTTGCACCAAAACTTTAACATTTTCACGCTCACGCTCACGCTGACGCTCACGCTGACGCTGACGCTCACGCTGACCGCTCACAACCGGGGGTATCGCTATAGCTCTCTGTTCTTAGAACAGGCGAGCTAAAAATTGCAAGACGCTCTGGCTGTGGGTAAAGTTGGTGACATCAAGAAAGCACATTCCCTACTGTTATCCGCACTGAAGGAACATAATATTTTGGAAGGTATGAAGCACTTTGCTAAACAAAGGGAAGAAAATGAACCTGTATTCAGTAGCACGCACCTAGAGTACATGGATATGGTAGAAACAGTGCTTTTATTTCCGTGATCAGTTAGGGTATCAGATTGAGAGCTTAATCTGACAGCTCTTCAAGCCTTTAACAAGTACAATTTTGGCCTTCGATTGACAGAACTATGCTCGTATGATTATTGATTAGTCTGTACTTATCAGAAGTAAACAATCTATAATCTTCAGATCCAATTATATGGCAGCAGTACATATAAAGGGAAATGGGTAGTAAACAAGAGCAAGATTCTATTCTGTGTCCTTGATGCTGATGAAGCTCTGAAGCATGGAAATAAGAGACTGAAGGTCCAAGCCAGACTTGTCGGGATAACTCTCAATGAGAAAGAGAGGGCATAGTTCTCCCTCATGGACCCAGAACTAACAAGAATAGCTTTCACACCAGAGCAAATGATGGGAACATCCACTTCAACCAAAGAAACACACCGTGACCCATCTTTGCCAGTATGCAGGCAAGCTTCAGGATAGGAATGTAATGAAGTTGAAGGAAGAATTTAAATCAACAACCAACCCATTTCAATGCAAGTGCAGTGAATTGATGCACATTATCACGAAGCGTGTTTTCCCTCATGATGTGGAAAGAGATACAGTACGTGTTGACTCAAGGAAGCTGGCAAAGAACAACTATCTGTATTCATCAAAGAACGCATTATGACAAACAATGTAAAATTCTGGTCGCCGATGAAAAAATTAAAACTGAAAACTTGTAACTCAGCATGCCGAAAAGTGAGAGTTAATTTGAAAGACAAAGATGATAGAAATGAAGGCAGACTTGTCACTATCTTCCAGACTCATGATAGCTTCGAGATCCAGACCAGATATAGATCTTCAGTAGAGCTTTAGCCAAATTAGTTCTCTGTACTACCAAGTTCACTATTTACCGAGGATGGGCACATGCATCACTGTTTGGCTTAAGTTGATGGATATCTTGGAAACACTTCTCAGCAAGATTCTCCTGGAGGAGAGCGATATGGACATTATAGTTTTATCAACTGCAACAGAATAGTCAGGTACCCCAGTTGAAGCAGCAGTTATACAGTAAATGGTATGGCAGAATTGCACTGGCATCATAAACCTGCTTCTCCAAGAAAATATGCCTGGTGTTGGTTTAATGGTTAGGATGGTGGGCTTTGGATACTTGAGTCCTGAGTTCAAATCCCGCTCAGCTGTTGAATTAATACCAGGTGGGGTTAACTCGGCCTGTCATCCTTCCGAGGTCAGCAAAATGAGTGCCAGCATGCTGGTACACTGTCGGAGTGGCGACCCGTCCAGGATTGTGCCCAATAGCCAAGGAGACTGCTAAAGCAGCACCAACGCTCTGCACAGAGTATGGTCCCAATCCTCTCTCCTCTTTAAGAACATGTCAGAAATTTGGAGCATTTTTTCTGTAAATTGGTGGATGAAAAATTCAAGACTTATGACGAAGTTCACCTGGTATTTGACACTTACAAGACTGGGTCATTAAAAACTGCAATAATAGAACATCACCAGAAAAGATCAGATCCAGTTCAGTATAAGATACTTCTTTCAACAAACATAAGCAACATTTCCACTGGATTCAGGACTTGTCATTGGACATGGTATAAAGAGGTGCGATATGAGCCTTCATCTCATTTACGACGCACTTGGACATTTGAAGGCCTCTGCGTTGCTAGGCTTCTTTGTCACATTTATTTATGTGTATTTCATGCTTTGAATCATTTTTTTAGCTCACGTGGACTTTAGTCAGGTGAGCTTATGCGATCGAGCAGTGTCCGTAGGTGAGTGAGTGAGTGAGTGAGTGAGTGAGTGAGTGAGTCAGTCAGTAAACAATTCAGTCATTATCACTTGAACCAAACACACAATTTTGATGAAACTTGGCCACAAGCTTCACATCTGATGCCTAAAGAAGGTGTATTGATAGCATTAAATATTTGGATAATCAGGGGGTCTACAGGGTTTTTTTTG
>CM068965.1:19468254-19479316 GCA_035128595.1 Eptatretus atami
AACACAAAACATGTCCACCAAGATTCATCCAGATCTGTCTACGACCTTTTGAGATATCTTGCTATATATCGGTTTAGCCTGATCTCACAATGGTGAATAATCACTTTAAAAATTCCAGTAGTCGGATCCGGATCCGGATCTTCACCAAAATCTAATCAGTTCATCCTTGTCAAACACCCAACCTGTCCACAAAATTTCATCTGATCCGTCCACAACTTTTTGAGATATCCTGCAAACAAACAGACGAACAAACAAACAAACAGAGACGGATGAAAACATAACCTTCTTCACCTGTAGTTGCAGAGGTAATAACACATTCAACCTTCATTCTCGGTAGTTTGAATATTTAAATATAAATATGTCAGGTCTTGGTGGCAAAGTGTTCAAGGCAACAAACTAACTGTGGGTCAGTGGGACAACATACAGTGTATAGACTGAAATAAGCAAAGGGATGAAGGAATAAGAGGAGAAGAGAGAGAGAGAGAGAGAGAGAGAGAGAGAGAGAGAGAGAGAGAGAGAGAGAGAGAGAGAGAGAGAGAGAGAGAGAGATGAAGCTCATGCGGCAGGTATTGCGATTCTGCCTCCTCGTTGGACATGCTGATTATGTTTAGAGTTTGGATTTCACCACAAAAGAGACAGATACAGGTGTTACTGTCCCAGACGTGTCGAGTGCCTGAAATACAGTAGGTCACGAAACACAGCAGTGAAGATCAGGGTTGTGCTTAGTTGTGGTGTTTTGAGAAGATTGGACCTTCATTGATGTGTTGATCCTGACACATCTACTCTACTTGACATCGTTTATATGTTGCGAGATTCCAACCAGTCTTGAGAGATGGAGTAAATGGAATGGAATTCAAGCTGATGATCAGATTTCTGACCTTTTCATTGGAGTATAGACGATGTTATCTGTAATGATAAATACATGACATTTCCTGTGATTGGACCTGAGTTTATCCTGGTATTTGATTTGACAGAATCTTCTTTCAGACACTTTTTGGGACGGGTGTTCTTTGACCATCTTTGACCATGTATTTATTACATGCACAAACATGGCGGAATTTTTCCCCAACCTTAACTTATTAAATAAAGTCAAGTCCATTCCTTTTATTCCGTAATCTTGCTACAATCTGATTACCTCCTTTCTCTCTTCCTCTTATCAATAAAAATGTATTCATGCTGCGAAATGACCCCCTTCAATACATATCTCGCCTTCCCACCAACAATCACGTGACTACCAAAGGTGAAGGACAGGTTGAAGACAGCACACAGAGGATCAGTGACAGTAACAGCAGGATGTGAGAAGATTGGCACTGAATTTGATTCCACGTGGGCAAGTCATATATAACAAGAGTCAATACTGATGAGAACATTCTCTTCCTTCGCAGATTATAGAAGTCAATGTCCAGTAAAAAGTTGGTACAGACGGTAAGTAAAGAGAAATGGAGAATTGATGAGTTTGGTACACAAGTTTTGGAGGGAAACACTAAGTAAGGCTTTTTTCATTTTCTCAAGCAAATTCAGCTTCAGTGAAGTCATTTGAGGGAAGACGGGGTCGAGAGTAAGAACCAACACCAAAATCTTCATATTTATTATTTCACTGAAAACAGTCAATTCTACAACAATTCAACATAAATATTAAATTATGAAAAATATGCGCCATTTATGTCTCGTGTTCAAAATTATTTATACACTATGAATATCAACATGCAATTGTTAATTCTGTTATTGTTATTGTTATTGTTATTCTTTTAATATTATCATTATTACTAATTAGTTCGATAGCATCAAAAATTACGAGAAAAAAACAAGAAAACATTTCGATGGTAATTTCGAGTTGATGTTCTTTACAATTACTCACCATCGACCTGAAGCTTTGGACGTTTTGTGTGACGTGTTTCAAATCCCTCTTCTTTTCCGTCGGAATTTGTCCATTGAAACCGACACACGTACGTCCGCTCATCCTCCATCCTCAGGTTTCTGATCTGCAACGACCCATCACCTGAACTGGGGTTCCCTACAGGTTCGATCCTCCCTTCGAAATCACTCGATGTATACTTTGAGGAACTGTTATAAACTACATTTTGTTTGAGGTTTTTTTTCATCCCTTTATCTTTGATGAACAACAAATGTAGATCCGTGAAGGTTTTTCGTTCGCCACGTTTAAACAGACAGCGAAGAACCACATCCTCGCCTCGAACACCGATCACATTCCTTTGTGCACAAAGTTCAATCTTGATTCCTCCAGATTTATCCTCAATTGTACAGTTATCCGTGTCCATGGTTTGTGATTCTGTGGGAAATACAAACAACATCAGAACTTATATTGATAAGCACCAAGTTCGTAATTCTGGAATATCAGTGAACAAGTAACACAATGGTATAAAATAGTTAAAACCCCAAAACTAAGTTTAAAAGTTTTTTTGTCTCATTGACGGAAATGTGTTCAAAACGTTCAGATATCGTGACAAAGTGAATCATGTAAAAACAACAATCAGGTGAGGATTTTGTCCAAAGACAAAGTTTCTGAAGATTCATCTCAAACAAAATCTCTCAATGATGACATATATATATATATATATATATATATATATATATATATATATATATATATATATATATATATATATATATATATATTGAATGTATCTAATGTGGAGAGGAGATGATTTGGCAGGATTAATAATTAATTGATAAGAGGAAGAGAGAGGGAAGAGGTAATCAGAGTGTGGGAAGATTGTGGATAAAAGGGAGTGGAGTTGAGTGTAATGAGGTGTCCAGGTAAGGTTGGGGAAAAATTCTGCCATGTTTATGTACATAATAAACAGATGGTCAAGTTTTCCACTTTTCAATTCCTTACGATAGTTATGCACACTTTGGATCGGTTTTGTGTGAAAAAGACAATTGTCTTCCACAAAATTATATTAATGTTTAAAATGGGGATGATGGTGTGGGGTCAAGGATGAGAATGGATGTAACAAGTAGAGGAACATTCAACGTACACCGCCACCATGTCAAATAAATAAATAACAAATCCTCCTGCACATGACATTGCTGGGGCACCTTTGGCACCTGGTGATGCCGCTGTGCAGCACATGGAGATGGTAATGGGAGGGAGTGGTGTACTACTGCGGTAAATGTGTACAAATGATACTTAGTTTATGTGTACAAATGTAGTTCTGAGGTAAATGTGTAAAAATGATACTTACTCGCTGTGCAGCACATGGAGCCAGAATTTGGAGGGAGCAGTGTACAATAGTTGATTGATTAATCGTGTAATTAAGATAAATAAATAATAATCATAAAATAATTAATTTCTTCATCAATTGGCGAAGAGCATACCTAAACCATCGCTGCTTCATCCAAATATATAACTTTCTGAAAATCAAGTAAGTAATCGAAAAAATTAAATAATTCACAGCTAAATTAATTGATGAGTAAAATAAAAAATATCGTTTATAGCGAATTCACTTGGTCACGATTGTGTCCAAATATCAGCTTCCTATCTCAAATGGTGCTTGAGATATTGCCGAGATGAGAAAGAAAATAAATAAGTAATTAATAAATCGATAATAATCAAGTAATTAATCAAGGAATTGATTTAATAAAAATGTATTGTTTTTGCCAAAGCACTTGTTCAATTATGTGCCCACATTTCAGCCTCTGAGCTTAAAGCATGGCTGAGATATCGCCCGGACAAACAAACAAGAAAGATGTCGTGCATAGAACAATACTTGTGAAACAGGAAAAACAAATTTGACCTTAAAAATAATTGGTGGTTGAATTCAGTGACCTGATATATAAATCGTGTTCAAATTTCTCATCAATCGGATGAAAATTGAGGACTTTAAACATTTGACAAAGTTGTTGACCTTTTGATCTCAATAATAGGCTTCTTACTTCTCATGAAATCTACCAGGTGGTGAAGTTTGGTGAAGATCGGTTTAAAATTGTGACCTGTAGGCGATGAACAGACAGACAGACAGACAGAATAACGCACACAACCAACCAATATCCTTGAAAAATGTTATATTTTCGCAAGTAACAAACAAACAAGAAAGCAAGAAAGAAAACAAGAAAACAAATGGAGTGAAAACTGAGTCCACCATGTACAATAGAGGTGTTGTACAATAAATGACTTACTGGCTGTCACAAATCCTGAGATCATGACCATCAGAGCGGGATAAATGAGAAAGATCATTGTTCGGAGGGAAAATCAGATCCTCGAGTTGGAGCTGATATGAGATTGGTATCTGAGGTCAGAGACTATGAACCAGCACCGAGTTCCATATGCCTAAATATCAAGCACTCCCGGTAACACCAAGAGTTCTTGTGGATATTTCACTTCCCATCGAACAGAACGTTCCACAATCTCCTCCCAAAGGGGTGGATCCTGAACGATACCGATGAGATTTGAGACAAGAGAGTAAATGATGATAAAACTCTAATTATCCTCAGGGACACTCAATGTTAACTGATTGATTTCCTATAAAAAAAAGTCGAACAACCAACCTCAGAAATATGTCTGCAGTTTGCTCAAAAAAGAAATGGAGAAGGAAGAAATCATTGTGTACAAATTGCGGAACTTGAACTGGGAACGTTTTAACAATTTGTTCCACTGATAATTCTGGTTATTTATATATGATTCAACTTTCAGGATCTTTCAATGAGTCGATATTGAAGTACTCGCTCAGCTTATTTAACCCACCCTCTCCATCTCCCCCCCCCTCCTCCACGATCTGTAATTATAACTAATGAGATCACATCCGACACCCCACTGTTATCAAGACAACGAACCCAACGAACCTAAAACCTCCCATTCACCTCCCTCCCCTTTACTAATATCCCTGGAGTCGAACGATCCTTTGAAAAGTTTGGTCATGATCAATTAAACTCCTTGGATAAGTGGGGGGGTGTTAATTTTTAAGGTTAAACCACTGATGACATCCAGGTGAAACCTATTATACTTATTTTCCGAACTTTCAAACAAATAATTTGCTCCCTGAAGTATTTATTGTTAAAGTTAGAGGGTTTGAATACTTACAGTCTGCAACGGAGAATCATCTGATTTTCTTTGTTAATCGAACTTATTCACATTTTATCTGTATTTGTTTTTAGCTTAATCACTTTGGAGTAGTTTGTGAAGACGATATATGAAGCTTGATATGAAAACATCATGAAATAACCTCAGGTGGAATCAAAATGTGAAAACTTTGGAGCTCGGTGAATACTTTTTCAGGGCACTGTACCTTTCTGTGAACAACCCAACTGTCCACAAAAATTTCATCTATCCCGTCCACAACTAACTTTTTTGAGATTCCTGCAAACAAACAGAACGAAACAAACAAAACAAACAGAGACGGATGAAAACATAACCTTCTTCACCCTTTTCAGAGGATGAGTTGCGCAGATCAGGTAATAACACATTCAACCTTCATTCTCGGGTGTTTTGATAATATATTAAATATAAAAGGTATGTCAGGTCTTGGTGGCAAAGTGTTCAACGGAACAAACTACGGTTTAACGTTGTGGGTGCGGCAGTGGAGACATAACTACAGGTGTGTGATAGAACTGAATAAGACATAGGTATGAAGGTGAATAAGGGAGAAGAAGAGAGAGAGAAGAGAAGAGAGATGAGAGGAGGGAAGGAGAGAGAGATGAGAGAGGACCTGACCGCTAGACCAGAAGAGAGAGAAGATGAGAGTTGAGATGATGGAGATGGAAAGAGGGCCAATGCCGGCATGGGTATTGCGATTCTGCCTTCCTTCCGCTACTCTTGGACATGCCTATTTTGTTTTCTAGAGTTTGGGATTTCACCACAAAGAGACAGATACAGGTGTTACTGTCCCAGGACTGTCGAGTGCCTGAAATACAGTAGGTCACGAAACACAGCAGTGAAGATCAGTGGTTGTGCTTAGTGTGTGATGTTTTGAGAAGATGGACCTTCATTGATGTGTTGATCCTGACCATCTACTCTACCTTGACATCGTCTTATATGTTGCGAGATTCCAACCAGTCTTGAGAGATGGAGTAAATGGAATGGAATTCAAGCTGATGATTCAGATTTCTGACCTTTTCATTGGAGTATAGACGATGTTATCTGTAATGATAAATACATGACATTTCCTGTGATTGGACCTGAGTTTATCCTGGTATTTTGATTTGACAGAATTTCTTTCAGACACTTTTGGGAGCGGTGTTCTTTGACCATCTTTGACCATTGTATTTTACATGCACAACTGGCGGAATTTTTCCCAACCTTAAACTTATAAATTAAGTCAAGTCCATTCCTTTTATTCCGTAATCTTGCTACAATCTGATTACCTCCTTTCTCTCTTCCTCCTCTTATCAATATAAAAAAGTATTCATGCTGCGAAAATGACCCCCTTCAAATACATATCTCGCCTTCCCACCAACAATCACGTGACTACCAAAGGTGAAGACAGGTTGAAGACAGCACACAGAGGATCAGTGACAGTTAACAGCAGGATGTGAGAAGATTGGCACTGAATTTGATTCCACGTGGGCAAGTCATATTACAAGAGTCAATACTGATGAGAACATTCTCTTCCTTCGCAGATTATAGAAGTCAATGGTCCAGTAAAAATTTGGGTACAGACGGTAAGTAAAGAGAAATGGAGAATTGATGAGTTTGGTACACAAGTTTGGAGGGAAACACTAATGTAAGCTTTTTTACATTTTCTCAAGCAAATTCAGCTTCAGTGAAGTCATTTGAGGGAAGACGGGGGTCGAGAGTAAGAACCAACACCAAATCTTCATATTTATTATTCACTGAAAAACAGTCAATTCTACAACAATTCAACATAAATATTAAATTATGAAAAATAATTGCGCCATTTATGTCTCGTGTCAAAATTTTTTTACACTATGAATATCAACATGCAATTGTTAATTCTGTTATGTTATTTGTTATTGTTATTCTTAATTTATTATCATTATTACTAATTAGTTCGATAGGCATCAAAAAATTACGAGAAAAAAACAAGAAAACATTTCGATGGTAATTTCGAGTTGATGTTCTTTACAATTATCACCATCGACCTGAAGCTTGGACGTTTGTGTGACGTGTTTCAAATCCTCTTCTTTCCGTCGGAATTTGTCCATTGAAACCGAACACAGTACGTCCGCTCATCCTCATCTCAGGTTTCTGATCTGCAACGACCCATCACCTGAACTGGGGTCCCTACAGGTTCGATCCTCCCTTCGAAATCACTCGATGTATACTTTGAGGAACTGTATAAACTACATTTTGTTTGAGGTTTTTTTTCATCCCTTTATCTTTGATGAAAAAAACAATGTAGATCCGTGAAGGTTTTTCGTTCGCCACGTTTAAACAGACAGCGAAAACCACACTCTCGCCTCGAACACCATCACATTCCTTTGTGCACAAAGTTCAATCTTGATTCCTCCAGATTTATCTCCAATTGTACAGTTATCCGTGCCATGGTTTGTGATTCTGTGGGAAATACAAACAACATCAGAAACTTATATTGATAAGCACCAAGTTCGTAATTCTGGAAATCAGTGAACAGTAACACAATGGTATAAAATAGTTTAAACCCCAAAACTAAGTTTAAAAGTTTTTTTGTCTCATTGACGGAAATGTGTTCAAACGTTCAGATATCGTGACAAAGTGAATCATGTAAAAACAACAATCAGGTGAGGATTTTGTCCAAGACAAAGTTTCTGAAGATTCATCTCAAACAAAATCTCTCAATGATGACATATATATTATATATATATATATATATATATATATATATATTATATATATATATATATATATATATTGAATGTATCTAATGTGGAGAGGAGATGATTTGCAGGATTAATAATTAATTGATAAGAGGAAGAGAGAGGGAAGAGGTAATCAGAGTGTGGGAAGATTGTGGATAAAAGGGAGTGGAGTTGAGTGTAATGAGGTGTCCAGGTAAGGTTGGGGAAAAAATTCTGCCATGTTTATGGACATAATAAACAGATGGTCAAGTTTTCCACTTTTCAATTCCTTACGATAGTTATGCACACTTTGGATCGGTTTTTGTGTGAAAAAGACAATTGTCTTCCACAAAATTATATTAATGTAAATGGGGATGATGTGTGTGGGTCAAGATGAGAATGGATGTAACAGTAGAGGAACATTCAACGTACACCGCCACCATGTCAAATAAATAATAACAATCCTCCTGCACATGACATTGCTGGGCACCTTTGCACTCTGTGATGCCGCTGTGCAGCACTGGAGATGGTAATGGAGGGAGTGGTGTACTACTGCGGTAAATGTGTACAAATGATACTTAGTTTATGTGTACAAATGTAGTTCTGAGGTAAATGTGTAAATGATACTTACTCGCTGTGCAGCACATGGAGCCAGATTTGGAGGAGCAGTGTACAATAGTTGATTGATTATCGTGTAATAAGATAAATAAATAATAATCATAAAATAATTAATTTCTTCATCAATTGGCGAAGAGCATACCTAAACCATCGCTCTTCATCCAAATTATAACTTTCTGAAAATCAAGTAAGTTATCGAAAAAATAAATAATTCACAGCTAATTAATTGATGAGTAAAATAAAAATATCGTTATAGCGAATTCACTTGGTCACGATTGTGTCCAAATATAGCTTCCTATCTCAAAGGTGCTTGAGATATTGCCGAGATGAGAAAGAAAATAATAGTAATTTAATAAATCGATAATAATCAATGTAATTAATCAAGGAATTGATTAATAAAAATGTATTGTTTTTGCCAAAGCACTTTGTCAATTATGTGCCCACATTTCAGCCTCTGAGCTTAAAGCATGGCTGAGATATCGCGCCGACAAACAAACAAGAAGATGTGTGCAATGAACAATACTTGTGAAACAGGAAAAAACAAATTTGACCTTAAAATAATTGGTGGTTGAATCAGTGACCTGATATATAAATCGTGTTCAAATTTCTCATCAATGGATGAAAATTGAGACTTTAAACATTTGACAAAGTTGTTGACCTTTTGATCTCAAATAATAGGCTTCTTACTTTCATGAAATCTACCAGGTGGTGAAGTTTGGTGAAATCGTTTAAAATTGTGACCTGTGGCGATGAACAGACAGACAGACAGACAGAATAACGACACAACCAACCAATATCCTTGAAAATGTTATATTTTCGCAAGTAGACAAAACAAACAAGAAGCAAGAAAGAAAACAAGAAAACAATGGAGTGAAAACTGATCCACCATGTACAATAGAGGTGTTGTACAATAAATGACTTACTGGCTGTCACAAATCCTGAGATCATGACCATCAGAGCGGATAAATGAGAAAGATCATTGTTCGGAGGAAATCAGATCCTCGAGTTGGAGCTGATATGAGATTGGTATCTGAGGTCAGAGACATGAACCAGCACGAGTTCCAGACCTATATCAAGCACTCCCGGTAACACCAGAGTTCTTGTGATATTTCACTTCCCATCCGAACAGAACGTTCCACAATCTCCTCCCAAAGGGGTGGATCTGAACGATACCGATGAGATTTGAGACAGAGAGTAAATGATGATAAAACTCTAATTATCCTCACGGACACTCAATGTTAACTTGATTGTTTCCTCATAAAAAAAATGTCGAACAACCAACCTCAGAAAATGTCTGCAGTTTGCTCAAAAAAGAAATGGAGAGGAAGAAATCGATTGTGTACAAATTGCGGAACTTGAACTGGGAACGTTTTAACACATTTGTTCCACTGTGTATTCTGGTTATTTATATATGATTCAACTTTCAGGATCTTTCAATGAGTCGATATTGAATACTCGCTCAGCTTATTTAACCCACCCTCTTCCATCTCCCCCCCCCTCCTCTCACGATCTGTAATTATAACTAATGAGATCCACATCCGAACACCCCACTGTTATCAAGACACGAACCCAACGAACCTAAAACCTCATTCACCTCCCTCCCCTTTACTATATATCCATGGAGTCGAAACGATCCTTGAAAAGTTTGGTCATGATCAATTAAACTCCTTGGATAAGTGGGGGGGTTAATTTTAAGGTTAAACCACTGATGACATCCAGGTGAAACCTATTATACTATTTTGCCGAACTTTCAAACAAATAATTTGCTCCTGAAGTAATTTATTGTTAATTAGTTAGAGGTTTGAATACTTACAGTCTGCAACGGAGAATCATCTGATTTTCTTTGTTAACGAACTTATTCACATTTATCTGTATTTGTTTTTAGCTTAATCACTTTGGAGTAGTTTGTTGAAGACGATATATGAAGCTTGATATGAAACATCATGAAATAACCTCAGGTGGAATCAAAATGTAAAACTTGGAGCTCGGTGATACTTTTTCAGGGCACTGTACCTTTCTGTGATGGGGAGAGACACCTGATGAGTGTGAAGTGGAGTGGTGGTGTGAGGTCAGGTGGGTGAGTGTGGAGTCGATGGGTGAGTGTGGAGGTCCGGGTGGGTGAGTGTGGAGGTCCGGGTGAGTGAGTGTGAAGTTCGGGTGGGTGAGTGTGGAAGTCCGGGTGGGTGAGTGTGGAGGTCTGGGTGGTGAGTGTGAAGTGCGGGTGGGTGAATGTGGATGTCGGGTGAGTGAGTGTGGAGGTCCAGGTACTGGGTGTTGAGATCCGAGTGGGTGAGTGTGGAGGTCCGCGGGAGGTGATGTGGGAGGTGTCCGGGTGGGTGAGTTATGAAGTCTGGTGGGTGAGTGTGGAGGTCTGGATGGGTGAGTGTGAGGTCTGGGTGGGTGAGTGTGAAGTTGCGGGTGGTGAGTGTTTGAGATCTGGGTGGGTGAGTTAGGAGGTCCGGTGGGTGAGGGGTGAGGTCAGGGTTGGTGAGTGTGGAGGTCCTGTGTGTGAGTGTGGAGAGTCTCTGGTGGATGAGTGTGAATGTTCGAGTGGGTGGAGTGACCGTGAGGTCTGAGGTTGGTGAGTGTGAGGTCCGGGTGTGGTTGAGTGTTGAGTTCCAGGTGGTGTGAGTGTGGAGCGTCTGGATGTAGGTTGAGTGGTGAGGTCGGTGGGTGAGTGGGTCGGGTGGGGTGAGTGTTGAGTCCGGCC
>CM068965.1:19487155-19501247 GCA_035128595.1 Eptatretus atami
CGTCCTACGTACGGCCTCCGTTGCAGTCTGCGTCGACCGTGCGTCCACCGTGCGCTACCGCTAGAGATCGGAGTATAGGTGTTTGCCTATCTTCCGAACTGGTATATTCAGTTACATATATTATAGTTATAGTATATTCAGTTATACATACTGGTATATTCCGAACTGGTATATTTTTATTTCAGTAAAAAAAGAACTGAGTATATATACCCACTCGTTAGGCCTAATTCACATTTGCTCTACTGGTAGGATACGGTGGCCGTACGCCCTCTGAATTGACAGAACGTGCGGCGGCCACAGTGTTTCTGAGGTGGCCTCAGGGTGGCCCTACGTCGTATGGCTATATTTACAGGCCGTAGGATCGCCGTGAATATGGCGCGGAGTTATAACTTTTTTCATTCTACGTTCGCCGTAGCATTCGACAAGCGAAACAAAGACGGTTAAAAAAAAAAAGAAAGAAAAAAAAGAACCCACTCGTTACCGTCCGTCTGACCGCACGTTCGCCTTAGGGCCCCCCTGCGGTCCCCCTGCGGTCACCTTGCTGTCGCCTTGCGGTCGCCTTGCAGGCACCTTGCGTCTGCCTTGAAAATTATATGGCCGCCGCAGGAACGCCACAACCCAACTGTCCACAAAAATTTCATCTGATCCGTCCACAACTTTTTTGAGATATCCTGCAAACAACAGACGAAACAAACAAACAAACAGAGACGGATGAAAACATAACCTTCTTCACCTGTAGTTGCCAGAGGTAATAACACATCAACCTTCTTCTCGGTGTTTGAAATATATTAAATATAAATATGTCAGGTCTTGGTGGCAAAGTGTTCAAGGAACAAACTAAACTTGTGGGTCAGTGGGACAAATACAGTGTATAGAACTGAATAAGACAAGGGATGAAGGAATAAGGGAAGAAGAGAGAAGAAGAGAAGAGAGAAGAGAGAGAGAGAGAGAGAGAGAGAGAGAGAGAGAAAGAGAGAGAGAGAGAGAGAGGAGAGGAGAGTCAATGCGGCAGGGGGTATTGCGTTTCTGCCTCCTCGTTTGGACATGCTATTATGTTTAGTAGTTTGGGATTTCACACCAAAGAGACAGATACAGGTGTTACGTCCCAGACTGTCGAGTGCCTGAAATACAGTAGGTCACGAAACACAGCAGTGAAGATCAGTGGTTGTGCTTAGTCTGTGTGTTTTGAGAAGATGGACCCTTCATTGAGTGTTGATCCTGACCATCTACTCTACCTTGACATCGTTATATGTTGCGAGATTGTCCAACCAGTCTTGAGAGATGGAGTAAATGGAATGGATTCAAGCTGATGATCAGATTTCTGACCTTTTCATTGAGTAAGACGTGTTATCTGTTAATGATAAATACATGACATTTCCTGTGATTGGACCTGAGTTTATCCTGGTATTTTGATTTGACAGAATTTCTTTCAGAACCCTTTTGGGACGGTGTTCTTTGACCATCTTTGACCATTGTATTTTACATGCACAACTGGGGAATTTTTCCCAACCTAACTTATAAATTAAGTCAAGTCCATTCCTTTTATTCCGTAATCTTGCTGACAATCTGATTACCTTCCTTTCTCTCTTCCTCCTCTTATCAATATAAAAAAGTATTCATGCTGCGAAACCCCCTTCAATACATATCTCGCCTTCCCACCAACAATCACGTGACTACCAAAGGTGAAGACAGGTTGAGACAGCACACAGAGGATCAGTGACAGTTAACAGCAGGATGTGAGAAGATTGGCACTGAATTTGATTCAACGTGGGCAAGTCAATATATAACAAGAGTCCAATACTGATTTGAGAACATTCTCTTCCTTCGCAGATTAGTAGAAGTCAATGGGTCCAGTAAAAATTGGGTTACAGACGGTAAGTAAAGAGAAATTGGAGAATTGATGAGTTTGTACACAAGTGTTGGAGGGAAACACTAATGTAAGCTTTTTTCATTTTCTCAAGCAAATTCAGCTTCGTGAAGTCATTTGGAGGGAAGTTACGGGCGGTCGAGAGTAGAACCAACACCAAAATCTCATATTTATTATTCACTGAAAACAGTCAATTCTACAACAAAATTCAACAAAATATTAAATTATTGAAAAAAATTGCGCCATTTATGTCTCGTGTTCAAAAATTTTTTTTACACTATTGAATATCAACATGCAATTGTTAATTCTGTTATGTATTTTGGGTTATTGTTTAATTCTTTTTTTTTTAATTTAAATTTTATCATTATTACTAATTAGTTCAGATCAGCATCAAAAAATACGAGAAAAAAACAGAAAACATTTCGATGTAAATTTCGAGTTGATGTTCTTTACAATTATCCACCATCAAAACCTGAAGCTTGGGACGTTTGTGTGACGTGTTTCAAATTCCCTCTTCTTTCCGTCGGAATTTGGGTCCATTGAAACCGAACACAGACGTCCGCTCATCCTCATCTCAGGTTTCTGATCTGCAACGACCCATCACCTGAACTGGGGTCCCTACGTTCGATCCTCCCTTCGAAAATCACTCGATGTATACTTTGAGGAACTGTATAACTACATTTTGTGAGGTTTTTTTTTCATCCCTTTATCTTTGATGAAAAAAACAATGTAGATCCGTGAAGGTTTTTCGTTCGCCACGTTTTTAAACAGCAGCGAAAACCACATCTCGCCGTCGAACACCATCACATTCCTTTGTGCAACAAAGTTCAATCTTGATTCCTCCAGATTTATCCCAATTGTTACAGTTATCCGTGCCATGGTTGTGATTCTGTGGGAAATACAAACAACATCAGAACTTATATTGATAGCACCAAGTTCGTAATTCTGGAAATCAGTGAACAGTAACACAATGGTATAAATAGTTTAAACCCCAAAACTAGTTTAAAAGTTTTTTTGTCTCATTGACGGAATGTGTTCAACGTTCAGATACGTGACAAAGTGAATCATGTAAAAACAAACAATCAGGTGAGGATTTTGTCCAAGACAAAGTTCTGAAAGATTCATTCTCAAACAAAATCTCTCAATGATGACATATATTATATATATATTAATATATATATATATATATTATATATATATATATATATATATATGAATTATCTATGTGGAGAGGAGATGATTTGCAGGATTAATAATTAAT
This sequence comes from Eptatretus atami, assembly GCA_035128595.1. Classification (NCBI taxonomy): domain Eukaryota; kingdom Metazoa; phylum Chordata; class Myxini; order Myxiniformes; family Myxinidae; genus Eptatretus; species Eptatretus atami. The sequence goes on from CM068965.1 coordinate 19,490,284, forward strand.
TTGATAAGAGGAAGAGAGAGGGAGAGTATCAAGAGTGTGGGAAGATTGTGGATAAAAGGGAGTGGAGTGAGTTAATGAGGTGTCCAGGGTAAGTTGGGGGAAAAAATTCTGCCATGTTATGGACATAATAAACAGATGGTCAAGTTTTCCACTTTCAATTCCTTTACCGATAGTTATGCACAACTTTGGATCGGTTTTGTGTGAAAAGACAAATTTGTCTTCCACAAAATTTATATTAATGTGAAATGGGGATGATGGTGTGGGTCAAAGATGGAATGGATGTAACAGTAGAGGAACAGTTCACGTACACCGCCACCATGTCAAATAAATAATAACAATCCTCCTCACATGACATTGCTGGGCACCTTTGGCACCTGTGATGCCGCTGGTGCAGCACTGGAGATGGTAATGGGAGGGAGTGGTGTACTACTGCGGTAAATGTGTACAATGATACTAGTTTATGTGTAACAAATGTAGTTCTGAGGTAAATGTGTAAATGAACTTACTCGCTGTGCAGCACATGGAGCCAGATTTGGAGGCATGTACAATAGTTGATTGATTATCGTGTAAGTAAGATAAATAAATAATAATCATTAAAATAATTAATTTCTTCATCAATTGGCGAAGAGGCATACCTAAACCAGTCGCTTTCTTCATCCAAAAAATTATAACTTTCTGAAAATCAAGAAGTTTAGTCGAAAAAATAAAATAATTCACAGCTAATTAATGATGAGAAAAAAAAAATTATCGTTTATAGCGAATTCACTTGTCACGATTGTGTCCAAATATCAGCTTCCTATCTTCAAAGGTGCTTGAGATATTGCCGAGATGAGAAAAAAAATTAATAGTAATTTAATAAATCGATAATAACAACTTAATTAATCAAGAATTGATTAATAAAAATGTATTGTTTTCTGCCAAAGCACTTACTGGTCAAATTATGTGCCCACATTTCAGCCTCTGAGCTTAAAGATGGCTGAGATATCGCGCCGACCAAACAAACAAGAACGATTGTGTGCAATGAACAATTACTTGTGAAAACAGGAAAAAACCAAATTTGACACTTAAAAATAATTGGTGGTTGAATCGTGACACTGATATGATAAATCGGTTCAAATTTCTCATCAATGATGAAAATTGAGACTTTAAACATTTGACAAGTGTTGACCTTTTGATCTCAATAATAGGCTTCTTACTTCTCATGAATCTACCAGGTGGTTGAAGTTGGTTGAAATCGTTTAAAATTGTGGACCTGTGGGCGATGAACAGACAGACAGACAGACAGAATAACGACACAACCAACCAATATCCTTGAAAGATGTTATATTTTCGCAAGAGTACAAAACAAACAAGAAGCAAGAAAGAAAACAAGAAAACAATGGAGTGAAAACTGATTCCACCATGTACAATAGAGGTGTGTACAATAAATGACTTACTGGCTCAAAATCCTTGAAGATCATGACCATCAGAGCGGATAATGAGAAAGATCATTGTTCGGAGGAAATCAGATCCTCGAGTTGGAGCTATATGAGATTGGTTGTTGGTATCTAGGTTCAGAGACATGAACCAGCACCGAGTTTCCAGAGGCCTAATATCAAGCACTCCCGGTAACACCAGGTTCTTGTGGATATTTCACTTCCCACCGACAGAACGTTCCACAATCTCCTCCCAAAGGGGTGGATCTGACGATACCGATGGATTTGAGACAAGAGAGTAAATGATGATAAAACTCTAATTATCCTCACGGACATGCAATGTTAACTTATTGATTTCCTCATAAAAAAAAATGTCGGAACAACCAACCTCAGAAATATTGTCTGCCAGTTTGCTCAAAAAAGAAATGGAGAGAAGAAATCGATTGTGTACAAATTGCGGAACTGAACTGGAACGTTTTAACACATTTGTGTCCACTGGTCATCTGTTATTATATATGATTCAACTTCAGGATCTTTCAATGAGTCGATATTGAAACTCGCTCAGCTTATTTAACCCACCCTCTTCCATCTCCCCCCCCCCCTTCCTCTCACGATCTTGTAATTATAACTAATGAGATCCACATCCGAACACCCCCACTGTTATCAAGACAACGGGAACCCAACGAACCTAAAACCTCACTCACCTCCCTCCCCTTTACTAATATCCATGGAGTCGAAACGATCCTGTGGGAAAAGTTTGGTCATGATCAATTAAACTCCTTGGATAAGTGGGGGGGTTTAATTTTAGTTAAACCACTGATTGACATCCAGTGAAACCTATTATACTAATTTTGCCGAACTTTCAAACAAATAATTGCTCGCTTGAAGAATTTATTTTAATAGTTAGAGGTTGAAAATACTTACAGTCTGCAACGGAAGAATCAATCTGATTTTCTTTGTTAAGCGAACTTATCACAGTTTATCTGTATTTGTTTTTAGCTTAAATCACTTTGGAGTTAGTTTGTTGAAGACGATATATGAAGCTTGATATGAAAACATCATGAAATAACCTCAGGTGGAATCAAAATGTAAACTTGAGCTCCGGTGATTACTTTTTCAGGCACTTACCTTTCTGTGATGGGGAGAGAGACACCTGTATGAGTGTGAAGTCGGAGTGGTGGTGTGAGGTCCAGGTGGGTGAGTGTGGAGCTCCGATGGTGAGTGTGGAGTCCGGGTGGGTGAGTGTGGAGGCCGGGTGAGTGATGTGAAGTTCCGGGTGGGTGAGCTGTGGAAAGCCGGGTGGGTGAGTGTGAGTCTGGGTCGGTGAAGTGTGAAGCTGCGGGTGGGTGAATGTGGATGTCGGGGTGAGTGAGTGTGGAGTCAGGTACTGGGTGTTGAGATCCGAGTGGGTGAGTGTGTGAGGTCCGCGGGGGTGATGTGGAGGTTCCGGGTGGGTGAGTTATGAAGTCTGGTGGGTGGAGTTGGAGGTCTGGATGGGTGACAGTGTGAGGTCTGGGGGGTGAGTGTGAAGTTGCGGTGGTGAGTGTTTGAGATCTGGGTGGGTAGTTAGAGTCCGGTGGTGAGGGGTGAGGTCAGGGTATGGTGAGTGTGGAGGTCCGTGTGTGAGTGTGGAGGTCCGGTGGCATGAGTGTGAAGTTCGAGTGGGTGGGTGACGTGAGGTCGGGTTGGTGAGTGTGAGGTCCGGGTGGGTTGAGTGTTAGTCCGGTGGTGTGAGTGTGGAGCGTCTGGATTGGTGAGGTGAGGTCCAGGTGGGTGAGTGGGTCCGGGTGGGGTGAGTGTTGAGTCCGGCCGTGGGTGAGTGTGGAGGTCTGGGTTGGTGATGTGAGGCCGGTGTGGGTGATGGGGAGTCGGGTGCGAGTGAGTGTGGAGGTCTGGTGGGTGAGTGTGGAGGTCCGGGGGGTGAGTGTGGAGGTCGGAGTGGCTGGGTGCGAGAGTTATTGTTGGGTAGATGATGTCATGTTTTGGAGGATGCGAGAAACAGAGTGCAGGGAATCACGCCCTTGTGCCCAGGTGGATGATTTCCGTATTTGATTTTTTCCTAAAATCTTGTGGTTAACTGTTTCTTGAGTTTGAATGTTAATTTCTAAAGATGTTAACTTGTGCAATTATTTAATTGTACGTGTCAAAAAATATCTGGAAATGATTAAATACTGTTTCTCTAAATTCATACTGATTTCCATCTTCTTCGTTGAGTACATCCTGATAAATGGCCCAGAGTTTACATGAAAGTAATTTTCCTTGACAATTGTAAGTGTTGATTGCTTCAGTGCTCGATGTGTGATGAACCACATGTGAGAAGTCCTTTGGATCAACATGGCTGTACCACACAATCCTTTTGGAGATTACAATTGCACCTTTGGGAAAGGTTTGAGTCCTGTCGTGACGCATACCACCCTGGCCGAAGTCTACCTTTTGTGTTTGATGACAATTTAAAACCTCCCCTACAGGAGAGAGAAGGCTTATACTTCTCCTCTCCTGGAGGGGAGGTTTTAATTATAATCACAGAGTTTGTTTTTGCCCCCAGGAATACTAACCACCATTTAGTATTTCGTTTTCCTGCATTTCCAATTTGGGAGCTGCATCTCGAGCCGGCTGAGGAATTATGAAGGAAATTTCGCTCACCATGTGAATAAAATTATTGGGAATGACTTCGGTTTTTTTGATGTTGACCAATTTTAAAGTCCATGCCCTAATGATAGGACTTTTAACATGTTTCCCACCCAACTCGAATAAAGTTTGTCAAATTGGAAAAAAAAAATTGCCCCTCTGTAGAAAAGCTGAGAGCAAGTCGCATTGAGGGATTAAATTACATATACCCCTCAATATTAAAGGTATGCCTTGGTTGGCCTAATGGTAGGTTGGTGGGCTTGGGGATCCTTGAGTCCTGAGTTCAATCCCACTTTGGCTGTTGAATAATACCAGGTGCTAGTCAACCTTCATCCTTTTGGGTCAGCAAAATGAGTACCAGCTTGCTGGATGATTGGCCATTCAGGTCTTCCTGTCTTGAACCAACTTTAACTATAGCGGTGTTTGTTTGATCCTTCAGTATGAATAAAAAAGGTCATTTGGAAAAATTGTTTCTACATAATCGTAATTCATCAAATTGTGGCATCTATGCCACTGTCCTCGAGGGATAATCGGACAACATTCTGCATTCTGGAGAGGTCAAAGATGGGTGCTGAAATGGAGATAACCAAGGAAAAGCAGAAGGTGGGTTACCCCCACTCATCTCATTATAAAAGTGGTTAAATGAGGTATTTAGTTTGGTTTTTTAAACAGGAGGTGAAACTTCATGAAAGTGCATGTTAGTGAACTTTTCATTGATAACTTCAGCACATCTAACATGTACTAACTATGGTGAGATGTACCTTCCTCATTCATGAAAGGATGTGTGGTGTTTGTTTTTGATACAGTACTTGTTCATTTTGTTCCATTGTCGATGGTGAACTTCCCTTGTTATTTTTGCTTCTCTCTTCTTTTATCCATTCCAGTAGACATTGCCAAATAACAGGAGTTGCTAACTATATAGACGCTGTGGTATTATGTCAGTTTCAGCCAGATCGTAATCTTGGACTTGCCTCACAGGTATCATGTAAAGCTGTACTAGCCTGTTCCATGGCGGGTTGTCGGATAGAAACCTATCTCCACACCAGGTTTTCGTGATGAGGAGTCGTTTGGTTATTGGACACCTCCAGCAGGATATAAACAATACCTCAAAGGCGAATGAGTCACTTATGGCTACGGCCATCTTATCATGTTACCCAATTGTGTTTGTCGGATGTCCTCTGCAGTTGGGTTACTTCTTCATTAGGAAGTATTCGTGGCAGGCATTTGCACTATCCGGCCACCATAAACTCTATCATCTCCACAAAACAATTCTCAAAGCACAATAAACCTGAAAAACCCACGCTCGTGGGAGTACCTGTCCGATGCAGCTCTCTCCTTTGCTAGGGCATGCTCACCGGATGACCGGGAATGGGAGAACAAAGCCTTTGGGACCTAATCAATCTTTGAATGATAGGAGTAAACCACGGGGTAACATTCCCGGGTTCAATTGCAGGAGAGTGTCTCTCCGTTTGGACAAATTCCAATTCATTGAAAATTAAACCATGGTATAACCTTGATCCCTTACAAACAGGACAAACATATACAGATGTGCTCAGTGTTTCAATCCTGTCTCGAACGACACTTTTGTTAAAGTTGGTTTTAAACCAGATGATTGGATTTGGGCAAAGCCTTCGGGACCCCCTTTTTTGATGGTATGAGAAAAAGTATGGGGTAACCTTCCTGGGTCGGGTTGCAGTGGTGTTTGTCAGCGTGGTGCTGAGGTGTCATCCAATTTGTGGAAACACAGGCTGCGGTTAACCTGTTTGAAATGGGTGTGAAGCTCTGGGATCTGTCATCCATGCTGAACTTCTCAAGTCTGGGAAATGCTGTACTCGAGTCATTGCATGCAGTTCTTTACTCTGTTTGGAGCAAAGTCATCATCCCAACTGACTGGAAGAGGGACCTTGTTGTCCCTCTTTGGAAAGGGAAGGTGATTGCCAGGAGTGCAAAAACTACTGAGGGTGACTGCTTCAGGTCAGGCAAGAATTTTGCTTGGATAATTCTTGATAGGGTTTCGCCACCATCTGCTTTCGGACCAATGACCAGAGCAGTCAGGCTGGACACGAAAGAAGTCAATGATTGACAGTATCTTTGCTCTTTGGGTACTCGCCAAAAGCAGATGAGAAGTTTCAGCAGGGATGCTTGCAGCCCATGTTGATCTCCACAAAGCATTTTTGATTCAGTGAATCGTGATGCCCTCTGGTGGATTTCTAGTCTTCGGGAGTGCCCACCGAAACTGATCAATCTGATGTCTAAACGATACTCTGGTAATGAGAGTGCTGTGAGATGTGGTGGTTCCATCTCCGACTTATTTCCAGATGTATTGGAGTTCATCAGTGGTGTGTACTGGCCCCACACTTTTCAGTGCTTGTATGGACTGGATTCTGGGAGGATGTTGGAGAGATCAAGCTGGGGTGCATCATTTGGGAATGTCAAGATCTCTGACCTTGATTTCACATATGATGCAGTAATATTTCGGGAGACGTAGCTATCCTTTTGGGGCCCTCAGAGGGGATTATGAGGAGTCAGAGCCACTGGGATACGGTGTTCTTCGAGAAAACTAAGATCCAGGATTCAATGACATCTTGATGCTGCTATCTTCTCTGTACCTGTCTGTGGTGAGGATGTTGCGGTCTAACCCGAACCCAGAATCAAGATCATTGAAATCTCCTGCCTTATATTTCCTATATCTTTGAGGTTTCATCTCATTTCACTTGACTTCTGCTACTTTCTGTGTCTTGGATGTTTTCTTGTTTTTTCTTCTTTATTTTTGTTTTTTGTTTTGCTTATCCTTATCTTTATTCAACCTTCCCTTAGCCCCTTACCTAGAGTGGCTTTTATCATACATGGCAATGACCCGGATTTTGTTTTGAAAAACCCGCAGACCCGTGTTGGTGTGGTCAAACCCCATATTTGATGGAAAGTATGATCAATTTAAAAATGTAATGTCTTACTTCCGTTCCAATCACAAGGATTGACGCACAGACTGATAGACCTGTGGCGACCTGTCGTGGAATTGCAAGTTATCGCTCCAGTCATGTAGTGTCTATGGCTGTGTGACGTCATGGGCTTTCCCACACTGAAGGCCACATCAACGTCCTCCAGGATTCCTCACGCAACACATCACTTCCAATTCACATCGGCCATATTGCCGTCACCACGAAATCAATCGAACTTGTGCTTTCCAATTTGCTCTTGCATTCTTGGTGATATTTATCATTACTTTTGAGATTTGATTCGATTCGATTGTTTTCTTCCATATACAAGGTGTCCACAAATTACAAAATTCAAATCGTAATAAAAAAATTATCTAATAGGCACAAAACCCATCTTATAACAAGGACCACGGAGTTACAGGTTTGAGTACAGTGCAGTATCCCTCATATTCCAGTTGGCTGGAGGGCAGTATCCCATTTCATCGATGTTTATTACCGTTTCAATCTGAAGTGGTAATTGGTGCCATGAGATATCGTTTTAATTGTTTCGTATGCAGCCTGTGTCTCCTGGTGCATCATGTTTCTGGAAAGCGCGGTTGTGCCGCTCCTGTTACCAATAAGTTTGTACTCATTTTTGCCGACCTCAGAAGGATGACAGGCTGAGATAACCCACCTTGTGTTCGTTCAACCGAACAATAGGGGCTCAAACTCAAGACACTAATGTCTTTAAGACAGCCACCTTAACCTTTAAGGAAACACCAAGCTTGTTATCGAGTGAGAAGGGCAGACGGGGAGCCAACATTTTACCTTCAGTTTACATTAGTTCAGCACGTATACTTGTCCTGCCTCACAGTAATGCCGAAGAGGAGAGTATCGTCTCACAAGTTCCAAGAACAAGATCTATTGTTGAGGGTGCTTGTCAAATGAAGTCACCTGCAAAACCAACTCCTTCTGTAAAACCCAACCACAATCCTCTTCCCCTCACCCTGGTCATAAGTTGGATCCTTCGAGAGATCTCGTCGGAAAGGCCAAGAAAGCCTGTTGTGAATACAATGCCGAGCATGGTCACATGAACTGACTCGTCCGTCCTTGTCGTGGCCATGTCAGTTTCATTGATCTCCGCTCGTTTGGTGCTTCACGATCGTTGAGACGAGTCCATACTTGACTGGGATGGTAAGTGAACATTTGAAATGAGTTATGAACAGCTACAAGACCACCTCGTCAATAAACAACTATCTCAGTATCTGGTGTATTGTGTCACTACAACATCTCAAACAATGTTTTAACCACGTTTGGTAAAAATAAATTTAAAAAATAAAAAACCAGCTTTCGACCCCCAACAACACGTTATTTGTCACCTCCAACTTGCCATGGGGCTTTATGACTTGTTTAGGTGATTTCCATATAAAAAATGTCACGAAGAGATTCACTTTCTTTGGCAGTGATTATCATGTCTCCGCATGTTTTGAGGCAGCGGTCAATAGACGTCTTGGTCTGGCCTGGGAGTCATGGATTCACTGGATCATGGGTGTGGTGCCGAAGCCTGAGTCTTCAGGTCCTTGTGCTTCCAGTGTTGCTCTACGGATGTGAGACTTGACCCTGACAGGGATCCGGGACGGCAACTTAATTCCGTGGTACCAGTCTCTTCGGAGAATCCTTGGTTATCGCTGGTCGGACTTTGCGCCCAACGATCAGTTGCTGAGAGAGACTCAAATGAAATTGTTAACTGCACAGTCGTAAGCGTTACCTGCGGATGTATGGACATGTGGCTCGTTTTCCCTGACGCAGATCCTGCTCACCAGATTCTCTCAGTGAGGGTTTCAGCAAGGACTCTTCCACTTGCTTTTGGTTGCAGCAGTGTTTCAACATCTCAAGGAGATGGGATGGGCCAGGCATCGCCGGTGGATGGCCAGACGGAGGCCGCTAGAGTACCGGCGGAAAGTGGACACAGTGACGCGCTGCTCCGGTGCATGCTCCCATACCTGACCTGACCTTGACATGCAATCACCCAACCATACCAATGAAGCCACTTACCGCTCTTTCAGTCAGTCCCCATGTACCGCTCTATCCACAATGTTTCTCGTATCCATATAATTACACTTAAACTAAATTCTATTTATGATACTCCTTCCTTCCCAGGGAATGTACTCCATGCATAAATCCTCTCTGAGTAAAGAATCCTGACCTATTACCATCTTAATCTTCTCTTCTTGACTAAGGCTATGGCCATGATCCTTTCACTGTGTGTTCTGCTGAAAAACTCTTCTGCAGCTATTTTGTCCATACAGTACTCTTTATTATATATTTATTAAACATCTCTATCAAATGGCCTCCAAAGCCAGTCGCTGACTGGAACATCCTCCATCATGCAAAGTCCTTCCTTGGACACCTGAACTCTTAGGCTTTAAGTCCACATTTGCTCTACGGCTAGGATACGGCGCCGTACCCCCCCCCCCCCTTGAATTGACAGAAACGTGTGGTGGCCGCAGAGTTTCTGAGGTGACCTCAGGTGGCCCTACGCCGTTATGGCTATCTTTTACAGGCCGTAGGGGTCGCCTGGAATTAAAGCACGAAGTTATAACTTTTTTCATTTCTAGGTTGGCCGTGAGCATATCGACAAGCCGTAGCCATGACGTAGATGTGTTCACGTCGACCGTACGTAGGGCATATGTGGGCTTCGTTATTCGTTGCGGCTGCCGTAGGCTTCTTATCATGAAAAATGAATTTTGCCAACCCCCAAAAAATTACGGTGGCCGCACTATTTCCACGATCGCCGTAGGGTAGTCCTTAGGCGTCCCTGTGTTCAACGTACGGTGCCTTGTGGTATGTGTAACTACCGGCGGGCAACGCAGGGTCGACGCACGGTCCCCTAGCCCGCCGTGCGTTCCTACGTACGGCCTCCGTTGCAGTCTGCGTTCGACCGTGCGTCCACCGTGCGCTACCGCTAGAGATCGGAGTATAGGTGTTTGCCTTATCTTCCGAACTGGTATATTTCAGTTACATATATTATAGTTATTTAGTAATTCAGTTATACATACTGGTATATGCCGAACTGGTATATTTTTATTTCAGTAAAAAAAGAACTGTATATATACCCACTCGTTAGGCCTAAGTCACATTTGCTCTACGTGAAGGATAGCGTGGCCGTAGCCCTCTGAATTGACAGAAACGTGCGGCGGCCACAGTGTTCTGAGGTGCCTCAGGGTGCCCTACGTCGTATGGCTTATTTTACAGGCCGTAGGATCGCCGTGGAATTATGGCGCGGAGTTATAAACTTTTTTCATTTCTACGTTCGCCGTAGCAATTCGACAAGCGAACAGAAGAACTGGTAAAAAAAAAAAGAAAGAAAAAAAGAAACCCAAACCTCGTTACCGTCCGTCGACCGCACGTTCGCCTTAGGGCCCCCTGCGGTCCCCTGCGGTCACCTTGCTGTCGCCTTGCGGTCGCCTTGCAGGCACCTTGCGTCTGCCTTGAAAATTATATGGCCGCCGCAAGAACGCCCTAGGTCACCGTGCGACATCAAATCAAAGGCCAGTACGGCACCCCCACTTTTCGGTCTCCACAATTTCTAAATACGCCGTGCGGCTACCCAAAAAAATAAAAACATATGTGACTGCTTACATTGTTGTGACCGTGGAATACTGCGGCCGCCGTAAATTGCTAGTGGCCGTAGATTTTGGAGACCCCACGGCCGCCGTGTCAAATGCGACCTAGGCCTTACCGTCCGTCTGGCCGCATGTTCACCTTAGGGCCCCCCTGCGGTCGCCTTGCGGGCACCTTGAGGCTACCTTGCGACTGCCTTGAAAATTCTATGGCCACCGCAGGACGCCCTAAGGTCACCGTGCGACATTCAAATCAAAGACCATACGCACCCCCACGTTTTCGATCTCCACAATTTCTTAAATTAACCCCCGTGCCGGCTACCCGAAAAATAAAAACATATGTGACTGCTACATTGTGTGGACCGTGGAGTAATACTCGGCCG
>CM068965.1:19501272-19521597 GCA_035128595.1 Eptatretus atami
CCTATAATTGCTAGTGGCCGTAGATTTTGTAGACCCTACGGCCGCCGAGCCAAATGTGACTTAGGCTTTATCCACCAACAAGTCCTTAATCTGCAGCTTCATGGAGTACTGCTCTCTCCTCATGTCTGGCACACTTGCCATACACCGTAAGCAGTGTGACGGCATGAAATCCAAAGCCTTCAAATCTCCTGCGATGAAGCACAGTGCATGACCTATCACTTCACTTTCGAAGACAGGCCAGTGATCTCTTTGTGTTCTGCCATCTACTTTCTGGTCTTTCACCCTCTGCTCTTTCCATGTTCTGTCCTCACTCCTCCCATAGGTTTCTCCAGGATGCATGGGTCCACCATCAACCCACTTCTGGAGAAACTCTCAAAATCCAGAATCACAGCTCACCTTCACTGACTCATTCCTCATTTTTCCCACCTGGAACCAACTTCCACATTCTCTTCAATCTCATTCTTCCCTCCAAGTCTTCAAAACAGCTGTTTACCACCATCTCAAATAATCCCCAATCCAAAACCATGATTTTTTTTCTACCACCGTTTAAACCCACCATCCACCCCCGAGCCCACCTTCCAAATTTCCAGTTTTTCCTTCATGAGATTTTGCTTCTCTCCACCCTACGTGTACTCCCCTACCTTTCATTCCTCCCAACACCAATTACTCCCTCCGCCACTCAAGGTGAATGGAGGTTATGTATTGACTCCTGTTTGTTACTTGCAAAACTTAAGATTCGCAAACATATGGTTGGTCTGGTCTGTTATTGCATGGCAAAAAAAATTTTCACCATGTTTGTTTGTAGCATTTGCCTGTTTGTTACTTGGCGAAACTTTTTGCCATGTATGTTTTCTGTCTTTGTCTGTGTGTCTGTCTGTCACACGATTTTTGGCCACAGTTTTTAAGCAATCGTTCTGAAATTATTTGTGTATGTATTTGACCGGCCAAGAACAGTATGCTCAAGTTTGGTGATGATCTGAATACAGATCCGGATCTGAGAATTCAAGTGATTCTTCACCATTGAGAATCGGGGCCAAAACGATATATAGCACAATATCTCAAAAGGTTATGGATGGATTCAGACGAAACTTAGTGGACAGGTTGGGAATGCCTCGTGGAAGAAATGATTCAATTTTGATGAAGATCCGAATCCGGATCCACATCTGAGAACTTTTTAAATGATTCTTCGCAATTAAGAGATGGGTCTAAAAAACCTGTACTAACCTGTTCCATGGTCGGGTTGTCGGCGACTAAAACCGTCTCCCCCACCAGGTTTTCTGGTGAGGAGGGTGTTTGGATATGGACACCCAGCAGGATTAAAAACAAAACCTGTCAAGGGCGGGGAGCTCCTTGTGAGCCAACGGCCATCCATATCTAGTGCCCAACTGTGTCTGCGGACGTCCTCCTGCAGTTGTTACTTTTTATTAGGAGGTGGTGGCAGGATTTGACTCCGGCCACCGTAAAACCCTTCATCCGCAAACATAAAAACGCAAAAAAATCTGAAAACCCACTCCGTGGGAGTACCTCCTGTGCAGCTTCCCTTCGCAGGCGGCTCACGCATGACGGGATTGGGGCAAAGCCTTCGGACCCCAATCTTTGATGATAGAGGAAAAACACGGAACATCCCGGGTCAGATTGCGGAGAGTGTGTCGGAGTGGTGCTGAGGTGTCGTCCACCAGACGGCGGTCTCCTTGGGTTAACCTGAGGCGGTCCCTTCGGGTGGGTGCCTGGAATGTCCTATCCCTAAGAGAGGATGATCACATGTCTCTGTTACATCTGAGCTCAGCGTTTGGACATCGGGATTGCAGCTCTCTCTGAGGTTCGGAGACCGGATTGCGGCGAGATAATGGGGGTGGTTACACCTACTATTGGTCTGGTCGCTGTCTGATGGTTACCATACCCAAGGAGTTGCTGTAGCTGTGTCCCATAAGCTGACCCCAATGATAATTAGGTACACCGGTCAACGAGCGTATTATGAGATTAAGGATTCGTCACTCCTTAGGTGTCATTTCCCTGTCTCTGTTTATGCTCCGACTGAGCGAGTGATCTCACCGTGAAGGATGCATTCTACGCCACGCTCGAGTCTGTGGTTGATCAGTGCCCCAGACGAGATACACTTCTAGTCTTGGGGATTTCAATGCATCGACTGGAACTGATAGGGGATGTTATGAGGTGTGTGTTGTCCCATGGGTCAGGAACTATGAACCAGAATAGCACTAAGTTCCTTGACTTTGCAAGAAGTCATGACTTAGGTGGCTGGTTCATGGTTTCAGCGCCCACAAGCTCATCGTGGACTTGGTATTCCACGCTGCGGTGTGGCAAAGAGATGACCATGTCCTCATTGACGGTCGTTGGGAGGATGATCCAGAACTGCAGGGTCTACCGGAGTGCTCAGTCCTCAATACTGACCACAGGCTTGTTGTAGCAACCTAAAGCTGCACCTTAAATCCTGGAGAATGGTACCATCCCAGCCTAGGCTGGATGTTGGCAAGCTCAGGGATGAGAGAGTAGCTAAGGAGTTTGCGAACAGGCTGAGTGGACACTTGGGGGGTCTGGGTGCTTTGGGGGTCCTGAAGAGTTGTGGAGTGCCTTCAAGACCACGTCCTTGATGTTGCCGGTGGATGTCTTGAGACTCACCGCAGGGCAAAGAAGAATTTTGTCTCTCAAGGGACACTGGATACCATTGACCAGAGTCGCAGGGTCAGGCTGAATGTCAGAGCTGAGCTGTTCAGGGAGCTGAGGCGTAAAACTGTACGTGCACTGAGGTGGACAAGGAGGCCTATGTGCGAGGAATCTGTGAGGGGTAGAGCATCACCTGTGGACAGGTGATTCCGTCCCGCTTACAGGGGAATTCGCGCATTGCGTTCATCCAAGCCCATCCTCGGAGCACTGCAGTTAGAGCAGAGATGGTAGGCTCTTGACAGAGGAGTCTGAAGTGAAGGCCCGCTGGGCCGCTTACTTTGAGCGGTTGTACAGGCTGATCCCCCAGCTGTCGAGTTGGACGTCAAGGGTGTTACAATCCCTGTTGCTGACCCTCGAATCAACTGTGGGTCACCTTCGCTTGTGAAACCGGGCTCGGTGAACCGGTTGAAACGGGGCAAAGCTCCAGGGATCTGGTGCATCCATGCTGAACTTCTCAAGGCTGGTGGAAATGCTGCACTCGTGTCGTTGCATGCAGTTTTTGCTCTGCCTGGACACAGGCATCATCCCAACTGATTGGAAGAGGGGCCTTGTTGTTCCTCTCTGGAAAGGGAAGGGTGATCGCCAAGACTGCAACAACTACCGAGGGTGACGCTGCTCTCAGGGCCGGGCAAGGTCTTTGCTCGGATAATTCTTGATAGGGTTCGCCACCATCTGCTTGAGCACCAGCGTCCAGAGCAGTCAGGCTTTACACCAAAGAGGTCACGATTGACCGTATCCTTGCTCTTCGTGTCCTCACCGAACGCAGACGAGAGTTTCGGCAGGGCTGCTTGCAGCCTATGTGATCTCTGTAAAGCGTTTGATTCAGTGAATCGGGATGCCCTCTGGAGGATTCTTGGTCTTCGTGGGTGCCACCAAAACTGATCGACTGATGTCTGAACTCTACTCTGGTACTGAGAGTGCTTGAAGTGTGGTGTACCATCTCTGACTTATTTCCAGTTATTACTGGAGTTCGTCAGGGGTGTGTACTGGCCCCACACTTTTCAGCACTTGTATGGACTGATTTTAGGGAGGATGTCGGAGGATCAAGCTGCGGTGCATCGTTTGGGAATGTCAAGATCTCGGACTTGATTTTGCAGATGTGTATCTTTGCGGAGACTTTAGATATCCTTTTGGAGCCCTCGAGGTGCTGAATGAGAGTCGGAGCCGCTGGGATTACGGGTTCTTGGGTCAAAACTAAGATCCAGGCTTTCGGTGACATCTTTTGATGCTGCTGTCCTGTCTGTGTCTGTTTGTGGTGAGGATGTTGAGGTCGTGGAGAGATTCACTTACTCGGCAGCGATATTCATGTCTCTCTGCTGTGAGTCAGAGGTCAATAGACGTCGGGTCGGGCCTGGGGAGTCATGGATTCACTGATCATGGGGTGTGGCGCTGCCGGTACTGTGCGGGAGACGAAGGTCCGAGTCTTCAGGTCCTTGGTACTTCCAGTTTGCTCTATGGATGCGAGACTTGGACTCTGACCAAGGATCTGAGACGGAGACTTAATTCCTTTGGTACCAGGTCTCTTCGGAGAATCCTTGGCTATCGCTGGTCGGATTTTGTGTCCAACGAGCGGTTGCTGAGAGAGACTCGGATGAGATTTTACTGCATAGTCCGTGAGCGTCAGTTGCGGCTGTATGGACATGTGCTCGTTTTCCTGACGCTGATCCTGCTCACCAGATTCTCTCAGCGAGGGAGTCTCATGAGTGGAGGAGGCAGTGGGCCGACCACGTGCCTCGTGGTTGCAGCAGGTTGACCATCATCTTCAAGGAGATGGGGATGCCTGGCATCTGCCTGGGGATGCCAGACGGAGGCCCCTGGAGTACCGGCGGAAAGTGGACGCAGCGACGCGCTGTTCTGGCACATGCTCCCATACCTGACGTGACCTCTAAAACGATATTGCATGATTCTTAAAAAGTTGTGGATGGATTCAGATGAAACTTGGTGGACATGGGTGTGTGATGAGGACTAATTGATTGTATCTTGGCGAAGATCGAATCTTTATCCGGATTTGAGAATTTTTAAAGTGATTCTCACCATTGAGAGATCGGGCCAAAAATTGATAATATCGCCACAATATCTCAAAAGGTTATGTATGGATTCGGACGAAACTTGGGGACATGTTGGGTGTGTGACAAGGACAACTCTTTTCAATTTTGGTGAGGATCCGAATCCGGATCCAGAAACGAGAATGATTTAATTTTTAAGTGATTCTTCACCATTGAGAGATGGGGCTAAAAACGATATTGCATGATATCTGAAAAAGTTGTGACGGATTCGGATGAAACTTGGTGGACTTGTTGCGTGTGTGATAAGGACTAAAGGTTTCAATTTTGGTGAAAATCTGAATCCGGATTCGAGAATTTTTCAAGTGATTCTTCACCATTGAGAGATAGGGCCTAAACTATATATAGCACAATATCTCTAAAGGTTATGGATGGACTCCGCAGAAAGTTTGTGGACAGTTTTCGAGTATGACAAGGCCGAATTGATTCAATTGTGGTGATGATTCGAATCCGGATCCGGATATGAGAATTTTTTGAGTGATTTTTCACCACTGAGAGATGGAGCCAAAAACCTTGTGTCGCATGAGATCTTAAAAAGTTCTGGACGAGTTATGACAAAGCGAGGTGGAAGAGTTAGTTAAGTGACAAGAACAAGCCAATTCGATTTTGGTAAAGGTCCAGATTCAGATCCGACCTATCAGTTCCATACAAATTGTAAACGATTCAGCCTGGCAGAGGTATGTGCTCTACGGAGTGTCGTTCCGTTTCGCCAAGTGTCACTCTATGAGTGATTTTTCATCTGTCTGTTTGTCTGTTTGTCTGATTGTCACACGATTTTTGGCCTCAGCTTTCAAGCAATCGTTCTGAATTTTTTGTGTGTATGTAGTTGACTGGCCAAGGACAGGAACACTTCATTTTGGTGATGATCCGAATCCAGGTCCGGATCTGAGAATTTGTGATTCTTCACCATTGGAAGATATGGTCAAAAATGATATATAGCACAATATCTCAAAAGGTAATGGATGGATTCGTAATAAACTTGGTGAACAGATTGGGTGTGTGACAAGGACAAATTGGTTCAATTTTGGTGAAGATTCGAATCCGGATACGGATACCAGAATTTTTTTTGTGATTCTTCACCATTGAGAGATTGGAGCCAAAAATGATATATAGCACAATATATCAAAAGGTTATGGACGGATTCGGAGAAAACTTGGTGGACAGATTGGTGTGTGACAAGGACGAACTGATTACATTTTGGTGAAGATCCGGATCCGGATCTGGATACGATAATTATTTAATTGTTAACTGATTCTTCACCATTGAGAGATGGGTCTAAAAACGATATTGCATGATATCTTAAAAGGTTGTGGATGCATTCGAAGAAACTTGGTGGACATGGGTGTGTGACGAGGACTAATTGATCATATTTTGGTAAAGATCCGAATCTGGATCCAGATTTGAGAATTTTTTAAAGTGATTCTTCACCATTGAGAGATTGAGCCGAAAAAAGGATATATATATATATTATATATATAATATTTATATGTATATATATACACACATATATATGTATATATATACATAAATATATACATAAACACACACACACATATATATATATATATAATATATATATATATATATATATATATTAAATTATGTATTTTTTGAATACATTGTCAAGGCTCGTGTAAGGGCTAACACACAGAACATATAACAAGGGGAGCAGAAGACAAGAGGGGTGGAAGAGGGCAGCACAAATGAGTGGGGAACAGAGACCTGAGATCTGTGGAAGGGAGAGGGATGGAGATGTTGCTTAAGGTCTGGAAGCAGATCCAGATTATATAATTTTTGAAGTGATTCTTCAGTATTGGGAGATAGGGCCAAAAGCGATATCTGGCACGATATGTCAAAATGTTATGAACAGATTCGGACAAAACTTTGAGAAGTAATTGGGGATGTGATAAAGTCATAACAAGTGATACAAACTTGTGAATTCACAAAAATAACGTTGAAATAGATTATAATGACCGGCCTATCAGTGGAGAACAAATGTGACCCTCCAGTACAAAACCAGTCGGAAGTCGCAAAAATTCAAAAAATTCAAAAAAAAAAAAATCCAAAAAAAAAAACCCAATAACTCAATATTGAATTTTTGCGACTTCCGACTGATTTTGTACTGGAGGGTCACAAATCGTAAACTGTTAAACCTGGCGGGGTTACAGTGTGATCTCCAACGAGTGCAGTACTCGTTTGTCCAAGTCTCCCTCTATTTTGTACTGTAACCCTGCTGTTGGTGTTTCCTCCATCACTCGGCTGTTGCATCTTGATCCTTTCAGTGTATCTCGCTCTTCCACGATCCTTGACCTTGCATACAAAAAAAACAAACCGAAACAGCAATTTGAGGATCCATACTGGTGGCCGGGAATGAATGCGGACATCGAGTCCGCAATCAAGGCTTGCATTACCTGTTAACAGCACAACGACACGGCTGTGATGCACACATCCCCATTGCAGCTGGTTCGTTATTCTGACTCCACTTGGAAGTATCTTGCAATCGACATCGTGGGGCCCTTCGACTCTGCGCTCAATGGACTGTCATTTCGTTATTTCATTGTTGTAAGTCAGGTCAGTCTTTAGGGACTGCCACTGGTAACATGTAACCCAATGCTACCTGCTGCATGTAATGATTGGGTTGTTGGCGACGAAACCGATACCCCTCACTGGCTTTGTTACTGAAGAGGGTAACTGTGACACCCTTCCAGGACTAAAAACAACACCTGACAAATGGCGGATGAGCTCCCTTCGTGAGCCAAAAGCGATCCAGCACGGAAAATATGGTCTCCTGAAAAAAACTCCCATTGGGGGAAATAGAAGTTTTCCTCCTGGCTTACTTACCCTCCCACATAGTGTCCCTATGAAGAAGTTTCCTTGTTTCAGGACCAGGTGAAGGTCTAGCCAGTTTTTCCTTATATTCTTCTTTTTTCCAAATTTTTTCTTCTTCCTCTTCATCTTCTCTTCTTCTCATTCTACTTATTATCCCCCGCCAACCAACGAAGTTGGCGGGGGATATAGAAATGGGTTCTGTCCGTCCGTACATCCGTCACATTTCGTTTCAGGAGCTTAACTACAAATCCCCTCAAGATGTATTTACGAAATTTGGTACACATATCAAGCACGTGGTGAACTGGTACCTTTTGATATTTAGAGATTTCCCCCAAAAAAATTTCTGTCACTTTCCATGGAAACAAGTTGGGTATTAAAAATAATTGAGGTTAACCTTTGTTTCCAGAGCATAGTTGCAAAATTATTAACTATTTCTTTATGAAATTTGGTACACACATCAAGAATAAATTGAACTGGTGCCTTTTGCTACTTGTCCTCATTACTATGGCGGGGGATATCAAAGACTTTTTCCTCTTCTTTTGATTTCTGTTCTAATCTGCTACTTTCAGTCTCAGCTATCCTGTGTCCTTCTCGACTAGGACTTCCTGTGGAATCTGATGAATGCTGCCTCTCTGAAGGGAACCGGAAATATACATGCCACAGGTCATGGCCGTCTGATAGTATAGGATCCCTCACCCATTGGTAATGCTATGGGAGGCTCATGATCTATAAACAGGTGTGAAGTATGGAAGTGGTTGGACTGCCATGGACAGGAATGGATGATGGTCCTTGCAGATACTTTCAGTTGCATTCCTGAGGCGACCAGTGGCATTGTTACAACAATGTGTTTGTTTGAGTTTCTTGGACCCCTATGGAATGTCTTGGCAAAGTTTTGGACTTTATAGTTAGCTGTGACTGTTGAATGCCTGGTCTGTTTATCATGACTAATTAACACCTGGTTACATGTTTTATCGACTTGATCATCCTCCCTCTCATGGTCCTGGTATTCATGTCAAAGACTCTTTGCATGGAGCTTGTGAAAATTCCTTTGAAAATAAACTCCTGAGTTTGTGTTTTTGTCGTGCTCTCCTCCATTCCACAACATATCTGTTTTTTTTAAATATATTTCGTTCACCTTCATCATTCTCCTGTGCAGTGCTCAATGCCATCTCGGACAGCATTGACCATGCCATTCTGTTGCATCCTTGAGCTCGGATCTTAGTGTTTTGTGACTTCAACATTCACCACGAAGAATGGCTGATATTTTCTCGAAACACCGACCCTCCTGGCATTGAAACTTATTATTCTATTTCTCAAAATCTCACTCAAATGATAGCATCTCCTCCTCATATCCATGATTGTGATTCTGACGGAAGGTACTTACCTGATCTCTTCTTGTGCTCCAATCCCCGATGAATGCCTTGCTGAGGTTTCGCCTCCAATTGGAAACTTGGATCATTCAACTGTTTCTGTACATCTCTCATATTCTTCACCCACAACTCCATTCCATCCTTTTCACTGAACTATTTTTCAGTTTGGGAAGGTTGATTCGGACGGATTTCGTTATTTTCTTGCTGATGTGCCATGGGCATCTGGTTTCAGTCTGGGTCCAGATTTGGCTGCTGAGGAAATATCCCAATGGATTCACATTGGCATTGATAATTATATTCCTTCATGTACAGTACATATCAGGTAAAGGCTCATTCTCAACCCTGGTTCACCCTTGCTTGTGGGGCAGCAATTGCTCATCGTAACCATTTTTTTCAATCAGTACTATTTGCTTGGGCCCTTTGATTCAAAGTACCTGTCTTCTGAAGTTCATAATCGTTGTAAGAGAATTATGGAGGATGCCAAGCAGCAATATGGAGACTGTTGCTGGCTCTAATATCACTCATCAGCTTGGCTCGAGAGAGTTTTGGCAGATTGCCCACAGTGTTGTTAACCATAACAAGTGCTCCATACCTACTCTCTTTCAGTGTCCTGAAGTTTTTACCTCCCCTTCAGATCGGACCAATCATTTTCCAGAGCAATTGATCTCTAATCCCTCACTTAATTATGATGGGGATTCCCTTCCTGTTTTTCCACCTTGCACAGATAAGGTTATTTCTGTGTCCCTAAGAATGTTGCCAGAATTATTCATTCTTTGGTTGTTCCTCAGGGTTCTCTTCTTGGTCCGACTCTCTTTCTTGGATTCATCAATGACTTGTCTCATAACGTTTTATCCCAGCTTGCCATGCATGCCGATGATTCCACACTCCACTGTTTATCCCCTAATTTAAGTAACACTTCTCGTCGTGAGTTTTCTGCTTCACAAAACAATGATTTGTATAATGTGTTGAAGTGGGGTCACGATTGGCTGGAAACATTCAATGCCAAGAATAGTAAATTGTTGGCCCTATATCATTGTAGAGATAGGTCTTTTCCTCCTGTGCACCTGGATCCTTTCATCTTGCCTGGAACCATCACACCTGTGCCTACTTGGACTTGATATTTCCACTAATCTCAGCTCGGAGAGGTACAGTACATATCAGGTATTGCAAAGCGTGCTTCGATGCACGTTGGTTGCCTCTATTGAGCACAGAAATATCTATCTCCAGATGCTATCCTCTATTTGTATATGACAACTATATGCCCCCTTATGAAGTGCTGTTGCCACATTTGGCCTTGAGCACTAGCCTGTCATCTGTCCTTATGAGACAGGCTCCAGAGCGTGTAGTCAATTTGGCTGGAGTAGATCTCGGCTCATCTTTACAAGAACTTTCACATCGTAGGTCTTTTGCCACTCAGAGTTTGTTTTGTAGCCACATTTTCATGGTAATTGCTCTACTGTTCTTTCTAACTTGGTACCTTCTTTCAGGGTCTTTGGTCAGGAGACTCGTCTTGCCACCATTTCACACCTATACACTCTGGCCATACCCAGATGTAGAATGAAAGCTTCCAAGTGGATTTTTCCTATGTTCTGTATCAATTGGAGTTCTTTGCCAGTCACTTGCTTCCCCACATCATTTGATCTTTCTTCTTTCAAGAATAATATAAATTAATACCTCCTTCATCGTTGATCTTTCTTTTTTTTCTTCTTCTTTGTTCTTTTCTGGCCGATGTCTGGCTGATAACTTTGTGTTGGCTTTGTGGTTAGGGTGGTGGCTTGGGATCCTAGGGTCCTGAGTTCAAGCCCTGTTGGCTGCTGAGTTAACACCAGGGAGTTAACTCAGCCTGTCATCCTTCTGAGGTCAGCAAGAAGAGTACCAGTGTTGCAGCCAAAAGGCTGCAAATGAAGGGAAGGGGTATTGATGGAGTTATTAAATCTGATATTGGTGTGGTGCATGCATGATGGGCCGATTGGCCTCCTCCTGTGCAAAAAATTCCTTGTAATTCTTGTGTAGCCTGACACATTTATTGGCTTTCAGCCTTGTTTAGAGCAAATTTCAAAAAAAAAAAAATTTCATCACTCATCGAATACTTTAGCAAATGGTCAAAAATTGCCTTTGCCTCCCAGGCCACTTCTGCTGCAGTGATCATGCTCCTGTCAACTGTCTTCAGCAGAGAAGATAACCCAAAATAGTTGATCTCTGACAATGGTTCACAATTTACCTCTTGGGAATTTGAAACCTTTCTGAAAGGCAGAGACATTACTCACAATGTGTCACCATTGTACTAGCTGCAAATGAATGGGGAAATCGAACAAATTCAGTAGAAATTTAAAGGAAATCCTGCTCACTGATAAGATTGAGGGGAAAGACTGGAAAACATTTACAACGGACTTTCTTCAAACACAGTGGTAATGTGACATGTCACAACACAGGGATCTGAGCAAGCACTCCTTTCTGATATCACCGCATCGCCAAACACATCAAAACCTGTGCAGGTGAACCGGGATGCAAGAATTTGCAGATCTCTCATCCAGACTCGACATTATGGGATGATGTAATATAAAGTCCTTCAAGAGGGATATACAAAGCTCACATTGCCATGGCTGTTAATGCTTGTACTCAAATTGTTACTGTACAATAATTGGACTCAAACCGTTTGCGACGTCTGTTATTACTTGAATTCGAAAACAGGTTCCTGAGATCATAATCAGCGACTTGTGATATTAGTTCATGAGTGGAAGAATCCGTAGGAATTAGTTGTGATATTATAAATGAGTTAACTGGTTGTGCCAGAAATATGATTTTTGAAATACTATCCAGGACACTCGGAAGTGATGGATAATTAACTGGCTGTTTTATGGTCAATTCATGCCATTATTGGTTCACGAAAAAAGTGAAAAAATATTTTCACGAAAAAAATAAGTGACCACTATATTCGTTATTGTTGGTGTTCTGTCTGTATGTATGTCTGTCTGTCTGTCTGTCTGTCTGTATGTCTGTCTGTCTGTCTGTCCCGAGCATAGCTCCGTGGGTTTTGATCCGATCCTGATAAAATTTTGGTGGGAGGTTTATATCATGATCTAGTTGTGTTTTCCTGAGAATGGGCTGGTCAAAAAAAACATGTGTTTTTAGGGGTAGCCGATTTCAATTTGCATCTTCTCCTCGGGGTTTGTCAAATCTGACAGGGTTTCGGTATTTGGTTAGCCCAATGGCACCTGCATAGCCCCACGGAGCTCGATTTTTCATTTTCGTCCCAAGGTCAAGGTCACAAGGTCACGAACTTAGAAAATTGCGAATTTTGACATAAAAAAATTTCTTCTCCGAGGGGTTTGTCGAATCTGGCAGTGTTTTGGTATTTGTTAGCCCAACGATCCTGCATAGCCCCACAGAGCTCGATTTTTCATTTTCGTCCCATAGTCAAGGCCACAGGTCCAAACTTAGAAAATTGTGAATTGTGTTTTTAGGGGGTAGCCGATTTCAATTTGCATCTTCTCCTTGGGGGTTTGTCGAATCTGGCAGGGGTTTCGGTATTTGGTTAGCCCAATGGCACCTGCATAGCCGCACGGACTTGATTTTTCATTTTCGTCCAAAGGTCAAGGTCACAAGGTCCGAACTTAGAAAATTGCGATTTTGACATAAAAATCAATCTTCTCCGAGGGATTTGTCGAATCTGGCAGGGGTTTCGTATTTGGTTAACCCAATGACACCTGCATAGCCCCACGGAGCTCAATTTTTCATTTTCGGCCAAGATCAAGGTCACAAGGTCAAGGTCACAAGGTCACGAACTTAGAAAATTTCGAATTTTGACATAAAAATCATAAGACCGCCCAAACTTTGAGAGCAGGATGACAATATTTTTTATGCATAATCTTGAGGTCATTCCCCACCTAAAGTCTTAAACCATTTTTCTCTATCTCGAACACCTTGCCCGTGGCGCCCCCTTCAAGTTTGTTTTTACGCTGATTTCATCAAAGTATGGATAATCCGAGGAGTGCGAAATGCCATATAGCCGACATGATGTTATATTGTCATGGAATGTTTCAGAGGAAGTTTTCACCAAATGTCATAATCCTTGACCTTTGACCTTTAAAGTTCACAAAGGTCAAATTTTCAAAGTTGTGGAATCAAACCGGGTTTTCGACCTTCTTCGACGAACTAACTCCAATAAGCTATAGCACGTATCCTGTTTCTTATTTTAATGTCCACAGCATTGTTTTGTGACCTTTAAAGGTTATGCAAAGGTCAAATTTTTAAAGTTGTTCAACGAAACTGGTTTTCGACATTTTGCAGCTAATAACCTGTCACCGTACCACATCATGTTGATCATTTTTATAACTTGTCAAAAATTATCACATTGTCTCATCCTTGACTTCTGAAACAATCTACATCGTCAAATACCGCTCGTGAACCATCGTCGTCTTCAGACTTGTCATTACTACATTTCATCTTCCAGTTCACTGCAATATGTTGTTGTCCACTGAGTTTGGTATACATTTGGCTAAAGAAGGGGATGTGGTGTTGTGCATAGAGTGGACGCTTGGGGGTGACAGTGCACAGAGAGGGCCTGGTCGGAGAGAAGAGGGAGGGAGGAGTGTGGGAAGGTTGCATCGAATGCGCCTTCGAGATTTTGAACGAATAAAACCTGTTGGTCACTTGATTCCTTCACTCTAGGAATAAGTATGACACAAAGTTCAGATGGGAACTCCTTCAGGTAAACCAAAGTGTAGCTCCAGCACATCACAAATCTTTTTCCTGTTGTTTTGACATTTTGGATTTTTAAATCTCTTTGACATGCATCCATTTGTTGTTGTTGTTGTTGTTGTTGTTTGTTTTCACTTCTGGCGGTTATTTTAGTGAAGCCGTGTTCTTATTGTGGTATGATGTAATCACCTGTTGATATGTAAAGTTAATGATATATTCAGATGCTGAAACATTTTTTAAAATCTCTCCTTTTATTTTTAATTCTCTTTTCAAAAACACCACTCGGAACATCCTTTATATTTATCAGTTAAGTATTTATTACTATTTATAAAGGTTCAGAAAAGTAGGAAGTAAGATAAATGCCAGAAGGTATTGCAAATCATTCAATCATCAGAAGATGTAAACATGATTATAATATATTGTTTCATTCATAGCATGTTATAATTGAAGCGAAACATACTTAGAGATAATATTCATGAGGAATTGGCTTTTTGGGATTAATAATGCTTCTTATTGTGCAATTATTTTGTCACTAAATGTAATAGTGAAAGCGTGACGTAATTAATTAATGATATGGGAAAAGTGTCGCTAATGCAAAAGGTAAACATCGTCTCCCTCTCCCAGTGTTATGTTTAAAATTGACATCCCTTTTGACCCCATTTTTAATATCCTAACCTTTGGAAATCTGCCTTGATGCTCTTTTGAAACGTCTGTCAGTCTGCTGTGTTGTAATGATGTAGATATAGCACAAGAGTAATCTTGATCTTGTAGTAATTGTGATCTTATAGTAAGATGGTGATGGGGAACGAGATTGGGGGAAATGTTGCCAAATTATGGCATGAGTAAATGTCTGGCAATGGAGTACCATATCTTTGTTGAAGCGACAGGGAACGTGTCAAAGATGTATTAGGAGCTGATAATTGTGATTCCCTTCCCGTTCC
The DNA here is from genome assembly GCA_035128595.1 of Eptatretus atami. NCBI lineage: Eukaryota > Metazoa > Chordata > Myxini > Myxiniformes > Myxinidae > Eptatretus > Eptatretus atami. Next base: position 19,515,859 of record CM068965.1, read on the forward strand.
GAATGTTAACTTCTGGTTTGGGGGATTTTTGCACTTGTTCGTTGGATGTTCAGCTGTCTCTTCCACCTCATTAAATCCAAACTTTCCGAACCAGAATCTTCGTGTTTTTTGTTATCGTCATCCCTGTGTTGCCGTTTGTGTTTCCATCCAACTTTCCGAGTTAAACTGTACCTTGTTGTACTGTATTTGTCGAATTCATTTTCGTGTTGTTCAAAGTGGACTACTCAGATAGCAGCTGTGAAAATTCTGTTCTTTGTCTCAGTATTCCTCGTTTTATCTCTATTCTCAAATATTATGCTTTCTCCTTCTCATCATTGTTCTCTTTCCACTCATTGCTTCAAAAAAAAAACTTTTTCCGCTCCACAATGATCTCATTCCATGTGAATTTCCTTATGCCTTAACTTCCTGTCTTCAATTATTTTTTCTCCCTTTTCTCAATATCTCCAAACTGAATTTTCTTTGAATATTTAAACCCTTCTTACTTCTTCCTTGGAAAGCATTTCAAAACATTTTAAAATGCATAACTTTCCTTACTTCGCCATGAGGAGGACTCTACGTGTAGGTCTTTGTCACTGGGTTTAAATCCTGCCTGTCAGCTCAGCGTTTAGTCCACCAACCATCCACCAACAACTACAGCACCACTTTTCTCCATGACTTCAATAAAAATACTTACCTCCCATCCCATGATCTTTATATACGTTTGTCTAATTTGAGAATTTGGATTCAGAATCCCCCAACTTCATGTCCCCTCTCTCCGCATCCCTCCTCAAGCCAGAACCCCAAAGCTTAATGTCCTTCTTTTCTGCATCCCTCCTCACACCTCCCTCTCAAAGCTCGCCTTAACCCCACCCACTCAAACCTTCCAATCACTCCACCTTTCAACCTGCCCTCACAAACATTATCCCCCACTCCCATTCTGCACCGTCCCATCACCTACTCCCCTGTCCCTCATTGTGTTGTCTCTGAGGTCGCTGCTTCAACCTGGCAAATCTCTCAATCCAGGCCACTACTGATATACTGGATATCAACAGAATCTTTTCCTCAAACAGGATGTTCTTGAGTCCTTAGTGACTCTCCCAAGCCTGGTGATGGCTTCATGATTAAGGTGGCTGGCTTAAGATATTGTAGGGTCTTGAGATTGAGCCCCTGTCAGCCGGTTGAATTAACACCAGGTGGGTTGACTCAGCCAGTCATCCTGTCTGAGGTCGGCCAAATGAGTACCATCTTATTGGAAACAGGGGCACTGAATCAGCGGCACAACCGCATTTCCAGATAATGATGTAACCAGCAGCCACAAGCCGCACACGAAACAACAACAGTGTCTCTCCCTGGCTGTTGCCTCCTTCGATTTGATCGGCCTGAACCTCTCCCCCCCTCCAGCGGCAGTGTTGCACTTTACATCAATAATCAATTACATAATGAGAACCTTTGGCTGAGCTGATTTCAATTGTCACCATGCGAATTGGCTGGGTGTTGGTACCTCTTTCACCAGCCATGACACTTCAGAAAATAACTTCTGTGACTCAATGGGACTGATTCAATCTGTGAACTACCTGACCCGGATTTCTCCCAATGGAAATCCTCCCTTCTGGATTTGGTGATGACAATCTTCCCTACAAATGTCTCCTGCTCTTCATCTGCTCAAATTTGTTCTGCTCCAACTTTTCATATCCGAAAGCAAATCTCCAAATCCAACATCTCGCTACGGTACCGCCATATTGACATTACATTTGAAACTGCATCTCATGGCCCTGGCTTCAAATCAAATTATTTGGATCATTGAACCACTACCTGCTGAGAACAGCTTCACATTTGTATCCTGAGAAGGATCAAAATAATATTCAAGCAGATCCCATTCATGAGTCATTGGTATTGAAATTGGAACTAAAGGCAAATGTCCTGGGGCAGGATAATAAAGTTCCAAATAGGTGAACTCTGATTGTAACATCAGGGATGATTGCCACAATATCATTCATATTTTCACAGATCGATAGTAAATAACCACATTATATTTTGAGCAAATAACAATAGTTCAGTATATTTCATGGGGTCAGAATGATTGCTCAATGCTCATGGGGGTTCCCACATTTTCCAGGTTGACTTTTCCCACCTGGTTTCACAAGAGTGTCAGAAAAGGTAGTTTCATACTCCCAAGCAACACTCAGTGGTATTCCGTTAGATCATGCACTCCGAGACTAAGAGGTTGGTGGTGTGATTCTGAACGTGACCAAGTCTTCCTGAAGACTAGAAATAGTTCAGACTGATTCACACTCAACCCTATATGGTTAGAGCAATGATCACATGACATATAAATTATAAGTGTTGGCAAAAGCGACAAAGAGAAGAAAAAATGAAAATAAATCTAGAGAAAAGGGAGAGAAAATCTGGACATTGTGCCAGAAGGGCAGGTTGAGTAAATGAAAATTGAGAGAGACATGTGGATGAGGGAGAGATCTAAATCACAATTGTCTCATACACCTTTGAATCGGAGACCTGGGAAGTCTTTGCCAGCGTCATGTAAGTCTTATCGTTGCTCTGGTCCTGTTGCATGGATACAAGAGTTTTGAAAATTGATTATTTTATGATCAAAAATGATAAAATGATCAAAAAAGTTTCAGTTTTAAAAAATGATAAAAATGATCTGTGTCAAACCATCACTGTGTAATATTTGGATACACATTACACATATCAATGGAATATCCTTTATGAGACATAATGAACAAGAAATAGGGAAATGAGTTTCTACCTCCATCACCAGACATTTCAAAATTAAAGAGAAAAGGAATGGAAGAGAGAAATGCAGAGATAAAATGAGGGTAAAGAGGAAAAAGGGGTTGGCAGGACAAAGGACACAGAGAAGTAAAAGAAAAGGGATAATACGGATCTCTTTTGTCCTATCAACCTCCTTTGTCATCGGTATCCTCATTTTCTCTCCACCTTCTTATGTTTCATTCTTTTTCCAATTTAATTTTCTTTGTCAAAATCTCCCCCCCCCCAACCCTTGCCCTCCTCCAACTCCTTCACCACTTTCTACATATGTACTCTATATCTAAAATATAATTTGAAGTTTTTGTTTGTTTGTTTGTTTGTTTGCACGCGCTAATCTCCTGAACGGTGAAAGATAGGAGGAACCTCTGCGAACAGAAAATGTCGGGACGGGCCCGGGAAGGTTAGAGGCTCCGTGGCGAGGCGCTCGGCCAGGGGGTGGGGTGTTTCCCCTCACCAACCCCTTCGGCGATGACTGCCGTGGCCCAAGAGGGAACTGATACTGGCTCGCTCAGACCGATGAACAAAAGATTAAATTATTCAAAAAAACCCGGGCAGCCGGGTGCATGATGATATCTATACTATCTATTATCTATCTTCTCTCTCTCTCTCTCTCTCTCTCTCTCTCTCTCTCTCTCTCTCTCTCTCTCTCTCTCTCTCTCTCTCTACTATCAATATACATATATATGTATATATAATTATACTACAATTATAACATATACACACATATATATATATTATAATATTATATATATGTGTATATGTATATATTTGTACATATATATATATATGTATATGTATATGAAGAGAGAGAGAGAGAGAGATGAGAGAGAGAGAGAGAGAGAGAAGATATATGCATCATGCACCCGGGTTGCGCCGGGTTTTTTTGAATGAATTTAATCTTTTGTTCATCGGTCTGATGCGAGCCCAGTATCAGTTCCCTCTTGGGCCATGGCAGTCATCGCCGCGGGGTTGTGAGGGGGAAACACCCCACCCCCTGGCTGAGGCGCCTCGCCACCTTGCTCTAACCTCCCGGGCCCGTCCGACATTTTTGTCTCTATGTATATATATATATATATATATATATATATATATATATATATATATTATATATTATATATATATATATTATATATATATATTATATACATAGTATATACATAGATATATACACATATATATACATAGATGTGTATATATACACATATATCTATCTATAATTCCAGCAATCTCTTGTGTGTGTGTTGTGTGTCTGTATGTGTGTCTGCGACCGCCGTTTCTCGACAACCACTGGTCCGATCTGATTGAAACTTGCCAGGATATTGCTGGGACCCGCGGATGTGCCTTTTCAAGGTATGATATTAATCGGACAAGGGTTCCCAAGTTACGGCCATTTATCTGTCAACCAATGACAGGACACGGTGCTATGACATCAAGAATGACGTCACAATGCGTCCTGTTTTTTTTTTTTTTTGATATGTATCACAATTGACGCTGGGACCTGAGTATGTGCCTTTTCAAAGTTTGATATTGTTCTTCTGATTTTCCCCATGGATTAACCATGTCTGATTTTCCACCACAGGATTAACCATGTCTGATTTTCCCATAGATCCACATGGAAGGAGGGGTTCAAGTGTCCAGGGGCCCAAACAGAAATTTTTGATGGGGTTGACAGAAGGAAACCAACCCAATTCCTTTACAGTCGTTTTACATGCAAGGCCGAAGGACAGGAAGTGGAGTTCCCGTCAAGCTTTAGATATTCCCAGCATTTGCAAATAAGGCTTTACCAGGATGGTTATCCACAGATGAGGTGGTTCTACGGGGCCGCACACGTACGGGCACGCACGTACGGGCACGCACGTATTGCTGTATGTGTGTCTGCGACCGCCGTTTCTCTACAACCACTGGTTGATCTAATTGAACTGCCAGGAATATTGTGGGACCTGAGGATGTGCCTTTTCAAGGTTTGATATTAATCGGACAAGCAGTTCCCAAGTTACGCCATTTATTTGCCAACCAATGACAGGACCAGGTGCTATGACATCACGAATGACGTCACAAATTTTTTTTTTTGCACATACCCCAATTTATTACAAAAGCATGCACCTACGGGCACGCACCTACGGGCACGCACATACGGGCACCAATGACAGGACATGGTGCTATCACGTCACAATTAATTATTATTGTTATTTTTAATTTTTTTGCATGTACAGCCACGCATGACGGGCACGCACGTATGGGCAAACACGTACGGCACCACGTACGGGCCCGCACTATGTATATATATACACACACACATATATATATATATATATATATTTAACGAATTCTGGTCCCCCGGCGTGCGATCGGCCACATAATCGAATCGGGGCCGCGTGCCCACCGGTCGGACAATTCATTCGTGACCCTCCTGGAACAACGGCAGGAGCGAGTCACGGGTGGGGTTTAACCTCCCCACAATCGTGCCAATTGGCCACCGCGCAGGATAGGGTGTTCGCCAAATTCGACCTACCTAAGTACCTGCGCGAGTAGTCGACCGGGCGATCGTACCTCGCCGCAGGTCGGCTAGGCCGAACCGCTTAAGCGGTCCGTTCCGTGCTACAGTGATAACCGAGCAGTGTTATCACCGACCTCGACGGATGTGATTCTGTTTAGCGGGTACTTACACCCCTCTACCAATTATTCCACGATTCAAGATGGCACTTTCAAAATAGGGGAAGGACGCAACGAACGGGAAACATTTCACAAGCACATTTATTACACATATAACACGTATTGTGCAGCCATGCAATTTACAGGCAATTTACAAGCAAGAAATAGAAAACGTTACAACCGACTATAGTTATTATTTACAGCACAGACACTTAAACAGTTTCTACTTCACGGACTGGTGCCACAAACACACATACAAAAGTCCCAAGAAAAGAAAAGAAGGAAAAACGTGACCAGGTGGTGGATCCGCGAGCTCGA
>CM068965.1:19532702-19547241 GCA_035128595.1 Eptatretus atami
AAAGAGCAGAGATTGTCCACTGACCCACAGTTAGTTCGTTGCCTGAACACTTTGCCACCAAGACTGACATATTTTATATTAAATATTCAAACTACCAAGAATGAAGGTTGAATATGTATTCCTGCAACTAAGGTGAAGAAGGTTTATGTTTCAAACCCCTCTCTGTTTGTTAACTTTGGCAGAAATCTTCGTTTTGTCAGTATGTGGTCTGTTCGCTTGTTTGCTCGTTTGTTGGTTTGTTTGTTTGTTTGTCCAGTCGTCTACAGCCCAAACGGCTGGACCAGTTGTTCTTAAATTCTTTTAACACCTGAATCGCAATCCACCTGAGACGGTCGTGATCCAAACCCCCGTCTTCAATCGGACTAACGTCACGACGTGACGCCACACACGTGAAACACATTTTGGACATAACCAGTGACCGGAAGGTCGAGCGACTTGCTTGGTACGCCAAAACAAACGTCAATGCAATACTCAATGTTTTAAAATGCATGTTAGTACACAATTATGCCACAGTTATCGCAAGCGTATAGACGTCAAAGTTGTTAGCATTGGCGTGATTTAAAAAAAATTATATTCGTTCTACAGGTCACAATTCTAACCGATTTGGATGAAATTTTTAACAGCTGATAGAAATCCACAAACAAAAAGATATGTGACTTTGGTGATGTTTCATAATCAGGATTGGATTCTGCATCACTTTTATATGTCGCCCATTATAAACCAATGGGTAATTTTGTGAATACACATTGGCTATTTCTCAAACAGTTTTGCACTTATTATATTGAAACTTATACTGTCTGTTTATGACTGTAGATTAAACATGTGTACAAAGTTTGATCGAAATTGACCAAAGGTCAAGGTCAGGGTCACCCAAAACATGAAAAACAAACACACATATAAAATACATATTTTGTTTACAACATATTCAAACCTGATAACGGGATCGAAAGCTGGTTGAAAAAGCAATGTTCCTAGGTATTTCAAATATTTCTACGATCACAAGAAGGCAACAAGCACCGATGAATAAGTGTTGAATGTCACATGGTGGCTTTAAATGAGTTGTGAAAATTTTCAAAATCTGCTGCCGTTACCATGACAACGCGCGCCTGATAATTGTTATTTGTGACGTCGCGTCATTTTATTAATGGACGAACAAATAAACACCACACATTCCATGACATTACAGCTTGGACCACCACACACGGAAAAGGTCAACTAATTCGCCAAGTGTCCGTGCTAAGCACGATTTTTCATTTGTTGTTTGTCTGTTTGAGTGAAGGATATCTCAAAAAGTTGTAGACAGATCGGAGAAATTTGTGGACATGTGGGTGTGTGACAAGGACGAACTGATTCGATTTTGGTGAGAGATCCGGATCCGACTGCTGGAATTTTAAAGTGATTTTTCACCATTGTGAGATCAGGCGAAACGATATATAGCATGATATATATAAAAAAGTAGTCGACAGATTTGGATGAATCTTGGTGACATGTTTTGTGTTTGATAAGGTCGAATTGATTCGATTTTGATGATAATACGTATCATGTGGATAAAATAATTTTCAAGTTATTCTTAACCATTGAGAGATCGGGCAAAAACAATCCATCCATCCATCCCTTGGGAGACCATATCTGTGCAGAGCGTTGCGTGCTGCCTCAGCAGTCCCTTGGCTGTTGGCACAATCTTGGACAGGTTGCCTCTCCAACACAGGATACCAGCATGCTGGCACTCATTTGCAAACCTCAGAAGGATGACAGGCAGAGACAACTCCATCTTGGTATTAATTCAACAGCCATGTGGGATTTCAACTTCGGATCATCAGAAAAAGCTCATCACCCGAACATTAAGCCACACACCAGGCATATCAAAAAACGATATAGTACTGTATAGCATGATATTTGTTTCCCGCGCTTTCGAAGAAAAGCGGAATATTGTGATTGTCTCCGCCGTCCGTCCGTCCGTCGTCCATACGTCCGTCTGTCTTACCCTGTAATCCTCCTACAACCGTTTGAAATAGGAACTTGAAACTTTGGGACATAGTAGATATTGTATGGGAAGTGCACAACACTTCGGATTTTTTATAATGACCCTAGGGGCCGGACAGAGGGTGGGGGTCATGGGGGTCGATTTAAATAAAAAAAATTGTCTTATAGCTTTTTTAATCAAATATATTCATGAGTTATACATTTAACAACATTTTTTTAAAACACATGATGATCAGATTTTTTTATTTAAAAAAATTATATTCGTTCTACAGGTCACAATTCTAACCGATTTGATGAAATTTTTAACAGCTGATAGAAATCCAGAACAAAAAGATATGTGACTTTTGGTGATGTTCATAATCAGGATCTGGATTCTGCATCACTTTATATTGTCGCCCATTTAAACCAATGGTAATTTTGTGAATTACACATTGGCTATTTCTCAAACAGTTTTGCACTTATTATATTGAAACTTATACTGTCTGTTTATCGCATGTAGTATTAACATGTGTACAAAGTTTGATCGAAATTGACCCAAAGGTCAAGGTCAGGGTCACCCAAAACATGAAAACACACATATAAAATACATATTTTTGTTTTACAACATATTTCAAACTGATAACGGGATCGTAAAGCTGGTTGAAAAGCAATGTTCCTAGGTATTTTCAAATATTTTCTACGATCACAAAGAAGGCAACAAGCACCGATGATAAGTTGTTGAATGCACATGGTGGCTTTAAATGAGTTGTGAAATTTTCAATCTGCTGCCGTTACCATGACAACGCGCGCCTGATAATTGTTATTTGTGACGTCGCGTCATTTTATTAATGGACGAACAAATAAACACCCCACATTCCATGACATTACAGCTTGGACCACCACACGGAAAGGTCAACTAATTCGCCAAGTGTCGTGCTAAGCACGATTTCATTTGTTTGTTTGTCTGTTTGAGTGAAGGATATCTCAAAAAGTTGTAGACAGATCGGATGAAAATTTGGTGGACATGTTGGGTGTGTGACAAGGACGAACTGATCGATTTGGTGAAGATCCGGCCTGACTGCTGGAATTTTTAAAGTGATTCTTCACCATTGGAGATCAGGCGAAACCGATATATAGCATGATATATATAAAAAAGTAGTCGACAGATTGATGAATCTTGGTGACATGTTTTGTGTTGATAAGGACGAATTGATTCGATTTTGATGATAATACGTATCATGTGGATAAAATAATTTTTCAAGTTATTCTTAACCATTGAGAGATCGGCCAAAAACAATCCATCATCCACCGCTTGGAGACCATATCTGTGCAGAGCGTTGGTGCTGGCCTCAGCAGTCTCCTTGGCTGTTGGCACAATCTTGGACAGGTTGCCTCTCCAACACAGGATACCACATGCTGGCACTCATTTTGCAAACCTCAGAAGGATGACAGGCAGAGACAACTCCACTTGGTAATTAATTCAACAGCCATGTGGATTTCAACTTCGGATCATCAGAAAAAGCTCATCACACCGAACCATTAAGCAACACAGGCATATCAAAAACGATATAGTACGTATAGCATGATATTTGTTCCCGCGCTTTCGAAGAAAAGCGGGAATATTGTGATTGTCTCCGCCGTCCGTCCGTCCGTCGTCCATACGTCCGTCTGTCTTACCCTGGTACCCTCCCTACACCGTTTGAAATAGGACTTGAAACTTTGGGACATAGTAGATAATGTATGGGGAAGTGCACACACTTTCGGATTTTTTATATGACCCTAGGGGCCGGGACAGAGGGGTTGGGGTCATGGGGGTCGATTTTAAAAATAAAAAAAATTGTCTTATAGCTTTTTAAATCAAAATATATTCATGAGTATACATTTAACAACATTTTTTTAACACATGATCGTAGTTCTAGTTTAAAACACAATTGTCTTATAGCTTTTTAATCAAATATATTCATGAGTTATACATTTAACAACATTTTTTTAAACACATGATGATCAGAGGGTGCTTGGGGGTAGGGGTGCTTAGCGGTTAGGGGCTCAAAATAGCTCCTCCTACACCGTTTGAGATAGGAACTTGAAACTTTGGGACATAGTAGATATATGTATGGGGAAGTGCACAACACTGTCGGATTTTTAAAAGTGTATTTACCATTGTACATGGTAAATTCTTTTATAAAGAACTTACTTATGTGGCCCCCATGAGTGACAAACAGTCACAGGTTTTACTGTATTTATCTAATTGATATGAATAATTATTATAATTAATATTATACACAGTTCATTCCTATGATTAAATTGATGCACAGTTCTATATGCTGGACAGTGTAAAATTAATGTTTCATGAAATGTTGACATGCTTGCAATGACTTTCTGATTTAGTAAACATAGTAAGTCTTTGGTCATAAAGCACATCAAATAGAAATGAATAGTTAATCCATTTTGTAAGATAAAATTTCACCTAGCGTTAATGGGACAAAGCAGTGCACGCGCAATATGCGATGGTGTGCCATCAACAACGTAGTTCTAGTTTAAAAATGTATTGGGCCAGATATGTTCTCATGGATCAGGCATTATGTGGTGGGGATGCGCTCTATCGGGTGCCCTACTCGTTTATAAAGTGTTTATAATCTCACAATGAGTGAACCACTCTTATTTACCTCGTTTCGTAAAGGAAACCCTTCAAGCAAGTTCCAGCCATAACAGGTGTGTTATATAATGGATCTACATCTTTCTTCCTCCTTTTAATCCCTTAACACCTGAATCAAGTTGTTACAGTGCAGGTACCTTATGTAAACAGCTCTTTTAAATTCCCATGTACTTACTCACTACTTTAATGAATCAAAGGAGTTCCTTGATTTTTACTACATTTCACAACCACAACTACATGAGTTGTTTTTAAAGTATAAAGTGAGGATAAATGTACATTTTAACAAGTTCATTGCAGTTAATCTCAAGTTGTAACCAAACAGAATAATCCGGAACATCCTCGGTAGTTCAGGATGTGGATCCACACGTTGACACGAATATGTTTCAGATTTTAATCATTTATACTTTAAAGAACAACTCATGTAGTTGTGGTTGTGAAATGTAGTAAAATCAAGGAACTCCTTTGATTCATTAAAGTAGTGAGTAAGTACATGGGAATTTAAAAGAGCTGTTTACATAAGGTACCTGCACTGTAACAACTTGATTCAGGTGTTAAGGGATTAAAAGGAGGAAGAAAGATGTAGATTCCATTATATAACACACCTGTTATGGCTGGAACTTGCTTGAAGGGTTTCCTTTACGAAACGAGGTAAATAAGAGTGGTTCACTCATTGTGAGATTATAAACACTTTATAAACGAGTAGGGCACCCGATAGAGCGCATCCCCCCACCACATAATGCCTGATCCATGAGAACATATCTGGCCCAATACATTTTTAAACTAGAACTACGTTGTTGATGGCACACCATCGCATATTGCCGCGTGCACTGCTTTGTCCCATTAACGCTAGGTGAAATTTTATCTTACAAAATGGATTAACTATTCATTTCTATTTGATGTGCTTTATGACCAAAGACTTACTATGTTTACTAAATCAGAAGTCATTGCAAGCATGTAGGCGCCTCGCCACCTTGCTCTAACCTTCCCGGGCCGTCCGACATTTTTTGTCTCTATGTATATATATTTATATTATAAATAATATATATATATATATATATTATAGTATATATATATATATGTATATATATGAATATATATATATATATATATATATAATACTGATATATATATTACATAGTTATAACATAGAATATATACACATATATATACATAGATGGTGTATATATACCACATATATTCTATCTATAATCAGCATCTCTGTGTGATGTCTGTATGTGTTCTGTATGGTGTCTGCGACCGCGTTTCTCGACAACCCACTGGCCGATCTGATTGACTTGCCAAATATTGCTGGACCCGATGTGCCTTTTCAAGTTATGAATTAATCGGACACAGTTCCCAAGTTATACGCGCCATTTATCTGTCAACCAATGACAGGGACACGGTGCTATGACATCAAAGGAATACGTCACAATGCGTCTGTTTTTTAATTTTTTTTTGAATTATGATAATCACAATTGACGTGACCTGAGTATGTGCCTTTTCAAGTTGATATTGTTCTTTCTGATTTTCCCCATGATAACCTGTCTGATTTCCACCACAGGATTAACCATGTTCTGGATTTTCCCTATTAGATCCCACATGGAAGCGAGGGGTTCAAGTGTCCAGGGGGCCCCAAACAGAAATTTTGTATGGGGGTTGAGCGGAAGGAACCAACCCCAATCCTTACATCGTTTACATGCAAGAGCCGAAGGACAGGAAGTGGGTTCCGTCAAGCTTTAAATATTCCCAGCATTAGCAAATAAGCTTACCAGATGGTATCCACAGATGAGGTGTTTACGGCGCGCAGTACGGGGCAACGCACGTACGGCACTTCACGTATGCCTGTATGATGTGTCTGCGACCGCCGTTTCTACAACCATCTGGTCTGATCTATGAAACTTGCCATCGAATATTGATGGGGACCTGCAGGATGTGCCTTTTCAAGTTGAATTAATCGGACAGCAGTTCCCAAGTACGGCCATTTATTTGCCAACCAATGACAGGACACGTGCTATGACATCACGAATGACGTCACAATTATTATTTTTTTGCACATACCCCAATTATTACAAAAGCATGCACCTACCGGGCACGCCACTCCTGGCACCACATACTGTGGCACTCGAATGACAGACAGGTGTGTGTATGCTATCACGTCACAATTTAATATTTATTGTTTTTTTAATTTTTTTGCATGTAACAGCCACGCATGTACGGGCACGCACGATGGGCAAACACGTACGGGCACACACGTACGGGCCCGCACTAGTATGTAATATACACACACACATATATATATATTATATATATATTGTTACGAATTCTGGTCCACCCGGCGTGCGATCGGCACATTAAACTCGAATCGGTGGCGCGTCGCCCACCGAGTGGACAATCATTCGTGACCCTCCTGTAACAACGCCAGGAGCGAGTCAGCGGGTTGGGGGTTTAACCTTCACACCAAAATTTCGTTGGGGGCCAAAAAATCGGCCACCCGCGCAGGATAGGGTTGTTCGCCAAATTCGACCTACCTAAGTTCCTGCGCGAGTAGTCGACCGGGCGATCATACCTCGCGCAGGTCGGCCTAGGACCACGAACCGCTTTAAGCGGTCCGTTCGTGCTTACAGTATAACCGAGGCAGTGTTATCACCGACCTCGGACGGATGTGATTGCTGTTTTACGGGTCTTACACCCTCTACCCAATTATTCCCACGATTTCAAGATTGGCACTTTCAAAATAGGGGAGGACGCAACGAACAGGGAAACATTTCACAAGCACATTTATACAATATAACACTATTGTGCAGCCATGCAATTTACAGGCAAATTTACAAGCAGAAATAGAAAACGTTACAACCGAACTAATAGTTATTATTAACAGCACCATACACTTAACAGTTTCTACTTCACGGGACTGGTGCCAAAAAACATACAAAATCCCAAGAAAAGAAAAGAAGGAAAAACGTGACCAGGTGGTGATCCGCGGAGCTCGATCCTCCTCGATCCGACCAGAGAGGCGATCGCACACGATCCTGAGGGACTCCGCCATGACACCAACTCCCTCAAAGTGCCCTCGATCCAGAAAGCCCAAGCGATCCAGCTAGCACGGGTCCAAGCGGCGAGATCCAGCGAGCGAGCCTCAGCCTTCGCGTCCGCACAACACACATACGCCTCCGACCTTCTCTTTCGCTTCGGCGTTTTTCTTCTCAAGCCGAAGCTCCCACGCGCTCGCTTCCTTTCTTTTTCCATCTCCCTCGCGCTCGTGTTCCGCCTCTTTTTCCACCAAGCCCGCCCCTTCTCAACTCCCGCCCTTCCTTCCAGAACATGCGGGAAACTTCCAGAAGGAAGCATTTCTCCCGCGCATAATCGGTGACGCTCCCACCGCCGCGGTAGTTTTCTCTTCCCTCGCAGGGTGAAATCCACCGCGCGACGCCATTCGTTCGGGGGAGGGGGGACGGGGGCCGCCTGCTTTCCCTCGTCGAAGGCCAGGCCTCTGGCAACCCGTGCTGCCGAGGTAGAAACGTGGTGGTGGTTGTGGTGGGCGTGGTTGGTGGTTGAGGTGATCTTGGTTGTTGTAATGGTGGATGGTTGGCGTTGTGTGGTGGTCGTGAGGTGTGTGGTTTGGGCGCACTTGTGGTTAAGGTGCTTATGTGAAGGCGGTGGTGGAGAAGGTGTTGGCGGTGGCGGATGGTTGTTGTGATGGTGCGTGGTTGGCATTGTGGTTAAGGTGGTTGTTGTGTGGTGTGATCAAAATAACGATACATAAAGAAAAACGGCTCTCTCAAAGAGTCGCAGCCCAGTGAACACACGAATAATTCCCTCTGAACAAACGGCGGGGAACTAACTGAACAAAAACTTACCGGCATAACTGACCTGAGACCTTTATGGTGTATTGCAAATTTCCACAAGCCGTAACAATATATTATATATATATATATATATATATATATATAATATATATATATATATACACACACCACACACACACACTACACACACACACACACACACACACCACACACACACCACACAAGGCGTTAGCGAACATGGGTGGTCGCGTAATAATTTGCATATACCAGTCATACTGTTTTTGACGGAACGGGCTGAAAATTTTTGACAAAGAGGTTGATTATAAACGCATAAAAGTGCAGAAGCGATTTTTAATTTTAGATTTTTGTTATTTTTTTAGGATTTTTCAAAATTCAAAGTCCCGTTGCTAGGCAAAGGTGCGTCCATAGCAACGGTGCTCAAAAGCATACAACTAGATCCTGGTATGACCTACAGTCACAGCTTCATCAAAATCGTTGACTCCTCTGGCCTCCAGAGCTGTCCATTACATACATACAGACAGACGGAAACCTGAGAATAAAGTAGTCTAGCGACCACCCAAATATATATAATAATATATATATATATATATATATATATATATATATATATATATATATAATAAAAAATATAATATATATATATATATATATATATATATTACATTACACCAAATGTAAAACATGTTTAAAATGCAAGTGTGATGAAAACAGAACAATTTTATGCCCGAGGGTGATCACACTTACTCGACAGTTTAAATTCACCTTCAGATTATATTCCCAGAAAAGTGTAATAATCGAACTCTGATAAGGTGCAATGTGGAGGTGTAAATGCAGGAGATTATAACAACAACAAAATAGATTTTGAAGAATGATTGAATGTCAGGCAGGCTTCCACTGCCGAACCCACAAGAAAGGTTGGATAATGGTGGCCGTTAAGAAGATGTGATGAATGAAAATGAAGAGTGAAAGAATGTTGGATTGATTTTTCGTGTTTCACTTGTCATGAAGCATTAAATGGGTCTCACCTGCTCTTGGATATTGCTTGTCCCTGTACGACCTGCTCTTCTGCACGATAATCAGTTCAATAAATTAACAATTTGATAAATAACAAGAAAGGACAGCACCAACAACAAGAATCACAACAGCGTGTGTTGCCAAGTAATTCACTGTGAGACTCGATTATGGGAATATCATAAGCCCCAGGTAGGGCACAGAAAACAGGTTTGAAGGACATTTATAAAAAATATTTATTGAAGAAGAATCTGTCAGGATGGTCCATCATACCAAATCGAGGATAGCTGAGAAGAAGAAACATAGTTACTGCAATTATCTTCCATGTGGCTTTGTTTCCAGGCCAGACATAAAAAATTAAAACAATCTCCGTTTCTTCTTCTTCAGCTTGTCCCTCGATTAGACTATAACCTGTCAGATCGGTAATTCCATCATAAATCCCCCTTTACTAGGATGCAGTCAAGCTCATCGTGGTCTGTTTGCTAACATCTCGAACAGGAATGTCACCGAGCCTTGTTCGGAATATGAATCGCCCAACATCTTTGGTAAAGAGTGGTTGAGTTATCACTAGCTACCGAAGGAAATTTCATATTCCTGTCCTGAATAGCATTCAGAAGGCAAAAGCAAACCACCCAGTGTAATCCTTGTCATGCAAGAGACTCTTTGGAAAACACTGATCCAGTCTTCATGAGGAGCAACAGAGAGAGAACAATTGTGAACAATGTCTATCCACAGAATCAAATGAGAGAAAGAGACATGGAGTGAAAATATCTCCAGAAGAGTGAAGAGTAAATCAAAAGGAAACAATACTCCGGTTGGTGCCATGGAAGCCGAGGTCTTTAAGATCATTGGAACCTCCCACGATGAAACGGAATCGAGGGGCCTATCACTTTTTCATTGTGACAGGTCTGTAGTCTTTGTCTTATACCAACTCCGTTCTGGACTTGCACCCTCTGTTCTTCAGTCCTTTGTCCCCACAAGTTTGTTCATGTGCTTGTTGTTCTATCAGCACCCTCTTCTGGTGAATCTCCAAAAATGTAGAATCACTGCTCATCTCTTATTGTTTTTTGTTACAATTTCCCACCTGTGGAACCAACTTCTACATTCTCTTCAATCTCTTTCCTCCCTTCCAGGTTCTCAAGACAGGTGTCTACCACCACATCAGATCAGCTCCCCCACTCACCCATCAAAACCATGATTTTCTTTACCCACCATGTGCATTAGAAGCACTGTGCTGAAACAGAAACTGTTCATACTTGTTGAGGGAAGTCAGGAGAAATCAACCATGCTGGGTGTGGTTGAGGGAAGAAGGAAAGAGGATGGGGTAAAGGCTGCAACAAGGCTGTCTCTGCAAGAGCTTCTGGAGGGAGTGCCAGTGCAGGACAGGGATATTTAGTGAAATCTGATCTTGAATGTCACCAGAAGTCAGACTCGACTTGATGGAATTCGATAACGATATAACCCCTCAAAACCTGCTGTCAATGTGTTTCACCCCCTTCTTCCTGCTTCACCCCTTTTGTCCTTTTACGTCCCAATTCTTTCTCTGTTCTCGCTCCTCCATTTGCCTCGACATTGAAAAAATGAAAGACATGGAAAAAAAGATGATCTTTTGGGAATCAACAACAGGACACACGATCAGTAAACGGGTATAATAAAAACGTGTAAATAAAAACATTCAATTCAAATCTTTCACCTTCTTGGGGTTTCCATTTCTTCTGTAGATATAGATTCCAATGGTAAAAATAAGAGAAATATACACAGGGAAATTGAGCATGCAACCACAGTAGTGATGATCTGGGGATTCGTTCTTCTTGCTCCTTCATATAATATGTATTTCCGTGCCGTACCGTGTATATTCATAAACAAGCAGCTGTAGTTTCCTGCTGCATCTTCTTCTGTTATGTTATAATCACCGATGATTTGTTGTAGTTTGTTTGGATAATTTTGGTCCACTGAGACCTCGACCATGAAGTCTCCGTTTGGATTCCACAAGGTGATGTTTGGTGCCGGTTTGGCCTTGGCCTCACAGGAAAAGCCTCCAGGAGTTGCTGGATTTCACAAACTCCTTCCATATCCGCAAGATCTTTGGAGCCACTTGGGAGGATCAAGTATTGATATATTTTACGTATAAAATAATTATTTTGCACAAAAAGGTGCACTAAAGTACTTTATCAGATACAGTACATCATCAAATGTGTTGCACTCAAACAATACAAGGTTTCTTAAAATATCTCACCACATGATAGCTATTTTTGATTATAATAATTTACTGGAATATAACTGCAAATGTTATATATTCACAATAAACGTTTCTCGTTTACCTGAACTCTTCAAATAGAAGAAGTTGAATAGAATGAGATTCACAGGGTGAATGGAAGGGTAGGATCAAATAAACCAAGAAGAACGAGGCACAAGGAGACTGACGAGACAATGAAAAACCACAAGACCTTCTCCGGTGCCTTACTGAAGGGGATGTCGAAGATCACGTTCCCCGTGTGTTTTCCATCCTTGCTTGTCACCAAGCAGGTGTAGTTTCCTTCTGGATCATCTTCTGTGCGGTTTAAAAAACTCACATATCGTATCTTGTTTTGATCCATTGCAACCACTGTGGCCTCTCCATCATAATGAGGTATCCCTGTGGGTTCAACCACGTGATATTTGGACTCGGTTTGGCCTTGACATGACAAACCAGCCCCCAAGAGGTGTCTGACTGGATCCTTAGGATCTTCGGACGTACTGTGTGACCAAATAATATATTTAATATATATTATAATACGCCAGAGAATATCAACGACAATCTTACTTCACAGTACAGTACACTCAACACCACAAACTAAACAAAACAATATTTTACCAAAATTCCTCATCAGATGATAATTAGCACGTCTGTATAAAAATTATAAACTTGATCCAATATAAAATAGAAAGTTTTATCCATCACAATAAAGTCTTGTAGGTTCGACGTCAACTCTGCAAAAGAGACAAAGTTGAATATAAATGAGATCCACAGGGTGAACTGAAGGGTTTGTACAAACAAATCAAGAAGAACAAGAAAAATGAGGCATGAGCAGACCGACGAGACAATCACAAACCGCAAGACCTCCTCCGGTGCCTTACAGGAGGGGATGTCGAAGATCACGTTCCTAGTGACATTTCCGTCCTTGTTTTTCACCAAGCAGGTGTAGTTTCCTTTTGGATCATCTTCTGTACGGTTTAAAAAACTCACATATCGTATCTTGTTTTGATCCATTGCAACCACTGTGGCATCACTCCATTAATGAGGTATCCCTGGGTTCAACCACGTGATATTTGGACTCGGCTTGGCCTTTGCCTGACAAACCAGGCCCAAGAGGAGTTAAAGTCTGACTGGATCCGCAGAATCTTGGATGTACTGTGGGACCAAATAAATATATTTAATACAAATTTTAATACACTGTGGAATACCATCAACAATCTCACTTTACAGTACAGTGCACTCAAATACCACAAACAGAGCAAAACAATATTTATCAAAATCCTCATCAGATGATAATTAACATGTCTGTATAAAAATTATAAACTTGATCCAATATAAAATAAGAAAGTATATCCATCACAACAAAACGTGTTTTCGTTTTGACCTCAACTCTTCAAAAGAGACGAACTTGAATATAAATGAGATCCACAGGTTGAACGGAGGGGTTTGTACAAACAAAACAAGGAGATTAAGGTGCGAGGAGACCCACGAGACAATCAAACACAAGACCTCCTCCGGTGCCTTACTGGAGGGTATGTTGAAGATGACGTTCCAGTGACATTTCCGTACTTGTTTTTCACCAAACAGGTGTAGTTTCCTTCTGGATCTCTTCTGTGAGGTTCAAAAAACTCACATTTTGTATATTGTCTTGATGAGTTATTGCACCCACTGTGATCTTGCTTCCAACAACACGGACCCCAAGTGGGTTCAACACATGATATTTGGGCTCGGCTTGGCCTCGGCCTTACAAACCAGTCTCCAAGGATTCAAATCTAATTTTACCACAGGATTTTCGGACGCACTGTGGAACACAGAAACACATCAATTTAATGTTCTACATTGTGTTACATCAAACAGTGGCAAAGTTTATGATTGGTGAATTACCTTTAATAGCATTATTGTTGATTAAAATCTGAAACATATTCGTGTCAACGTGTGGATCCACATCCTGAACTACCGAGGATGTTCCGCGATTATTCTGTTTGGTTACAACTTGAGATTAACTGCAATGAAAACTTGTTAAAATGTACATTTTTATCCTACACCTTTATACTTTAAAAACAACTCATGTAGTTGTGGTTGTGAATGTAGTAAAAATCAAGGAACTCCTTTGATTCATTAAAGTAGTGAGTAAGTACATGGGAATTTAAAAGAGCTGTTTACATAAGGTACCTGCACTGTAACAACTTGATTCAGGTGTTAAGGATTAAAAGGAGGAAGAAAGATGTAGATTCCATTATATAACACACCTGTTATGGCTGGAACTTGCTTGAAGGGTTTCCTTTACGAAACGAGGTAAATAAGAGTGGTTCACTCATTGTGAGATTATAAACACTTTATAAACGAGTAGGGCACCCGATAGAGCGCATCCCCACCACATAATGCCTGATCCATGAGAACATATCTGGCCCAATACATTTTTAAACTAGAACTACGTTGTTGATGGCACACCATCGCATATTGCCGCGTGCACTGCTTTGTCCCATTAACGCTAGGTGAAATTTTATCTTACAAAATGGATTAACTATTCATTTCTATTTGATGTGCTTTATGACCAAAGACTTACTATGTTTACAAATCAGAAAGTCATTGCAAGCATGTCAACATTTCATGAAACATTAATTTTACACTGTCCAGCATATAGAACTGTGCATCAATTTAATCATAGGAATGAACTGTGTATAATATTAATTATAATAATTATTCATAATCAATTAGATAAATACAGTAAAACCTGTGACTGTTTGTCACTCATGGGGGCCACATAAGTAAGTTCTTTATAAAAGAATTTACCATGTACAATGGTAAATACACTTTTAAAAATCCGACAGTGTTGTGCACTTCCCC
>CM068965.1:19547407-19559401 GCA_035128595.1 Eptatretus atami
AATGTATAACTCATGAATATATTTGATTTAAAAAGCTATAAGACAATTGTGTTTTAAACTAGAACTACGATCATGTGTTTAAAAAAATGTTGTTAAATGTATAACTCATGAATATATTTGATTTAAAAAGCTATAAGACAATTTTTTTTATTTTAAAAATCGACCCCCATGACCCAACCCCTCTGTCCGGCCCCTAGGGGTCATATAAAAAATCCGAAAGTGTTGTGCAACTTCCCCATACATATATCTACTATCGTCCCAAAAGTTTAAGTTCCTATTTAAAACGGTGTAGAGGGGTTACAGGGTTAAGCACAGAACGGACGTATGGACGGATCGGACGGACGGCAACGGACGAGACAATCCACAATATTCCGCTTTTCCTTTTGAAAGCGCGGGTAAAGGGAAATATCATGCTATATCCCGGATGTCCCAGTAACAAGGCAGTACCACAATATCCTCTGTTATTTTGATATGCCTGGTGTTGCTTAATGGTCTCGGTGATTGGCCTTTTTATTTTCACTGATGCATCCGAAGTTGAACTCCCACATGCTGTTACTGAATTAATATTACCTATTTTGGAACCCTCCCAGAAGGATGACAGTGACAGGTTGCATGTACGTCTGCAGCTAATCATCCTTCTGAGGTTTGCAAAAATTGACGATGCCCGCTATGCTGGTTAGGTATATCTAATTCAACAGCCCTGAATGTTTGGAGGGCACCCCCTGTCACAAGATTGGTGGCCCAATCGAGGGCATCTTCCAAAAACGGAGCGCTGAGTGCATGCACCCGAACGCTCGGTGCACAGGAAATAATCAAAAGTCCAGCTCACAAAGGAATTGGATGAGAGTGATATTGTCTAATCCTTTTGGGCCGCGATCTACCTCAAATGTCGTTAGAAAATAACTTGAAAAAATTATTTTACCACCTGACATACCGTATTATCATCAAAAGTCGAATCAATCTCGCGAACATCTTAATCGCAACACAAAACCTGTCCACACCAAGATTCTATTCCAAACTCTGTGGCGCATATCTAACAAATCCGTAAATTAATGTATACATAATAGTATATCACGCCTCAGCCTATAAGAAATTGTCCGGGCGCTTTATCAAGTAACAAGCGGGAAGGTTTATTTTCGTTGAATCTGAGCCGCCGCTCCATCACATCGCGTGAACGCACACATCCTTACCGATCCAATACCATTTACGCCGTCATGTTCTTACCCCTAAGCCCCCTTCCAACCGTTATGAGATATAAACGGGAATAAAATTGAGGGCACGAGTAAGTAGATAATATATCTTACCGTGCAAACAACCAACTAGACGGAATTCTTTATTAATATGCTCGAACCATAGGTGCCGGGACGAGTTAAGGGCGGTTGGGGTATCGCGTTGCGGTTCGATTAATTCTATACACAATCAAAAACAAATTTCCAGTAATGCTTTTTACAACAAATAAAATTTATTCTCATCCACGATCGTGAGTTCTTATCAAACCATATATTGATAAACCAAAATAACATGTTTTTTAACCAACACCTTATCGTAGTTTATGTTTAATAACAAATTCCTTATAGCTTTTTAAAACTTTAATATATTAATGCAAGGTATAAATACCCTTTAACAAATTTTAAACAACAAACATTGAACTGATGCAGAGGGTACTTAGGGGGTGAGAGAGGTAGCAATAGCGTAGGCGGCTCCAGTAAATAAGGCTCCCTATTAGCACGAAACACTTGGCGAATTAGCCTGTTTGTGACACGTGATATCCGTGTGGTGGGGATACCAACAGCTGTATTCATGGAATGTTGTAGTTTTATTTGTCGTCCTTTCCAGGGTAAAATAAAATACTGATCGGACAGCACTGAACGTATAGATCAAATATAAATGTTTAACACTGAAGGAGAATAGTAGGCAGAACCAGCCTGCGTTCGTGTACATTTTGGTAACTTTCAGAGAGAGCAGCTAGATGTATGTTATAAAATCTTTCACATAGCTTCAATATAGGTAAATTATCATATCACATTGTGTAATCAATATGCGAACATCACTCTATTTATGTGGCCCCCACCATGAGTGACAAACAGTCACTAGACGTTTAACTGTAGTTTGCTTTGATCTATGACCTTCTTTGATGTTATTGGAGTACGTAGATTAAAATTTAATTTGAATAATATTAAACCCATGTATCGGAACTATTCCTTATTGGGACTTTTTATCACAACTCATGCGCTATTTAGCACACCCAGCTGTCATTACTCGCTGTGGATACTCAGAGTGGGTTATTAAGAATTAAAAATGTTATTTGCATGATAATGTTTGGATAACAAAAACCAATGCTGAAATCAAATGACTGTTATCTGATTTTTAGTTACATAGTAGATTATGTGTTCATTGGTTCCAATTGTTTAATTTGCGGTGACAAACTCACAATAGCCATTAATAGCCAAAGTATTCTGGCAGATCAATTCCATTCTGGTAGATAAATACATCAACTCTTGTACACCATTGATGCTGAATATACATGGGGAAAATGCATAAAAACAAGAAGCAGACTAAGTTCAGCAGTCATCTGCGCACAAATATAATAAGTGCGATGTGGCAATAGTGCAACTCGTCAATCAACGTTGAAGGTTAAATTAGCACGAGATGTTTTGTAATAAGAATTGCACTACTGAGGAAACCATGAATTATGACTTTCTCCATGACATATTGGTTCTAATGAATGGGCGGACAATCATTAATAGTGAATGCAGAATGCCAGTATTCCTGGGATTTAGTGAACAGCACCGGAGAAAGTCATACATATTGACTCGTTTCTTCTTGCTTATCTAGTGGATCTCTATCAAGCTGTTCGGAGATTACACTTTCATCCCTACCGAATATTTACTAGGTAAGTTTATGAATTATATTATGTCACATGAAATGACCTGTAGTGAACACACCGAATTCATTATTATACCTCGATCGAAAGGTAAAACTCCTTTCAAGCAATTTATATAGACCAACTAACTAAAAACTGATCACATCATCAGTGGTGTGTTATGATTTTAAGGAATTAAACATCTATACTATCTCCATTATTTACCGCTTTTGAGCTATAAACTGGTTGAAAATCAAACGTTATGACCTAATTACGAAGTCAAAGTTACCATATTAGATTTTTAGATAAAAAAGCTATAAACACTCTAGTATCAAAATTTCCGTTTCATGTTTACACATCCACTTTATGAATCAAGGTAGTTCCTTGATTTTATTACTACATTACAAACGACAAACTACAATTGCAGGTTGTTCTTAGTATAGTGTCCGCACCGGCAATAAAAATATACATTCAGAACGTCTCATTGCAGCTTATCAAAGTAACCCAAACAGAATATAACGCCGGCGCATTCTCGGTGATTCTAGGACCGTGGACCCTCCCTAGACACGGGGTCACGACAACAATAATAATGATTACCAAGGAATTTATTCAACCAATACCATGCCGATATAAGTGTAAAGGATGTTATGTTTGCCCAAACATTCATCACAAACCCTATTGGCTCAACATGTTCACAAATGGGTAAAAACATACTAAATGTATAAACATTAAATTGGACTGTGTATTCTGTTGTGCCCATCCAAAAAAGTAGACGGTTCGCAAATCTTGTTTCGACTAAAGATGTATTATAACTCCATTGAAGATTTGGGTTTGTCAAAAACGGCCGAAAGGGCGCAGAGCCAGCGTACAAAAATCATGTGGATTGAACCCACTGGGGTCGGTGGTTTGGTTGGGAGAAGCAGTTACACAGTGGGTCAATAAACGCATCAAAGACAATAAAGCGTAAAGTAGTTTTTTTGAACCTCAACAGAAGATGTATCCAAAGAAACTAACCCTGATTCTGTGAAAAACAAGTACGGGAAAGTCATGGCGAACGTACATCTTCATCATAGCCTCACCTAGTCAGGCAACAGCGGAGAGTACCGTGTGACTGGGGAACTTTGAATTGGTCGACGTGAGATGGCTATCACTCCCTAGCCAACCTATATTTTTCTCCCTTGTCTTTTTGTTTTCCTTTTGCGAACAAACCGCGCTCCGTGGACAAACCAAGTGATCATCAACTTCGACTTTTATATATCACAGATCCGTCCCTCTTCATGGGACCAGAGTTTAGTCAAACGGAATAACACGTTTCTGGTTTGTGAATGATATTTTTTGAATTATTTTGATATTCGCTATGCAAAAGTTTAATAGATTTGATATCTAAGACGCGTTCATTATTAATCATTTGGCTTGTACGGGAGAAGTTTGTCATGGAGACTATTATTTGTTTCTTCCTCGTTGATTATCCGAAGTTGAAATCCTGAATGCGGGATGTGGCTGGTACTTAGAAAGTTGAGAATTAGGTATAACCGGTTAATTTAACGCATTGTAGAGTAACAATTTGTGTAAATTCAACGATTCTCTTGTTGGGTCCACAACCTAACACGGGAAGCACCTTGCTGGCCATCAAACTTTAACCCTCTGGTGTTGTTCCCAGGCACCAGCCGCACTAGCAAGTGGGTTTGAACCACAGGATTGCCCATTAATGAATAGAATGCAACCTGATGTGGTAGCAAATGGATTTGCAAACCAAGAAGTACAAGTATATGTGGTGATTATCTTAACCGCACTGAGAGATCCAAAAGTGGATTGACGACACACTGGCATGTGGGTGAAAACGACGGACAAATGCTTCAGAGGGTAACACAATTATCGGCGATCTTGCTCCTGTGTAAAGCACCGAGAGGCTCCTTAGGGTACTGAGTGCATTGCTATCGAGTCGGGTCTTAGACTCATACTATTTCTTTGTTCTCTTGTGGTGCGGTAGAAAACACAGTCCAGGTTACACTGGTAGATACTCGGCATTATCACTATGGCAATGACGTATCTATTTGGGAGGATGAGACCTGAAACTAACGACTAATTGTGAATAGGGAGTGAATAAGCATTATTATTTGTAGTATTAGACGTTATGAGAATTTTTGTTTACTTACTAGATCTGCGAATCAATTGGAGGATTTGGTCAATATGTTTCGTTATTTGTTGGTTCTGGAGGTATGTACGTGGTAAATTGTCTTGACAAATTTGTCTGGCGTATTATAATATAAGTAATACTATATTATTTATGGAGCTTTGCAAAACAGTACGTCCGAAGATATCTAAAAGGATCCAGCCAGTACCCTTTGAGGCTGGCGTTTTCATCCCAAGTAGAACCACGATCCATTTACGTGGTTGAAACCACACGGGAGTTAACTCATTATGAATTGGAGAACGGCACTCAGTGGTATGCCATGGATCAAAACAACAAGAAGTAATGTAAGTTTTTAATCACGTCACAGAAGAATGAATCCATAGACCTCCACTGCTAAAAACAAGCAGGTATGGAAACACCACGGGGTCTTGCGCATCACCCTTCAGTATAGGGAACAACAGTCGAAAAGCTCAAATACGATGTTTTCAATCCACGCTCTCTCCTTGTGCGAAGACTCTGTCTCATTTCTTTCGCAAAGTTCTTTCTGCCCACCTACATTCTCTTATCACAATTTTTACTGATCAGATATCTTCCTAATTCACTTTAATAATACGGTTCTACGCCTTTTGATACGATTTCCAGGTCAACAATGGGCGACCTGTAAATGAATGTATCATTTATTGGATTTCTACTATTACACAGTAAATTATATATAAATAATGTATCAATGTCGGCATGAGATACCATTTTAGGACGTGTATTGTTTGACACGTGCGAAAGCCACAATCCGTGGAGATGGATTATCCTGTACTCACGATAACAATACTTTAGTGCAAACTTTTCTGAGGATCTGAGGCTAAAATTAACTCATGTTCGTATCCATTAATGTTCATACACACCACAGCCAACATGTCACCAAATTTCATCCGTCTGTCTAAACTTTTTGAGATATCTTCACTCAAACAGACAAACAAACAAATGAAAAATCGTGCTTAGCACGACACTTGGCGAATTAGTTGACCTTTCCGTGTGGTGGTCAAGCTGTAATGTCATGGAATGTGTGGTGTTTATTTGTTCGTCCATTAATAAAATGACGCGAGCGTAAAATAACAATTATCAGGCGCGCGTTGTCATGGTAAGCAGCAGATTGAAAATTTTCACAACTCATTTAAAGCCACCATGTGACATCAACAACTTATCATCGGTGCTTGTTGCCTTCTTTGTGATCGTAGAAAATATTTGAAAATACCTAGGAACATTGCTTTTCAACCAGCTTTACGATCCCGTTATCAGGTTTGAAATATGTTGTAAAACAAAAATATGTATTTATATGTGTGTTTTTTCATGTTTTGGGTGACCCTGACCTTGACCTTGGGTCAATTTCGATCAAACTTTGTACACATGTTAATACTACATGCATAAACAGACAGTATAAGTTTCAATATAATAAGTGCAAAACTGTTTGAGAAATAGCCAATGTGTAATTCACAAAAACCATTGGTTTATAATGGGCGACAATATAAAGTGATGCAGAATCCAGATCCTGATTATGACATCACCAAAGTCACATATCTTTTTGTTCTGTGGATTCTATCAGCTGTTAAAATTTCATCCAATCGGTTAAGAATTGTGACCTGTAGAACGAATATAATTTTTTTAAATCACGCCAATAGCTAACAACTTTGAGCGTCTTTTATAAGCGCTTGCGATAACTGTGCATAATTTGTACTAACATGCATTTTAAAACATTTAGATATTGCATTGACGTTTGTTTTGGCGTCAACAGCAAGTCGCTACGACTTCCGGTCACTGAGTTATGTCCAAAAATGTGTTTTCACGTTGTGTGGCGTCACGTCGTGACGTTTAGTCCGATGAAGACGGGGTTTGGATCACGACCGTCTCAGGTGGATTGCCGATCAGGTGTAAAAATTTAAGAACAACTGGTCCAGCCGTTTGGGCTGTAGACGACTGGACAAACAAACAAACAAACCAACAAACAAACCAACAAGCGGAACAGACCAACATACTTGACAAAATCGAAGATTTCGCCAAGTAACAAACAGAGAGGGGTGAAAACATAACCTTCTTCACCTGTAGTTGCAGAGGTAATAACATATTCAACCTTCATTCTTGGTAGTTTGAATATTTAAATATAAAATATGTCAGGTCTTGGTGGCAAAGTGTTCAAGGCAACGAACTAACTGTGGGTCAGTGGGACAACATACAGTATATAGACTGAAATAAGCAAAGGGATGAAGGAATAAGAAGAGAAGAGGGAGAGGGAGAGGGAGGGAGAGGATGAAGCTCATGCGGCAGGTATTGCGATTCTGCCTCCTCGTTGGACATGCTGATTATGTTTAGAGTTTGGGATTTCACCACAAAGAGGACAGATACAGGTGTTACTGCCCGAGACTGTCGAGTGCTTGAAATACAGTAGGTCACGAAACACAGCAGTGAAGATCAGGGTTGTGCTTAGTTGTGGTGTTTTGAGAAGATGGACCTTCATTGATGTATTGATCCTGACACATCTACTCTACTTGACATCGTTTATATGTTGCGGGATTCCAACCATTCTTGAGAGATGGAGTAAATGGAATGAAATTCAAGCTGATGATCAGATTTCTGACCTTTTCATTGGAGGATGGATGATGTTATCTGTAATGATAAATACATGACATTTCATGTGATTGGACCTGAGTTTATCCTGATATTTGATTTGAAAGAATCTTCTTTCAGACACTTTTTGGGACGGGTGTGGTTTGACCATCTTTGACCATGTATTTATTACATGCACAAACATGGCGGAATTTTTCCCTAACCTTAACTTATTAAATAAACTCAAGTCCATTCCTTTTTTTCCGCAATCTTGCTACACTCCGATTACCTCCTTTCTCTCTTCCTGTTATCAATAAAAATGTATTCATGCTGCGAAATGACCCCCTTAAATACATATCTCGCCTTCCCCCCAACAATCACATGACTACCAAAGGTGAAGGACAGGTTGAAGACAGCACACAGAGGATCAGTGACAGTTACACAGCAGGATGTGAGAAGATTGGCACTGAATTTGATTCCACGTGGGCAAGTCATATAAAACAAGTCAATACTGATGAGAACGTTCTCTTCCTTCACAGGTTATAGAAGTCAATGTCCAGTAAAAAGTTGGTACAGAGGGTAAGTTAAGAGAAATGGAGAATTGATGAGTTTGGTACACAAGTTTTGGAGGGAAACACTAAGTTAGGTTTTTTTCATTTTCTCAAGCAAATTCAGCTTCAGTGAAGTCATTTGAGGGGAGACGGGGTCGAGAGGAAGAACCAACACCAAAATCTTCATATTTATTATTTCACTGAAAACAGTCAATTTTGCAACAAGTCAATATAAATATTAAATCATGAAAATATAAGTGGCATTTATGTCTCATGTTCAAAATTATTTCTACACTATGAATATCAACATGCAATTGTTAATTATGTTATTGTTATTCTTATTCTTTTTAATATTATCATTATTACTAATTACTTCGATAGCATCAAAAATTACAAGAAAAAAACAAGAAAACATTTCGATGGTAATTTCAAGCTTATGTTCTTTACAATTACTCACCATCGACCTGAAGCGTTGGACGTTTTGTGTGAGGTGTTTCAAATCCCTCTTCTCTTCCCTCAGAATTTGTCCATTGAAACCGACACACGTACGTACGCTCATCCTCCATCCTCAGGTTTCTGATCTGCAACGACCCATCACCGAACCTGGGGTCCCCTACAGGTTCGATCCTCCCTTTGAAATCACTCGATGTATATTTTGAGGAACTGTTATAAACTAAATTTTGTTTTGGGTTTTCTTTTATCCATTTATCTTTGACGAACAACAAATGTAGATTCTTGAGGGTGTTTTGTTTGCGATGTTTAAACAGACAGCGAAGAACCACATCCTCGCCCCGAACACCGATCACATTCCTTTGTGCACAAAGTACAATACTGATTCCTCCAGATTTATCCTCAACTGTACAGTTATCCGTGTCCTTGGTTTTTGATTCTGTGGGAAATACAAACAACACCAGAACTTATATTGATAAGCACCAAGTTGGTAATTCTGGAATATCAGTAAACAAGTAACACAATGGTATAAAATAGTTAAAACCCCAAAACTAAGTTTAAAAGTCTAATGTCTCATTGACGGAAATGTGCTCAAAACGTTCATATATCGTGAAATAGTGAAAAATGTAAAAACAACAATCAGGTGAGGATTTTGTCCAAAGACAAAGTTTCTGAAGATTCATCTCAAACAAAATCTCTCAATGAACATATATATATATATATATATATATATATATATATATATATATATATATATACATATATATACAGTATACAAAGTATGTATGTAATGTGGAGAGGAGGTGAGTTGGCAGGATTAATGGTTATTAATTGATGAGGAAGAGAGTGAAGAGGTAATCAGAGTGTGGGAAGACTACGGATAAAAGGGAGTGGAGTTAAGTGTAATGAAGTGTCCAGGTAAGGTTGGGAAAAATTCTGCCATGTTTATGTACATAATAAACAGATGGTCAAGTTTTCCACTTTTCAATTCCTTACGATAGTTGTGCACACTTTGGATCGGTTTTGTGTGAAAAAGAAAATGGTCTTCAACAAAATCATATTAATATTTAAAATGGGGAAGATGATGTGGGGTCAAGGATGAGAATGGAAGTAACAAGGAGAGGAACATTCAACATACACCACCACCATGTCAAATAAATAAATAACAAATCCTCCTGCACACAACATTGCTGGGGCACCTTTGGCACCTGGTGATGCCGCTGTGCAGCACATGATGGTAATGGGAGGGAGTGGTGTACTACTGAGGTAAATGTGCACAAATGATACTTAGTTTATGTGTATAAATGTACTACTGAGGTAAATGTGTAAAAATGATACTTCGTTTATGTCAACAAATGTACTTCAGAGGTCAATGTGTGCGAAAGGTACATACAGCACATGGAGACAGAATGATGAGGGTGTGGTGTACAATAGTTGATAGATTAATTGCATAACTAAGATAAATAAATAATAATCGTAAAATATTTAATTTCTAAATCAATTGGCTAATAGCATACCTAATCCATCACCATTTCATCCAAATCTGTAACTTTTTGAAAATTAAGTAATTAATCGAAAAATTAAATAATTAATAGCTCAATTGTTTAAGCAAAAAATAAAAATACCCTTTATAGCCAAATCACTTGGTCACCATCATGTCACCAAGTCACCAAGTTTCAATGGACAAATTCCGAGGGAAGACAAGAGGGTCACCAAGTATCAGCTTCCTACCTCAAAATGTGCCTGAGATATTGCCCAGATGAGAAAGAAAATAAATAAGCAATTAATAAATCAACAGTAATAAAGTAATTAATCAATGAATTGATTAAATAAAAAAATACTTTTTTGTTAAGGCACTTGTTCACTATTGTGCCCACATTTCAGCTTCTGAGCGCAAAGGGTGGCTGAGATATCGCCCAGACAAACAAACATTCAAAAAAACAAGAAAGATGTCGTGCATAGAATAATACTTGTGAGATACAAAAAAACAAATTTGACCTTAAAAATAATTGGTGGTTGAATTCAATAAACGAATTTGTAACTCCTCTTCAAATTTCAAGTCAATTGAATGAAAATTGACAATTTTAGAAATTTGGCCGATGTTGTCCTTTTGGCCTGTGTTGAACTCAAGAATAATTGGCGAGTTAAAATCAGTGACCAGAAATATAAATCCTCTTCAAATTTCAAGTCAATTGGATGAAAATTGAGGATTTTAGAAATACAACCGTAGTTGTTGACCTTTGGCCGATATTGACCTTTTGGCCGATGTTGACCTTTTGGTCGATGGTGACCTCAAAAGTAATTGACTTGTTTTATTCAGTGACCTGAAATATAAACCCTCTTCAAATTTCAAGTCAATTGGATGAAAATTGAGGATTTTTAGAAATTTTTTAATGTTTATTTTTATATACATTGTGGAGGCAAGTATGAGAGCTAACACACAATGCACATCAAGGGGGGCATGAGACAAGAGGGCGGGAGTGGGAAGGACAAAACAGTGGGGACAGAGACATTAGGAGATCTGTGAAAGGGAGAGGGATGGGGCAGGGAACACGGGGTATACAAGATGGACATTACAGGGACTTTCAGGAAGGAAAGCAGGGATTTGAAGGAGGTGTGTTTGGGTGGATTATCGGGGTAGAAAAGATCGGAGGATTTGGATGGGGGATGACAAGAGGTGTTGGTGAACAGCTGTTTTGAAGGCCTCGAGGGAAGAATGGGGTTGAAGAGAAGTGGGAGTTTATTCCAAAGGCGGGGAAAAAGAGGAATGAAAGAGTGAAGGTGACACGCGATTCGTGATTTTGATAGTTTTACCAGAAGAGGATTGCTGGCGGATATTGCGCCGCCCTGGTGGAAATGGAGGGGGGGGAGAGTCAGAGCAGGGGGGAGCGAGACCGGAGAGGAGACGGTAGAAGACAGAAAGACCACCACTGGCCTGCGGTGAGAGAGTGAGAGGCCCAAAGACTCAGCCTCACCACGGGAGATACCAATGATCCTAAATGGCTTTGTTTTCACAGCGTGAAGCTGAGAAAGGTGAGAAGTAGGAGCACTAGCCCAGAGGGGAGAGCAGTACTTCATCAGGCTGCGGACCAAAGCTTCATATGTGGTTCGGAGCTCAGATGGGCTGAGGAAGGACTTTGCATGACGGAGGATGAGAGACGGTGAATGAAAAGAGAGGGTGAATAGGACAGAGAGAGGGTGAGCAAGAGCAGAGGAGCATGTTTTTAGGACACGTGGGCTAATGCCATCTGGACCAGTTGCAGAATCTGAGTCAAGGTTTGATAGCAAGCTCTCCACTTAGTTGGAAGAAAAGGACACAAAGTCCAGGGACAATTGGGTGTGACTGAGTAAGGTGGCACAGAAAGTGATGGGTTTCGGACACAAGATTTAGATGCAAACAC
>CM068965.1:19561084-19572018 GCA_035128595.1 Eptatretus atami
AGAAGAGATATTGTGATATTTTCAAAACTAAAATAAGTTTTTGAAATATTAAATTTATTTGACAAGGCTAGACAAAATTAAAATTTAAACATTTGCTTTGCATAATTTATTGATAACAAATCTCTCCAAAACATCAGTGAATTGTAAATTTTTGAGAACATCATTTTTCTATTGCCATGACAGCGAGTCTGTTAAGTCGTTCTTGTGTCATTGTTGACCTAAGTACATTCTTTACATGTTTCAGCCTGGAGAAACTTCTCTCTCCAGTCGCATTAGTTATCATTAAACACAAGTAAATCCGTAGTGCTATTTCAACATTAGGGAATGAAGAAGTTAATCCATTTTTTTAGCACAAGGGTGTAGATATCAGAAGCTTGCGGTGTTTCATGCTTGTCCCTGAATTCATCAAATTGCCCAACAAAGTTTTTAAAGTGAACATTGCCCAACAAAGCAATGACGAAAGAAGAAGGAAAGTTTCGATGGAATGAGCGATTTCTTGTCCAGGCCCTAAGCGAGTATGAGATCGTCTCATTGTAATCAGGATTGCCAGTGCCAACGAGTTGGAATAATGGGCAAGAAAAAAATTCCAGTATATTATACAGTCTATTAATTGAGCCCTTTTGAAAGAGATAATTCAGCATACTTATACTTTCATTCTGCATTTTACAAATGAAGTAACTTTTTACAGTAAAATTAATTTCACTTAATCTCTGGAGGCCCTCAGCTGGCGGAGGCCCCTGGGCTGCAGCCCAGAAAGCCCATGCCTTAATCCGGCACTGGAGCCAGAAGAGGCGGAGAAAAGGCTCTGTGGTGCTGGGTTGAGGTACAGTGGGGAGTAATGAGAGGGGGGCAGAGTGATGAGATGGAGGAGAGAGGCCAGGGGAAGGAGGCAGCTTTGTGGATGTGAGGGGGGGGGAACTTTGAGAAGGGTGAGTGAGGGGGGTGAATGGATGGAGAAGTTTGAGTGGGGAGTTTTTGAGAAATGTGAGAGGGAAGCTTGGAGGGGGAAAGAGTGTGATGGTTGCATTGAGAGGGAGGGGTAAGAGGAGTGAATTGGCACTGAAGTTGGAAAAAAATAACGATTGATGGAGAACGAACATTCATAGCAAACTGAGTTTTTTTTATTTTTAGTTCAGAAATGCGACAAAATACCACCTTAGTTGTTGACCTTGGGCCTATGTTGACCTTTTGTTCTATGTTGTTCTCAAAAATAATTAGCTGGTTGAATTCAGTGACACGAAATATAAATATTCTTCAAATTTCAAGTCAATCGAATGAAAATTGACAATTTTAGAAACATGTCGACCTTTTGGCGCATGTTGACCTCAAAAATAATAGGCTTCAAACTTATGGTGAACTCTACCAGGTGGTTAAGTTTTGTGAAGACCTGTTTAAAATTGTGACCTGTAAGCGAGTGACAAACAAACAAACAAAGAAACAGACAGAATAACGCACACAACCAACCAATATCCTTGAAAAATGTTCGATTTTCGCAAGTAACAAACAAACAGGAAAGCAAGAAAGAAAACAAAAAAGCAAAAGGAGTGAAAACTGAGTACGCCATGTACAATAGAGGTGTTGTACAATAAATGACTTACTGGTTGTCACAAATCCTGAGATCATGATCATCAGAGCGGGATAAATGAGAAAGATCATTGTCCGGAGGGAAAATCTGATCCTCGAGTTGGAGCTGATATGAGATTGGTATCTGAGGGTGGAGACGATGAACCAGCACCGAGTTCCGAATCCTGATATCAAACACTCCCGGTAACACCAAGAGTTCTTGTGGATATTTCACTTCCCATCCGATCAGAACGTTCCACAATCTCCTCCCACAAGGGGGTGGATCCTGAACGATATCGATGAGATTTGAGACAAGAGAGTAAATGATAATAAAACTGCAATTATCCCTCATGGACACTCAATGTTAACTTGATTGATTTCCCTCATAAAAAAAAAATGTCGAACAACCAACCTCAGAAACATGTCTGCAGTTTGCTCAAACAAGAAATAAAGAAGGAAGAAATCGATTGTGTACAAATTGCGAAATTTGAACTGGGAACGTTTCAACACATTTGTTCAACTGATCCTCGTATATTTATCAATGGGTATTCCGGTTATTTATTAATAATTCAAATTTCAGGATCTTTCAACGAGTCTATATTAAAGTACTTGCTCAGTATATTTAACCCTCTCCCCCCCAACCCCACTCCTCCACGATCTGTAATTAAAACTAATCCAACACCCCACTGTTATCACGATACAAACAAACCCAACGAACCTCTACCCTATTCCTAAAACCTCCACTTCACCTCTCTCCCTTTTTATAATGCCCTTGGAGCCTAAACTATCCTTGACAAGTTTGGTCATGATCAATTAAAATGATTAAATAGATAACTCTTTCCCCTGTTACAAATCTCTCTCCCCCTTAAATACCAAAATCTATTAAAGCTAATAACTTCATTTTTTCATCAATAACCTCCCATGGGGCCCCATTTTTGTAATCCACATGTTGTACGACTGCGGTACATCGGGCTGATGTGAATAGCTGGACCCTGATGTAGAAAACCCCTCGATCATTCCCCCTTCCCACACTCTTCCACACCTCCCCGCCCCCCATAAAATTACTACCCCCATATTTTACCCCCAATTGTCCCCCCATTACCTGTGCTACATTTAGTTGTAATCAATCCCATAAGCTGTTACAAATATCTCCCCTTCGCCCTCATTCCAAAAACCCTCCAACAATGGCCCCTCCACATGACACTCCCAATGGGACCCCCTTTATGTTTGCTAAGGTTGGTGGTCCTACAATGTTCTATTCTCAAGATACACAGGACAAGATATAAGGGAACGGACAGATAGACAAACAGAAAAATGGAGTGTGACGATAAGGGAAACTTTGCATTCATGTCAGCTTGGTCTGATGTGGTTCGCAAACACAACACATGTGGACCAATTAAATCCACTTCACTAATTAACTCGATATCTGCGATCACAAAGTGATCTCCAAGGGTGAGCTTCCCACAACTTATCCTTCGCCCACAATCCAATGATGGCCGTATTTATTTCGGACCACTATATGACCTTGAACTTCAACATTTAGGGATAGCTGTAAATTAGGAAAATGTGTCCCAATCTATAATCGATCCATAAAACTTAACCTCATGAAAATCGGAGGAGATAAAAACTGTTTTATTAATTTTGTCACAATCTGAAACAAATAGTTCAAGGACACAGATAGGTACACACAGACGCTTCAGTGCAGGTACATTATTATGATGAAGAACATCTTGGAAGGCAAAGAGTTCTACAATTCTGTGTTGTTAAAATTGAGCAATGGCAAAAACACATTGCTTTTTTCAGACTGGCATTTGGCATTGACCTTTAAACCGGAGGGGTATTATATAAATTAAGTCTAAATGCGACTTGCTCTCGGCTATTATAGAGGGTTTTTCTGATTGGCCAAACTGTATTCGAGTTATGGTGAAAAATGTTAAAAGTCTATAATTAGGTCATTACCTTAAAATTTAGGTCAACGTCAAAAAAATGAAGTCATCCTCGCATAATTTTTATTCACATTCGTGATGCAAAATTTCATTCAGAAAGTTCCAGCCGGCTCCGAGATGCAGCTCGGAAATTGGGAATCCAGGAAAAATGACGAGTACTCCTGGGGGTCGAAAAAAACACTGTGGTGTCATAAAAAATGGGGGCGTTAATTGCAGAAGCAAACCCTACAACAGGTATAAGCCTTCCCCGATCCTATTGGGTGTAAGCGTCACACGCAGGGTCTCAATATGGTCCCAAAGGGGCTATTTTGTCTCCCGAAGGAATTGTGTAGTACAGCCGTGATTTTCCAAATTACCTTCTCACTTGTGGTTCAATCACATCGAGAAGCTGAGCAATGAAAATTTACAGTTGCCAAGGAAAATTTACTTTATGTAAGCTCAGCCATTTATCAAGGATGTACTCACAGAAGGAAAGATGGAATCATGCATGAATTTTAGGAGAAATAAATATTTCATGACGTCACAAGTTATTTTGATAACTTCACAATTAGAATAAATCGATGCAGGTTGTTATTAATCATCCAGTCAAATTAAAACAGTAAAAGTTTCCATCAGCTTTACCGACTAGTAAGTCCAACTTTTTTCAATGGGAGACTGTTACTTTTCACAATGTGACTGATTGCACAAGTTTACATCGGTTAAAAATAACATTGAAACTGAAGAAAACAGTTAACCACAAGCTTTTAGAATAATATATATATATGATCAAAAATCAACACCTGGGCACAAGGTCGTAATTCCCAGTGCTCTGCTTACAGCACCCTCCAAAACATGACATCATCGACCACACAATGACCATCCCACAACTCCCACATGCCCTCAGAACTCCACACTTATCCAGGTGTCTCTCTCCATCACAGAAAGGTACAGTGGCCTGCAAAAGTATTCACTATCACCCCCCCCTCCCAACTCCAAAGTTTTCACATTTTGATGCCACCCTGAGCATTTTTCATGATGCTTTCAAATTTAATATATTTTATATATATATTATATATATTATATATATATAAATATATATTATATATATATATATTATATATAATATTATAGAAACATATACATATACATATATACTTCACAAACTACTCCAAAGTGGATAAAGCTAAAAAACACAGATAAAATGCGAAAAACTTTGATGAACAGAGAAAATCAGATGATTCTCAGTTGTATAAGTATTCAAACCCTTTGGCTAATTAACCGTAAATCACTTCAGGAGCAAATTATTTTTTGAAATGTTACAAAATAAGTTCAGTATGTTTCACCTGTATGTAAAGGCCCAGTCAACACCTTGACGTTTTACCAGCGATGGCAACGTATTAAAATGTATGTAAAACGCTGGCTTACGTTGAACTTTGATGTTTTTTTAAAAGATTCGGACGTATTCATAACGACTTGGTCTTATGTATAACGTATTAGTAACGGACACAGAACGTTCGTTGTGTTATAGCTAACTTATACAAACGAATGCTGAACCTGTTGTCGGCCTACACAACCTATGCCCAACGATAGTCTAACTTATGCATAGCGCGCTGCACGTATCGCCGATGATGACGTGACGTAGCCATTAAAAGGCTGACGCACAACGATTCAAATCATAACCGCCACAGAAATGGAAGTGTGAACATCGCAGTCACACCTTGGCGATCTTGCCAGCGTATGCCGACCTAAGAAAAATGTGTCTAAAACGCTGGCGCACGTCGAAATACGGTATGGGTAAGTTTGGTATACGTGAATAGAACGCTAAGTACGCTATCATACGTCGTAGTAAGTGGAGTACGTCAAGTAATTTTAAACACGTTTCAAAATTTTACGACGTACTTGGCGTATGACACACGCTCCGCATGCGATGGGAATAAGTTGTACAACGATATGCGGACGCTTACACACGTCGACAAAGGCTACTTGTAAGCTACTCATAAGTCGAAACACGTCGCGGGTAATGTCTTTTTACGCGAAACTTATTTCTAACTTATGTTTGACGTGCTTTGAACTAATTCTTTACGAAGTCCCAACGCACATTGACGTATGTAGACGTATTCCATTGACGTCTTCCGGTCGACAAAAAAACGAAATGAACGTGTTTCTAACTTACAACTGCCATATAGATGACGTGTTCCCAGCGTTTTGGGGAATTGGTATATAAAATGGTCTTCACAAGGGGGAACCCATCAATTGTTTCGACTCCTTTTTGAGTCGATGTCCATGTCAGCAGTAACAGTATCAGTATCAGTATCAGTATAGTAGTAGTTTGTTCATGTTGGCAGTAGTAGGTGAGTGTGATGGGGAGGGTGTGGGTGATGATGGATCCTCCTTGCGTCCGCGTGTCCACGGGTAGGAGACATCTTTGCACCATTGTTCGAAGTTCTTCGCGGCTAATTTTTTGGGGGGTTTTTTTCAACAATGAGCTATGGCTTGTTTTTACGTTTTAGGTGTATTCATAACGAGTTGGACAATGCTCAAGGTACTAATAATGTACATAGAGCGCTTCGATACCTTATAGATACGGTATACAACGAATAATTATCGTGTAGCCGGCGTTCACACTTATGCCCAACGATAGCCTAACTTATCCATATCGTGCGGCAGTTTATCTTTGCGGTGACGTGGGTTTGCTATTCATAGGCTGCCACTCAAAGATTCAAATGCTGCAACTCCACTATTGAAAGTAGACGCTTGCGCTCAACAATTGGATTTTTTTACACTCAACGACTTTTAAAACGGTGCCACTCAACTATTTTAATTGTTTACAATGAACGATTTAATTGCTGTCACTCGCCTTTGTTTTTTGACGCTGGCGCTGCGGAATTTGAAGCGTTTCTGTTGAACGTGCTAATCGCTCAACTCCACTATTGAAAATAGACGCTTGCGCCAAACAATCACAATTGTTTACACTTAACGTGTTCTTATCGTGCAAATCAACTGTGTCTTATTCGGTGCAAATCTTATCGGTGCAAAATCTTATCGGTGCAAATCAAATCCCGATCCATGGTTGTCACCAAGTACCTTCTCCTCCGTTCACGTCTTCTTCTCTCGGTTCTATTGGCACGCAACTGGTGCAGTGCCAAATCGATGAGGGTTGCTGATGTTGGAGCGACAGTAGATATTGTAGTGTCATCGTTGCCGGATACTCATCTCTCGTAATGCTATGGACATGTACTCGTATGTAGTCTGCAACACTGACGGGTTTCCTCCTGTGAAACCCCTTTTTTATTACCAATTCCCCTAATCGCTGCCATTACATCATTATCTGGTATCTGTAGGTTGTGGAACTCGTTCGTTAAGTTCTGTAGTCGTCCAGTAAACGTCAAATACGTCTACATACGCCAGTATGCGGCGGAGGTGCGCTACACACAGGTGCAAAGCACGTCAACTCATAGGTTAGATAAAAGCCTCTTTTGCCCTAAACAATAACTCGGCATGATTCGACGTATAAGTAACTTTCTAAGCATAGGGTGTTCGAAGTGTGTCAAGATCGCGTAGCGTGTTAGCACATGTCACTGATAGGTTATAAATATAGTTTCAGGCACGCTAAGCATTATAATCGACGTTCTTTCAGCCTACTGAGTTAACTTAAATAACGTGTGTCGACGTGTGTCAACGATAGCGTAACGTTGCCTACAACACGTTACTCATGAGGCTAGAAATAAGTCTTCGGGTACGCTAAACTTACCTCGGCGTGTCTCAACTTATGATTACTTACAAGTAACATGTGTGACGTCTGTCAACGATCAATAACGTGCCTACAACTTATGGCAGCGTTAGTGGAAGTGTGAGTCTACGCTGGAAATACGTCGTGAAATTTCAAGCATGCAAAATTTGACGACAACCGAAAGTACAACGTTTAAAGCCAGCGTGCAACGACGTATAGGCAGTGTTTTCCAGCGTGCTCTCAGATGTTATCAAAATTACCCATAAGCGTATTCAACGTGTGCCAGCGTTTTAGACAAATTTTTTCCAAAATCGGAATAGCGTTGGCTAAAACGTCAAGGTGGTGTGACTGGCCATTAAGTCAAGTGGTTTTACGTAATTGAAAAACTTGTGCTTAATTTAGTATTAATCTCCCCACTTTTCTCAGGAGTTTCAAAAATACAACTCACTTGGTCAACAACAAAGCAAAACATGAAGATCAAGAGCTTTTCCAAAAAGTCAGACAAAAGTGGCGGAGAAGCACCGTTCAGGAGAGGGTTATAAGAAGATTTCAAAGTCCACTATATATCCCTTTGATATGGTGAAATCAAGCATTAACAGTGGAAGGAGTTCAGACCACCCAGACACTACCCAAATCAATTCACCCATCCAAACTCAGCAATTATGCAAGTAGGAAACTGGTTCGGGATGTCACTATAAATCCAACGATGATTTGAAAGATCTGGGAGGCTCTATTGTCCGAAATCAGGGTCAGTGTCATCAATCAACAATATCCGTTACTTGTCCAAAGCTTGGCCTTTATGCACAGGTGGTAAGAAAGAAGCAGTTGCTGAAAAAGACGCATCTAAAAGCTTTTTAGGAGTTTTGCAAAAAAAGCATCTTAATTGGTATTGCAGGCTTGTGGAGTTTTTGAAGTCAAATGAGAAATAATTGAACTTTTTAAATCAAATTCAAAGCATTATGTCTGGCACAAGCCTAACACTGTACATCACCAAGTCAACACCATCCCTACTGTCGAGCACGATGGAGGCAGCATCATGTTATGGAGCTGCTTTTCATCAACAGGGACTGGCAAAATTGTCAGAGTAGAAAGGACAATGGATGGTACAAATACAGGGGAATCCTTGAAGAAAACCTGCTTGGCGTTGGTGTGGCCTCATGGTTAGGTTGGTGGGCTTGGGATCCTTGAGTCCTGAGTTCAAATCCCACTTGGCTGTTGAATTAATACCAGGTGTGGTTTACTCAGCCTGTCATCGTTTTGGGGTCAGCAAAAGGAGTACCAGCTTGCTGGGATGATTGAGCCATTCAAGTGTTCCTGTCTTGTAACCAACTTTAACTATAACGGTGTTTTGTTTGATCCCTTCAGTTATGAATAAAAAATTTCATTTTGAAAAATTGTTTCTCCATAATTCGTAATTCATCCAAATGTGGCATTTATTCCACTGTACTCGAGGGAATATTATCCGACAACAGTTTTGCATTCATGGAGAGGTCAAAGATAGGGTGCAGAAATGGAGATAACCAAGGAAAGGCAGAAGGTGGGGTTACCCCCACTCAATCTCATTATAAAAGTGGTAAATGAGACATTTAGTCTGGATTTTTAAACAGGAGGAGATACATCATGAAGTGCATGTTGGTGAACCT
Source organism: Eptatretus atami (assembly GCA_035128595.1). NCBI lineage: Eukaryota > Metazoa > Chordata > Myxini > Myxiniformes > Myxinidae > Eptatretus > Eptatretus atami. Next base: position 19,569,946 of record CM068965.1, read on the forward strand.
TTTCATTGAGTATCTTCAGCATATCTAACATGTACTAACTATGGTGAAGATGTACCTTCCTCATTCATGAAAGGGATGTGGTGTTTATTTGTTGTACAGTACTCTATTCATTTTGTTCCATTGTCGATGGTGGAACTTCCTTTTATTTTTGCTTCTCTCTTCTTTTTATTATTTCCAGTAGGACATTGCCAATACAGGAGTTGCAATGCTATCTAGTGGTTACACACAAGGCTGGGTTAAGTGGAAAGCAATGATAATATATATTACTAGCAAATAAAAAGTGTTCAATGATGGGAAATATAACGGGGGGGGGGGGGGTGGAGAGAGGGAGGAGAGAGAGAGAGGAAGCAGTGATAGGGTGAGAGGGGGGAGCGGGAGGCAGGTGGGATGAAGAAAGGTGAGCTTGAGGGAGGTGAGGAGAGCGATACCGTCACCAAACGTTTTGATTCACTGCAGGAGGGAGGTTTGCGTGTGTGTGTGTGGTGTGTGGTGAGAGAGAGAAGATGAGAGAGTAGAAGAGAGAGAGGGAGAGAGAGAGAGAGAGAGAGAGGAGAGAGGAGAGAGAGAAGACACGAGACGAGAGAGAGAGAAGGGGAGAGAGAGAGAGAGAGAGAGAGAGAGAGAAGAGAAGAAGGAGAAAACCAAAGAGAGACAGAGGACAGATGACACGGACCAGGGACAGGACAGGAGCATGAGAAGAAGACAGAGACAGGAGACAGAGACAGAAGACAGAGACAGACAGAGGAACTCGACAGTCGGTAGTGGGGAAGGAAGAGTGGTGCATTTTAATAAGTAGGGAAACAGCGGAAGGAGGGGACAAGGAGTGAGAGTGAGGGTTGGGGGGAGGAGGGGAAAAAAAAACAGATGGGTGAGGGTGGGAGGTGGGAGTTAGAAAAGAAAATGGAAATAAAGGTTGGTTTCAATCGACGCCAAATTGGCTTAGACGGAAAAAACAAGAAAAAAATGTCAGAACACGGCTGTACAATCAAAGCTGCGCAATAGCAACAACGCAACAGAGTTTTGTAAAAAGTAAATCACCTGGTCAGACAGAGGTTATGGCAAAAACTTTTTGAATTTCCAAGTTTCCATGAAAATTGTTCGAAATGAAAAAGCAAATCATGAAAAAAACAATGAAGTGTACGGTGCTACGAGCGTTATCGACCTTAATGAACGCCACGGGCGGACTTTGACCATTTGGACAGCTGAATAATATATCTCAGTCAAAAAAAGAGAAGGGCTGTTATTGAGTTTAATAATTTTAGTGGATGTTAGGCATCCAAACCTTATGATGGGCAGAAATCAATGATGACAATAAAAGAGTCAAACATGAAGTGAAGATCTCGAGATGCTGCTGAAGATGGGCCAAAATTTAAACGTGAATGAAATGAAGAAATATGTTGAAATGAAATGGAGAAGAACTAGAAGATAATTAAGGACGCTCCTGGGAATAATATAGCTCTCCACCTTATCTTTTCTATGTGAACATTCTATATTCGTTTCTCGGCAACGGGAAGCTCACCGCAGGAATGGAAGCCGTCCGTCGGGCTCAGGTGAAGGAGAAAATCCTCACTTGAATGAAGTCTGACACCTTGTGTTTCAGCATAACCTTTGATAGACAAGAAATACTTCACATTAAGTCTTGGTCCGTTACATCGTGACGCCCTTACTGAATATGAAGGTTGACATTTGAGGGAAGGCCCACTCGGGAGGACTCCATTCCATCATTATCTGAAACTATTTATAGATTCCAAAAATCAATGACAGGCCGAACCACACAACACACCATAGACCAGGCGACATCTCCGTTCTTCATATCCTCTTCTCTCTCCTCTCCTTCTTCTTCTCGTCTCATCGTCCGTCCTCTCCATGCCCAATCTGTTCTTTCGAGGTCCACTCTCGCTTTTTATTAGTTTTACAGAGAAGGAATTTAAAGTTAAGAGAAACGACGATCTTACGTAAATTTAAAGATAGGATGGTAGGTGGCGAGAGATATCAAATATAATTTTTAAAAAAAATAAAAAAAAAAAAAAAAAAAAAAAAAAAAAAAAGTAATTTAAATAAGTGTGAAATTAA
>CM068965.1:19611625-19629454 GCA_035128595.1 Eptatretus atami
CTGACTGGGCCACTCAAGGACATTTATCTTTTTATTCCTCAGCCACTGCAGTGTAGCTCTGGCTTTGTGCTTCGGGTCATTGTCATGCTGAAAGGTGAACTTTCGTCCCAATTTTGGCTTCTTTGCAGGGAGCAGCAGGTTTTCCTCTAGGATGTTTCTATATTTTGCTCCATCCATTCTCCCTTATATCCTGACAAGTGCACCAGTCCTTGCTGATGAGAAACATCCTCATAACATGATGTTGCTACACCATGCTTCACAGTGGGGATGGTGTTCTTTGGGTGATGTGCTGTGTTGTTTGCAACAAATGTAAGGTTATGCATTTAGGCCAAAAAGTTCCATCTTGGTTGTCAGCCCACAAAACTTTTTTCCAAATGGCTTCAGAATCTCCATAGTTTGTTTTTCATGCAAACATGAAATGGGACTCAAGGTGGGCTTTTTGAGTAATGGCTTCCTTCTTGCCACCCGGAAAAACAGGCCAGACTTGTGGGGTGGTTGTGATATTGTTGTCTCATGCACACAGTGACCAGTCTTTGCCATAAAGGCCTGTAGCTCTTACAAAGTTTCCAGTGGCCTCTTGGTGGCTTCTCGAAGTAGTCTCCTCCTTGCTTGGTCATTCAGTTTGGAGGGACGGCCTGATCTAGGCAAGGTCTTGGTGGTACCACGTCTTCCACTTCTTAATGATTGTCTTGACTATGCTCCAACTGATATTCAAGGCCTTTGAAATATTTTTTATACTCACGCCCTGATCTGTACCTTTCCACAACTTTATCCCGGAGGTCTTTTTAAGCTCCTTGGTTCTCATGGTTGAGTTTTCTGTGAAATGCACTACTCAGCAGAGAAAACCTTCAGGAACAGCTGATTTTATTCTGAAATAATTAAAATCACTTCAATGTAACACAGGTGGAGGCCAACTAACTTGTGTGATTTTGAAAGCGATTGGTTACACCTGAGCTAATTTACAATTGCTATTATAAGGGGGGTACATGCATCAAACCAAGATATTCTGGTTTTTATTTTTAATTAATTTTCGAAAATTTGCAGAATTTGTTTTTCACTTGGAAGTTGTGGGTTATGATGTGTAAATAAAGGTGGAAAAAGCCTGATTTAATGCAATTTAATTCCAGGCCGTAAGGTAACAAAAAGGTGAAAAATTTGAAAGGGGATGTAGACTTTCTTTTGGCACTATGTGTGTGATCGGAGCCTCTGTGCTCAGCAGCACTTTGGGTGCTGCATAACTCATACCTTTTCTAAGCTCAGCGCAATCTATTTACCAAGTTGGTGCTCCCTTTGGCACATGACACCGGCGGTCTTTGTTAGCTCATGCACGTGAAGCGAAAAGCGGGATTAAGCAATCTGTCGTGTGTGTATGTATCTGCATATTGTTAAGAGCGTACATCGAAAACCGTTCACCAGAGGAAATTGAAACTTTACCACATGTTACATGACCATTTGATGTTTGACCATTTGAATTTTCAAAGCATAATTTGTACACATTTATCGCAGAAGTGTAGATAGATGCAATGACAAATTTTCCGCCAGAAGAGTTGCCTTTCACCGAGGGCCACCGAGAGCCGGGGATATACTAAGTGGAGGACATCGTTCATATATTTTTTTAAAATAACCTATATAGAGGTTTCAATATTTTCATCGTCAGAAGCATATGCCGTATTTAAGGGAAATCAGAGTGTTTACTTATTTCCACATGCAGATTGGTTTAACACCCTTCATCTGGATGGGGTGTGCTCAACTCTCCTGTGTTCATTTACGTCATTACGCCATTATCGCTTATGTCATTACCACGATTGTGATTATATAAATTGTTCCCACAGTAGTTTATTTTATGAGGGAGGGTGTCTGTCCTTGGCAATGACGTGCCAAGGAATCACCCTGATTGTCTTGGAGGGAGACACACAATAAAGTTGCCCCCAGTGTTTTATCATCACAAACAATCATTATATGAAACAAAAAATTGAAGGAATAATTATGGGCCCTATTTGTTCTGGGCCCCAGGGTAGTTACCCCACTTGTCCCCCCTCTCCTCTCGGTGCCCCTGCTTGCACTAAGTACTTATCAAGACTGCGTGGGGTAAGTATTCTATGATGACCATCTCTTGTTTATAAATATAATCACATCCTACCAGACATCGAATAAAATTAGTCACAAACACATCACTGAGATATATTTATTTTGATAGTGTTCATTCATTCATCGTCATTCTGAACAAGTCATCAAGCTCAAGTCTCAAGTCACGTCGCAAGTCACTAAATTTGTGACTCGGGTCCAAGTCGCCGACTCGAATCGCCATCTCCGCCTCCAGGTGAAAGCTGTGAAAGAAAAACGAATAGCACACAAACACTTGCAAACATTTACAAGATGCACATGTCGTTGAGCAGTGGGGCCTTTTACAGAAAATTGAAAATGGAAAGGGAACAAAGGGAAGCAACAGAGGAAAGGAAAGAGGGTATGGGTGTGGGTAGAATTGGGAAAGAGGACGTGGGTTAAAATTCTGCCAAATCTGGGTTTGGAATAAATAGATGATCAGACCACTGCAGTTTTCAGTTCCTTGCCATCGCAGCAATTCACTTTGAATATTTTGTATGTATCAATTATACACTCAGCTCTACTTTGAAAGAAAATGAACATTTGCATAAGAGGAGTGCTTGTTGTCGGTGATATAAAGAAAAGTAACAAATGACTTACCGATTACCACAGACGCCAAAATCATTATCATCAGAGCGGAATAAATGAGAAAGATCATTGTCACAAGTGAAAAGCAGATCCTCGAGTTGGTGCTGATATGAGATTGGTACCTGAAGTCAGGGATTATTAATCCAGCACCGAGTTCCAAATCCTGATTTCAAACACTCTCGATCACACCAAGAGTAGTTGTGAATAATTCATATCCCATCCGACCGGAACGTTCTACAATCTCCTCCCATAACGGAGTGGACCCGATAAATTTTTGAGGAGGTTCAAAACACGATCAAATAGATATTCACCTTATAGGTGTTTTCATTTTTTCATCTAAATTCTAAAGAAAGTCCAATGGGAAATAACAAGAACTAGAACTGCACTCGGTAGAGAACATCCATCCACCAGGCTGAACAGTTTACATTTTGCATCCCATTGTGAGGCCGCATCTGGATCCAGACCTAAACCAAAATCTAATCGGCTTGTTCTTGTCACTTAACCAACTCATCATAACTCGTCCACACCTTTTTGAAATATCATGCTACACATATATATATATATATATATATATATATAATTTATATATATATACATATATATATGTGTATATATATATATATTGTTACGGATTTGGAATTCAATCGCACAAAACATACAGGTTCCCTTAGTCAGCTATGTTGATAAGTGCATGTTCCCTAGATAGCTCACCTCCCATTGTTTAAATGTTTTGAAATCGATTAGATGCGCTGCGGATCGATTTAATAGTTAGGGAAAGAAACAATGGAGACGTCCCTCCCCCTCTTCTGCGAAGAGGAAGAAGAACCCTGCGGTGACGTCAACAACTCCCTCCCACCCGTGGTTGAGCGGGGGGTGGATCACGAGGGCATGAGTCACGCCGGGTGCGGGGGAGGGGTGCAAAGGATAAAGAGGACACCAGGGGAATCCAAAAAGAGTTCGTGGAAAGAGTTCGCGGTGAAAGTCCCGTGGAGAGAATCCAAAAAGTCGAGTAAAAGGAGTCGAGTGAAAAAGAGTCCCGTGGTAGGGCTGAGTTCGTGGGCTGAGCTCGTGGGAGTCCCGTGGCAGAGTTCGTGTGCTGAGTCCCGTGGGAGGAGTAAGCTTTTTTGCTTCGGCAGTTGGGTGAGTCGGGGAACCCAGAAGCCAAGGAGCTGCGTGGAAGTCCGGGCGTCGCGAAGGAGACGCGAGCTGGAGGCGCAGCCTTGCCTGCTGTGTCGCACAAACCGCGCGTTCGTGTGGAGAGAGCCAGAGAGAGCTCGCCTGCCACACGGGGGGGGGGGGCTCGAGCTCGACCGCGGCTACGCTAGCTGCCGTGGGGAAGGAGCATCGCGGGTCGCCCAAGCGCGTTCGTGAGGAGAGAGCCGGAGAGAGCTCGCCTGCCACACGGAAGGCCCGAGCTCGACCGCGGCTATGCTAGCTGCTGGGGAAGGAGCATCATGGGTCGCCCAAGCCAGACACCACGAGGGTGCAGGTAAACTGCAACGGTCTCGTGGGACTCGTTCGGTCTGCCAAGTCCACGCCATAAAGACCCAAGAGGTCCAGTCTGACCCCATTGCCTTTGATGGGGTCTTTTTCCTGCTTTTCTTTCGAATGAATGTTTGTGGCGCCGAGTCCCGTAAGTAAAACTGTGTAAGTGACTGTACATTAATAATTGCTTATAGACGGTTGTAGTTCTTTTGTTGCTTGTTAATTGCATACGTGTTTCATTATAATAAATGTCTTGTGTAAATGTAAACCTGCTCTTCGTCCATTCCCTCATTGACTGAATATTTCGTGTGTTGGGAGTTAGAAAGCCGTTGGTTTGTCGTAATAGGGGGACATTTGGACCGACGGTTCTCGGCGATTACGCCGCTCGGAATCGTGCACGGACAAGCTCGCCTCGGCGGTTTGTTCCGTACGAGATCCGTCGAGGGTGGAATACCCCGGTAGTTGGATCACGTGGGTATTTAGGTACATTGAAGATTGGCAATCGACCCTACCCCACGTGATCTGCCGATTGGCGTATTTCGGTTCTTGTACAAGGACCCGTCGCTCGAGATATCCGGGCAGCGATCTCTATTCCGGGCGATCGGTCGGGCCGACTCGACTTGCGGCTCCGTTCAGAGCGGTCGGTTGGCGGCCGACACCCGGCCAGTAACAATATATATATATATATATATATATATATATATATATATATATATATATATATAGTTTTTATCCCCTTCTCCCAATTATGAAGAATTACTGAGAAAATTAAAAAAATTCTCGTATTCAGATCTGGATTCGGATGTTCACCAAAATCGAATAATTTCGTCCTTGTCACACATCCAACTTGCCCACCAAATTACGTCCGAATCCGTCCAGAACTTTGAAATATCCTGTTCACAAACAGACAGTGACAGACAGTGACAGACAGTGACAGACAGATATGGGGGAAAACACAACCTCAGTCCACCTTCGGTGGCGGAGGTAATGAGACACAGGAAAGCAATCGGAGCATTAATCCTAATCTCAGGACAACTTTTGTGCTTTATGTCCGTCAAAGTACGAGTGTACGTCAGCAAATTTGGTTCCTTTTGTTCTGAGGACAAAGACATGGGGGGTTGGTCTCAACAACTCCCGCATGGACAATATTTTTGATATTGCACGTATTGTTGGGTGTCGAGTGGGGGGGTTATGGAAAGAAAACAAAAAATTAAAACGAGAAAGAAATGGAACTCAGAGAGGAGAGCAAGTAAGTTGGTTGGGAGTGTTGGAGGAATGTGGACAGGGTAAATTGTCTTCCATATTTTTGTACGAAATAAATAATTGGTCGTACGAGAACAGTTTTCAGTTAATTCCAAGAGGCATGCGCTTTGGTTGTTTTGCTTTTCAAATATAAACTAAGCTCTTTGATGGCAAATAAACGTTTGCACAAAAGGGTTATTGGAGGAAAGTAAGAAATGTCACAAATCACTTACTGGTTAGCACAGACCCCGAGATCATCATCAGCAGAGTGGGATAAATGAGAAAGGTCATTGTCGGGAGGGAAAATCAGATCCTCGAGTTGGTGCTGAAACGAGATTGGTACCTGAGGTCAGAGATTATAAACCAGCACCGAGTTCCAGATCCTGATGTCAATCACTCCCGGTTACACCAAGAGCACTTGTGGATAATTCACTTTCCATCAAATCAGAACGTTCCACAATCTCCTCCCACAAGGGAAAATCAATCCCTGATGCTACATAAAAGGGGATCCTGAATGATATCGAGCTAGGACGTTCGAAACACCAACAAATATATATTTACAATCACACTCATTCAATAAATTCCACAATAATCAAATAAATATGTCATAAAATGAAAACAAATAAATTCCTTGCATGTCGATTTAAATGTGTGCAACTACGGGACTGGCATTCAATGTGTGTCTCTTCTCCTATTTTTTGTGTACAGTGTGGAATCACAGCCCAGGTGTGTACAGGTACCAAACAGCTCGATAGCGCTCGCCAAGCCAGCTGTTCCTTATGAACAGTTTCGAATGGATGCTTGTTTGAGTGCTTAAGCCACTTGACGAACACTCTACAAGAAACGTGGTAACTGAACACACCCCCCATCTCTATTATAGACTTACAGTGACTGGACAGCGGGTCGGACGCGTGGGGGTGAAGTCACCGGATGCCACCTTGAATCTCCCACAAAACCTGCAATTCGCACCAGACACACATTCGGCTGCAACCGAGACGACGAATTATGCTCAGAAAATGGATTTCGCTCCCATCTCTCAATGATATTGTTGCGGTTCTCGGAACCGCATGCATATGACAGATAGGTGTCCTGAGACAGTTATGCCATTAATATATGTGTAGATAGACCCCTTCCTTTTGTTTAGTGGGAAGACGAGGGAGTGCGTTGTGATGGGTTAATAGTTAGGTTATTAAATCATTTTCCCCTTTTATTTCATCCCCACTCCTTTTCTTTTCTTTTCTGAGACAAAATCCGCGACATGCGCTTTGGGCTAGACTATCGCTTTGAGCTTCCACGACAACCCACAGTATCCTCTGCCTGCTCACCCCTCGTCTCATCTACCATAAGCGTGCACCACCATCTACCCGAAACCAGACATGTGCGACGAGTCACGTACACTTTAGCACCCAGGTGGGCGGGCTGTACCGGCGTCTACCCGAAACACGGCCCAGGCGGGCGGACCAGGTGAGGGGTTGGGGCCAGTCCGGACGCCGGCTTGGGTGATGACGTTGGATTCGGCATGGCCGCTCCCCCGATCTCCGGGCTCTATAAAAGACAGGGAAGCTCCTCCGTCTAGAAGAGTTGTGTTCGGTGTGGGTGTTTTCACGAGGAGTGTTCCTGATTCTCGACTCCGCTCACATCTCGCCTCGACGGCCCGCCTCCTGTTCTTCGTCTCCGCCCACACGACTTCGAACCGACTCCACCTACCTGGTTCCGCCTACTGCTCCACCCTCGCCCTCTGGACTCCCGCCCTTCTCCATTCAAGCTCCTCCTTCAGAACACAATCTCACAACATGCGGCTGGGCCAGAACAACGCGACTATTGTCGGGTACCGCACCATGAGCATCCCTCCCCAAAACACCCAGGTACTGAAAGCTATAACCTCAACCCCTCCCTCCCTGGCTACAAAAGCCCTTTTTCATTGGGGTTTCTTTTTCGATGTGTGTGTGTCTGAGTGTGCTGGCACCTGTCTGTTAAGTAAGCTGTAGAAGATCTTATGTTGAGACTGTTGATAATCTCGCATCAAGTCTGCACTGTGTTGCTTGATAAGTTGCTTGTATTATTGTCGCACCCACACCCTCTCTCCTTTCCCTGCATTACATACCCAATAATCTTTGTTGTGCCACATGCTTTTCCTCGCTTGCTTGTTAATAAATCGTTGTTATTAGGAATGTTCCCAGCTCACCTTTGTCTTTTCTCTCATTGGTCCAGCATGGTTCGAGTCTAAGTTTAGCCGGGTCTTTATTTCCACAATCCGTTCCTTCTAGCCGGTACGTCCTTGGCAGTGTCACTCGGCTGCATCCGATCCGGAAAGGTGATCTGATCCGGTTCGGATAAGGCATACCGAGGGCGTGGTTCCCGGTAATTAAACCACGTGGTTAATTAGGTAACCCGATTCCATAGACGGGAGGCCCGAGGTCACGCAGTAGTTATTGGCGTCCAAGTCAGTTAAGCAACCCGCGCGCTCACAGAATTATCCATGAGCGACGGCCTTCAATTCCGGGGAGTCTGGTGGGAATCGACGTAGCTTCCCCCAGCTGGTGGTCTTCTCACCCGACCCCGCCGGCCCGCAACAATCTTATATTATTAATACTGAAGGGCCAATTTGTGCTCTCCTGCGGTCGCGTCACGTTTTTCTCGTTCTGTGACCCGGATGAAAGAGACTTCGTACCTGTAAGAGTTCATCGCACATAGTGGCAATAGTCAACTTTCAAATCTGAAGCAGAATAAACACTTTTCGTTTTACATTCGTTTACATGGCGACGTGTGACGTCACCGCTGAGAGGCGTCGGACGTCATGACATATCGGTCATTTGGTGACGTCATTATGTCTGCGTCGACAGACCGTTACCGCTGAGAGGTGTAATTCCACTCCTCAAAAATAGGTTTGCAATGTAAACCCTCTTCTGCACATGCTGACGACTCAGAATGTGAATTTGACACAAAAATGTAACAAGAAACATTGTATTTCTATATATTAATACTGAAGGACCAATTTTGTGCTCCTCTCGGTCGCGTCACGTTTTTCTCTCGGTACTGGTGACTGGACTGAAAGAAACTTCGTACCTGTAAGAGTGCATCGCACATTGTGGCAATAGTCAACCTTCAACTCTGAAGCAGAATAAAAACTTTTCATTGAGACGGGGGCGAGGAGTGAAGAGAGCGGGGTGGGGGATGAAAGACGGGGGCAGGGAGTGAAGAGGCGGGGGGGGGAAGGTAAGCAAATTTTTGGGCGGGGGTAAGCAAATTGAAAGCGGGAGACGGGGGAAATGGGCGGGGATGAGTGGCAGGGGCTGGGGTGAATTAGGCGGGGTTGAGTGTGAGGGGGTGGACAGGGGGCGGGGGCCGGGGCAAGTGGGGCGGGAATCAAGAGACAGGGGTCGGAGTGAAGAGGTGGGAGCGGGGGGGTAATTAAATTTTTGGCGGGGGTAAGCAAATTGAAGGCGCGGGGGGATGGGCAGGGCGGGGATGAGTAGGCGGGGGCAAGCACGCCTGTCCGTCCAATGTCCCTCGAGTGTGGGTGAGCTGGTAAGGGTGGTTGATGAACGGAATCCGTCTGTGACGGGTTTCGGCTAGTATGATTTATATGTGGTTTCAGATAGCTGACAACATGCTGACTGAGAGTAAAAAGTTTAACTCTGAAATCCTGCCAATATTTCATCGAGAGGTCAAAGGAGGGTCATGTTGAGTTAAAAAGTGCCATTTTGAGCCTGATGGCAACTTATCGGTGCAGTCTTTTCCCGATGGAATGTATTTGACTCAATATTCTGGACAACCATGGACTTTCTGGTGCTAGAAGAGTTATAAAGTCCTGAAGAGAGCAGGCCCGAGCTGCTCCTATGGTTGAGTGAGTGCCCCAGAAGCAGTGGGGGAAGAGAGCGGCACCTGTACTGTATATGTGGAAGAATTGCATTGCTCACTGGTGGATTGCCCAGATAGCTCAGATGGCAGAGCATTGGAATACTTGGTATGATTTTCTGAGGACCTGGGTTTGATTCCTGGCCTGAGCCTGTAATTTTTCCACATATATTTATGATTATGATGTTCTTCCTGCTCACTTCTATTATACATACGTGGTGGTGTGTGTGTGTGTGTATATACATCTACTATATTAAATGGCAGTCCTTCTGTCCGTGTCTGTCTGTCTGTTCTGTTTTTTTTTGTACGAATAGCTCTAGACAGTGAACGATCTTGATGAAACTTTACACATATATAGAACTAACATTCAGCTCGCAGATGCGCTAAGTGGCTCTCATAAAAATGAAAAAATATATATATTAAAAAAAAAATATATATATATATATAAATAAAATAAAAAAATTTCCATTAGAAAAAAAAAGGCTTTCGAATAGTGCGCGGCGTATTAATCATAACAAAAGGCTTCATGGTTAAAACGCTAGGGTTTTTTGAAATACAAAATGTTCGTATTCGTTGATTTTTAAACATACACATTCTCTGTTATTGAATTCTCGAACTGCACGCGCACGGCAACAGCTAACTGCTGATCGATCTGCTCATGAAAGAGCCAGGCAAGCATTGTCAGCTGCAGGAGAGAAGAGAGAGAGAGAGAGAGAAGAGAGAGAGAGAGAGTCGTCTTACTGCTGAATATCTGCTCATCTATATATATAAGTGAAAAGTGTGTCTGTCTGTGTGTCTTGTGTGTGTGTTTGTCTGTGACCTATGCACGCAAAAAGTACTGGACTGATCCTCACCAAACTTCACTTGCTGACAGAAACATGTACCCGGGAGTGTCCCGATGTAAAGAATTGTACTTCCGACTTGCGGTTTCCGAATTATGACTCTCTCAAATTTCGTACGTTATTTTTCCAGTTCAGCGAATTGAACTCGGCGCAACGCCATTTGCATAGAATAAAAATAATGCTACAGTCAATGAAGACAATGACTTCCGACTTCCGGTTTCCGAATTATGACGTCATCACCTGATTGCGTAACGTTAATTCTTTCAAGTTCAGCCGATTGACATGGGACCAACGCGAATTTGCTAGAGAATGAGAATTATTTAAGTCGCAAATGTACATGAAACCACCCTCACATTGTTGAGGGCATATTGGTTTTTATCTGATGCGGCAATAAATCTTAACATTTTTAACTGAGTCTTCTGCATATAAAACATGGCGGGGGAAAATCATATTATAGTGGTGAGAAAAAAAAAATAATAATGGTGGCAGCCTCTACAATTTTACAATTAACTGTGACATATACTCCTTCAGACCCGCCGTCGTCCACGGGTTCCTGTGCGGAGCACGGGTATCCCTGCTAGTACATACATATATTTATATTATTTATGCGATATTCAATTCATAGTATTTAGTTTGCAGTAACACAAATGAATACAACAAAAATACAGCAATTTAGATTAATAATCTACGTCATCACCCCATATCATCGCATCATCGACACCCTCACCACCCCACAGGTGCTGTTCTTGGTTGGTGGTGGTATAATTTTTCCAATTCTTGCAACACCCCACAAAAATCGTTGCAAGACAAACCCGACCGACAAAATGACACAGCCATCCTTCACAATGAGTTTTCACACAGTTACAATTACCATTCTCTTTGAGGACACACTCTGCGGCTGAAGCCATTGTCATCCATGTGATAGACAGTTCATTGTTTGATGCTGTCCATCCACGTCCATCAGAGGATGGGGAATTTATAACATTATATCAGGGGAGAACCCTTCGAAGCCAAGTAAGCAATATCTTGGCAGATTTATGTGAATGTGGCATCGGTGTCATCATCTATCTTGACAAAGTTTGTCATTATAGGATCATCTGACAGTCCAACACTCCATGCAAGGGGGTGACACAGTTCAATGGTGATGGTATCTTCAACAGATGCAAGCGTAAGATCTGCGGCAGTTGGTGGCCATGGACAGTCCTGAGCAGGTATTCTTTGCAAGGCATTCTTTATGATGTGCGCTGCTTGGTAGATGTGCAAAGTTTCATCAACTCTGGGTGCTGAAGCTACTGAATGATGACTTGATTCAATCTAAATGACTAGGATGTCACTGTGCATGATTTTTGAGGCCATTTTCAGATGTCTACCAGCAAATGATACACCAAGTTCCATTCACTGCACACCTGCATTTACCTGTTCTGCGAGGGTAGCTCGTTCTCTTTCAGCACATTTCAAGAATAAAGTAATGAGCTTGGTCATCCGGAATACTTCATGATTCTTGATGAGTTCCTCCTCTATGATAGTACTGTGAAATTTACCTTTCAGGTGCAGTTCTTGGTTTCTGTTTATCCACCAGGAATCTGCAATATTCCTTGTAGTAAAGTTTATCGTATCTCACTTCAAGGGCGACACAATCTTGTTCTCTGATATACATCAAAATGCTTTCATGGTGTTTCAGTGTGGCAGCTTCCAGTAGTTTTCCTGAAAAAACATCCAAGTTGGCATGAAATAATTTCCATTTATCCTTTTCACTCATTCAGGAAGTTTGATAGTTTCACACTCTTGGAAGATGAACTGACTTATTTACTAATCTGCTATCAATGTCTCAGCTCACATTAAAGTGTCTTTTGTTTTTTTGTTGGCCATTCTCATGTAGATGCCTGGTGTTGGCTTAATGGTTAGGGTGGTGGGCTTTGGATCCTGGAGTCCTGAGTTCAAATCCCTCTCAGCTGTTGAATTAATACCAGGTGGGGGTGAACTCGACCTTTCATACTTCTGAGGTCGGCAAAATGAGTGCCAGCATGCTAGTCTACTGTGTCGGAGTGGTGACCCATCCAGGATTGTGCCCAATAGCCAAGGAGACTGCTTAGACAGCACCAACGCTCTGTACAAAGTATGGTCCCAATCTCCTCTTCCTCCTCCTCCTCCTCCTCCTCCTCCTCCTCCTCATGTAGCATTCCACCTTCTTGCAAATTATGCTCACTGCAGGTAGGACAACTGTTCAGGCGGCTGTGAATGTAATTCTTCCATGGGCTTCTCTTGGGATGCAGAAGATAGGTAAAACTAGATCATTCAACTCTGCCCCGATAAACTCAGAGGAGGTGAAGCACTGCTTCCTCTTCAGACAAATATTAATAAAATACCGATAACAGATGGCATGAAAACCTGCTTCGGCAGGAATGTCACAGAACTCGACTTCGACAAGATGCTCGATCATGATCCTTTGTAATTCCATATTGGCAAGCACCGGCCATTCCTACCCAGTTCATGAAAAATATTGATTCCATCTAAATGGAGTAAATGGGTCAATAAGGTCATTTTTTTTAACATTTATGCAGTGAATAAGCACTTTAAAGATCAGTTGTGCTCAACATGACGAACTTGTGACGATTGGCGTGGCTCCACTCTCATGCACATCATGTGACACGAGCAAGCGCTCTGAGTAGTGAAGATTCAATAGGTAGTGTTGGACACAAATTCATGCTCAACGTGGAGAAATAGTCCAACCTTAAAGCTTACAAAACATCTAAATGGAAAGTAATCAAGAGTTAAAACTTTTAGTATATGCTCGACCAGTTTTTTCTCAACCTTTTTTGTCCCACGCCCCACTTTGATTTTCAAAAAAAAATCGTACGCCCACCATGATTGGAGACACTACAGTATAACTATATGTATTCAAAAGGCTTTATTAAAACTTTATTGCAATATTATTGAATTGCTACTCACTTCAATGGGAGCTGCCCCTGACGCTGGCTACAGATTTGTTTAGTCGAGGAACCAATTTTGTCAGTTTCAGCCTTAAATCACCACGTTTCGTGATTTCCAGTCGATTTTTCTTAGCTTGCAGCAAATCGGTCACAACACTAAATCCACATTCGACTAAATAAGATGATTGAAAATTTATCAACACTTCCCTTGCCAAAGTAGTCGAGTTTGGGTATTCTTTTCGCTCTCCTCAAACAGCCACATCATGGTTAAACTTTTGAAAATTTGAAAGTGCAAAGCCATGAAAGCGATCATATATTGATTCATTAATCTGAATCTCATACCCCACCAAAATATTGCCACGCCCCACTTGAAACATTGTGCCAGATTTACTTGTTCTCTGAATACTAATATATTATATTTTCGAATTTTCGGAAATAAACTGAACGATAAATGGTCTCTTGTTGCAGCCCACATGTTCTCGAATGTTTGTTTAGCTTGTACCTGTTGCTGCGTATGAGCCTGGGGAGCAACCGCTGAAACCTATCTGTTCGGATTCTTCCCGACATCTTTACTCTGTTCCTTTCCATTCTTAAAAAAAGAATTTTATTTTGCATATTCTCTTTAATTCTTGCTTTTCTTCTCTTTCATCTCTCTATTCTCTCTTTTTCGTTATCTATCTCTCGGGGAAGTGAATTGTGCAGAATTTTTTTCTGTAAGTCTCACTTGGCTGCGCCTGGATGGGTTTGAGGGTTGTGGAGTAGCGGCTGAAACCCGAATCCTATCCAGGTTCCTCCTGATGAGTCCTGATGACTCCATCTTTACTCTTGACTTCTTGGGGTTCCTTCTTGGTTTTCTCGTTTCATTCGCATCCACTGGTCTGTAAAATGTAAAATGGCGGATTTGCGTCGATAAACACACAAACAGACAATCCCGTGGATATGGAAAGACATATTCATCTGTTTGTCCTTATTTTTGTTTTTATTATTTCGTTAATCGAGTGGAATATCAGTTTTGTGAAAAAAGAAAAAATCGAGCTTTGATGCAACTTTGTCTTCCCGTGGCATGTGTTGGAAATATCCAAATAAAGGAAATTTTCTTTGGATATTTGTATAATGTATGAGAGAAATAAATGGTAAATCCGATAACTTCTCTGTATGCAGAGGTCAGTTTTTTTTTCTTAATCGAAATGTGTGTCTCTCCCTGTTATATTACGAGAAAATACAACTATCACTTTGCTGGTGGGGTTATTAAGGGGGAGGGGCAGAGGAGAGAGGGAGGCGATAGAGGGGGAGGCATGGGTGAGAGAGGATGAGGATGGGGAAGAGAAGAAGGGAGAGGGGATTGAGAGATGTGGGGAGCAGGGAGAGAGGAGGGAGGGGGAGCAAGAGGGGGAGGCAGGAGGAGAAGAGGGTAGGGTAACTAGGGGGGTAGCTAGGAAGTGAGGAAGAGCGAGGAAGGGGGTAGGTGGTTAGAGCGACGTCTCACCAAACATCCTACACACTCGGGAGGGAGGGGGTGGGAGCGATGGGAATGAGGGAGAGGGGATGGAAAAGTGAGGAGGGGAGAGGATTTGAGAGGTGGTCAGTGTGAGGGGAGGGATTCTCGACCTTGTTTTGGTAGTGGAACATGTGGAGAAGTATTGGGGGGGGGGGGTAGTACAGGATTGAACAAAATGGGTACATCACACAGCACATTAATGTACACACGGAGATGCCGGGATATACCCATGGGGGGGTGGAGAGGGGATAATAATGAGGGGAGGTGAAGGGAAGGCACCTTATGAGAAGGGAAGGCAGTGTGGTGAAACAGACAGGCAGTGGTGAAAACAGCCAGACAGTGGTGAAACAGCCAGACAGACAGTGGTGAAAACAGCCAGACAGACAGTGGTAGAACAGAAGGACAGATAGGACAGATGAAAACAGACAACAGTGGAAAACACAGACAGAAGGTGGTGGAAAACAGCAGCAGTGGTGAAAACAGACAGGGCAGTAGTGTAAAAGACAGAGCGTGGAAAACAACAGGGCAGTGGTGAAGAACACAGACAGATGGTGAAAACAGACAGGCAGTGCGTTGAAAACAGACAGGCATGGTGAAAACAGACAGGCAGTGGTGAAAACAGGACAGGCAGGACAGTGGTGAATAACATCAGCAGCAGTGGTGAAAAGAGCAGGCAGTGGGTGAAAACAGACATGGTGAAAACAGACAGACAGTGGTGGAAAACGAGACAGGCAGTGGTGAAAACAGACAGGCAGCAATGGTGAAACAGTCAGGTCGATGGTGAAACAGACAGGCAGTGGTGAAAACAGAACAGGCAGTGGTGAAAACAGCCAGACAGTGGTGAAAACAGATCCAGACAGTGGTGAAAACAGCCATGACAGTGGTGAAACAACAGTAACAGTGGTGAAAACAGCCAGACAGTGGTGAAAACAGCGCAGACAGTGGTGAAAACAGCCAGACAGTGTGAAAACAGACAGACAGTGGTGAAACAGCGAACATGGTGAAACAGACAGACAGTGGTGAAAAAGACAGACAGTGGTGAGAAACAGACGACAGTGGTGGAAAACAGACAGACAGTGGTGAAACAGCAGCAGTGGTGAAAACAGCCAGACAGTGGTGGAAAAGCCAACAGTGGTGAAAAACAGCCAGACAGTGGTGAAAACAGCAGACAGTGGTTAAAACAGACAGGCAGTGGTGAAGAACTAGACAGACAATGGTGAAAACAGACAGCAATGGTAAACATGAAGCAGGGTGAGAACAGACAGGCAGTGGTGAAACAGCCAGACAGGTGGGTGAAAACAGGCAAGGACAGTGGTGAAAACAGCCAGACAGCTGGGAAAACAGCAGACAGTGGTGAAAAACAGCCAGACAGTGGTGAAAAACCAGCAGGACAGTGGTGAAAACAGCCAGACAGTGGTGAAAAACAGCAGACAGTGGTGAAAAACAAGGCAGTGGTGAAAACAGCCAGGCAGTGGTGAAAACAGACAGACAGTGTTGAAAACAGCCAACAGTGGTGAAACAGACAGGCACGTGGTGAAAACACGCAGACACTGGTGAAACAGCCAGACAGTGGTGAAAACAGACAGACAGATGGTGAAAACAGACAGCAGTGTAAAACAGACAGGCAGTGGTGAAAACAGCCAGGACAGTGGTGAAAACAGCCAGAGTGGTGAAAACAGACAGACGAGTGGTGAAAACAGCAAGACAGGGTGGAAAAGCCAGCAGTGGTGAAAACAGCCAGACAGTGGTGAAAACAGCGACAGTGGTGAAAACAGACAGACAGTGGTGAAAACAGCAGACAGTGGTGAAAACATAACCAACTTCACGTTTGGTGGGCGGAGTTACAAACAGACTTTCCTGTATTAATTTACAGTTCTAATTTTAACCCACATATATAGCCAGCTGGTGTATAAACCCAACGCTTTGGCATTAGGACATATCACAAGCAAGTACTTTCTAAAGTAATAATCCAAGCTCTTATCACGTTAAAGAAGACAGCTAAGACACGTTCACACACGTGGATAAACGAATAGCTCTCTAAGGTAGATTCACACACACAATCGCCTCTTTCATATGTTTATTTATTCATATTTACACATCATAGTTTGAAGTGTGTGCACTTTTGGCACATTAAGCCCTTCATGCCAGCATTTCCACAGACCCCTCATGCCCCTCTGAAACATCCTCCCACACCCCCTTGGGGCATGCACACCAGATTAAGAACCACTGGCAAAGAACTAGAGGTATGCACACTCATCTCTAAGCTGTCGAGCTTGGTTTAAATCCCAAACAGCTGCAAATGTCATCCCTGTGTTTCACAGGTAGGGTGATTCATCAGTGTGGTGTGTGCCATCCCTCAGACGAACTTTAAGCCGGTGTTCATCTGCTAGCATTAGTTAGTGGATGTTAAAAATCCAACGATTTTCCTTTCGCCAAGAGAGACGAGCTATCACAGAGCATCTCTTGGTGTAAATTACAATTTGCCCTGACTAAATGCTTGGAAGGTATGAGCAAACCACCTAGTAATCACACTTGCTAGCTGCCAAGGACCTGGCTTCAGGCAGAGCACTCAATCAATCAATCTTTCCACGGTCTTTCTCTTTTTTCACTCAAAATTATTATCTTTTCAATTCTGTATTCCCATGATGGTGTGACATCTGACATGGATGGTGTACCTCTCTCTTTTTCACTTTCCTTCTCACTTCTTCACATTCTCCATTCTGTCATTACCTGTGTGTTTCCTCTACTCATCCTCCTTGTCCTCCTCTCGAATGAGGCACTTGTCAGTGTGAACCTTTACTCGCTCATGAGACTTCATTTTGCTCGCGGTTTCTGCGATGTTTTGAGGTTAAACAATCCTGTCTGATTGGATGTTTATTCTGACGTGTTGGAAGAACGAAATAGGTCATTCAGTCATATAATCTCCCCTTTAGGCACAGAAAAAGACAAACTTCATTAGAAAACAGACACATTATTATTGCGTCACACACAACAGCAACAGGTTTGGTTCGTCGCACTCAATGGAAACAAAATGGCTTCAAATTGCAAGTTGTCACTACTCCTGGTATATGGGGACTCCAGGGAAACCATCAACCTTGGCAAAGTTTCTAATTGACATTTTATGGATTATTCACGGGGTTAATTGTAAATGATCTCCATTTGATATGATCGAGTTACCATGTTCATTATTACCTCCGCCACCGAAGGTGAAGGAGGTTATGTTTTCACCCATTTCTGTCTGTTTGTCTGTCTGATTGTCTGTGTACAGGATATCTCAAAAAGT
>CM068965.1:19643580-19654237 GCA_035128595.1 Eptatretus atami
ATCAAACAGAGTTGATGAACATTTATGAATGAATTAGAGAATTAATCCATGATGGTGGCACGACATAGCAATATATGGGTGGATGTCATCATGCTGATCTGTCAATGGCGGAGGTTAAGATGTCTACTTTTGAACAACAGCATAGACACAGTTTTCTTCCCCTAAATCATGGGAAGAATGAACATGGTTGTATGATTTTGTTGCTCGTGAATCAACCTTGATTTCACTCAGGGTGACATAGGTCACCTCACCTTCTTCTTTCTGTAAAAAAAAATTCAGGAACAAATGTGAAATTAAAAGTCGTAAATTATGTGAATGCTGTTTATTTCATGATTATACCCTCGACCAAATTAAACAATGAAATGAATGGGAAGTGGGATGAGAAAGAATAACTGAAGCAGTGCTGTAACGATGGAATGAATGGTACTTACAGCATCCTGCAGGGGTGAAGTTTCTGAAATAAATCACAGCAGTTAATCACAAATCAAACTTGATAAATGATTACAATTCACATTGTAACACACACGATATTTATCTCTGTTTTAAACCCGATATTAAAATCGAACATAATATCATTCGCTTGTGGACTTCAAATATCTCACGGGGAGTTTTGAAAATAATCCACCATTGTGTGTCCGAGCCAAGTTCCACATTACACTGATCGGAAGGCAATAGAAACTCAACCAGTGTGTTTCAAGCTAGGCATGAGACTTCATCAGCAAAACAAAACCCTTTAAAGGGGGTCAGAGGGGTCGGGTGGGGTGATGACTTGGAGGATAAAATAATAATGATAGGATTATAATCCTTGTGAAATAAATAATGTCAATTCGGCTTCAACAGTGAAAATGACATTTTAAAGGTCTGGGTGATCCTGAGTGATGGTGGTAATAACAATCACATTAATTAGCCATAAAATTAAGTGAAGACCAAAGAAGGAAACTGACACTTTCACCCTGGAATAGAAAACTCAATTTGTGAAAATTTTATCTCCTTTACAGTTCGTGAGTTACAGGTGAAACAGTTATTGTTTGGAAAAAGGAACTTGGTTTCGATGGTTGGTTTGACTGGCAGGGTGCAACATGTCAGAGTCAAAGGAGCTGCATCTGATCCCTAATTAACCTCGCCAGCATCTTCCCTGTTGTATTCCGCTCTGTACCTCAATTCTGGAACATAGCAGAATACGACAAGGAAGTGTGCTCACGCTGACATTGTTTGTCGCCTTTATTAATGACCTACTATCGGAAGTGCAGGCAAGAGTAAAAATATTCGTGGGTGACACGAGGATCTATGGACCGGTATGTGATGCTTCTGGCAAAGAAGCTCTCCAAGCAGACCTGGACAGAGTGGGTGCTTGGGCTAACAGATTGCAACTCCCTTTCAATGAGATCACAATGGAAGATCCTCAATATCGGAAGGAGTGATTCTAATGCCTGGTACACAATGCGAGGAACTGAACTCCTGAGTACAGCTACAGAAAATGATTTGGGAGTGGTTGTTGACAACAAGCTGAATTTTCACCATCATGTCTCAACTATTGTCAGCAGGGCATACCAAATTCTCGGGATTGTTCAAAGGAACTTTGTCCACCAGGGGCGATAAGGGGGGAGGGGGAGGGAGGGGGGAATGCAGAGCTGGAAGGGATGAAGTATTTCATGGACTTGCTTTCAGAACCATAGGAGATGTAACATAATCGAATCAAAATGATATGATACCTCTATATGGAGTACTACCGTACTCCATGATAAGATGTGATTTGTATATAAAAATAATGTTGAGGCTTGTATAAGAGCTAACACACAGAAGGTACAGCAATAGAAGCAGGAAACAAGGGGGGGGGTGATAGAGGGAAGTAAAAAACAGTGGGGAACAGAGACATTAAGAGATCTGTGGAAGGAAGAGGGATGGGGCAGGGTACACATGGTAAACAAGATGGACACGACAGGGGCTTTCAGGTCCTTACACGACAGGGACTTACACGACAGTGATGCATATAATGTGATATAATATGCAGGATATGATAGGCTATGATATCATGTAGATAACATAATGAAATATAATCAAATATTAATGAAGCCTAGTTCAGTCACATCCAGATTTGTAATGAAAAATGTAGATTTAGTCACCTTTGTTTTTGGATTTCTTCTTATACATAAAGAATCCAACAGACAGAAGAAGAATAAGAAGAACAAGGCAGAGGAGAGTTGTCCAGATACCCAGAATCCAGGAGACATCTTGTGTTTTTTGTTCGATGTCCACATAATCGTGATCAGCTCCATGCTTGTTCTGTACCAGGCATTCGTACTTTTCTTCAAGCAGTTCGTTCGTGATGATAAAACGACTTTTGATATTTTCTGTTTTGTTTAGATATATTTCATCAACTAGCATTTGGCTTGCATTCAGAAGGAGTCCATGAAGGTTCCACCAGGTAATGTTCGGTTCCGGCTTGGCCTCGGCCTCACAGAACAGTTTCCAGGTTTTGTTGGAGTTCACAAACTCGCTCGAGATGTTCAGGATTTTTGGACGCACTGCGGGATCACATGGTAATGTTTATACACGATGCAGGATGATACACGTCATATACACTTACCATGATGATTTCATTTAAATTTACATGAAATCGTTTCTCCCTGTTGCATCATTTTCCCAATCCATTAAAGTATCCAGATGTTCCTGAATCGATTACCCCTCTGTTATCTACTTTACCTCCAAGCTTTATGATATCAACAAATTTGGAAAGCTAACTCTGTACTTCATTATCCAAATCATTGATGTAAATTAGGAAAAACAAGAAAAAAAATAATTATATAATTATTAAGGTTCTATGTCAGGGGAAATGGTAAAATGTATATAAATAAATAATGGTACATGAAATGCATATATAATCCTCTATTATTCTCTTGTTTTTTTCATTCCCGAAATTCCCAATTTGTTCCCATCCCAAATAATTCCATAACTGCATCTAACAGCCTTCTATGTGGAACCTTCTTAAATTCCTTCTAAAAATCTACATAAACTACATCAACTACACTTACCTTATCGAACCATTCAGAAACCACCTCGTATAACTCCAATAACTAATTAAACATGACCTCCGTTTGGTAAATCCGTGTTTATTATCTTTCATGTTAATATTTATATAAACGGTTCCACGTCCGATCCCTAATTAACATCTCCAACATCTTCCCTACACTGAAGATAAACTAACGATTCTGTCGTTCTCTGATTCCTCTCCTGATCATTTTATTAAATAAAGATGTAATATTTACTACTCCACAATCCTCTGGTACCTGTCCTCACTGTTCATGTTCACATTATAAATATTTTATTTTTGTTATTCATTATTTTACAATAAAAACGATAATCATCATATTGTGATTATAATGTGAAACATTCTTTGTGAACTTACCATCGACCTGAAGATTTGTTTTTTTCCCTTTCCTGACTGTAAATCCATCTTTTCTCCATTTGATTTTGTCCATCATAACCGACACAGGTACACTCCTGATCCCCATCCTCAGGTGTCTGATACTCACCGTCCCATCACCTGAACTTGGGTTACCTACAGGTTCGATCCTCCCTTTGAAATCTTTACTTGTCTCGTTTGATGAACTGTTATAAACTACATTCTGTTTTGGGTTTTCTCTTATCCTGTTATTTTTGACGAACAACAAATGTAAATCTTTGAGGATGTTTAGTTTACTGTGATTAAACTGACAGGGAAGAATCACATCTTCGCCCCGCACACCGATCACCTCTCGTTGTGCACAAAGTTCTATTACAATCCTCCACCTTTATCCTCAATTGTACAGTTATCCGTGTCCATGTTTCGTGATTCTGTGGGAAATGTAAATAACAATATCAGTTACAATCATAAACACAGACTATTTACATTTATGTATAACTGTACAAACAATGAAGGTGAATGAATGGAAAATAATTATAAACTAAAAATAAGTTTCGCAGTTTCATGGTTGATAAAGGTAAATGTGTGACTTTCGGATAGTTTAAAGGTTTGGTTCTCAATCTGTGGTCTGCTGGTAGACAGCAGGTGGTCTGGAGGTTACTCCCCCCCCCCCCCCCCAAAAAAAATTTATTTTGAAGGTTGTGCATATTTACTCGATTAAAGCTGGTTGTTCAATTTACATCTTCATCAAATAAGATCAGACATCTTCAAAGAAATGAAAGCCTCCATGTCGGAAGTATAATCCAGAATATTTAGCATTGGGATTTACATTTACTGGATCCGAGAAAGAACCAAAGCCACAGTGCGTTATTTGTCAGAAGGTATTGTCAACGAAGAGCTTAAACCTGTGAAACTGCACCGCCATTTTATATCCACAGAGCATTCAGAATGAGAAAAGAAGCTACGTTGAGTTTTTTTCAACAAAAGAAACTGGAACTTTGTCATCAGGAGTTTTCAATGCGTAAAATGACAACTTGACATGATAGTGGTTTGAAAGCATATTGCCTGATTTCGCTAAAGATTGCAAAGTCCAAAAAAACCCACACAGTTGGGGAAGATCTTGTGATGCCCTCTGTGAGTGATGTGTATCGATGTTTATTTGGCTCCGAAACAGTAAAAATTAAAACTTGCCTCCATTCCAATTTCAAATAATACAGTTTGTCGTTGCATTCGAGACGTGTCACTCGCTATAGAAGAGCAACTTGTTTAACATCTTCGAGGTAAGAGATTTGCCAATCAACCTGATGAATCCACAGACATGTTTGGTTTAGCTCAATTACTGGTTTACCTTGGAAGGTGAAATCATTAATTTCCTGGTCTGTAAACGTCTGTAAACTCAGACAACTGGTGAAGAAACCTTCAAAGCTATTGATTCCTACATGTTTGAACATTCTTTAAAGTGGTCGGATTGTATCGGGATATGCACCACCGGTGCACGTTCAATGACAGGAGTGCACAAAGGTGTGATTCAGTGGGTAAAACAAGTTGCCCCAGCAGTACGAGTTACCCACTACAATGTGCACAGAGAAGACTTCGCCGCTCACCATTTGGAGCCAGAACTACACACTGTTCTGACAGATACAGTGAAAACAATCAAATTTGCGAAGGCAAGGCCACTTGATTCTCGCCTTTTTGCTGCACTATGCAATGAAAATGGAGCTGATCACGTCCAACTGTTTCTGCACACCGAGATCTGCTGGCTGTCAGACGGACGAGTCTTGCAGTGTTTATTTGAGTGCACAAGGAGCTTGAGGAATTCTTGACAAACACAAGTTTCATCCACGCAAGCCAATTCAAAGACAGACTCTTTCTTGCCTCAACTTGCATATTTAGTTGATATATTTAATCTTCTGGATGATCTCAACCTTTCACTGCAAGGCAAACATATGAACATTTTGATGCTCAGTGATATAGCGATGGGATTCAGAAATAACTCGGTGTGTAGCGAACTCATTAGAAATGGAATTACTGGAATGTTTCTGTTGCTCATAGATTTCTAAGTAATTCTGAGATTTGATTGCCCAGCATCAAAGCTGTTTTAACTGCTCACCTTAATGCCTTAGATACGCAATTTGAGACATACATCAGAAACATTTCAGATGACAAGTGACAGTGGATCTATGCACTGTTCTCCAAAGCTGTTCAAAGATTTGTGTTCTCAACACAAATCTTAGCTGCCAATACAAGATCAGCTGGTGGATTTGTCATGTGATGGCAGCCTGAAGGTAAAATTCAGACAACAATCTCTCACGGCATTTTGGCTCTCCACTGAAAAAGGACTATTATTTATCTATAATTCCAGCAATCTCTGTGTGACTGTGACCGCTGTTTCTCGACAACCACTGGTCCGATCTAATTGATACTTGCCAAGTATATTGCCGGGTGCTGTGGATGTGCTTTTCAAGATTTGATATTAATCGGACAAGTGGTTCCCAAGTTATGGCCATTTATTTACCAAACCAAAGACAGGACACGTTGCTGCGTAGGCGTGGCCGATGGGGAAAGGGCGCCTTAGTTACCAATGACAGCACACGTTGCTTGGCGTTTTGGCACCCACAGAATCTATCTATCTTCTATCTATCTATAATTCCAGCAATCTCTGCTTGTTTGCCTTTCAAAAGGTTTGAAATTAATCGGACAAGTGGTTCCCAAGTTATGGCCAAGTTAGAGCGCGTTCCCCATTACGGGTTACAACGTACGGACTTCTGGATATTGATGACTTACTGTATTATAATAATTTCTCGATTTCTTATGTGCATTTATAGATAACACAATGCCCTAATGCAGTCGTCGTTTACGAGAGCGAAGGAACGGCCTGTGTGGTTGTTTGAAAGTTTTTTATTTTTTTTTGCACGTACGGCCACGCACGTATGGCCACGCACGTACGGGCGCGCGAGAGCGAAGGAACGGCCTGTGTGGTGTGTTTTTTCTGGCACGCGGTTTGAAAGTTTTTTTTTTGCACGTACGGCACGCACGTACGCCCACGCACGTACGGGCACGCAAGAGGCGAAGGAACGGCCTGTGTGGTTGTTTGTTTCTGGCACACGGTTTGAAAGTTTTTTTTTTATTTATTTTTTTTGCACGTACAGACACGCACTAGTTCATAATAATTTGAGCAGGATTTGAATTCAGGATGCAGGTATCCAAAGCCCACCACCCTAACCATTGAGCCAACACCAGCCTGATAATACTATTACACAGGTTAAACATCACAATGTGTCAGAAACATTTTTGGGAGATAATACACAGTAAGTGAGCATGGAGACCATCAACACAGTTTTACTCAGGGAGTTCACAAAAATCACATTCTATCATTATTCATCATTTTACTAGTTAACAGGTATGCAGATCTAAATATCTCATGCCTAAATATGGCAAGTCTGGCATTCAAATCCATTTAGTGAATGAATTAACACAAATATCCGATATGTAGTGTATACATGTACTGTATCAGATTACACTGACACCATACCTGTTACAAGTCCACCGTTAGTTTACATCAACCAGTCTCCAATCCTATCATCAATCAACTTTGTGATTCTGGGACACAAGAACCTGGGAATCTCAGCACTACCAAGAGCCATATCTATACCTGCCCCATTACCGCCGTATTTCCACCATGATGAACATATTATTAACTTCAATTCTGTAATTAATAAACGGAACATGATGGTTAAACGAAATCAGTATTTAAATGTGAACATGTCCAAAAAATGTTGAAATCGACGTTTCTCAATTATATTCACAGTTACTTCACAACGTACTTGCAGGCCGTTACATTTCCAGGATGATGTCGATGCACCAAATAAAACTAATAAAGCATCATTTAACCTCATTTTCAGCTATTGATATTCATGAAGCACTAATTTAACATTAATCAAGAAAATGAGGAGCAGCAACTGGTGATCTTAGATGATGAAGATTGGTTTAACGAGGTATGATGTACCAGTTATGGGAAACCATCAACCTTGCCAAAGATTTATTTAATTATAAAACTTTATACAGATCGCCATGATTCAGCACCTCACCTGCTCCTGTCCTTTCATGAAGATTACCGATTATGTATTCACAATAATTGTAGAGTTTAATTCCACAACTAGCTCAGCAGAGAAATGGTTAAAAATTATTCTTCATTTATTTGTGAATATAAAGATAGAACAACAACTGTGATATCATATCATTCCGAACCTTTACACAGGTGGATTTATTTCTCCCTTGAATGAGATGTTCGTTCCAGCGCCAACTAACTTGATTCTTGGGAAAATATATATATATATATGTATATATATATATATATATATATATATATCATACCGCTATATATATATTATATATATATATCATACCGCTATATATATATATATCATAGATATACCGCTATATATATATATATCATAAACCGCTATATATATATCATACGCTATTATATATATATCATACCCGCTAATATATAATACATACCGCTATATATATATATATATTATATATATATATATATATATATATATATATATATATATATAATATTATACGATATAAATTTCAGCTATATATTATTAATAAATATTAATAAATTTTATCTTAATTAAATAATTAATATAAAAAATATAATCTAATTATTTTATAAATTATCTAAAAAGTAAATGTCATAATCATTAATCAAATATAACATTATATAAATAGTATAAACTATATTATTTTATAAATAATAATATCTAAATTATTTAATAATAAAAAATCATTTCAAAAAATATATTAATAAATATTCATATAAAAAAATGTTAAAATTAATAATTTTTATAATTAAAAAATTATAAATCAAAATATAATATTATTTAAAATTCTATCTTCCAAATAAAAAAAATAAAATATTTAATAAAAAAAATTAATAAAAATTATTATTAAAATTTTATAATCAAAATATCAAAAAATTATATAGATTAAAATTATTTTAATTTTTTAATAAATAAATTTTATAATATTCTTATTATTTAATTAAATTATCAATAAATTAAAAAAATCATATTAATTTCAATTCTAAATAAATATATATAAGTAATCAAATTATAATTTTATCTAAAAATTTATATAAAATTATTAATAAATATAAATATATAAAATTAAATTAAATTCAAAAAAATATGTATTATAAAATTAATCAGATAATTCAATATAAAACTTTAATAATATGTTTTATAATTTTTTATAAATATAATTATCCAAATTTTGTAAATCAACCTTATAATAATGATATGTCATATAATTATAATTTTTTTTCATTAATTCATTTTTCCAATATATATCTATTATCATTAATATAAATATCAATCTAAAAAAAAAAAATATTTTTTAAAATCAAAATCTAATATTCCGCTATATATATATCATACCGCTATATATATATATATATATCATACCATATAATAATATATATATATATATACATACCGCTATATATTATATATATATACTATATATATGATATATCGATACGCTGAGTTATATATAATACTACTATATATATCATACGCTAATAATCATACATATATATTATTATATATATATTTTATATATATTATTTCCCTAGATTATATCAACCGCTATAATATATATATGATTCATACCGCTATATATATATATATATATATATATATATACGTATAAATATATATATATATATATATATATATATATATATATATATTACTATAACATCCGCTATATTTAATATACGACCGTATATAATATATATTTATATATTATATATAAAATTATATCATACTATCTATATCAAGTATATATTATATCTCATACCGACCCTATATATATATCAATAACCGCTTAATATATATATATATATATATATATATATATATTATATATATATATATATATTATATATATATATATATATTATATATATATATATACTACATACCGCTATAATATATTATATATAGTCATACCGCTATATATTATATCATATATATATATAGTATTATATATATATAATCATACGTACTAGTATTATATATTATATATTATATATATATATTATGGATGATATTGATTATATGTATGATCAATATTATGTTAATATAATATATTGAGGTTATGATATCAATATTTATAATATATATATATATATATATATATAGTATATATATATATAGTATAATATTATATATATATGCGGTATGAGATATATATATAAGGAGTATGATATATATATAGCGGTATGATATAATATAAGCGGTATGATAATATATTATATATATATATTATATATATATATATATATATATTATATATATTAGCGGTAGTGATATTTTATATATATAGCGGTATGATATAATACCTGTTTCGTTTGAAACAGCCAACCAAGGTGAATGAATTTTGGTCACATGATCGATGTACGATATTTTAAAATGACAGCGTGAACTGAAACTGGTATGAGGTATGTTTTGATGAAATTCTTTTTGAGATTGTTACACCAACGAGGGCCGTTAAAATACATAAAAGCGGGGAAATTTAACAAACGGTACAGGGTAGGAGGGAAACTCCCCGTGTCACTTGTAAACACAGTGAGCTGTAGTGTCAAGACACCGTGGAACTTGTAATGTAAGTGAACAACACTCAGTTCTGATATGAATCGGTACATTTCAGATTCTTTTCACCAAAAACTGGAGCAACAGTCACGGTACTACCTTGATCTTAAAGCACAGTTAGTGTGTCGGAACCATCCACAGTATCGAACAAAAACACAGAGGAAGGAGGAAATGAACAAACTCTGTTTGCGTGTTGAAAGTGTTTGCAAATTTTATTTATTATTTATCTATTTTGAATGCGGAGTTCAGCCAAAGGAGGAAAACTAAACGATTGATTGTGATCAGGTTCAACTCAGCAACAGCATTGTCGATTTGGGACATTGCAGGATAACTTAAAAAATCAGGGCATTACCCCCTGGCACATCACCAGGTAGAGAATCCACTGATAATGAAGGAACTAACTGGTAGGGCATGGATAAACGACAAAATTGTATACCAGAGAATAAAGTAAATACCTATGCATCTATCTATAATTCCACGCAATCTCTGTGTGCGTGGTGTGTGTGTGTGTGTGTGGTGTGTGTGCTGTACCGTTGTGTGTGTGTGTGTGTGTGTTCGTGTTGGTGGTGTGGTGTGTGTGTGTGGT
>CM068965.1:19654262-19664784 GCA_035128595.1 Eptatretus atami
AAACATGACCTCCGTTTGGTAAATCCGTGTTTATTATCTTTCATGTTAATATTTATATAAACGGTTCCACGTCCGATCCCTAATTAACATCTCCAACATCTTCCCTACACTGAAGATAAACTAACGATTCTGTCGTTCTCTGATTCCTCTCCTGATCATTTTATTAAATAAAGATGTAATATTTACTACTCCACAATCCTCTGGTACCTGTCCTCACTGTTCATGTTCACATTATAAATATTTTTATTTTTGTTATTCATTATTTTACAATAAAAACGATAATCATCATATTGTGATTATAATGTGAAACATTCTTTGTGAACTTACCATCGACCTGAAGATTTGTTTTTTTCCTTTCCTGACTGTAAATCCATCTTTTCTCCATTTGATTTTGTCCATTCAAACCGACACAGGTACACCCCTGATCCCCCATCCTCAGGTGTCTGATACTCACCGTCCCATCACCTGAACTTGGGTTACCTACAGGTTCGATCCTCCCTTTGAAATCTTTACTTGTCTCGTTTGATGAACTGTTATAAACTACATTCTGTTTTGGGTTTTCTCTTATCCTGTTATTTTTGACGAACAACAAATGTAGATCTTGAGGATGTTTAGTTTACTGTGATTAAACTGACAGGGAGAATCACATCTTCGCCCCGCACACCGATCACCTCTCGTTGTGCACAAAGTTCTATTACAATCCTCCACCTTTATCCTCAATTGTACAGTTATCCGTGTCCATGTTTCGTGATTCTGTGGGAAATGTAAATAACAATATCAGTTACAATCATAAACACAGACTATTTACATTATGTATAAACTGTACAAACAATGAAGGTGAATGAATGAAAATATTATAAACTAAAAATAAGTTTCGCAGTTTCATGGTGATATAAGGTAAATGTGTGACTTTCGGATAGTTTAAAGGTTTGGTTCTCAATTGTGGTCTGCTGGTAGACAGCAGGTGGTCTGGAGGTTACTCCCCCCCCCCCCCCCCAAAAAAATTTATTTTGAAGGTTGTGCATATTTACTCGATTAAAGCTGGTTGTTCAATTTACATCTTCATCAAATAAGATCAGACATCTTCAAAGAAATGAAAGCCTCCATGTCGGAAGTATAATCCAGAATATTTAGCATTGGGATTTACATTTACTGGATCCGAGAAAGAACCAAAGCCACAGTGCGTTATTTGTCAGAAGGTATTGTCAAACGAAGAGCTTAAACCTGTGAAACTGCACCGCCATTTTATATCCACAGAGCATTCAGAATGAGAAAAGAAGCTACGTTGAGTTTTTTTTCAACAAAAGAAACTGGAACTTTGTCATCAGGAGTTTTCAATGCGTAAAATGACAACTTGACATGATAGTGGTTTGAAAGCATATTGCCTGATTTCGCTAAAGATTGCAAAGTCCAAAAAAACCCACACAGTTGGGGAAGATCTTGTGATGCCCTCTGTGAGTGATGTGTATCGATGTTTATTTGGCTCCGAAACAGTAAAAATTAAAACTTGCCTCCATTCCAATTTCAAATAATACAGTTTGTCGTTGCATTCGAGACGTGTCACTCGCTATAGAAGAGCAACTTGTTTAACATCTTCGAGGTAAGAGATTTGCCAATCAACCTGATGAATCCACAGACATTGTTGGTTTAGCTCAATTACTGGTTTACCTTGGGAAGGTGAAATCATTGATTTCCTGGTCTGTAAACGTCTGTAAACTCAGACAACTGGTGAAGAAACCTTCAAAGCTATTGATTCCTACATGTTTGAACATTCTTTAAAGTGGTCGGATTGTATCGGGATATGCACCACCGGTGCACGTTCAATGACAGGAGTGCACAAAGGTGTGATTCAGTGGGTAAAACAAGTTGCCCCAGCAGTACGAGTTACCCACTACAATGTGCACAGAGAAGACTTCGCCGCTCACCATTTGGAGCCAGAACTACACACTGTTCTGACAGATACAGTGAAAACAATCAAATTTGCGAAGGCAAGGCCACTTGATTCTCGCCTTTTTTGCTGCACTATGCAATGAAAATGGAGCTGATCACGTCCAACTGTTTCTGCACACCGAGATCTGCTGGCTGTCAGACGGACGAGTCTTGCAGTGTTTATTTGAGCTGCACAAGGAGCTTGAGGAATTCTTGACAAACACAAGTTTCATCCACGCAAGCCAATTCAAAGACAGACTCTTTCTTGCTCAACTTGCATATTTAGTTGATATATTTAATCTTCTGGATGATCTCAACCTTTCACTGCAAGGCAAACATATGAACATTTTGATGCTCAGTGATATAGCGATGGGATTCAGAAATAAACTCGGTGTGTAGCGAACTCATTAGAAAATGGAATTACTGGAATGTTTCTGTTGCTCATAGAATTTCTAAGTAATTCTGAGATTTGATTGCCCAGCATCAAAGCTGTTTTAACTGCTCACCTTAATGCCTTAGATACGCAATTTGAGACATACATCAGAAACATTTCAGATGACAAGTGACAGTGGATCTATGCACTGTTCTCCAAAGCTGTTCAAAGATTTGTGTTCTCAAACACAAATCTTAGCTGCCAAATACAAGATCAGCTGGTGGATTTGTCATGTGATGGCAGCCTGAAGGTAAAATTCAGACAACAATCTCTCACGGCATTTTGGCTCTCCACTGAAAAAGGACTATTATTTATCTATAATTCCAGCAATCTCTGTGTGACTGGACGCTGTTTCTCGACAACCACTGGTCCGATCTAATTGATACTTGCCAAGTATATTGCCGGGTGCTGTGGATGTGCCTTTTCAAGATTTGTTATTAATCGGACAAGTGGTTCCCAAGTTATGGCCATTTATTTACCAAACCAAAGACAGGACACGTTGCTGCGTAGGCGTGGCCGATGGGGAAAGGGCGCCTTAGTTACCAATGACAGCACACGTTGCTTGGCGTTTTGCACCCACAGTATCTATCTATCTTCTATCTATCTATAATTCCAGCAATCTCTGCTTGTTTGCCTTTCAAAAGGTTTGAAATTAATCGGACAAGTGGTTCCCAAGTTATGGCCAAGTTAGAGCGCGTTCCCCATTACGGGTTACAACGTACGGACTTCTGGATATTGATGACTTACTGTATTATAATAATTTCTCGATTTCTTATGTGCATTTATAGATAAACACAATGCCCTAATGCAGTCGTCGTTTACGAGAGCGAAGGAACGGCCTGTGTGGTTGTTTGAAAGTTTTTTTATTTTTTTTTTGCACGTACGGCACGCACGTATGGCCACGCACGTACGGGCACGCGAGAGCGAAGGAACGGCCTGTGTGGTTGTTTTTTCTGGCACGCGGTTTGAAAGTTTTTTTTTGCACGTACGGCCACGCACGTACGCCCACGCACGTACGGGCACGCAAGAGCGAAGGAACGGCCTGTGTGGTTGTTTGTTCTGGCACACGGTTTGAAAGTTTTTTTTTATTTATTTTTTTTGCACGTACAGACAGCGCACTAGTTCATAATAATTTGAGCAGGATTTGAATTCAGGATGCAGGTATCCAAAGCCCACCACCCTAACCATTGAGCCAACACCAGCCTGATAATACTATTACACAGGTTTAACATCACAATGTGTCAGAAACATTTTTGGGAGATAATACACAGTAAGTGAGCATGGAGACCATCAACACAGTTTACTCAGGGAGTTCACAAAAATCACATTCTATCATTATTCATCATTTTACTAGTTACAGGTATGCAGATCTAAATATCTCATGCCCTAATATGGCAAGTCTGGCATTCAAATCCATTTAGTGAATGAATTAACACAAATATCCGATATGTAGTGTATACATGTACTGTATCAGATTACACCTGACACATACCTGTTACAAGTCCACGTTAGTTTACATCAACCAGTCTCCAATCCTATCATCAATCAACTTTGTGATTCTGGGACACAAGAACCTGGGAATCTCAGCACTACCAAGAGCCATATCTATACCTGCCGCCATTACCCCGTATTTCCACCATGATGAACATATTATTAACTTCAATTCTGTAATTATAACGGAACATGATGGTTAAACGAAATCAGTATTTAAATGTGAACATGTCCAAAAAATGTTGAAATCGACGTTTCTCAATTATATTCACAGTTACTTCACAACGTACTTGCAGGCCGTTACATTTCCAGGATGATGTCGATGCACCAAATAAAACTAAATAAAGCATCATTTAACCTCATTTTCAGCTATTGATATTCATGAAGCACTAATTTAACATTAATCAAGAAATGAGGAGCAGCAACTGGTGATCTTTAGATGATGAAGATTGGTTTAACGAGGTATGATTGTACCAGTTATGGGAAACCATCAACCTTGCCAAAGATTTATTTAATTATAAACTTTTACAGATCGTCCATGATTCAGCACCTCACCTGCTCCTGTCCTTTCATGAAGATTCACCGATTATGTATTCACAATAATTGTAGAGTTTAATTCCACAACTAGCTCAGCAGAGAAATGGTTAAAAATTATTCTTCATTTATTTGTGAATATAAAGATAGAACAACAACTGTGATATCATATCATTCCGAACCTTTACACAGGTGGATTTATTTTCCCTTGATTGAGATTTCTGTTCGCGCCAACTAACTTGATTCTTGTGGAAATATATATAATATATATGTATATATATATATAATATTATATATATCATACCGCTATATATATATATATAATATTCATACCGCTATATATATATCATACCGTATATATATATATCATACCGTATATATATATCATACCGCTATATATATATAATCATATACCGCATATATATTATCATACGTATATATATATATTATATATATATATATATATATATATATATATATATATATATATATATATATATATATACCGCTATATATATATCATACCGCTATATATATATATATATATCATACCGCATATATATATATATATATTATATATATATCATTACCGCTATATATATATATATATATATATATATATATATATATATATATATATATATATATATATATATCATACCGCTATATATATATATATCATACCGCTATATATATTATATATATATAATATATATATATATATATATATATATATATATATATATATATATATATCATACCGCTATATATATATCATACCCTAATATATATCATACTATATATATATCATAGTATATATATTATATTATAACTTATATATATATTATATATATATATATATATATATATATATATATATATATATATATAATATATAATATTATACGTATATAATATATATATATATCATACCGCTATATATATATATATTATATTATATAATATATATATATTTATACTAGTATTATATATCATATATATATATATATATATATATAGTATATTATATATATATTGTATATATATATATGTATGATATTATATATATAGAGTATGTATAATATATATATATATATATATATATTATATATATATATTATATTATATATATATTATATTATATATATATATATATATACTATATATATATACATGTATATATATAAGTATGATATATATATATATATATATATATATATATATATATATATATATATATATATGATATATATATATATATAGCGGTATGATATATATCCTGTTTCGTTTGAAACAGCCAACCAGTGAATGAATTTTGGTCACATGATCGATTACGATATTTAAAATGACAGCGTGAACTGAAACTGGTGATGAGGTCGATGTTCTTGATGAGATCTTTTCTGAGATTGTTACACCAACGAGGGCCAGTTAAAATACATAAAGGGGAAATTAAACAAACGGTACAGGTAGGAGGGAAACTACCCCGTGTCACTTGTAAACACAGTGAGCTGTTTCAACACCGTGGAACTGTAAGTAAAGTGAACAAACTCAGTTCTGATGATATCGGTACATTTTCAGATTCCTTTCACCAAAACTGGACAAGCAGTCACAGGATACCTTGATCTTAAAGCACAGTAGTGTGTCTGGACCATCCACAGTATCGAACAAAAACAGCAGAGGAAGGAGGAAATGAACAAACTCTGTTGCGTGTTTGAAAGTGTTGCAATTTTTATTTATTTATTTATCTATTTTGAATGCGAAGTTCAGGCCCAAGGAGGAACTAAACGATTGATTGTATCAGGTTCATCAGCAACAGATGGTCGATTGGGAACATGCAGGTAAATTAAAAATAGGGCAATACCCCTGGCACTCACCTGGTAGAGAACCACTGATAATGAGGAAACTACTGGTAGGCATGGATAAACCACAAAATGTATACCAGAGAATAAATAAATACCTATGCATCTATCTATAATTCCAGCAATCTCTGTGTGCGGTTGTGTGTGTGTGTGTGTGTGTGTGTGTGTGTGTGGTTTGTGTGTGTGTTGTGTGTGTTGTGTGGTGTGTGTGTGTGTGTGACTGCTGTTTCGCGACAACCACCGGTCCGATCTAATTGAAACTTGACAGGTATATTGCTGGGGACCTGAGTATGTGCCTTTTCAAGGTTTGATATTAATCGGACAAGTGGTTCCCAAGTTATGGCCATTTATTTACCAACCAATGACAGGACACTTTGCTGCGTAGGCGTGGCCGATGGGGAAAGGCGCCTTAGTTACCAATGACAGGACACGTTGCTTGGCGTTTTGCACCCACAGTATCTATCTTCTATCTATCTATAATTCCAGCAATCTCTGTTTGTTTGCCTTTCAAATGGTTTGAAATTAACGGACAAGTGGTTCCAAAGTTATGGCCAAGTTAGAGCGCGTTCCCCATTATGGGTTACAACGTACGGACTTCCGGGTAGTGATGACTTACTTATTCTAAAATTTCTCGGTTTCTTATGTGCATTTATAGATAAACACAATGCCACAATGCAGTCGTCGTTTACAAGAGCGAAGGAACGGCCTGTGTTTTTGTTTGAAAGTTTTTATTTTATTTTTTTGCACGTACGGCCACACACGTACGGCCACGCACGTACGGGCACGCGAGAACGAAGGAACGGCCTGTGTGGTTGTTGTTTCTGGCACACGGTTTGAAAGATTTTTTTTTTTTTTTGCACGTACGCCACGCACTAGTTCTTTTTTAATGCCATGAACAAACTTTGGTACATACACGTGTTGAACATTGTGGTGAAGTTTCATCAAAATCGTGTATGTAGTTTCAGAGAAGAAGTTGCAAGTGTTTGTGGATGGAGGACGGACGGATGACGCGCCATCCCATAGTTCCAGGTGAGATAAAATTTAAAGCAGAAACACTGTTTAGTTTTTGGTGGTTTTTAAGAAAATATTTGTGGTTTAAAATATAATGACTTCAGGGATTTAGATTTCAGATGAGTTCAACAATATGGAACGATTGATTTGATGCTTTACCAGCGAGTGTGATATACCAACAATATTTTCTTCATTGTATCTCAAAAAAAAATATGAATTGTTGTGATGTAGCGACAAGTGTTTCAGGTTCGATCAACGAAGAGTTCCCTTATAAAGGTGTGTAATACATCTTTCATTGTCATCCTGAATGTTGGGAGTCGGTGTGTAAACTCATCGGGAAAACATTGGCTCGAGATGGGAACCCAGTAGGAAGATAAATGAGGTAGTGCTCACAATGTGACCTTTCTTCATGAAGCTAAGACATTGATTTGGGGCCATGTTGATGGCTTCACCTACCGAGTCAGTCATTACAGGAGATATAAACCAGTATTGTGAAAATACCTCAAACCAGAACACTCAATGAGGAAGTTTGTGCAAGAATAGGAAACTCACGTCATGAAGAATGTTGTGCAGTTTATTTTTCTTGCAATAAGCTTGGAGGTAATAAATTTATTATCGACTTTCTGCATTTGGTATGTGGAGGCTTTTCAAAGATAAGAGAACATTACCAGTCGGGTGATTGCTTCACCTCCTACAGTGACTGATGTACACACACGCACACACACACACACACACACACACACACACACCACACCACACCACCCACCTTGGCTGATATCGGCAACAACCCAAAATCCATGAGTAGCTTTCACTGAAAAATAACGTTGCATTTATATCAACGTTTCAGGATATGTCACAAACATAAAACAGCTGCGTGTGACGGGTGGGAAAAAAAACTTGGCTCGGTAATTGAGAAAACATGTTACTATGGCAAACAGCTCATAAATCAGGTGTTATTTCACAACGAGCTCAGGGTGTTGGAGCAGGGACCACTCTCTTAGGGTGAGGGAGCACGAACCACTCACTCAGGATGATGGAGCATGAACCACTCGCTGAGGATGATGGAGCACGAACCACTTGCTCAAGGTGACGGAGCACGAACCACTCTCTCAGGGTGATGGAGCATGAACCACTCACTCATGTTGATGGAGAATGAACCACTCGCTCATGTTGGTGGAGAATGAACCACTCGCTCAGGGTGACAGAGCTCGAACCACTCGCTCAGGGTGATGGAGCATGAACCACTCACTCATGGTGGTGGAGCGCGAACCACTCACTCTACTCAGTGTGAGGGAATGAACCACTCACTCATGTGCGAAGACGAACCCACTCGCTAAGGTGATGGAGCATGACCACTCACTCTGTGGTGGAGCGGACCACTCACACATGGTTGATGGAGAATGAACATCATATAGGTGGCGGAGGACGAACCTTCACTCCAGGGTGATAGAGCCATGAACACTCTCAGTTGATTGGAGAATGAACACACATGGTGACGGGCACGAACACTCGCTTCGGGTGAAGGAGCATCAACCATCAATCTGAATGAGTGGCGGACAAAGTCTTGCTGGCAGGGACTGAAACGGTTTTGCCAGAAGGCTGGTCGTGGTACCAGCTATGATGTAAGGCATACAAAAGTCAGCTGTAAGAGAATGCAAGCACTCAAAATTGAAATGGTTGATTGGAACCGGTTTGGCAACTGGTCACTGATATCAATAGGATCCCTTTAACTTTAAAGAGGATTTCACCATGGCAACACAGAAGTTAATCAATAAATGGATTCGTTCAAATAATAGACTTTATTCATATAAAGAGTTTCCAGCTTTATGGCAAACAACCTGGGAGACAATGCAAAGTTAATCGCTGAAAAAATAACATTGCAGATAATCCAAGGTTGAGGCTTTTTCAGAGATTGCAGTTTAACTTCATGTGTAAGTTACTTTGATTAAAATGTAATTGTGTGTGTGTGTTTCATCATAAAGATAACTCTCCGATCATATCCTTGTTCTACATACTTCCAGTAAGTGCAGCCACTCTCCACAGCCTCTCTCCCTCTCCTCTCTCTCCCTCTCTCCCTCCCTCTGGACATACCGGAAGTGTGGTTATGGTTGTACACGGGTGTTTGTCTCGACGTGTCCAGGTCGGTGTTTAATGTGGATGGGAGTTTGTCTCTGGACGTGTCAACGCAGGGTTTTTTTTTACGACCGAGTTATCCAATGCAGATGCTCCTTCGGTTTGTTTGTCTCTAAGCCTGGGGTGTGTTTGTTCATTTGACTTGTTCCGTGGCGGTGTTTGTTCTTGCCTTGTCCGGCGCGTTGTTTCCTCATAACATCAGATGGAATAACGCTCCACTGCAACATCTGCTCGCCTTTCCTCTCACCTCAACGCTGTCTTCCTTCCCCCACTCACTTCGTCCCATCCCTCCTCCTCACTCGCTCCCCTGCTTCTCTCTACACCCCTCCTCTCCTATCCCCCCCCTCTTTTCTCCATCTCCCTTTAGATCCCATTCAGGCAAAGGCCAGGTGCTAGAACACAAAATATCAAAGTGGTGTGTGGTGTGTGTGTCAGTGTGTGTTGTGTCAGTGTGTGTGGTCATGGTCCAGTGGTGGTGTAAGTTCTCAAGTGTGGTCTCCTCCATAACTCTAAAACTATAAAACATAGCAGTCTGAAACTTTGGAACCATACGAAGGAACTCTAATGAATGCAAGAGTTGAAAATTGGCGTGTTTGGGTAAATAAACACCACCTTGCAAGATAGCATAAGTGGCCTATTTAATTTATCTTTATCAGCGATCCACACCACATCACCCTGCGGTCTTAAGGTGTATCATGGGTTATCTTGTGTGGTCTGAACCGCATGTTTCTTGGCCTCTCAACCATGCCTTGACGTGTGGAACAGCCGCAACGATCTTAACGAGAAGATGTGTTTTAATCATTTTATAGAATGCAAATCCACACCGCTACGAATACGGGTGTATGCAATGCTTATAAACGCACTGGAATGCCACGTTCAGGTTAATATTTTCATCTTCTGCACAGCCCAAACTCAGATTTCATGCGAACCAATGCTTATCAGACAAACAGTTCTCTCTGTCTGTAGGCCAAAAGTCACATTGGCACGGCGGCCGTGGGTCTCCAAAATCTACGGCCAGAGCATTATACGGCGCCGTAAGTATCCACGGTCACACAATGTAGGCATACATATTGTTTTTATTTTTGGTAGCCGCACGGGTATTTATAAATTATGGAGACCGGAAAAACGTGGC
>CM068965.1:19667095-19712482 GCA_035128595.1 Eptatretus atami
TCTGCGGCCGCCGCACGTTTCTGTCAATTCAGAGGGCGTACGGCCACCGTATCCTCGCCGTAGAGCAAATTTGACTTAGGCCTTAATAAAGAACCACCTCAGCACCGTTGAGTTTGGCATTTCAGTCATGCCGACTGGCAGGGACTTCAAGCAGCCATCAAACTTCTAGACTGGTCTCCCATCTCTACTTTCTCTGACGTCAACTCATCCTGGGAATTCTTTCACATAAACATGCTCTCTCTCTCTCCTGCACAGATTTATCCCATCTCATCTTCATTTGTCCTGCCCTTCCTCCCACCCATGGTACTCTGAAGCCTATGGTGGGGCAGTTGTTCTGAAACAACTTGCCTTCGCCTCATGGAAGGCTAATCAAATTGAAGGCAATCTCCGTTCCTTCCACAAAGCTCGGAACAAATGTATGTCTACCCTCAGGAGAGCCAGAAAACAACATCTTTCTAATCTCAAGGCTGAACTCTAATTCCTGTCTCCCTCCTCCAAATCCTGGTGGTGTCCAGTTAAGTGTGTCTCTGATATATGTTCCCCCTCCATCCCCTCATT
The DNA here is from genome assembly GCA_035128595.1 of Eptatretus atami. NCBI lineage: Eukaryota > Metazoa > Chordata > Myxini > Myxiniformes > Myxinidae > Eptatretus > Eptatretus atami. The sequence goes on from CM068965.1 coordinate 19,667,654, forward strand.
TACCTCAAATGGCTACAAAGCTAACACTGCACGTGAAAAGGCTGAATGCCTAAAGTCTGTGTTTGCTTCTAAATCTTGTGTCCCAAACCCATCGTTTTCTGTACCCACCTCACCCAGTCACACCCAATTGTCCCTGGTCTCTGTGTCCTTTTCTCCTGACAAGGTGGAGAGCTTGCTGTCAAACCTCGACTCAGATTGTGCAACCGGTCCAGACTGCATCACCCCACATGTCCTAAAAACCTGCTCTGCTGCTCTTGCTCACCCTCTCTCTGTTCTATTCACCCTCTCATTTGCTCAAGGTCATCTGCCATCTGCTTGTAAAACAGTAAACATTACTGCCCTGCACAAAAAAGTGCAAAAACAGATCCCTGCAACTACAGACCAATCAGCCTTCTCCCAATCATCAGCAAGGTTTTGGAATCCATCATCAGTGCAGACATTAAATCGTTCCTCTTCACCAATGGCTTGATTTCCGATCATCAATTTGGATTTAGAGCAGGTCACTCTACCCTAGATATGCTGTTTCTGCTCTCACAACAATGGATGGAGATCCTCGATGCCAGACATGAAATCAGAGCCATCTCCCTCGACATATTGCATGCTTTTGATAGGGTCTGGCACCCTGCCCTGCTCACCAAAGTCTCTTCCTATGGTATACAAGGACATTTCCACTCATGTCTTGCAGACTTCCTCTCCTGTCGCAGCCAACATGTGGCCCTTAATGGAGTTCTCTCATCCCCTTTTTCAGTCCAGGCTAGTTCCAGTTCCAGTCCTGTTCTTTTTCTGGTTTTCATCAATGATCTCTCTGACTCTCTGGAAAATACTCTTCATCTCTTTGATGATGACTCCATCCTCTGATGTACCATCTGTTATGACTCAGATTGGCAAGCAGCAGTCTTTTCACTCTCTGCAGATCTGGATAAAATCACAAGCAGGTCCAACACGTGGAGCATGTCTTTCAATCCTGACAAATCTCACATTCTCACTCTGTCTCTCCAAAAGGACCACCTGGAATCCCCCCCCCACTTTCTCAACAATCCTCTTGAAGAAGTCCGTGTCATTCAAGCTTCTGGCTCACTATCTGTCATGATCTTTCCTGGGAAAGCCACATTTCCAAGCTGGCCTCTAAAGCCAGTCGCTGACTGGGCATCATCCATCATGCAAAGATCTTGCTTGCACACATGAGCTCGTGACCACATACAAAGTTTTCATCCACAGCCTGATGGAGTACTGCTCTCCCCTCTGGGCTGGTGCTCCCACCTCTCACCTTTCTCGGCTTCACGCTTTGGAAAACAAGGCATTTCGGATCACTGGTATCTCCCGCGATGAGGCTGAGTCCTTGGGTCTCTCACTCTCTCTCACCGCAGGCAGGTCAGTGATCTTTCTGGCATCTACCATCTCCTCTATGGCCTCGCCCCCCTGCTCTGTCTGCAATATGTCCCCCCCCCCATATCTCCGTAGGGTGCTCAAGGTCCACCATCAATGCCCTTCTGGTAAAACTAACAAAATCAAGAATCACTCCTCATCTTCACTCTTTCATCTTCTTTTTTCCCACCCTTGGAACAAATTCCCACTCTCTTCATTCCCACTCTTCCTCCAGGTCTTCAAAACAGCTGTTCACCACCATCTCTTATCTTCCCCCAACCAAAAACACGAACTTTTCTACCTCCGTTAATCTACCCCAAACTCACCTCCTTCAAATTCCCTGCTTTCCTTCCTGAAAATCCCTGTTGTGTAAGGACCTGAAAGTCCCTGTAGTGTCCATCTTGTTTACCCTGTGTAGCCTGCTCAATCCCTCTCCCTTCCACATATCTCCTCATGTCTCTGTTCCACACTGTTTTTTTCCTTCCCTCTCTCACCCCTCTTTTCCCCTGCTCCCCTTGATGTACATTCTGTGTGTTAGCTCTCGTACAAGCCTCAACATTGAACATAAAAAAACTCAGCTGAATTACAAAATTTCAGCTCTAGAATTGAACTCAGCAGCAGTTCCGACTTCTATAAATGTGTTCATTTGTCCAATTCAGACATATTTGATATCTTGGGCATCTCCGGGAGGGTGTGTGTTTAATATGATGGTTCGGAGATTGTTATCACTTGCCAATCGAGCCTTTCCTCATCAACCATTCCTTTGGAGTGCTTAAATCACTTGGCAAGGGCTCCATAATAATTGCACTGTCACTGAATACTGTATGTCGAACGACTTGAACAATGTTCAGGAGGGACTCACCTGCATTGGCCCTGTGTTGTTCTGCAGTGTATTGGACGATGGCTGGCTCGCTGAAAATGTGCAATTTCCCAGTTTTGTGAGATATTCTTTCATTATACAACCCGTCACTTCGGCAGAGTTAAATGGAAAAAAAAATAATTATGAAACATTTTCTTAACATCATGGCAGGAAAGCTCTCTCTCTCTCTCTCTCTCTCTCCTCTCTCTCTCTCTCTCTCGTCTCTCTCTGTCTCTCTCTGTCTCTCTCTGTCTCTCTCTCTCTCTCTCTCTCTCTCTCTCTCTCTCTCTCTCTCTCTCTCTGTCTCTCTCTGTCTCTCTCTGTCTCTCTCTGTTCTCTCTCTGTCTCGTCTCTGTCTCTGTCTTTCTGTCTCTGTCTCTGTCTCTGTCCTCTGTCCTCTCTCTCTCCTCTCTCTCTCTCTCTCTCTCTCTCTCTCTCTCTGTCTCTCTCTTCTCTCTGTCTCTCTCTGTCTCTCTCTCTCCTCTCTCTTCCTCTTCTCTCTTCTCTCTCTCTCTCTCTCTCTCTCTCTCTCTCCTCTCTCTCTCTCTCTCTCTCCTTCTCCTCTCTCTGTCTCTGTCTCTGTCTCTGTCTCTCACTCTCTGTCTCATCTCTGTCTCTCACTCTCTGTCTCTGTCTCTCATCCTGTCTCTCACTCTCTGTCTCTCACTCTCTGTCTCTCACCTCTGTCTCTCACTCTCTGTCTCTCACTTCTGTCTCTCACTCTCTGTCTCTCACTCTCTGTCTCCTCTTCTTCACTCTCTGTCTCTGTCTCTCTGTCTCTCACTCTCTGTCTCTCACTCTCTGTCTCTGTCTCTGTCTCTGTCTCTCACTCTCTGTCTCTGTCTCTCATTCTCTGTCTCTGTCTCCTCTCTGTCTTGTCTCTCCACTCTCTGTCTCTGTCTCTTCTCTGTCTCTCACTCTCTGTCTCTCACTCTCTGTCTCTCACTCTCTGTCTCTCACTCTCTGTCTCTCACTCTCTGTCTCTCACTCTCTGTCTCTCTGTTCTGTCTCTCACTCTTCTCTAACTGTCTCTGTCTCTGTCTCTGTCTCTGTCTCTCCTCTCTCTCTCTCTCTCTCTCTCTCTCTCTCCTCTCTCTCTCTCTCTCTCTCTCTCTCTCTCTCTGCTCTCTCTTCTGTCTCTCTCTGTCTCTCTCTCTCTCTCTCTCTCTCTCTCTGCTCTCTCTGTCTCTCTCTCTCTCTCTCTCTCTCTCTCTCTCTCTCTCTCTCTCCTCTCTCTCTCTCTCTCTCTCTGTCTCTGTCCTCTGTCTCTGTCTCTGCACTCTCTGTCTCTCCTCTCGTCTCTCACTCTGTCTCTGTCTCTCACTCTCTGTCTCTCACTCTCTGTCTCTCACTCTCTGTCTCTCACTCTCTGTCTCTCACTCTCTGTCTCTCACTCTCTGTCTCTCACTCTCTGTCTCTCACTCTCTGTCTCTCACTCTCTGTCTCTCACTCTCTGTCTCTCTGTCTCTTTGTCTCTCACTCTCTGTCTCTCTCCTGTCTCTGTCTCTGTCTCTGTCTCTCACTCTCTGTCTCTGTCTCTCATTCTCTGTCTCATGTCTCTCACTCTCTGTCTCTGTCTTCTCACTCTCTGTCCTCTGTCTCTCACTCTCTGTCTCTCACTCTCTGTCTCTCACTCTCTGTCTCTCACTCTCTGTCTCTCACTCTCTGTCTCTCACTCTCTGTCTCTCACTCTCTGTCTCTCTGTCTCTGACTCTCACTCTCTCTAACTGTCTCTGTCTCTGTCTCTGTCTCTGTCTCTCACTCTCTCTCACTCTCTCTCTCTAACTATCTCTGTCTCTGTCTCTGTCTCTGTCTTGTCTCTCACTCTCTCTAACTATCTCTGTCTCTGTCTCTGTCTCTGTCTCTGTCTCTCACTCTCTCTAACTATCTCTGTCTCTGTCTCTGTCTCTGTCTCTCACTCTTCTCTAACTTCTCTGTCTCTGTCTCTGTCTCTCACTCTCTCTAACTATCTCTGTCTCTGTCTCTGTCTCTCTCTCTTCTCTCTCTCTCTTCTCTCTCTCTCTTCTCTCTCCTCTCTCTCTCTCTCTCTCTCTCTCTGTCTCTCTCTCTCTCTGTCTCTTCTGTCTCTCTCCTCTCTCTCTCTCTCTCTCTCTCTCTCTCTCTCTCTCTCTCTTCTCTCTCTCTCTCTTCTCTCTCTCTCTCTCTCTCTCTCTCTCTCTCTCGTCTCTCTGTCTCTGTCTCTGTCTTGTCCTCACTCTCTGTCTCTCACTCTTGTCTCTCCTCTCTGTCTCTGTCTCTCATCTCTGTCTCTCACTCTCTGTCTCTCACTCTCTGTCTCTCACTCTCTGTCTCTCACTCTCTGTCTCTCACTCTCTGTCTCTCACTCTCTGTCTCTCACTCTCTGTCTCTGTCTCTCTGTCTCTGTCTCTGTCTCTGTCTCTCACTCTCTGTCTCTGTCTTTGTCTCTGTCTCTGTCTCTCACTCTCTGTCTCTGTCTTATTCTTGTTCTTTCTCACTCTCTGTCTTGTCTCTCACTCCTGCTCTGTCTCTCACTCTCTGTCTCTCACTCTCTGTTCTCATCTCGTCTCTCACTCTCTGTCTCTCACTCTCTGTCTCTCACTCTCTGTCTCTCACTCTGTGTCTCTCTGTCTCTGTCTCTCACTCTCTCTAACTGTCTCTGTCTCTGTCTCTGTCTCTGTCTCTCACTCTCATTCACTCTCTCTCTCTAACTATCTCTGTCTCTGTCTCTGTCTCTGTCTCTCACTCTCTCTAACTACTCTGTCTCTGTCTCTGTCTCTGTCTCTCACCTCTCTAACTATCTCTGTCTCTGTCTCTGTCTCTCACTCTCTCTAACTATCTCTGTCTCTGTCTCTGTCTCTGCTCTCACTCTCTCTAACTGTCTCTGTCTCTGTCTCACTCTCTCTAACTATCTCTGTCTGTCTCTCTGTCTCTCTGTCTCTCTTCTGTCTCTCTGTCTCTCTGTCTCTCTGTCTCTCTGTTCTGTCTCTCTCGTCTCTCTCTCTTCTCTCCTCTCTCTTCTCTCTCTCTTCTCTCTCTCTCTTCTCTTCTCTCTCTCTCTCTCTCTCTCTCTCTCTCTCTCTCTCAGTATCCTGACAGTGGTTATGCCTGGATGGTGGTTATCTCCACAAGTAATTGGATGGTAGTTATCTCCGCAAGTTTTTGAATGGTGTTTGTCTCCACACATATCCAAATGGTGCTTATCTCCACATGTAACTGAATGGTGTTTATGTCCACTGTATTTGAACGTTGGTTATGTCCGCACTTGTATTGATGGTGGTTATCTCTGTAAGTATCCGGACAGTGGTTATCTCCACACGCATCTGAGTTGTGTTATGTCCACACGTTTCCCAATGGTGGTTATATCTGCACGTATCCGAACGGAGGTTCCCTCTGCATATATCTGGATGGTGGTTATCTCCATACTTGCCAGGACGGTGGTTATATCCACACGTTTCCACATGTGGTTACCTCAGTACATATCCAGATGTTGGTTATCTCCAGACCTGTCTGGATGGTGGTTATCTCTGCACGTATCCAAACGGTGATTATCTCTGCACATTTCCAGATGTGGTTATCTCTGTACGTATCCAGATGTTGGTTATTTCCACACATATCTGGATGGTGGTTAACTCCATACATGTTTGGACAGTGGTTATCACTGGACAGTGGTAATATCCAGATTGTGGTTAGCTCCTTACTTGTGTGGATGGTGGTTATCTCCACAGGTATCTGGACGGTGGTTATCTCCACAGGTATCCAAATGGTGGTTATCTCCACACATATTCGGACAGTGGTTATCTCCATATCTGTATGGACGGTGGTTATGTCCGGTTGGGCCCTATCCTCACACTGCCTTCCCTTGCCCTCCCCTCATGCTGCCTTCCTTTTCCCTCCACTCACGCTGCCTTCCCTTCCTCCACCCCTCCTCACTCTCCAACCCCCTCCTCACTCAGAACTCCTCCCTCACTCCATCCCTCACCTCTCCTCACTCCCTTCTCGTCACTGCCCCACTCCTCGCTCCCCCCTCCTGCCTCGTTCATCCACCCCTCCTCGGTCTCCCTCCTTCCCATCACCCAACCCGTCTTCCTCTCTCCCTCCTCTATCCTTCCCCTTCTTCTTACTCCCCTCCCACCTTAATATATCCTCGTCAGCGAAGCGAAGGGTTATATTTGCTAGTAAATATATAATGGAACCACATTTATAATCCTCCATTATTCTCTTGTATGTTTTTTTTCATTTCTGAAATTCCAAATTGGTTCCAATCCCAAAATAATTTCCCGTGCCCTTACCTCAACAGCCTTATATTTGGAACCTTAGGAAATTCCTTCTGAAAATCTACATAAACTACCTGAACTACACTTACCTTATCCACCGAATCAGAAAGTTCCTTGTATAACTCCAATAACTTAATTAAACATGACCTCCGTTTGGTAAATCCGTGTTTATTATCTTTCATGTTAATATTTATATAAATGGTTCCACATCCGATCCCTAATTAACCTCTCCAACATCTTCCTTCCACTGAAGATAAACTAACGATTCTGTTGTTCTCTGATTCTGCTCCTGATCATTTTATTAAATAAAGATGTAATATTTACTATACAATCCTCCGGTACCTGTACTGAATATTCATGTTCACATTATAAACATTTTTATGATTGTTATTCATTATTTTACAATAAAAACGATAATCATCATATTGTGATTATAATATGAAACATTCTTTGTGAACTTACCATCGACCTGAAGATTTGTTTTTTTCCCTTTCCTGACTGTAAATCCATCTTTTTCTCCATTTGATTTTGTCCATTCAAACCGACACTTGTACACTCCCTGATCCTTCATCCTCAGGTGTCTGATCCTCAACGTCCCATCACCTGAACTTGGGTTTCCTACAGGTTCGATCCTCCCTTTGAAATCTTCACTTGTCTCGTTTGATGAACTGTTATAAACTACATTTTGTTTTGGGTTTTCTCTTATCCCATTATTTTTGACTAACAACAAACGTAGATCTTTGAGGATGTTTAGTTTACTGTGATTAAACTGACAGGGAAGAATCACATCTTCGCCCTGCACACCGATCACCTCGTATTGTACACAAAGTTCTATTACAATCCCTCCACCTTTATCCTCAATTGTACAGTTATCCGTGTCCAGGATTCGTGAATCTGTGGGAAATGTAAATAACAATATCAGTTACAATCATAAACACAGACAATGTACATTATGTATAAACTGTACAAACAATGAAGGTGAATGAACACAAAATAATTATAAACGAAAAATAAGTTTCGGACTTTCATGGTTGATAAAGATAAATGTGTCAAGGTAGGATAGTTTAGACTTTAGAAGTTTACATTCTCGTCCTTCTATCCTGGGTTCGAATCCCGACTCGGGTATAAACTGTAATCCCTTATGTGTGCCGTCCCTCGCATTGACTTGTTCAACTTGGAATCCCGTCTTACAGGATGAGTGGGTAAACCTTAATGACCCCACGGTGTCCTCCTTGAAGCGGAGGTGAGTTATCACCGGCACCCTGAACAAATTACAAATTCCTGCCCCGATTGACTGCCTGGAAGGCAATGGCAAACCACCTCGGATAATGCTTGCCAATCAACTGTTTCGACAGAACCAACTCGATGTGAGGAATTTGGGACATCATCATCAGCAGCATCATCGTTATCGTTATCGTCGTCGTCATTATCATCATCATCATCATTAGGAAATGTATTCAAAACGTTCAGAATTCTCAAAATAGTGAAAACTTCAGAACAACAACCAGATGGAGATTATTTTTGGGAAGACAAAGGCTTGAATGTTTGATCTAAATCCGTCTGTCGTTGACCATCTGTTTATGATGTACGTGTCCTTTGGGGTGGAGAGTGCTGTAGGTGTTGGAGAGGGCCATAGTTACAAAAGGAAGAATGGAATTATGAGAGGAGAGACAGAAGGACGGGGAACGGTGGGAAGACTGGGTGAAAGAAGGGAAGATTGGGGAGGAGGGGTTGGTATTCTGTCACATTTATGATATAAATACATGGTGATCATGATTCTCCGGTTTTCCTGTACTACTCGGTTTATCCACACACTTTGAGGATACTTTGTTTTAAATGTAATATTCAACTCGTTTTTTCAAACAAAATGAACGTTCGTAACAAGTGCGGGGTCGTGGAGGAAATAAGAAATGTTAGAAATAACTTACCGGTAAACACAGATCCCGAGATCATGATCATCAGAGCGGGATAAATGAGAAAGATCATTGTTGGGAGGGAAAATCAGATCCTCGAGTTGGTGCTGATATGAGATTGGTACCTGAGGTCAGAGACTATGAACCAGCACCGAGTTCCAGATCCTGATATCAAACACTCCCGGTAACACCAAGAGTACTTGTGGATAATTCACTTCCCATCCAATCAGAACGTTCCACAATCTCCTCCCACAAGGGGGTGGATCCTGAACGATATGGAGGATGTTTGAACAACCAACAAATAGATATTTACACCACACTCCACTTACACTTGAACACATATAGATTATCATTAATTTCATATCGTATGAATATAAACTTTATCCACAATAATAAAATAATGTACATTAATTTTAACCTGTATTTCTCAAAGAGGAGGAGGAGGAGATTGGGACCATACTCTGTGCAGAGCGTTGGTGCTGCTTCAGCAGTTTCCTTGGCTATTGGGCACAATCCGGGACGGGTCACCACTCCGACACAGTGTACTAGCATGCTGGCACTCATTTTGTTGACCTCGGAAGGATGACATTTCTCAAAGAGGAGTTCTTATTATCTCCATGGTTTCACATTAATCATATTATAAATTTGTGTAATGATGACAAATGGGAGCAAATGACACAGAACCCATCCCAGGTATTAAACAGGTATGTATTTATTTAATACAGAATGAAAAACGGTGACTCGACGATCTCAACGTATGGCCGGCCGTCTGCAAAGTACGGCACAAAGAAAAATACTCAACTAGAAATGGTTGTTACAATCCAGGAATTAAAGTACATATTTCATATAGTTATGACAATCGGAAGTTAACTAGTAAATATAACAGACGTGATATACCATTTATGAGGAAAATGATAGCATGATTCCATCCATCCATTCATTCATCAGTACCATACACTGCACAGTTTCAGTGTTCTCAAAGCAGTCGCTGGGATATTGAGCACAATCGTGAGCACAAACACAGAATACTAGATTTGCTCAATCACCCCAGCAAGCTGGAACTCACTTTGCCAACCTGGATGAAGGATGACAACCTGAGTCAACCCCACCTTAATTGCATTAATTCGAGCAGGACTTGAACTCAGTCACAGGGATCCCAAACCCACCACCTTAACAATTAAGACAACACCAGGTATGGGAATATTATCACGCAGTTTAACATCACAATGTATCAGAAATATTTATGGGAGATACACATCAAGTGAGCATAGAGAACATATACACAGTTTACTGAAGGGGTTCACAAAAATCACATTCTTTCATTACACATCAATTCACTAATTACAGGTATGCAGATCTAAATATCTCATGCCCTAATATAGCAAGTCTGGCATTTAAATCTATTTAGTGAATGAATTAACACAAATATCCGTTATGTGTATATATATATATATATATATATATATATATATATATATATATATATATATATATATATATATATATATATATATACTGTATCAGATTATACCTGACACACACCTGTTTCAAGTACATCGTTAGTTTACATCAACCAGTCCCCAATCCTATCATCAATCAACGTTGTGATTCTGGGACCCAAGAACCTGGGAATCTGAGCACTACCAAGAGCCGTATGTATACCTGCCGCCATTACCACGTGTTTCCAACAAATGAGGAACAGCAACTGATGGTGATCTTTAAATTATGAAGATTGTTTTAACGAGGTATGATTGTACCAGTTATGGGGAACTATCAACCTTGCTGAAGGTTTATTTAATTAACTTTTTACAGATCGTCCATGATTCGGCCCCTCACCTGCTCCTGTCCCTTCATGAAGATCCACCGATTATATATTGACCATAATTGTGGAGTATAATTCCTCAACTCGCAAAGTAGAGAAATGGTTAAAAATTCGTCTTCATTTATTTGTGAATATAAAGATAAAGCACCACCTGTGATATCATATCATTCCGAACCTTTACACAGGTGGATTTAATTCTCCCTTGAATTGAGATGTTCGTTCCAGCGCCAACTAACTTGATTTAAGTGTAAATTGATTTTTTTTTTTTTACCTATTTCGTTGAAACAGCCAACCAGGTGAATTAATTTTGGTCACATGATCGATTACGATATTTAAACTGACGGGTGAACTGAACTGGTGATGAGGTTGATGTTCTTGATGAGATATTTTCTGAGATTGTTAGACCAAAGAGGGCCAGTTAAAATACATAAAGGGAGAAATTAAACATAAACGGTACAGGTAGGAGGGGAAACTACCCCGTGTCACTTGTAAACACAGTGAGCTGTTTCAACACCGTGGAACTGTAATGTAAAGTGAACAAACTCAGTTCTGATGATATCGGTACATTTTCAGATTCCTTTCACCAAAACTGGACAAGCAGTCACAGGATACCTTGATCTTAAAGCACAGTAGTGTGTCAGGAGCATCCACAGTATCGAACAAAAAACAGCAGAGGAGGGAGGAAATGAACAAAGCTCTGTTGTGTGTTTGAAAGTGTTGCAATGTTCCATTTATTTATTTATTTATCTATTTTGAATACGGAAGTTCAAGCCCAAGGAGGAACTAAACGATTGATTGTATCAGCTTCATCAGCAACAGATGGTCGATTAGGGAACATGCAGGTAAATTAAAAAATAGGGCCAATACCCCTGGGCGCTCACCTGGTAGGGAACCACTGATAATGAGGAAACCACTGGTAGTCATGAATGACCCCCAAAATGTGTAACGGAGAATAAAGTAAATACCTATGCATTTTATTTTAAATGTGTGAACAAACTTTGGTGCATCATTGGTGATAAAGGTTGTGGTAAAGTTTAATCGAAGTTGTGGGTGTGGTTTCAGAGAACAAAGGAAATACATATTTTGGGGGGAAAACATCCAGTAGAACCCCGAGATCCCAATTTATTTATTCTGTGAACAAACTTTAGTACATTACGGGTGATGAAGGTGGTGGTAAAGTTTCATCGGAATTGTGGTGTAGTTCCTGAGAAGAAAGCAAATGCATATTTTGGGGGGCAACCCCCCCCGCCCCCATCCACCCCTGTAGCCCACCTCAGACCCCAATTTATTTTTTGTTGTGAACAAACTTTAGTACATCACACGTGTTGAAGGGGGTTGTAAAGTTTCATCAGAATTGTGGTGTATTTTCAGTAAAGAAAGCAAATGAATATTTTGGGTGGCAAATCCCCCACCCCCTTAGACATCCTTAGACCCTGATTTTTTTAATGGTGTGAATAAACTTTTGTACATTACTGGTGATGAATGTTGTGGTAGTTTCATCAGAATTGCATGTGTAGTTTCAGAGAAGAAAGCAAATACCTATTTTGGGGGGCAAACCCGGTAGATACCTTTTGGGCCCGATTTTTTTTTTAATGCCATGAACAAACTTTGGTACATACACGGTGTTGAACGTCGTGGTAAAGTCTCATCAAAATCGTGTAAGTAGTTTCAGAGAAGTTGCAAGTGTTTGTGGACATACGGACGGGCGTACGGACGAACAGACTGACAGACGGATGGACGACATGCCATCCCATAAGCTCCCCGGAACTATGTTCCAGGTGAGCTAAAATTTAAAGCAGAAACACCTTTTTATTTCCTGGTGATTTTGGAAACGAATTTATGGTTTATAAAGAAAATAACTTCAGGGATTTAGATTTCAGATGGATTTAACATAAATCACATTGAGGACAAAGATGTGGGCAGACAATATCGTGCACATTTATTTGAATTACTCAGTCGGACAATGGGCAGACGTATGGGATTTGAATTTGCGTTCTCTCTTCGGCTACAGGATTCAGAAGGGAACTCCTTGAGGTTAACCCAAACTGTGGACCACAAACCTTTTTACCCCATGCTTGTGAAATGAAAAACAGGGTTAAGGAACTGGTTCACTTTGTCTGTCTATCTGTCTGTCTCTGTCTGGATACATCAGTCTATGATAAAGGAACTACTTCACCGCAATTGAATATTATATTTTTGAAAACTGTAGAGCACGAATCTGAATTTGAATCGACGCACAAACTTGCAGTTTAGCAGTACTTTGACTGAATTTGGCTAATTGTACGGAATCTCGTTGCGGTCACACGTCCACAGAGAAGAATAAGGTAATTTTTTTTAGTCTGTCTGCTTTTCTGACAGTCAAACAAAATTTTTAATCATTACAAACAGGAAACTTACCGTTTTTACGGATGTCATGAAGGACACAAACATTATGCACATGTTTAATAAGGTAGTGTCAAAGAGGGTGCAGAAATGGTGGTAAACTTCCGAAAAACAGTTTTTGGGTTTTTTTTCTCGAGCCTTTCAAATCTTTATTTCAACTGAATTATATATTTAAACACTGCAAACCACAAATCTCCTACTTGGCACTTTCAAAAACCTTACATTTAGCACTACTCAGACAACATATTGATACTGTCTAACACTTTGAGGGAAGAGTAATTCTGAGAATCAGCATTCACGCCTTCTCATGCTCTCAGGGCAGAGTAACTGTGTGAGATTCTGCATTCAGACAAATGTGGTGGCACCTTGCGTTGTTTTTGCTCTCAACGTTGGGGAATACGTATTGAGATTCAGACAAAATCACGGCTCATAGAAAATGTATGTTGTGCTCGGAAACAGAAAAGAAGAGTTAAAAAGACTCTTCCCATGTTCCTTTTCTCAAGACTGTGTGGTGTAAGGTGTTCTAGGAACTCTATATTTCCTTTTATTTGAATACTAGCAAATACAACCCATTGCTTCACTGATTAGAATATTAAGGGGGAAGGTAAAAAGGAGGGGAGGGAGAAAGGAGGGAGGGTATGGAGAGGGGAGGGAAGGAGGGAGTGACACCAAGGAGGGGTGGGGGAGTGAGAAAGGAGTGCAAAGGCAGCATGAAAGGAGGGCAACGGAAGGCAGCATGAGAGGGGGGCAAGGGAAGGCAGCATAAAAGGAGGGCAAGAGAGGGCAAGGTAAGGCAATGTGAGGGGGAGGGTCCATCTGGACATAACTACCATCCGGACATAACCAGCGGTCAGACACTTATGGAGATAACCACCATCCGGAGAAAACCACTATCCAGGTGTGTACAGAGAGAACCACCATCTGGATGACAGGTATCTAAGGGGGAGAGAAAAAGAGGGAAGGAGAGAGGAGGTGGAGGAGTGAGGAGGTATGTAGACCGAGGAGGGGTATGGGAGTGAGGAGGGGTGGGGGAGTGAGGAAGGGTGGGGAAGTTAGGAGGGGTGGTGGATGGAGGGCAGCATGAAGGGAGGGAAGAGAAGTTTGAGGGGATGGGAGGGGAAGGCAGCATGAGTGGAGGACAAGGGAAGGAAGCATGTGGAGGGCAAGGTAAGGCAGTATGAGGGGAGGGTCCATCTGGACATAACCACCATCTGGACACCTCTGGAGATAACCACCATCCAGACACATACAGAGATAACACCATCCAGACATAATGACTATCCAGATACATGTGGAGCTAACACCATTCGGATCCGGGCGGAGAGAATCACCATCAAGATATGTGTGGAGATAACAACCATTTGGCACAACCACTGTCCAGATATGGTCAGAGACAGAAAAAGAGAGAGAGAGAGAGACAGAGACAGAGAGTGAGAGAGAGACAGAGACAGAGAGTGAGAGAGAGACAGAGACAGAGAGTGAGAGAGAGACAGAGACAGAGACAGAGACAGAGACAGAGACAGAGATAGTTAGAGAGAGTGAGAGCAGAGACAGAGACAGAGACAGAGATATTAGAGAGAGTGAGAGACAGAGACAGAGACAGAGATAGTTAGAGAGAGTGAGAGACAGAGACAGAGACAGAGACAGAGACAGAGACAGAGATAGTTAGAGAGAGTGAGAGACAGAGACAGAGACAGAGACAGTTAGAGAGAGTGAGAGACAGAGAGAGAGAAGAAGAGAGAGAGAGAGAGAGAGAGAGAGAGAGAGAGAGAGAGAGAGAGAAGAGAGAGAGGAGGTGTGGAGGATGCTGCACTGAATAAGGAGAGGGTGGAGTGAGGATGGGACAGAGGGAGAGGGGTGGGAAGTGGATATAGTTGGGGTAGGGGAGTTAGCAGAGAATATGTTATACTTTATGAACAACACACACACACACACACACACAACACAAACACAGGACACACACTCACAAAGAGAAACATATAACCTTTGTAAAGCACACCGAGTCATATCAAATAACCATTTGCTTTAGAAACAGTCACGAGGACAAAGGAAAGCATGAATGCTCATACCTGCTGAGGTCAAAAAGTCAAAACCTCCAAGATACGGGATGAAATTTGCCACCACGGCGCCCGTAACCAAGCATCCAGGCATACACACATACCTGCAGAGAGCCCTTAAATTACAGATCCATATATACCCATATATGTACCCCTAAATTGTAGCAACTGCCGACTGTAGATCCACATCAGGACAGGAACTGTACCGCCATTAACTGTGGGTTGCTCCGCAAGCTTAAGCACTCAAGCAAGCACTCCAATTAAATGGTTGATAAGGACGGCTGGCTTGGCAAGGAGATAGCTCTGTCAGAATGTCCAAACTATGTCCAAATTGGACAAATTACACTTTTTTTAGGAGTCGGGACTGCTGCTAAGTTCAATTCTGGAAATTAAATTTGGTAGTTATGCTTATTTCAAGAGATTCCCGAGGTTATGGCATGTGCGGAAATGAAATAACACCACAAACGCTGGTGTCTCCGGGCATTTATAAGCATTGCAATGTTGCCAGTTATTTGTAGCAATGGCGAACAGGCATTTGATAATATGAGTGAGGAAATTGAGAAAAAATGTTTATCACAAATAAATCGTTGTGGCCTGTTCCAAGTCATGGCATGGTTGAGTAGACAAAAAACATGGCGGCTCAAACTCCAGCGAGGTAACCCAGGATATGCCTGAAGAGCCCATATAGAATGAGGTGGTTGATGATGGTGCCTGATGAAGGATATAGTTAAATAAGGCCGTTAATTATCTTCAAAATGGGAGTTTTAATTAACCCAAACACCCAATTTTCACTCATGTACTTCCTTGGAGTTCCCTTAAGTATGCACTATGCATGCATAGTTGCAGGCTGCTGGGTTTCATGGTTTTGGAGTTATGGAAGAGACACACACACATTTATTAGTGTAGATTTAATTTCACAAAATCCCTCTGAAATGGATTGAAACCATGGTGTTGTTAATTTTCAAATCTATAAGTTGTTTTAGTGAAACTGCATTCTTTTTGTGGTGTGATGTAATAAGAGCTGTTGATGTGTATTGTTCACGATCTATTCAAATCCTCAAGTAATTTAATCACGTGAGAAAAAAATCTCTCCTTTAACCCAAAATTCCCTTTTCAAGGAAAAAAAAAAATCGGAATCTTCTTCATGTTTACCTGTTAATTGTTTATTAATGTGCAAAGATTCAGAAAATGAAAAAGTAAGAGAAAAGCCCAAAGGTATCGTAAATCATTCAATCACCAGAATATGTAAACATGATTACAAGATATTATTTAATTTACATGATGTAACTAGGCATTTTTACCTGTCACTTCGATGTATTTAATCAAAAGACAGCATTTTGTACTTCACAAACATTCTGCTCTATTCACCCTATCATTTGTCTAAGGTCATCTTCCATCTGCTTGGAAGTCAGCAAACATCACCTTCAGCAGCCAATTTCTTCTTATTATTATTAGCCACAATTATTCCCACGTTCTTACAAGGTTGGCCACAGGGGAAGTTTGGCTCAAGTCTTTTAGGAAACAGCTCGCCAGGACTGACTTTCAACTCAGGTTAAGGCACAAATTTATAATTTGGCTAGGGTGCCAGCAATAGCTCGCCTACTCTTCGTGAAAGACACTGTGGGATCTTTAATGTCTACCATTAAATGCCAGCAGTCAGGACACCCAGTTTAATGATGGCATTTGAAGGTTGAATGTCCAAGATTGCAGTTTATATTTGTGCCAAGATTGGAACCTAGGCGAGACAGCTTTGCGGCGAGTGTGTGCACCTCCAAGCCATCCTTCAACCCTCTTCATCACCCATCCTTGCTGCTTGCATATTGCACTAGAAAAAAAATAATTTCTGCGAAGCTCAGTATTGTTTGCTTTGGTTTTAACCTCCACTTAAAATTCGTAAAATGAAACATTTTGAAAATTTAAAATTATTCTTACTCAGATTTCAACATCACCGTAATGCATATTGTTAAGTTGTTGAAACTTTCTTTATCGATTTTTCATCAATCAGATTGATTCATGTAAATAAAGTCAGTATGATTAGGGAGAATGGTATGCAGAGTTGAGTTTCGTAGAAGAGCTAGAATTCGGACACTGAATGGATCAGGACAGAACACGACAAAAGTTACAGTTCAGACGGGGGGGGGGGGACATCAACAGCAGAGTTGAAGGCCAAGATGGAGGCAGAGCTTGACAAGCAATGGCTGTGGGGAGGAATGAGTGGCAGGAGAAGATACATAAGGTGGAAAATATGAATACAGAAGGAAACTTTCATGGGGAAAACTGGAAATTTAGAAGGATGAGGAATTGGTAGGGGGAGTTAACAAGCTGGGAAAAGATCATGTTTTTGGATTGGAGAGATCTGAGATGATGGTGAAGAGCTGTCTTGACGATGTGGAAGGAAGAATAAGATTGAAGAGAATGTGGAAGATTGAAGAGAATGGTGAAATTCTGTGACAAATATCAAAAGATCAGCATGTTTTCCATTGGGTCAACGTGCATGCTCATGGCGTGTTCCCATTTTTTTAGGTTGGCTTTCCAAACTTGGCTTGACTAGAGAGTCAGAAAAAGCACTTTGAGTCTGGGAGGTTTGTGGTATGGTTCAGACCCTGGCCGGGTCACAGTAAAGCCAAAATTGGTACATACTCCTTGGCACACAAC
The DNA here is from genome assembly GCA_035128595.1 of Eptatretus atami. Classification (NCBI taxonomy): domain Eukaryota; kingdom Metazoa; phylum Chordata; class Myxini; order Myxiniformes; family Myxinidae; genus Eptatretus; species Eptatretus atami. Next base: position 19,684,963 of record CM068965.1, read on the forward strand.
ACAGAGGATGGAGCATGGAACATTTGACATATGCGTAAATGTCAGAGAGAGAGAGAGAGAGAGAGAGAGAGAGAGAGAGAGAGAGAGAGAGAGAGAGAGAGAGAGAGAGAGAGAGAGAGAATCTGGAATGGATATTGTACCCACTGGAGTGAGGTACAGGTTGAGTAAATGAAAGCGGAGATATCACGTGTTAAGACGGAGAGATCTAATTTACAATTGTCTCATACACTTGGGACTCAGAGACGTGGGAAGTCTTTGTCAGCCTCATGTAAGTCTTGTCCTGTCGCATGGATACAAGAGTTTTCAAAAAAGATTATTTTACAATATCTGTGTTTAAACATCAGCACAGTATATGTTTGAATATGCATCAATAGCACATCTTTTATGAGACAGAGTGAACAGTAATTATGGAAGTGAGTTTTTCCCTCCATCACCAGGCACTTTTAAAAATATAGAGAAAAAGAACCACAGAGAAAGTAGAGATAAAATGAGGGTGAGGAGGAAAATGAGGTTGGCAGGACAAAGGACCCAGAGAAGTAAAATGAAAGGGATAATATGGAGCTCCTTTGTCCTATCAACCTCCTTTTTCATCGTTACCTTCATTTTCCCCCTACCATCCTATTCTTTTTCTAATTTTTTTTTTTATCAAAACCCTCTCCCTACACATTTACATATGTACTATGCAATCTACACCCATATTTGTTAAAATGAATATATCATGCACAAAGCTTTGTTAAAATTCTCTTTTATTTTTAAAAAAAAATTTTTTTTTTAAATAAAACTTTATTTTTAAAAATAAAATTATTCACAAGTTAAAATTCACCTTTAGATTACTACCAAGAAAAGTGTGATTATTGAACTCGACGATAAGGTGCAGGTATAAATGCAGGAGATTATGTAAATCCCATTATGGGTTTGATGAATGAAAATGAAGGAGTGAAGAATGTTGGATTGATTTATAGTGTTCAATTGTAATGAAACATTGAATGGGGCTCACCTGCTCTTGGATATTACTTGTCCCTGTACGACCTACTCTTCCTGCATGATAAACAGCAAGATAAATCAGCAATTTGATCATAAAAACAAAATGCAGAAAAAATAATGGATTGGGGAAATTGCTGCGATTGGGGTCACAATGGGTTGGGGAATGTGCTGGGATTGGGTTGGTTGATTGAGCATCTCTTTCTCCTCTAAAATGTCACAAATATCACACAGAATCTCAAAGAGCCTCTCATAACCAAATCCTCCTGCCTGGCTTCTCATGCCGATGTTGTTTCTTACTAAAGGCAGAGGGTGTAGGTAAGTTCCTGGCATCTTAAATCTGGGTGCTCCTGTGCGGGAGGAGCACGTTAGCCATGAATGGCTTTCTGCCGAAGACAGGGCCAACTATGATGTCAAACACGGAGAGGTGGTACTCGTAAGCCTTGATCGGCAATCTGCCTAGGGGAGGGACAACTCTGATGTAAAACCCGGGAAGGTAGTTCTCGTAAGCCTTGATCGGAAATCTGCCTCGGAGGGGAATAACTCTATCCTTGGTCGGCAGTCTATAAAAAATTGGGGGTACAGGCACTATTGGGGATAGAGGCACAAAACGGTTTGCCATGTAGCTTGACTAGCAAACCCCTCCCAGCCCTTTTTGGACTGTGAAGAGACAAACTTCATATATTTGTCTTATTTCAGTGCAAAGTTCTTATTGTTCGATTTCGACGAGTTTTCGTTTGTCGTTACATTTATGTACATTGAACCCTGTGTTAGACAACCTGAGCATGATCACTCTGAAGAGTACAGGTTAAAAACATGCTGCAGATCATGGCCACTGATTTACAGAATCCCGAACTCGATGGTAATGCATTGAGAAGCTGATTAGTGGGTGTAAAATGCCAGGGTAGCTGTACTGCCATGGACATGCATGGACAGTTACTCTTGCATCTGGTTGCTTTCCTGAGGCCACCAGGGTGCCTCTGCTATGGCCAGGGATTCCACTGGGCTCTTGAAGTCTCTCATTTTGGCCTTGAACATGATGTGTAGATTGGTGAATGAATGATCCTTTTTTCCTCGTCTTTCTTCCTCCATATATTGTCATCCTGTTCCATATAATGAAACTCGTTCTCAACCTGCATTTCGAGTCCAGCCACCAAGTGTACCCAAGTTGATGCCACTAAGTATCTACGATTCTAATATCAGGTGGGTTCGTGGAAATTGCTCAGCCATCCAATCCTTCTTGAAACTGAACTTTCCAGATCTGCTCGCTATTTGTGAAACTCCTCTCCACACTGAGGTTTTATCAGAATCTTTTGCAGTGCCTGGCTACATCCTCCACATGCTTGATTTTCCACTTTCTCATGTTTTGTGTATTTATCGTTGAGAGGCAAAGGCCTTTCTACCACATGGCCGTGAAGTCTTTCTTGAGGATACGACACAAGAGCTTATGTGCTTTCCCCTCGCACTTTTGCATTCCACTGGCTAACTATATTTTTTGTATCGCTCTCCATCATTGCCTAATTGTGCCATTTTCGATGATATCACTGACAGTATTCACATGGCGCTGTCTCGACATCCAACTGCTGACATTATGACCTTTGGAGACTTTAATGTTCATCACAAAGAATGGTTAGTTCACTCTCACAGCACAGATGCTTCTGGTGTCAATGCTTTTAACTTTTCTCTGTTGCATGACCTTAATCAGATCATTTCAATCCCGACTCAAATTTCTGATTGAGTCACTGAAAGGTATCTTCTTTATCTATTTTTGTGCTCAAATCCTGGGGATTGCACTGCATAAATTCTCCCCCCTCCAGGAAACTCTAGTCATGTCAACATCGACGTTCAGGTTTCTTACTCCTCGCCATCAACTATTCTTCATCCTGTGCATCGAACCGTCTTCCAATATAGCAAGGCTGACTGAGATGCCTTGTGTTTTTTTCTTGCCGATGTTTATTGAAACTCAATCCTTTGTCACAACCCATCTGAAGCTGCCAAGGAAGTTACTGAGTGGATCCATGTTGGTATGTACCTCTTCATCCCTTCTCGGACCTACCAAGAGAAACCACTCTCAGCCATGGTTCACTCCGGCTGGTTCTGCTGCTATCGCCCATTGCAATCACTTTTTCAATCAGTATCATCATGTTAGCTCGAGTGAGGCACATCACTTGTTCACCTTGTGAGCAACCACAGTAAACGAGTATTGGAGAATGCTAAGCGACAGTTTGCAGAATCTGTTTGTGATTCTATCTCAAATAAATGGATAGGTTCCAGAGATTTTTTAGGAGAATTGCTAATAGTATTCTGAAGCATAATTGATCATCGATTCCTGTCCTCTTCAATAGCCCCGAAGTGTATACTTCTCCGATTGATAAAGTCAACCTCTTCGCTGAGCATTTTGATGCAAACGCCACACTTGAAGATCATGGACACCCATTGCCTATTTGTCACTTCCCATCCTGACACCAAGCTTTCCACTACCATCGTCACACCCAGGAAAGTTGCTAAGATTATTCACAGGCTTCACATCTCAAAATCGACTGGACCAGACTGAATCCCTGCAATTGCTTTGAAGATGTGTTCAACTGAACTGTCTTCTGTTCTCTAAAAATTGTATTTCTTGTGTCTATCTTTTTAAGGTTTCTTTTCAACCTTAAAAAGCGACAAGTCTGTGTTTCCATCCCAGTGGAGGCAGGCTTTTGTAGTCCCTGTCTTTAAAGGCTCGGGTGAAAAATATCATCCTTCTAACTGTGTCATCCTATTAGCTTTCTACCCAGTATATGCAAAGTGTTTGAATCCTTGATGAAAGGACAACTCATCTGGAAACCCACAACCTCCTAACTGATATCCAGTAAGACTTTCGACATTCAAGGTCTACCGGTGATCTTCTATCCCTAATCATTGAACATGTGAAGAGGGCTTTGGATCACCATGGAGAATCCAGGGCTGTTGCTCTCGACATCATGAAGACTTTTGACAAAGTGTGCCACAAGGGCCTAAAATCATATGGCATCTCTGGAAAATTGCTCGATACAATTTTTGACATCCTTGCAAATCATCAAATCAATGTGGTAAGTGAGGGCCAGTCATCCTCTGTCCATAATCTGAACGCTGGTGTTCCTCAGGGGTCTGTATTGGGTCCAATATTATTCTTCTTACATCTCAATGATCTGCCTGATTGTATTATTTCTCAATGAAGCATTTAGGAAGATGACTCAACACTGTATACTATGTATCCAGGAACATTGTCTCCTCCTTCCTGTATCCATGCCAGTTCCACTCTCAGTCAGGACCTAAACTCCGAGAGAATGTTATTAACTGGGAAAAAGACTGGCTTGGTACTTTCAACTAAAAAAATATCGACTTGTTGCCTGTGTCTAGTTAAAGATCACCTTGTTTTCCAATCCTGTCAATGGATTATTCACCCTTACAGGAACTTCCTGTTATCCGTCTGCTTGGATTGGATATCAGCTCAAACCTCAGCTGGAAAAAGTACATCTCTGGTCGAGCTAAAAGAGCATCCCAGTACCTTGGCTGCTTATACCGTGCTCGACGATACCTTCCTCAACCTGCTACACTCCATCTATACAAGGCCATAATATGACCTGTCATCATTTCCTTATTTGGGCTGGTGCTCCAGCATGTCACCTATCTCTCCTTGACAGAATCCATTGACATGCTGCCATTCTCGTGGGACACGAGGTGGCATCATCCCTGGAACCTCTCTCAGTCCACCTCTCTGTTACTTCTTTGAGCCTTTTTAGAGATATTACCATGGAATGCGCGCCGAGGTTCACTCACAGGTTATTCCACCTGAGAATACTTTCAGTCGCTCCACACGTTTGCCAGTTTCTTCCCATCCATACACTCACTCTATCTGTCCTAAGGTATAAGACTATGAGGTATTCTTCTCGGTTTTTTTCCCAGCACTGCATCACTTTGGAACAGTTTACCTCCATTCTGCTTCCCACTCAATCCCAAACTCCCTCAATTCAAGAGAAATGTCAATAAATTTCTCCTTTCTGTTTAATATCTATACTTTCCTTTGTGTGGCCCCCACCTTGAGTGGCTTTTGGCTTTGTGGTCGGCAAAATCTCACAAAAAAAAAATATAAGCAAAAATCACAGCGGCATGAGTTGACAAATAATTTACTATGCAACTCGATTTATTTGATCATCACAAGCCCCAGCTCGTGAACAGAAAACAGGTTTTAATGGATGTGTAAGGCAAACATTTATTGAAGAAGATCCATCAGGATGGTCTCTCCATCATCAAAACGAGGTGCAACGAAAGAAGAAGAAAGAGGGAGTGAAATCATCTTTCATGCTGAGCCAAAGTTAGTTTCCAGACCTGAAATCAAAGGTCATTGCACTCCCTCTGTTTTTCTTTTTCTTTTTCGGCTATCCATCAATTTGAATATTAACTGTCGGATTGGTGCTTCAATCCCAAAATCCACCGTTCTTCAAATCAGGTCAAGCTCATTTGTGTTCCATCTGCAAGCATTAGTTGGTTGATGTTAAAATCCCACAACATCTTTGATGAAGAGTGCAGGAGTTTAAATCACCAGCAACCTGGACAAATTCCAAATTCCTGTTATGACGACCACGAGGAAGGAAAAGGCAATCGTTCCAGTGGAGTCCTTGGAATGCTTTGGAAACAGTGAATCAGCCTTCATTTGGAGAAACAGAGAGAGAACAATTGGGAAGAAGGTCAAGTCACAGAATCAATTGGGAGAAAGAGTCATGGAGTGAAAATAGCTCCAGAAGAGAGAAAATAACTAAAGAGGAGTGAAGAGTACATTGGAAGGAAACAAGACATGAACACCAAACATCCTTTGGGGAAAACAACAAACAGGAACACGAGCAATAAAGGAGTTTCATTAAGGGGGTTGATTTGCTTTCACCAAAACTCACACCTACAGGAGTACAGGGACGTAAAAAGCTCATGAAAGGTACATTCTCGGCTCCTTCGAAAATTTTCTTTCTGTTTTTGTCATTTGCTGCGTTTAACCAATGAAGAAGGAGTTTTTGTTTATACTGTTATGAGAATGTGAGTTTTTGAATTGTTCATCATTTGATCAGATTTTTGGTGATGCATATTTTCGAGTGACGGGTCTGGCTACTGCTGATCCTCTGAGCCGAATGTCTAAGCCCCGGTTGCATATAGCATACTCAAGTGAAGATTTGAGAATTTCCTTTAGTATTTCCTGAAGTTCTCAACAATCCTCTTGAAAAAGTCCTTTCATTCAAGCTTCTGGATCTCACTATCTGTCATGATCTTTCCTGGGAAAGCCACATTTCCAAGGTGGCCTCCAAAGCCAGTGGACTTGGCATCCTCCATTGTTCAAAGTTAATCCTTGGCCCACCTGAGCTCCTGACCACTTACAAAGCTTTCGTCCACAGCCTGATGGAGTACTGCTCTCCCTTCAGGGTTGGTGCTCCTGCCTCTCACCTTTCTCGGCTTCACGCTGTGGAAACTAGGGCATTTAGGATCTTTGGTATCTCCTACGATGAGGATTGATGTTTGGGTCTCGCTCCGCCCCCCCCTCCCCCCCCCCCTCCTCTGTCTGAGATATGTCCCCCACATATTCCTGCAGGGTGCTCAAGGTTTGCCAACAACCCCTTTCTGGTAAAACTACCAAAATCAAGAATCACTGCTCACCTTCACTGTTTCATTCCTCGTTTTTCCCACCTTTGGAACAAACTCCCGCTTGTTCCAAATGTGGGGAAAACGAGGAATGGAACAGTAAAGGTGAGCAGTGATTTTTTTCTTAGTATGCATCTTTTTTCTTAGTATCTTAGTGATTTTTTTCTTTTTTCTTGGTATAATTTTTTCTAAGTTTTCTTAGTATGCATGCAAAGTTTCAGGCTGCTAGGTTTTATAGATTTGGAGTTATGGAGGAGACACACTGACACAGTGACACACATACACACACACACACACACACCATTTATTAGTTTTGTCTAGAAAAAATAAATTATATGAGGGTGGATAGCATCCCCCATCTCAATCTCCTCATGTCCCACCAAAATATATTTTATCACTGTCCCCAAACCTGCCATGCTGTCTTTATTATATTATATATGTGCTGTTTTGTCACCCTACTTCCTCCAGCATGCTGATAGTCTGTTGCACCTCAAACTTTTGTCTCCTATCTCTTCCATGAGTCTCAACCGATCCATTAGTGTGCTTCATTTGGGGTTGTCCAGGTGTTGAGTCCCTACCATTTGGGGTGGTATTGAATTTCAATGAAAGGAACGTGAGCTTAAAAAGAGATGGGATTAATGAGGTTTGCTTTGAAGCAATTATAGGAAACCATCAACTTTGGCCAAGTTTCTAATTGACATTTTAGGGATTATTCACCGGGTTAATTGTAAATGATCTCCATTTGACATGATCGAGTTACCATGTTCATTATTTGTACCTTCATTTATCCTCAGTGGATATCACGGCTTCTCTTGAAGGAAAAGGTGAAGTTGTTGTGGTTTATATTTGTTACATCTTGTTTGCCTCTTTTTTTTCCATTGCTGACATGAAACTTCAATTTTATTTATTTTCTCTTCCCTGTATTTCCGAGAAAATCATTGCCAAATAACTAAGAGTTTGTGTGCATGGTACATCTAGTTGCAGTTTTAAACTGGTGTTAAAGGGTTTATGTTGATGAAGAAAATATCAGGTAAATGTCACATAAACGGTTATCTGACAGCATGGTTGTGTTAAACGCAGACAGCACAGTTGGCATACAATAGGCAGCCCAGCTTTTCCTAATTGTGTGTGTCGACACTGTCAGTTCCGGTCCGACAACGCCATGGTCTGTGTTGTAAGTTTAAAAAAAGATCAGATGTATCCACAAACAGCTGCACAGAACAGATTGATCATGGATTAATTACTTTTGTGTAATAACCTGTCCAACAACAGCAATAATTAAATAAGTTTGTTTATTTTAATAACTGGTTTAGCATCCATATACAAACAGCAAACATTTAAACAAGTTACATTTCACGCTTCTTGTTAGTAAAACAATTTAATATTGTAACAAAAAGAACACTTGTGGGTCGACTTTGCGTGATCCTCAGAACACCAGATGAAGAACATTCGGACAATTTGGCAACAAACGTGAAGTGATCTATTATGTTGATAAACTTCATTTGCGATATCTCAACATGAGGAATAAGTTCATATTTCACACTCAAAGCCTGTGAAATGTGATCCACACTGATCTTGAAATTATACAAATATAGTGACGTCAATGGTTAAAAGGGTTAAAAAGAAACAGGGGTTTTAGACACCTGCAATTTAATCGGTGGATGGAGGTTATGTTTTCATCCCTGTCTGTTTATTTGTCTGTCTGTCTTTGAACAGGATATCTCAGGTTATGGACAGATTTGGTGGACAGGTTGGGTGTGTGCCAAGAACAAATTGATTGGATTTTGGTGAAGATCTGGATCCAGATATTAGAATTTTCAGTGATTCTTCACCATTGAGTGAAAGGGCTTAAAGCAATATATTGCCTGATACTTCAAAAAGTTGTGGACAGATTCAGTGAAATTTGGTCAACAAGTTGGGTTTATGACAAGGAAGAATTGATTTCATGTTAGTGAAGATCCAGATCTGACAATTTTTAAGTTATATTTTTGATTTAATCATATGCAGCAAGTGACTTCTTTGCTGGATCATTTTTGGGGTGCGCAGCCATGCCACTGATGCAATGCCCCCTATTACCAACAAGTGGAAGTCCATGCATTGCGTGTCGAGCCATTGTGTGTTTATGATGCAACATAGATGACGAAACAGAATCTGTATCTAAGACAAGGTTTTGATTAATTAGTGTTGTGGGATTAAGATCACAGAGTAAGTGACATGTAATGCAGGATAACAACATCAAATTCAATGGTTTTTTTTTTTTAATTAAATGCTACTGACTTTAATTATACATAAAAGCAAATGTGTTCAAATACAATCATTCCAGTCATACTTTATACATTTTATTATAAATTAAAAAAATACCGCGGCATCCCCATACTTAGTCGTATCTAACGATCGACACGCAACAAAACAAAAGTTCCAGAATTCACTGAACATTAAACTTATGAAGAAACTTTTCTTTTTTTTTTAAACTGACGAGAAAATGGCGCTGGCCTGGGTTAGGCTCAGAGTCCGGCGCTTAGCGCCCTCACCGCGGCGCCCTTTGCACTCCTCATCGCTCTTCTTTTGTTTCTCTCTTCGTTATAATAGCTTTCCTTCTTGCAACTCTCTCAACCTCTGCTCTCCCTTTTTCTTACTCGTCAATGAGACGATCAGGCCTCATAAATATTCCGGCCTACAAGGCCTGACAAAACAACAAGATGGCGGCTTGTAAGACAAATCGTACGTTCTGACGACATTACGTACACGTCTCAGAGAAGGTGTGAAAGCAAAAAATTACTTCATCGCGTAATTTGATCCGGGATATCACAAACGTAATATGATGGAACATAGATGCGAAAACAGGAATCCGTATCTTAGACAAGGTTTTGACAAAATAGTGTGTGGGATTAATTAAGATCAGAGAGTGAGTGGCATGTGAGTGAGTCGAACATAGATGCGACGTAACGCTGTGACGTAGGGTAGACGGACAATGAAAAGGAGAGTGTGACGTAGGGTAGACAGACAGGACACCAAAATTTTGCCCTCATCCCAGTGCTTAGTAGATACTCGAACACGCAATTAGCTGGTACTCATTTTTGCCAACCTCAGATGGATGACAAGCTGTCAACCTACCTGATGTTAATTCATCAGTGTGACAGGGACTTGAACTCAAGACACTAAGATATTTAGCTCACCACCTTAACCTTTAAGCCAACACCAAGCTTTTCTTTTTTGTTATTCTTCACTGTTGAGAGATGGGGCCAAAAACGATACATAGCATGATATCTCAAAAAGTTGGGGATGGGTTCTGACAAAACTTGGTGGATGAGTTGGGAAAGTGACAAGAACAAGTCGATTAAATTTTAGTTCAGGTCCCGATTCAGATCTGGCCTATCAGTGGGGTACAAAACGTAAAATGTTCAGCTTGGTGGAGGTATACGCTCTACCGAGTGCTCTTCTAGTTTTTATTGTTTTTATGAGTTCTCTACCTTTGATTTGATAATTATTGATTCAAAATCCTACATGTTTATTGATCATTTACCTAATCACCATCCCCTTACATTCATCATTTTTTTTTACTTAACATAACTAATTATAATGTGAAGGTGAAGAAAAAGGCCACATCATATTCATTCAGGATGACCTCCTTTCATGAAGGAAGGAGAATGGTTAAAAAAAAAAAGAGGGTATATCAATCGGGTCTTTAACTTCTGAAGGTTATAGGTTGTTTGGTAAAACAGAGAGAGGCAGTTGAAAGCAGAGTATTATGGTATGAGTAAAGAAAGAGGAAGGACATTTATTGGTTCTGTCGAAATGTAGGTTCACACAATAAGAATGGATAGCTGATGACTGGTCAGTGGAATGAGGAACTACAGCAACCTCTTGATTTCCACCATAGTTGTGTTCTTGAAGATAGTCGTGCAAATTAAAACTAATTTCCCCACAATAACTAATTTAAGAGGTGGAGTTTAGGGGGAGTGCTGCCTCAACCCACATTGTATTGTCCTATTTCTACTATTACAGTGGTTTATTTCATTTAAATTAAAATGTTTATTATATAAACAATGAAAATTTGTGAAAAAATTCAGCCCTGTTGCATTTAAGAAATTCTAACAATTAAATATAGAAAATGAAAGAAAGGGGATGTTAACACTACATTTGCTACTGCTGCTGATGTCTCGTTGTTTCTGGAAGTGGTGGAGGGGAATGGAGTTGAGGAGCTATAGAGGAGGGGGGATCATCTGGGTCAGATGAGCTTGGTGAAGATGGTGACAAAGATGGTGTTGTTGATGATGGTGACAGGGGTTGAATTGGAGAGGGTATGAGATACGGTTTAGCACTTTGACCACTAGATGTTGAGGGCTCACTGACATCGTCCTTTGGATGTTCTTACCTTCTTCTTTTTTGAAAAAAGGTAAACAGTCATCTGAGCTGCCTCAATTCCCTCTTCTTTTTTAATTAACTTGTAGCAGCTGAGGTCTGCTTGGACATTATGGGCCACTCTTGAGCTGCCTTCCATGTTGGGGTCATCTTCGTCGAAGACTGCGAGACCCATATCGATGCAGCAGAAAGTCTCTACCATGCTCTTTCTAGTGAGAATATGTCGTGGCTCAATCTCATCACTTTCTTTTTCTGACTCCTCCACCTGGTGTTCCTCCTCCAGCAGTCAAAGGTCCTCATTTGAGAGCTCCTCCTGGTATGAGTATAGCAACTCCTCCACATCACCCTCCTCCAACTCATCAAAGGTGACAGTCTTGGCCATTTCTATGATGTTATGTCGTGTTTTTGACATGTCATTATTCACGGTGAATCTCTTGAAGCCATGAACAAATTGAGGGAAAAGTTTCCCCCATACACCATTCATACAGGAACGGGTGACTTCCTTCCAAGACTCCTCAACATTACATCGAGTATACTTTATTGTAAAGGACTTCCAGAGTTCATTTGCAGTCATCTGATTATTATCAGTTGATTTCACCAGGTTTGCAAATGTTCATCAGAGATAACATGCGTTGAATGTAGAAATCAGTCCCTGGACAACTGGTTGAATTAGAGATGTCATGCTGGGTGGAAGAACACCACCTTAATGTTTTCATTAAGGTCCTGCAAGGATGGTCGATGACCTGAGGCATTACTGAAGAGGATGAGAATTTTGAAGCTCAAATTCTCCTTCTCACAGTATTCCTTCAACTCAGTAGGAAGCTGTGATCTAAAATATTCACAAAACATTTTACCTGTTAACCAGCCCTTGGCATTTGAATACCAATAAACAGGCAAACATTTCTTAACATATCCATTCAGAGCCCTGGGATTATCTGAATGGAAAACCATTAACGGTTTCAATTTACAATCTTCAACGTTACATCCCAAAAGCAGTGTGAAACAATCTTTCGCTGCTTTCAATCCAGGTACGGTCTTCCCTTCATGGGAAATGCACGTCCTACATTGCATCCTCTTCCAAAATCGGCCTGTCTCATCAATATTGAAAATTTGTTTTTGAGAATATCCACCTCCCTCAATGATGGCCTTGAGAAACGCAGGAAACTTCTCAGCGGCAACGGTGTCGGCGACAGCAGCCTTTCCGTTCATTTTTATGTTGTGATAGTTGTAATGCTTCCGGACGTTTGAAAACCACCCAGAACTCACGTAAAATGGCTTCACTTCACCTTCATCATTTATTAAGTCTTCATAAATGCTTCTGGCCTTTGCTTGTATCACAAGGATGCTGACTGGCACATTATCCTGGTTTTGATGTTCAATCCATGTGCTGAGCATCCGTTCCATTTTTTTCCATAATGTAACTTCTAGCACACAATGTCTTTGTCGCACTCAGTGATGTTCCACATTTAGAACTTTCTTTTATCTTTTCCGCACTGTTTCTTATTGTTCGCAATGTGGACTCACTAAGGCCTAATGCACGCTTCATATCAGCTGTACCTCTTTCAGATCACCTCTTTCATACCGCCCTAAAACATCCATTGTTACTTCAATCGTGATGGCCTTTCTCTGTTTTTTGCTCACACTCCTAACCTTGCTTCTCCACGGAAGATGTCCAGTCATAATTGCAAGGGTTATGCTTACTGTTGCAGCACAATTTGCATGCATGACGCTAAAATGGAGGGTTTCCAGAAACTGGGGGAGAGGGAAGGTGATTGAGAGGGAAGGCAATCAATCTAGCCAATCCAGGTGTTATTGCGAACATGTTTTCATGTTGGTCAGTGCGAAAATTTAACCACAGCATTACTCACATGCTCGAGTCGTGCAATTTGAATAGACATGAACATAAATTTTAAAAATGGTAGAAATGACAGGCGCACACCATTATAAAAACTCTCAAACAAAACACGTGTTAAAAGCAAGCTTTCTGTATTATGTATATATGTTGACGCAGACGAGAGAAACTGAAAATGAAAATTCTGCAGAACGGCCATGGGAATGACAATAGAAGAAGAATAGAGAGAAAACGGCTCTAAAGGGGCTGTCACACCTTGACGTTTTAGCCAGCGTATGCCGACGTATGAAAAATTTGGCAAATACACTGGCACACGTCGAATATGTTATGGGTAAGTTTTGTATACGTTAAGAGCACGCTAAAGCACGCTGAAGCACGCTGGCATACGTCGTAGTACGCCGAGCTCGTCGACAAATTTTGGGCATGCTCAAAATTTGTCGACGTATGCCAGCGTATGACTCACACGTTCCGCATATGCTGGCCATAAGTTGTAGGCACGTTACGCGGTCATTGACACACGTCGACACACATTACTTGTAAGTTACTCATAAGTCGAAATATGTCGAGGTAATGTTTAGCGTACCCGAAACTTATTTCTAACCTATGAGTAACGTGCTTTGAACCTATGTGTAACGTATCTCCAACGCATATTGATGTATGTAGACGTATTTGACGTCTTCCGGACGACCACAGAACTTACTGAACGTGTTTCTAACTTACAGCTACCGTATAATGGCGTATTGGCAGCGTTTAGGGGAATTGGTATATAAAAATGGGGTTCACAGGAGGAACCCGTCAGTGTTCCAGACTCCATGGTGAGCAGATGTCCATGTCATCCGAGAGATGGAGGATCCGGCAAGGCTGAGACGACAATCATCAACATGCATTCATTATTCAGCATACAGGTATGTGAGAAAGTGTGGAGAGCCCTGATAAAGAATAACTGAAGCAGTGCTGTAAATATGGAATGAATGGTACTTACAGGATTCTGCAGAGGTGAAGTTCCTGAAATAAATCACAGCAGTTAATCACAAATCAAACTCGATAAATGATTACAATTGACATTGTCACACACGATATTTATCTCTGTTTAAAGCACGATATTAAAATCTAACATAATATCATTCGCTTGCGGACTTCAAATATCTCACGGGGAGTTTTGAAGATAATCCGCCATTGTGTGTCTGAGACAAATTCCACATTACACTGCTCGGAAGGGAATGGAAACCCACCCAGAGTGTTTCTCGCTAGGCATGAGACTTGATCAGAAAAAAACCCTTTGAAGGGGGTCAGAGGGGTCAGGTGGGGTGATGACTTGGAGGATAAAAGAATAATGATAATTATCCTTGTGCAATAAATAATGTCAATTCGGAATTCAACAGTGAAAATGACATTTTAAAGGTCTGGGTGATCCTGAGTGATGGTGGTAATAACAATCACCACAATTAGCCATAAAATTAGGTGAAGACCAAAGAAGGTAACTGACACTTTCATCCTGGAATAGAAAACTAAATTTGTGAAAATTTATCTCCTTTACAGTTCGTGAGTTACAGGTGAAACAGTTATGGTTTGGAAAAGGAACTTGGTGTTGATGGTTGGTGTCCAACTAAACACAGGTGGCAAGAAGATAATGACGTCAATCTGGAAACATCAACACGAAATGTTCTCATCATCGACTGATTGATTGTTTGATTTGTGTTTGATTATTTTATAACAGAGATGATCAAAACAAATTCACAACAACCGTTTCATAATCGTCCAGACGAGTTGTCAAAACAGGCGATAGAATATTGATGAACCCAGCGCAAACTTAATGTGTGACTTAATAGAGGGTTCTTTTACTCGGGAAGGTGGGGGTGGGGATTGCGGTGGTGGTGAAGAGAAGGGAAGTGGGGATGTAGCGGAGGAAGGGATGAAGTATTTGCTGGACTTGCTTTCATAACCTAAGGAGATGTAACATAATATTATAGAAATGACAAGTTAAAGTATGATATGACATATAAATGATGTGATGTGATATGCACAATATGATATGCTTTGACATAATATATATGTAACAGAATGAACTATAATAGTTAAAAAAAACGTGCAGATTTGTCATGAAAAATGTGGATTCAGATCTTTCTTTCACCTTGGTTTTTGTATTTCTTCTTGGAGATAAAGAATCCAACAGTGAGAAGAATAAGAAGAACAAGGCAGAGGAGAGTTGACCAGAGAACCAGAGTCCAGGAGACCTTTTGTGGATTTTGTTCGAAGTACACAAACTTGTGATCCGCTCCATGTTTGTTCTGTACCAGGCACTTGTACTTCCCTTCACGCAGTTCGTTTGTGATGATCAAACGACTTTTGATATATTGTGTTTTGTTTTGATACATTTTATCAACTAGCATTTGGCTTGCATTCAGAAGGAGTCCTTGAGGGTTCCACCAGGTGATGTTTGGTTCCGGCTTGGCCTCGACCTCACAGAACAGCTTCCAGGAGTTGCTGGAGTTCGCGAACTCGCTCGAGATGTTCAGGATCTTTGGGCGCACTGTGGGATCACATGATCAGGTTTGTACATCATACACTGTGGTACACGATATATACACTTACCATGACATGCAACACCATATAATAAAGAAAGGAATATTATTTCAAATTTGATTGTCATATGATATTGTTATGGTTATGGAAAAGCAGGCCCCTGGGGAGTTTCATCCACCGCGGAAGAAACCCTTTGTTATGGATATTTCATGAGTATGTGTACCAGGTCAGGTGCAATTATCAGTGATCCGTTGGCTTTAGGGTCGGAGGGTGAGTGGCGTTTCCAAGAAAACCCCTCATTCACCCCGGCGAGCTCGCTCCGAAACTGATAACAATATCATATTTATTTTATTTAAAATAACATAGAAACTCCTGACCACAGACAAAGTTTTCATCCACAGCCTCATGGAGTACTGCTCTCCTCTCTGGGCTGGTGCTCCCGCCTCTCACCTTTCTCGGCTTCAGGCTGTGGAAACCAAGGCATTTAGGATCATTGGTATCTCCCGCGAAGAGGCTGAGTCTTTGGGTCTCTCACTCTCTCACCACAGGCAGGTCGCTGGTCATTCTATCTTGTACAGTCTCCTCTCCAGACTCCCCCACCCCTTGCTCTGCCTGTGATATGTCAGCCCCATATTTCCGGAGGGCACTCAAGGTCTGCCAGCAAACCTCTTCTGGTAAAACTACCAAAATCACGAATCACTGCTCACCTTCACTCTTTCATTCCTCTTCTTTTCCACCTTTGGAATAAACTCCCTCACTCTCTTTAATCCCATTCTTCCCTCCAGGTCTCAAAACTGCTGTTCACCACCATCTCTTATCTCCTCCCCCCCCCCCATCCAAAACTTCGATCTTTTCTACCCCCGCTAATCCACCCCAAACCCACCTCCTTCACATTCCCCGCTTTCCTTCCTGAAAGTCCCTGTCGTGTAAGGTCCTGAAAGTCCCTGTGGTGTTCATCTTGTTTACCCCATGTTGCCCGCCCCATCCCTCTCCCTTTCACAGATTCCCTAATGTCACTGTTCCCACTGTTTTTTCCTTCCCTCTCCCACCCCTCCTATCTCTTGCCCCCCTCGTTGTGTGTTGTGTGCTAGCTCTCATACGAGCCTCGCAATGTATACAAAAAAAAAAAAAACGTTTATCTCTGATAGTTTCTCCCTCTTGCATCGTGTAATCGCCATTTTCATTATTTTTATACATCCTCAACACCTCACATTTCGTTCTGTTAAAGTGTATCTGCCAATCATTTTCCCGATCCATTAAAGTATCCAGATCTTCCTGTATCTGATCACCCCACTATCGGCTATCTACCTTCCCTCCAAGCTTTGTGTTATCCACAAATTTGGAAAACAAACTCTTCACCACACTGTCCAAATCATTGATGTAAATTAGGAAGAAGAAGAAAGTGTTTTTATCAAGGTTCTATGTCGGTGGAAATGGTAAAATGTATATAAATAAATAATGGTTCCTGAAATGCATTTATAATCCTGGATTATTATCTTCCTCTTTTTTTAATTCCAGAAATTTCAAATTGGTTCCAATCCCAAAATAACTTCCCGTGCCCTCATCGAAGAGCCTTTTATTTGGAACCTTATCAAATTCCTTGTGAAAATCTACATGATCTACATCAACTACACTTAACTCAACTACCCAATCAGAGATTGCCGAAGAGAACTTCAATAAATTAATTAAACATGACCTCCCTTTGGTAAATCCGTGTTTATTATCTTTATTGTTAATATTTGTATAAATGGTTCCACATCCAATCCCTAATTAACCTCTCCAACCTCTTCCCGACATTGAAGATAAACTAACGAGTCTTGTTCGTGTCTCTGATTCCTCTCCTGATCATTTTATTAAATAAAGATGTAATATTTACAACTCCACAATCCTCTGGTACCTGTGCTCACTGTTCTAGTCCATGGCCCAGGCATATATCGGACCATCTGAGGAAACCAAACTTTAGGGCTACTAAGTTATTGGTAGGGACTATATGATTATTTCAATATGTGATAACCGTTCCAGAAGAGCAGCTTAGTGTATATTTTGCATTTTTACATTTTACCATTCTGAGATATTGACGTTTTGGGGGAAGATCAAAAAGAAAAAACAAAAACCAAGGACCACTGGGAGGAAGTGGCAGAGCTGAAGTCCACGCAGGAGGAAGCAGACACCCGAATTCTTCCTGCATGCAGCAGAGGCTGGTACAAGGCTGTGGTGATCACTGCCGAAGAACAGATGTCCTCGTGCTGTGTCTTGCCTTCATTAAGGACATCCATGCCCCGTGTATCAGAAGTGTGGTACGCAAACCCGCACACGGTTCCTAGACATTGACAAGCTTGCTAGATCGATGAGAGACAGTGTCTGTGATGCCCTGGTTGGACTGCACGTGTTCTCCGGTTGATACAGTCAGTGCCTTTGCAGGCCGGAAAGATGGGCGCCTTGAAGCAAATGAAGTCGGATAAGACCTACCAAGAGGCCTTCAGTCAGCTCGGTCATTCATGGGAAGTATCCACGAGCTCTTTCAGAAGCTGACAGAGGTCACCTGCACATGTACGTGCCGTCTACCAACACCACGAAAGTCAATGAACTCCGCCATCAACTCTTCTGTGCCAGACGGGGAGAGATAGAGTCCAGTCAGCTTCCACCATGTGAAGACTGCCTCTTCATGCACGTCCTCCGTGCAAACTACCAGGCTGCTATTTGGAGGCGCTGTCTGCAATGCCAACCCTATGTTCCAAGTCCCAAGGGTTGTGGATGGACCACTGATGATGACGGGAAGCTGGCCATCGAGTGGATGCAGGGTTCTCCAGCACCGGATGCAGTGTTGCAACTGCTTTCCTGCAAGTGTGGACGGTCGTGCAAACTCCCAGACTGCACGTGCCTTGCCAATAGCCTGAAGTGCACTGACATGTGCAAGTTGCGAACCTGCAGCAACCAGCCCGCTGATGTCGAGGAAGAGGTTGTAGACCTCGAGGACTCTGATGCTGATAACAGTGATGAAGACTAGACTACTGATCCATGGTGTGAATGTTTTGCACAATCACAAGGACAATCATGGCTACAAATCTGCATGAGTAAAACATAGTACATAAACATGCCACAGTAGCGTGGTGAAATTTGGGTTATCCGTAAATTTCACATTTTGGACGCTTGTTGGAACTAGGGTAGGGAAGGACAATTCCTTTAACTGTGGTAAAAACTTGTAAAATGTTCATAAATGTTTTTCTCATACAACATGTGCATGTTGTAGGCTACTGCGGTTCAGTAGCACTACCCAGGGAACTTGTATGACAATATTATAAATTAAAATGTACTGAAAATCACTAATCAGCAACATTTTGATAGGCCCTATTGTTCGCCCCTTTCTGCCATAAAACAAATTCTGCCTTCAGGAATGACAGAAAGGATTATTCGGATGGTATAAATAAAGCATTTCAGACATGTATTTGTGGTTTGCAGTTCATTCTAGCCCATGTGGAAACAGCAATTGCATCATTAGTGAATGTTTTTGAGTTTGCCTTTTCGCTTTCATTATGCGGAGGGTGGTACATTCCAGAGATGATAACTACCAATAAGCTGCTAGTCTGCAATGTGTTATCACATCAAAATATGATCTATATATATATATATATACACCAATTCAAAAATCATAACTAGGATTGGTTTCCTGAGATGGTACCGCCAAGTGGAATTTCTGGCCTGGGCCCATGGACTATTCATGTTCACATTATAAACATTTTCATGATTATTCATTATTTTACAATCTAAACGATAATCATCCATATTGTGATTATAATGTGAAACATTCTTTGTGAACTACCATCGACCTGAAGATTTGTTTTTCCCTTCCCTGATGAAAATCCATCTTTT
Source organism: Eptatretus atami (assembly GCA_035128595.1). NCBI lineage: Eukaryota > Metazoa > Chordata > Myxini > Myxiniformes > Myxinidae > Eptatretus > Eptatretus atami. The sequence goes on from CM068965.1 coordinate 19,704,197, forward strand.
TTTCCATTTGATTTTATCCATTCAAACCGACACAGGTACCGTCCCTGATCCTCCATCCTCAGGTGTGTGATCCTCACCGTCCCATCGCCTGAACTTGGTTACCTACAGGTTCGATCCTCCCTTTGAAATCTTCTCTTGGCTCGTTTGATGAACTGTTATAAACTACATTTTTTGGGGGGTTTCCTTTTGTCCTTTTATTTTTGACGAACAACAAACGTAGATCTTTGAGGATGTTTAGTTTACTGTGATTAAACTGACAGGGAAGAATCACATCTTCGCCCTGCACACCGATCACCTCGTATTGTACACTACATTATATATTAATACGCTTAGCCATATTTTGTGGACGTATTCAATTGTGGATATATTGACGTCCTCACGAACCCTCAATTCAGAAACTTCACGCGGAGCGCAGTTTTGGCTCGTTCTGATTATTCTGGATAATCAGCTCTCTCATCTGTCCATGGTTTCACATTAAACTTTTTCTAAACTTGTACAGGAGCTTGGACATGGATCACGTGGATGACACAGACATAAGGAGACATCAATGTACATTTACATGTTTGCAAGGACATGATTAGGGAATGACAAACACACATACAGTACTTGAGTACCGACAGCATGAGTCAGGGTAGAGATTGGAAAATGAACAACTCAAACCCTCTCAACTTAGCTTGTTATCTTCCACACCTTCTCAAGTCTCAGATTCTGTGCACTTTCAATCCTTTGTCTCATTTTTAGCTTACCTGGACTTTAGATCGCTTTTGCGATCGAAGCAGTGTCCAAAGGTGAGCGAGTCAATGAGCCAGTCAGTGAGTCTCGCTTGAACCAAACACACGATTTTGATGAAACTTGGCCACAAGCTTCATATATGATGCCTAACGAATGTGTATTGAAGCATCAAAATGTACGCCATTGAAGGGGTCTACATGGGGGTTTTTGACCCCCCCCCCCCCCCCACCCAAAAAAGGTATTTCCTTTCTTCTCCAAAACTACACTCACGATTTTGATGAAACTTGACCACAACCTTCATCACGAATGTCTTACCAAAGTGTATCGACCGCATCAAAATGAGTGCTCATTAAGGGGGTCTATGGGAAGGGGAGTTTGACCCCCCAAAATAGGTATTTGCTCTCTTCTCAGAAAATACACACACGATTTCGGTGAAACGTGACCACAACATTCTTCACTAGTTATGTACCAACGTGTATTGCCTGCATCAAAATATATGCTACTTAAGTGAGTCTTCGGCTGGGGGAGCGAGAAGGTTCTCAACCCCAAAAATAGTTATTTGCTCTCTTCCCTGAACTACACAAATAATTTCAATGAAACTTAACCACAACCTTCATCACCCTTGATGTACCAAAGTTTGTTCACGGCATTAAAAAAAATTCAGGGTCTGAGTGGGTCTGCAGTGGGTTTGAGTGACTATTTCTCCTGTAGTGGGGCAACTTAGCATAACAATTGTGCATTTTCTGAGGAAAGCTCCAAATTTGGCAAACTAGTAGCCTATCATATTATGAACAGATCTGGATATTGGGCCATCTCAAATTCAGCCGCTGATGGCTGTGGCAGCTATTTTCCACTGCCACCAAAAATTTGAGATGGGCCAATATACAGATCTGTTCATAATATGATAGGCTACTAGTTTGCCAAATTTGGTGCTTTCCTCACAAAATGCACAATTGTTATGCTATATTTAGCTAAGTTGCCCCACTACTGATCCAGATGAACATCAGGACAGCCAGTCGTATTATTTAATCATCTTCGTCTGTCTCTCTCACCAACGACTTTTTCTTCTTGTCCCTTAATTATCCTGCTGCACGTTATTCATTTTACTATCTGTGATGTTTTGTTTCCTTGACCTTCGTCCATCTGTACCTCACACCCTTCTGATGACCCACTGCCCTCCAACGTTTGTCCTACAGCTCTTTCATGACCTCAACATTTGAATTATAAAAAATGCTTAAGGTTTGTCCAGGTGCTGAGTTCCCCTCATTTGGATTGTGAATGAATTTTAAATAAGAACATATTTAAATTAAGAAGATGGGGTTAATGATGTGTGATTGTACCAGTTACGGGAAACCATCAACCTTGCCGAAGATTTATTGAATTAAACTTTTATGGGTCCTCCCCTGCTCCGATCCCTTCCTACCGATCCCTTCCACCAGACATCCTATCACTCCACACAAGTTTATTTAATTGTCCCTTAAATTACGATATTCGTTCCAGCATCAAATAACTTGATTAAAGTGTCAATTAATTAAATAAATAAAACCCTGTTTAGTTTAATCAGTCAACCAGATGAATGAATTTTGGTCACATGATCGATTACGATATTTAAACTGACAGCGTGAACTGAAACTGGTGATGAGGTCGATGTTCTTGATGAGATATTTTCTGAGATTGTTACACCAACGAGGGCCAGTTAAAATACATAAAGGGGGAAATTAAACAAAAACGGTGCAGGTAGGAGGGGAAACTACCCCGTGTCACTTGTAAACACAGTGAGCTGTTTCAACACCGTGGAACTGTAATGTAAAGTGAACAAACTCAGTTCTGATGATATCGGTACATTTTCAGATTCCTTTCACCAAAACTGGACAAGCAGTCACAGGATACCTTGATCTTAAAGCACATTAGTGTGTCAGGACCATCCACAGTATCGAAAAAAACAGCAGAGGAAGAAGGAACTTGTTTGTCAGTGTTGCATTGTTTTATTTATTTATTTATTTATCTATTTTTAATGCAGAAGTTCAGGCTCAAGGAGGAACTAAACGACTGATTACACCAACCAGGTTAATCCCCATCAGATGTTCGATTGGGGAACATGTAAGTAAATTAAAAAATTGGAGCAGACATACCTTTATATTTATGTGTGATTTCGTTAAGAAACTAATTCGTGGTTTATTAATGAAATAACTTCTGGGGTTCAGATTTGAGATGTGTTTGACAATATGGAACTTGTGTTTGCGTAGTCACGTGATTCACCAGCAGAACAAAGGTCATGTAACCTGTCTCGCAGGTATTGAGACCCCACCATCTTGGCTTCAATACCTGAGTCCTTTTAACTCTGGTCCTGTATGTTCGTGTTGTTTATCTGTTGAGATGCAACATGTTGACGACGATGATGCTGGGATTAAGTTTCCCACCCCCACCAGCCTTTTTATCAACAATGGGTGTGGAAAAGTGAAGTGTTGCTTTCAGACATACAGTACTTGTTGAAAGTAGCCTCGACAAGAGAGAGAGAGAGAGAGAGAGAGAGAGAGAGAGAGAGAGAGAGAGAAGAGAGAGAGAGAGAGAGAGAGATGACTACATCCCGCGAGAAGCCACTCTCATCATTGCTTCGCACAAGAGGCCAACGGATATTTGCAACCTGGACACTACCGATAACATGATGATACTGTTATATCTTGAGAGGCTGCATTTTTGGACTGAAACAAAATGTCATGATGGAAATGTAAAGATTCCTCAACATGGGCAGAGACTATGTGAAACAACTCATGAGTAATTCGTCTGATTACGTTAACTGTAGCTTGATGTAAGTTTGGAGCTTTTTCACTTGTAAGCATTGTTAATGAAACTGTTATCATGTGCATCCATATTCGTAAAATTTTCCCTTAAGAATCACGAACTGTCGACTGCCAATCGCCCTTTTCCCAGTTAAAACAATGCCCCGACATTAGCAGACTCAACATGAGCAGAAACGTATCCCCGGCGAATGTCGGGGTCTTACTGCACGTGAACAAAACATTCATGACATCTCACGCCCTGATGGAAGTGGAACTCTGAGAATCATCATTCACGCCTTCTCATGCTCTCAGGGCAGAGTAACTGTGTGAGATTCTGAATTCAGACAAATATGGTGGCGCCTAGCGTTGTTTCACTCTCAACTTTGGGGAATATTGAGATTCAGAAAAAATCACGTCTTGTAGAAAATATAGGTCGTAATCAGAAATAAAAAAGAAGAGTTTAAAAGACCCTTCTGTCCCTTTTCTCAAGACTGTGTGGGGTAAGGTGTTCTACGAACTCTCTATTTCCAATTATTTTGATATTTTGTTTTACAAGATCCCTCTGGAATGGATTGAAAGCATGGTGTTGTTAATTTTCAAATCTGTAAGTAATTTTAGTGAATCCACATTCTTATTGAGATGTGATGTAATGTTGGAACTCAAGCCTCACCTGTTGATGAGTATTATTGATCACAATCTGTACAAATTCTCAAGTAATTTAATAACGTGAGATAAAATCTCTCCTTTTACCAATGATTTCCTTTAGAAAAAAATAAACCTCGGAATCTTCTTCATGTTACTTGTTAATTGTTTATTAATGTGTAAATATGCAGAAAAAGAAAAAGTAAGAGAAATGCCCAAAGGTATCATAAATCATTCAATCAATAGAAGATGTAAACATGACAACAAGATGTTGTTTAATTTACATGATGTAACAAGGCATTTTTACCTGTTACTTCGATGTATTTAATCAAGATATAGCATATTGTACATCACAAATATTCCACTGTATTCACCCTAACATTTGTGCAAGGTCATCTTCCATCTGTTTGGAAATCAGCGAACATCACCTTCATCAATAATAAATTTATTATTATTATTATTGTTAATATTATTATTGTTGTTATTATTATTATTATCGGCCACAATTATTCTTATTCTGACCAAACGAATGCTCTGAAACCACAAAACATCAAGTTGAAAGTTTGCAGACAGTTTAGACATCGAACCCAGACAAGACAGTTTGTAGGTCAGTGTGCAACATGTGCGTCATCCTGTCAGTGCATGTTGTTCATGAAATAGGTTGTTCCTGTTTCTGAAACACATTTCAGAAACAGGAACATTTGTCGCCTGCCCTATTTTGATGAGTTTCGTCTTTTTTAGGAGTAAAAAGTGAAAAGTTCCAAAGTTTTCCAAAAGCAAATCACCATGTCCGCCATTTCACGACCATGTTGTAACATTAGAATTAAAACTGCAACCCATGATCCTGATGTTCAATCAAATTGTTTGGATCATTCAAACACTTGCTGCTTAGGCCTAAGTCACGTTTGCCACGGCGGCCGTGGGGTCTCCAAAATCTACGGCCACTAGCAATTATACGGCGGCCGCAGTATTTCCACGGTCGCACAATGTAGCAGTCACATATGTTTTTATTTTTCGGGGAGTTGCACGGCGTATTTATAAATTGTGGAGACCGAAACGTGGGGTTGCCGTACGGTCTTTGATTCGATGTCGCACGGTGACCTTAGGGCGTTCCTGCGGCGGCCATAGAATTTTCAAGGTGACCGCAAGGCGACCGCAAGGCGACCGCAGGGGGACCGCAGGGGGACCGCAGGGGGGCCCTAAGGTGAACGTGCGGCCAGACGGACGGTAACGAATGGGTTAATTTTTCTTTTTTTATCAGTTCTTTTGTTTCGGCTTGTCGAATTGCTACGGCGAATGTAGAAATGAAAAAAGTTATAACCCGCGTTATAATTCCACGCGACCTTACGGCCTGTAAAATATAGCCAAACGGCGTAGGGCCATCCTGAGGCCACCTCAGAAACTCTGCGGCCGACAAACGTTTCTGTCAATTCAGAGGGCGTACGGCCGCCGTATCCTCGCCGTAGAGCAAATGTGACTTAGGCCTTACAACAGATTCCCATGAGGATAATAAAATAAAACTTGAGGATAATAAGATAAGGATAATAAAATTCCATGTTAGAGAACTCTGATTGCAACATCAGGGATGATTCTTACAACATAATTCTTATTTTCACAGATCACGAGTAAATAACCACATTGTATTGTGAGAACCACCACCCAGCTAAAATCTGTCATCCTGATGTATCACAGGCAGGGGGATTCATCAATGTGTGTTGGCGGTGCCATCACTCAGATGGACAATAAACTGGAATTGTATCTGACAACATTAGTTGGTGGACGTTAAGGACCTCACTGTGTCATTCCAGAAGAGAAGGTGACCCACTGCCAGTACCACGCCAAATTCCATATTCCCGCTCTAACTACTGCTGGTGATGGATGACAAGCTGCCCAGCAGGACTCTTGTCAATAATCTGCTTTGGCAGAACCAATGCTCAATAACAGAGTATGGTACATCGTATCGGATATTTTGAGCAAATAACAATCGATCAGCACGTTTTCCATTGGGTCAACACGCATACTAATCATGTGTTCCCATCTTTGCAGGTTGGCTTTGCACACTTGGTTTGACGAGTTAGAAAAAAACATTCCATGTCTAGAAGGTTTGTTGTTTGATTCTTACTCTGCCCAAGTCACATGAAAGACAAAAAATGGGACATACTCCTTGATGCTCAGCAATTAGACGCTAGAGCATGAAACATTTGACATATTTATTACAAGTGTTAGCATCAATGTCTGAGACAGAGATAAAGAGACAGAGAGAGAAAGTGAAAGAGAATCTGGATATTGAACCCATTGTATTGAGGGGCAGGTTGAGTAAATGAAAATGGAGATATAGACGTGGATGACGGAGAGGTCTAATTTACAATTCTCTCGTACACTTGGAACTCAGAGACGTGGGAAGTCTTTCCCAGCCCCATATAAGTGTTGTCATTGCTCTGCTCCTGTTGCATGGATACAAGAGTTTTCAAAAATGATTATTTGACAATATCTGTGTTTAACCATCAACATGTTATGTTTGGGTATATATATATATATATATATATATATATATATATATATATATATATATATATATATATATATATATATATATATATATATATATATATATATATATATATATATATATCAATTGCACATTCTTCATCAGACATAGTGAATAATAATTAGGAAAAAGAGTTTCTACCTCGATCAACAGTCATCCACTATAAATGGATGGGTGTGGGTGTGTGTGAAGAAAACCTTTTGTGTCTATTCATTACGTACGTCTATTCATTAATTACGAACTATTTTAATATACCTTATGACCCTTAAGACTGCTGAAACCTGACCCAGATGTCTATTAACCTCTGGCTCACAACATGCGGAGACATGAATATCACTGCCAAGGTAAGTGAATCTCTCAATGACTTCAACATCTTCACCACAAACAGGTACAGACAATGTGGTAGCATCTAAGATATCATTGAAAGCCTCGATCTTCATTTTGAACCAGGAAACCTAAAATCCCAGCAGCTCCGAATCCTCGTTCAGCGCCTCAAGGGCTCCAACAAGGATATCTAGCATCTCTGCAAGGATGACTGCATCATCTGCGAAATCAAGGTCAGAGGTCTTGACACTCCCAAGCGAGATGCACCGCAGCTCGAACTCTCAGACATCTTCACCAGAATCCAGTCCATGCAAGTGTTGAAGAATGTGGAGGCCAATAGACACCCCTGACGAACTCCAGTAACAACCTGAAATAAGACTGATATGGAACCACCACACATCACAGCACGCTCTGTATCAGAGTATAGGTTAGAAATCAGATCAATCAACTTTGGTAGTTCCGCAGGAAGACCGAGAATACTCCAGAGGGCATCCTGATTCACTGAATAAAATGTTTTGCAGAGATCAATATAGGCTGCAAGCAGCCCCTGCCGAAACTCTTGTTTGCATTCGTTGAGGACCCAGAGAGCAAGGATACAGTCAATCGTTGACCTCTTTGGTGTAAAGTGCAACTGTTTGAGTGCTGGTGCTCAAGCAGATGCAGATGGTAGCTAACCCTTTGAAGATTTATCCGAGCAAAGACATTGCCCGGCACTGAGAGCAATTATTCTTCACACTTAAGGAACCCACTGTGTGTGTAGTTTCGGAGAAAAAAGCAAATAGATTTGTTTGGGGAGGGGGGGGGGATCCCCAAACTCCCCTAGACCCCGATTTTTTAATGTCATGAACAAACATTGGTACATCATGAGCAGTGAAGGTTGTGGTCAAGTTTCATCAAAATTGTGTGTGCGGTTTCAGCAAAGAAAGCAAATGAATTTGGGGAGGGGGGGCAACCTCCCCCCCCCCACACCCATAGAACTGGTTCGACCCCAATTTTATTTAATGTCGTGAACAAACTTTAGGACATCACGGGTGATAAAGGTGGCGGTGAAGTTTCATCTGAATTGTGTGTGTAGTTTCTAAGAAGAAAGCAAATGCATATTTTGGAAAGGCAACCCCAACAAAGACACCCTTGGACCCAGACTTTTTCAATGCTGTGAAAAAACTTTGGTACATTACGGGTGATGATGGTTGTGGTCAAGTTTCATCAAAACTGTGTGTGTAGTTTTGGAGAAGAAAGCAAATACATATTTGGGGGAGC
>CM068965.1:19797895-19809167 GCA_035128595.1 Eptatretus atami
ATACATGTCAAATTTCATAAAATACAAATACCAATCGAAAAAGTCAAATTACATACAATAGAAATAACAATAAAAAGGGCAAATTATATACAATAGAAATAACAATAAAAAGGGCAAATTACATACAATAGAAATGACAATAAAAAGGGCAAATTACATACAATTGAAATGATAACATCGTTGACTAATCCTTTTTACAATGTAGATTACTTAAAAGCAAGGGAATAAAAATGGGTTTTCAGCCTCGATGTAAAAACTGTTCTCGAACCGGATGCCTTCATGTGGTCTGGGAGTTTATTCCACAGGTGGGGTGCAACCGAGCAAAAAGCCCGATCCCTCATGATGCAAAATCATGTCCTTGGCACAGATAGAAGTCCAGCAGTGCTTGACCTAAGGGTGTGTGTGGATGTGTGATGACCAAGTAAGCTTTGCAAACATATGGGCTGGGCTGGTGCCATGTAATATCTAAAAACTAAAAGTAAAAATTTAAACTCGTTCGATATTTCACTGGCAACCAGTGCAAGGAAGCCAGCACAAGAGTGATGTGCTCTATTTTCTTAGTTTTGCTTAAAACCCATGCAGCACTATTGTGAACATATTGCAGCTTTTGAAGGGATTTGGCAGGTATACCAATAAGGAATGAGCTATAGTAATACAGCCTGGAAGAGGGAAAGGCATGTATAAACTACTCTGCATCAGGCATCTTTAAGGAAGATCTCAATCTGGAAATGTTTCTGAGTTGGAAAAATGAAGTTTGACACACTCTCTTGATTTGGGCTTCAAAAGACAGAAATGGATCGAATGTATCACCTAGATCAGTGACCAAGGAGGAAAGCGGAATAACTTGCCTATTATTTACAATATGGTTTTTTCCAAATTTTTTTGGTCTGATCAGTAGTACCAATAAGTACAGCCACAGTCTTGCTGACATTGAGTTGCAGAAAGTTAACATCCATCCATACCCTTACCACATCTAAACAGTTGTTTACTCAGGTAATTACAAGATGGATATTGGGTAAGGTTTACAAATACACCTGAGTGTCATCAGCATCATAATGAAAACTGATACCATACCACCTGAATATGTGACCAATAGGGAGCAGGGAAATCATAAATAAAATGGGTCCCAAAACTGACCGCAGTGGAACGCCAATTGTAACAGGGCAGATGTTGGATCGAGATTTATCCAGGGTGACAAATTAATTTCTGAGTGACAGATAAGAAGAAAACCACTGTAAGGCTGTACCAGAGAGACATATGTGGTCATTAAGGCACTGTTGTAAGATTTTATGATCCACAGTGTCGAAAGCCACACTCAGATCAAGGAAAATGAGGAGGCTGGGGAAGCCAGAATCTGCAACCACGAAAAGGTCCTTAACCACCTTAACGAGGGCAGTTTCTGTTTGATGTGCAGGTCTAAAACCAGACTAAAATACCTCATAAAGCTGGTTGGAATCCAAATGAGACTACAACTGAAAGGCTACCACCTTTTCTAACACATTAGATTAAAAAAGGTAGATTAGAGATGGGCCTATAATTGGAGAGGACCTCATGGTCAAGATTATGTTTTTTTAATTGGGGGTAATTGCTGTATGTTTGAGGGATGATGGCATGACATCAGTTCTAAGTGATTTATTGACTATGTCGGTGACAATTGGGAAAATGGCAGATAAATATGATTTCAGTAGAGATGTTGGAATAGGATTGAGTGAGTACGAGAAGATTTCATATTTATGATCATGGCAGATAAAGCAGTGGGAGTAACCTCAACAAGGATGTTGAGGGATGGGCCAGTGTAAAGACCCTGTCACACCTTGACGTTTTAGCCAGCGTATGGCAAGGTATCAAAATGTATGTAAAACGCTGGCGTACGCTGAACTATTGATGTTTTTTAAAAAAGTTTTGGGAGTGTAATAACGTGTTGGACGTATGCATAACGTATTAGTAACGTACACAGAACGTTTCAATCACATATAGATAACTTATACAACGAATGCTGAGCGTGTTGTCGGCGTTCACAACCTATGCCCAACGATAGTCTAACTTATGCATAGCGCGCGGCAGCGTATCGCCGACGATCACGTGGCGTAGGCTATTCATAGGCTGCAGCTCGACGATTCAAATCATAACCGCACTAGACATCGAAGTGTGAAGCCGCTGTCACATCTTGACGTTTTAGCCAGCGTATGCCGACGTATGAAAAATTTGCCGAACCAAGCTGGCACATGTCGAATACGTTATGGGTAAGTTTTTTATACGTTAAGAGCACGCTGAAGCACGCGGCATACGTCGTAGTACGCTGGCATACGTCATCATACGCCGAGTACGTCGATAAATTTTCAGCATGTTGAAAATTTCTCGACGTACTCGGCGTATGACACATGTTCCGCATACGCTGGCATAAGTTGTAGGCACGTTACGCAATCGTTGACACACGTTGACACACGTTACTTGTAATTACTCATAAGTCGAAACACGTCGACGTAATGGTTAGCGTCAGTGTTCCAGACTCCCTGGTTTTTTTTCTTCTTCTTCTTCGGTATGACGGTGATGTTAACACTTTGATTTCTAGTGCGGTTATGATTTAAATCGTTGAGCGGCAGCCTATTAATTATATTATATTATACTGCACTAGAAATCGAAGTGTCAACATCACCGTCATACCGAAGAAAAAGAAAAGAAAAAAAACCAGGGAGTCTGGAACACTGACACTAACCATTACCTTGACGTGTTTCGACTTATGAGTAACGTACAAGTAACGTGTGTCGATGTGTGTCAACGATTGCGTAACGTGCCTACAACTTATGGCCAAGGCGTATGCGGAACGTGTGAGTCATACGCTGGGATACGTCGAAAATTCAAGCATGGAAAATTTGTCTAAACCCTCGGCGTACTACGACGTATGCCAGCGTACTACGAAAAAAAAGCCAGCATACTACGACGTATGCCCGCGTGCTTTTAACGTATACAAACTTACCCATAACGTATTCGACGTGTGCCAGCGTTTTAGCCAATTTTGCATACGTCAGGCATACGCTGGCTAAATCGTCAAGGTGTGACAGGGCCTTAAGAAGCTGGAACAGTGAGGGGGGTTAAGCTGTTATTAGTGGACCTGGTTTTTTGTGTAATTCCGGCAATTTTTTTTCTAAAAATCTCAAAAACAGTTACAATCCGCAGTAGTGTTACAAACGGGTTGAATCGGAGGGCTTCAGGAGATGGTTACAGTAGAGAAAAGAAGCCGAGGGTTGTTGGAGCCACTATCTATCAGGGTGACATAGAAGGAGGATCTTGCTACCTTTATCGTGGCAGAGTAAGCTGACTGATGTTCTTTAAAAACTGGAGGTGAACAATGAGATCGGACTTTCACCATGGAGTTATGGAGCACTGAGGAGTTTTTATGCTAGATTGTGACAAAGAGCTGTCAACACGTCAAACTCTGTTCCAGGGCGCCAGCACGGCTTGCCTCCAGGTTTGAAAGTGACCTCTCAGCAATGAACAGTCCTTAAGATAGAACCAATGAGAAATCTGTAACACTTGGTTTACTTGAGGGTGGTATGATTCATTCAGGGTTAACGGGTGTATTCACTGATTAATTTGTATTTATTTATTTATTACACAGTGGTTCTTGTTATTGCTTCATGTAATCATTATCCCATGCTGTTTACTTGTAAAATAAATATACCTGGTCACGGAGTTGAATTCTGCTTGTTATGGTGGCCTCATTTGGTGATTCCGGGTGATTTCAGTGTCGTTCGACCAGCCGGCTCAATCCAGCTTGGGCTGTGCTCAGGATCCACAGTTGCTTGGCCAAATTAGAAAGGACACGAGCGCTTATCGTCACATCACCCAGTTAATTTCATGGTCCCAACGAGTATTGTAACATGATAAGCATGTCCGGGAACTTGCATGGGGCTGTGGACTTGCGGTCTACGTTTTGACATGAACTCAAACCGGGTAACTGGAATGGGCCATGGCTGTAACAATATAATTTGGTAAATTAAGCGAATTATATAAATAAACACCATTTTTACCCCGTCCACGCGAAGAGAAAGCAGTGGTAAGCAATTGGAACACTTTTCTGTCTGTCTGTCTGTCCATCCATCTACAAACGTCAGTTTATGATCGAGGATCAAGTTCATTTCAATTGAATGTTATATTTTGAACATGGATCAGAAAACAAACCTGCAATTTAGCAGTACTTTGGCTCTGAATTTGTCCCAATCACACATGCGCAGAGAGGAGAGAGATAATTGTTTTACTCTGTCTGCCTGTCTGGTTGTCAAGCCAGATTAAAAATCATTCCAAGCAGGAAACGTACTGTTTGTATCTCGAGATAAGTGTACCCCTTTGTTTTTCAAAACTGTTTGGATGGGTATACCCAGGAGTACACCTATCTAGGGTAAGGACGTCATAAAGGGCAAAAAACAACAGGCATGAATTAACAAGGAGAAAAAGACGTAAAATGTCATAGCTCCCGTGGTTTTAGTAATTTTGCTGTACTGAGTTAAAGGGCGAGACTATATTTACAAGATTTATGTGTATGAGCAGCTGACTTGAGTGGTCATGTGACATACAAGAACATTTGTGACATGTGATATTTGCCAAGTTTCAACAAATTCAAACCATGTATCACCCTTCCCTCACAGCATTTTTGAAGAATCATGCATAAAAACGTTTTTATAACAAAGTGTTAGCGTAACAAACAACCAAACTATGCCTGGGTCGAAAAAGACCCACAAATGCATTCTCGAGGTAAAATTTAAAAAATAAATTTCTCCCAATCCTGAACCAAAAAACCCCAAACACACACAGGAATATGTAATACCCTTTATTTGAAGCATATATGAAAAGATCTTGCATCGAAAAATTATTACAAAGTTATAGTGAACCAAACAATGATGCTGGCAATGTGATGGGGTAAGTTTTTTCAAAATAACCCCCCCCCCCCCAAAAAAAAAAACACACAGACACAATTAATCTCCCTTCGCTCGCAGCATTTATGAAAAATCATGCATAAAAACGTTTTCATCACAAAGTTATCACGTAACAAAAAAAAGATAGCCCCGAGTCTAAAAAGAACCACAAATGCATTAAAGGGTGTCTTCGAGCGGTTCTATGTAGGGTTAAAATCATTATTTTATTTCAATTGAATTATATACCTGAACAGTGCATGGGGTAATGTGCTCTATGAACTCTCGAGTTATCTCCACTACCGAAGGTGGATGGAGGTTATGTTTTTACCCCTGTCTGTCTGTGTGTGTGTTTGTCTGTGAGCAGGATATCTCACAAAGTTATGGAAGGATTCGGACTAAATTTGGTGGACAGGTTGGGTGTGTGACAGGATTCAGTGATTAGATTTTGGTGAAGATCTGGATATTATAAATTTGAGACATTATAAGTGATTCTTCACCATGGAGAGATAGGGTCAAAATAATGTGTAAAGCACGATATCTCAAAAGGTTGCTGATTAATTCAGATGTAACTTGGTGGTCAGGTTGGGTGTGTGAGAAGGACAAATTAAATCGATTTTGGTGAAGATACGAGTACGAGAAGTTAAAAAAAAAATTTCAAATGATTCTTCATCTCCATTGAGAGATAGGGCCAAAAAAACTATGTGTAGCATGATATCTCAAAAAGTTGTGGACAAGTTACGACAAAGTGAGGTGGATGAGTTTGTGAGGTGACAAGAACAAGCCGATTAGATTTTGATTCTGATCCAGCCTATCAGTGCGATACAAAATGTAAACTGTTCAGCCTGGCGGAGGTATGCGATCTACCGAGTGCCGTTTTCGTTTTTACTGTTTTTTACAAGTTGTTTTTCCTTTACATAGCTAATTTTAATGTGAATATGTACAGGAAAATGTGACACCCATATTCATTCAGGATAACCTCCTTCAATAAAGAAGTTAAAGACAAGGACGAAGAAAGGTTATAAAAAAGAGAATTTAAAAATTGATTCAGTCCTTGAACTGCTGAAGGTTGTAGGTTGTTGGGAAGGCAGAGAGAGGCAGTTGAAGGCAGACTATTATAGTATAAGTAAAGGAAAGACAAAGAACATTTATTGGTTCTGTATGAATGTCGGGTCACACAATAAGAATGGTTACCTGAAGCCAGGTGAGTAGAACGTGGAAGTATTATGAAAACTTGAACTGTAACTGAAAATTCTGCAGAACAACGCCATGGCAGTGACAGTAGAAGAGGAATAGAAAGAAAACTGCTCTACTCTAGGTTAGGAGATGAGGGCTGACATCACATGGGCTTCACAAGCAAGTCAAATTTCCTTAACCTGTACTCCATTAAGAATACACAGCACAGGTGGCCCAAGTTTGTGAGAAATATTCCATCAAGGGGTGAACTTGAGATTTGGAGTCAACAATGAGGAATAACTGGTATTTATGGCTCAGAAGAGAAATTCTAATTTCAAAGAAGCCTTTCAGGCAAAAGCTACAACATGGGGCTTCCAGGAGAGATCAGAGGGAATTTCATTTCCCTGAATACTGATGATGGATATCTGTGAGATGGATGGATGTGCTACGCACGAAAAGAGGAAATGATGTTTTTGACTTTATTCGGCTTCAAGTGGATTTTCCATTGCAATCCTATTGTTCTTGTAAGGATTAATATTTTTATTCCAGGCAAATGTTGTGGAGACAATTCCAAGAAAACTGTTTTCGCTAGCTCTACAAAACTTTGACAGATTTTTGATGCCTACGTAAACTATACTTGACGAATTTTGTTTTTGCAGTTTTTACTTACTTTGGCTGCCATTGCCTGATGTCATAAACTTAAAACATCTTCTTCTCTGAAAGTGCTTGACTGATTGATACAAATTTTATAAATATGATCCACGACATATGTGGAATTTTTATTTTTTGAGAATGATGATGTCATGAGTCATGTGGTTTGGCAGCCATATTGGATTTAAAGAAAAACTTCAAAAATCTTCTTCTCTGAAAGAAATGAATGGGTAGAGGCAAAAATTTACACAAATGAGGATATAAGTTTGTGAAACAATGAGGATATAAGTTTGCGGTAAAAAAACGTCATTGTTCACATCGTTTGGTGGCCATATTGGATTTTCAAAAAAAAATTAAAGAATCTTCTCCGAAACCGCCTATCCAATTGAGACGAAACTTGAAATATGCAGTATGATCGCATACCCATGTCGAAAAAGTGTTGAAATGTATGACATCACAAGATATGTGGTTTGGCAGCCAAATTTGAATTAAAAAGAAAACTTTAAAAACCTTCAAAACCAATTAACTTGGTCGAAAATAAACTTTACAGGTATGATTGACTACCCAAGAGGAAAGTTTATTGACAGTGATGATGTCATTAGTCATGTGGCTTGGCAGCCATATTGGGTTGAAAGAAAAACTTCAAAAACCTCCCTCTCTGAAACCACTTAACCGATCCATGCGAAAATTCAAACATATGAACGCACACACGTGGAATAATTATGAAAAACAATGACATCATCAGACACATGGTTTGGCAGCCATATTGGATTGAAAAGAAAACTTTAAATATCATCTTCTTCTTCGAAACCTTTTAACCGATCGATATGAAACCTTACAGATATGGTTGACTTTGCATGGGGAAAGTTTGTTGACATTGATGACATATCATCAGTCACATGGTTTGACAGCCATATTGGATTGAAGGGAAAAAAAATTTCATTGTCTTCTCCTCAACAGTTTAACCGATCAATACAAAACTTCAAACATATGATTTTGTTCCCACTACCATGGCAATAAAAGACACCAAATTGATGTCTAAATATAACTTGATCTGTATCAACAACACTAAAAGTACCGACCGAGCCTGGAACCCTTTCAATATGCTCACAGTTCTAGTTTGAGATGTGATTGGAATGGATCTTAGAGTAGAGATAAATGGAACTAGATTTTGAGCCACATTTCATGACAGAGTTAACAGTAAATCAATTAGTTTACAGTAAATGATTTCTCAAAAGTCGAGAAACTATAATTCCAATGAAAGCAACTTATGCTCTTATTGTTCGGAGGTTACAAAAGGTGAAAACA
This sequence comes from Eptatretus atami, assembly GCA_035128595.1. NCBI lineage: Eukaryota > Metazoa > Chordata > Myxini > Myxiniformes > Myxinidae > Eptatretus > Eptatretus atami. The sequence goes on from CM068965.1 coordinate 19,805,941, forward strand.
ACTACTCGTCACAAAAAATAAATGTTGAACCTTGCAACTTGCATGTAAGTAAACTTTGTGAAGTTCTCCAGCAACATTCAGGATATGCTCTCATTCATAGATCAAATTATTTCATGTAGTTTGAGAATTAACAAATTCAAAAAACTGGTCATTATTAATGTTTGGACACATGCTGAATCCAATGAATGACAATGCTTGACCTAGAAGTCTTATTCATGTTCCCACATTAAGTTTGTGGAAGAACACCCATACATCAAAACTATGCACAGAGATTTAAGAAATGAGAATTAAATATTATTTTCATTAATCTCCTCAATTCTGACTCGTGGATTGGAAGAGGAAAGCTGGTCAATTTAATTATAAGAGCACTCGGTAGAGCCAGGCTGAACAGTTTATGTTTTGTATCCCACTGATAGGCCGGATCCAGACCTGAACCAAAATTGAATTGGCATGTTCTTGTCACAGGCACAACTCATCCACTTGGTTTTGTTATAATAACTCATGCATAACTTTTTGATATATTGTGCTCCATATTGTTTTTGGCCCCCATCTCTCAATGGTGAAGAATCACTTGGAATTATATTTTTTTATTGTCGTATCTGGATCCAGATCGTCACCAAAATCGAATCAATTCTTCCTTGTCATACACCCAACCTGTCCACCAAGTTTTGCTGGAATCCGTACACAACTTTTTGAGATATCATGCCATATATTATCTATAGCCCGACCTTTCAATGGCGAATAATCACTTATAAAAATAAATAAAAATTCTATTACCCGAAACAGTATCCGGATTTTCACAAAATCTAATCAATTTGTCCTTGTCACACACCCACCTAACCTGCCCACCAAATTTCATCCGAATCCATACACAACTTTTTGAAATATCTGCACACAGACAACAGTGAAAACATAACCTCCATCCACTTTCGGTGGGTGGAGGGAACAAAGAGAAATTAATGCAACAAAAACGATCAACAGCTATGAATGAATCACAGAATGAAGCAAAGATGGTGGCACTGCAAAGCTTTTGGATGGGCAGATGTCGAAATGCTCATCTGTCAATGATGTAAGTTAAGATTTCTACTTTTGAACCACAGCGTAGACACAGTTTTCTTCCCCTGAAGCATGGGAAGCATCAACACAGTTTTCTGATTTTGTCACTGGAGAATCAGCCTTAATATCACTTAGGGTGGCATATGTCACCTCTCCTTCTTCCTTCTGAAAAAAAAAACAGGGATAAATATGATATTAAAAGTAGTAAATGATATGAATGTTCTTTATTTCATGCTGTTATGCTCTAGACTGACTGAAAACAATGGAAACTAGAAGGGCACTTGGTCGAGCACATACCTCGCCACGTAATGCCTGATCCAGGAGAACATATTGGGACCAATACATTTTTGAAATATCATGCTATCCAGTACTATACAGTTTTTAGCCCTATCTCTCAATGGTGAAGAATCACTTAATAAAATTCTAGTAGTCGGATCCGGATCCGGATCTTCACCAAAATCTAATCAGTTAGTCCATATCACACCTGTCCTGTCCAAAAAGAACCTGTCCAAAAAATTTAATCCAGATCCGTCCACAACGTTTTTGAGATATCCTGTACACAGACAAACAGACAGACAGACAGAAAGAGGGTGAAAACAACCTCCTTCACCTTTGGTGGTGGAGGTAATGAGCAATCAAAGATTGCAATCCCCTGTCCAGGCTTGTTTTGTGTAGTTTAATCACAAGTATTTTATAGACGTGATCGCATTCTAATTGTACATATTTTTTAGATGTACTCATATTCTAATTGTACATACTTTATAGATGTACTCACATTGCAATTGTACATACTTTATCGATGTACTCGGATGAAAAAGAGAATGTGTACTACTGGCTACCATGAGGTGGCGTTTGTGGTCTACATTAGCACATTCTGAGTGGACAAACATACAAAGAGACAGAGACAGACAAACAGACCCAAATGCAATACCATCTCCTTTGGAGAGGGTAACGAGAACGGCACTTAGTGGATCGTGTACCTCTGCCAGACTGAACAGTTTACATTTTGCATCCCATTTATAGGCTGGATTTGCATCCGGACCTTAACCAAAATCTAAGAATTGTGAGGAGGCATAGATCTGGGGAGGGGTATAAAAAAATTTATCGAGTGTTGAAAGTTCCCAAGAGCACAGTGAACTCCATCATTAGGATATGGAAAGAATATGGAGCTACCCAGACTCTTCCTAGACCTGGCTGTCCAACCAAACTGAGCAACCGGGCAATAACGACCTTGGTCAGGGAGGTGACCGACCAAGAACCCAATAACCACTCTGATAGAACTACACAGTTACTTGGCTAATATGGGAGAACCTGCTGGTAGGACAACAGTCTCTGCAGTAATTCACAAATCTAGGCTTTGTGGGGGTGGCCAGCCGAAAGTCATTCCTGCGAAAAAGGCACGGGAAAGACTCTGAGAGCATGAGGCAAAAGATTCTGTGTTCTTATGAGACGAAAATTGAACTATTTGGCCTGAATGCAAAGCGCTACATCAGGCAAAAACTGAGCACAGCTCATCACCCATCAAACACCATCCCTACTGTGAAGCATACTGGTGGCAGCATCATGCTATGGGGATTATTTTCAGCAGCAGGGAATGAGAGACTTGTAAGGATAGAGGGAACAATAAATGGAGCCAAATACAGCCAAACACTTGAGAAGAACCTGCTTCAGAGTGCAAAAGACCTTGGACTGCGGCGAAGATTTGCATTCCAACAGGACAATGACCCCAAGCATACAGCAAGAACTCAAAGCTATAATCGTTGCGAAAGGTGCTTCGACAAAGTATTGATGAAGGTGGTTGAATACTTATGTAAATTATATATTTCTGTATTTCATTTTCAATGAATACTAATAAATGTCAGTGTGTGTGTCTGCATGTGTGCGTCAGTATGTCTGTCTCCTCCATAACTCCAAAACCATAAAACCTAGCAGCCTGAAACCTTGCATGCATACAAAGAAAACTCCAAGGAAGTGCGAGTGAAAATTGAATCTTTGGGTTAATGAAAACACCTCTTTTGAAGATAATTAATGGCCTTATTTAATTATATCCTTTATCAGGCACATCCTCGGCCACCTCGCTCTCTGGGGTCTTAAGGCATATCCGAGGTAACCTCGCTGGGGTCTGAAGCCACCCTGATTTTTGGCCTGCTCAAGCATGCCTCGATTTGGAA
>CM068965.1:19809177-19821446 GCA_035128595.1 Eptatretus atami
AGAGACGCCAGCATTCATGGCATTATTTCATTTCTGCACATGTCATAACCTTGAGAATCTCTTTAACTAAGCAGAATTAGAAAATTTAGGCTCCAGAATGGAACTTAGCAGCAGTTTCGACTTATAAAATCTGTTCATTTGTCTGATTCGGACATATTTGACATTTTGGGTGTCTCCGGGAGGTGTGTGTTTAATGTGACAGTTTGGTGATTGCAAATCATGTACCAAGTGAACTGTTTGTCACCAGTTTTATTGGAGTGCTTAAGCCACTTGGTGAGCGCTCTACAATATTCACACTGTCACTGAATACTGTATGTTGATTGACTTGAACAATATTCAGAGGCCTCTCACCTGTGATGGCCTCACATTGTTCGCGTCCACTCAGCATAGTTAAATGCAAATAAATAAATAAAATAAATGTTTTGTTTACATCACGGCAGGATAGACAATAGGTACTCACACTCACCCAAAGCTGTCTAGCCTGCATTTGAATCCCGACCCAGCTATAAACTGTCATCGTGGTGTTTCACAGGCAGGGTGATTCATCAAAGTGTGTGTCACTGGACTGGTCCTCACCTCTGCTGGAATCCCCACACCTCCCTCTTCTTCCCTGCCCTCCCCCATTCCCATCTCTCTCTCCTCTCCTCTGTCTGTCCCCCCCCCACACCTCTCTCTCTTCCCCCTCCCCCTCTCTTCCCCCCCTCCCCTCTCTCTGAATGGTGGTTTGAATAACCTGAATGGTGGTTATGCCCAGATGGTGGTTATCTCTGCACCTATCCAGACGGTTGTTATATCCGGACAGTGGTTATCTCCATACATGTTTGGACAGTGGTTATGCCTGATGGTGGTTTATCCAGATGCTGGTTATATCCGGACAGACCCTCCCTTCAAAGTACTTTACCTTGCCCTCCCCTCACGCTGCCTTCACGTCCCTCCATTCACACTTCTTTCCCCCGCTTTCACCCTGCCTTCCCTTCCCTCACCCCGCCTCACTCCCCACCCCTCCTCGCTCCCTCCCCTTCTTGGTCTCCTACCTCCTCAATCCCTCCCTCACCCTGTCCTCCCTCCCCTCCTTCTTACTCCCCCCCCACTACACCCCACACCCGAATAATATTTCATCAGCGAAGCGACGGGTTGCATTTGCTAGTTTCATTAAATTTATAAAAATTCCAAAAAACATGTCTTCACTTTTTTGCCAAAAACCTGTTTTCACTTTGTCATTATGGGTTTTTTTTGCAGATCGGTGACATAAAATTTTAATTTAATCCATTTTAAATTCAGGCTGTAACACAACAAAATGTGACAAAAGTCGAGGGGTGTGAATACTTCTGAAGGCACTGAATAATATAGTTTTTGGTCTTATGGTGAAGAATCACTTGAAAAAATACAAAAGTCCAGAATCACTTGAAAAAATTAAAAAAAAAAAAAAAACATTCTCGTATCTGGATTCGTACGTTCACCAAAATCGAAGCAATTCTTCTTGTCAAGCATCCAAACCGTCCACAAAGTTTCGGCCAAATCCGTCACCAAGTTTTGAGATATCCTACTCAAAATCAACAGAGACACAAACACGAGTGAAAACATAACCTTCGTCCACCTTCGGTGTGAAGGGATGATAACGAATAACTGAAGCAGTGCTGTAACTATGGAATGAATGGTACTTACAGGATCCTGCAGAGGTGAAGTTCCTGAAATAAATCACAACAGTTAATCACAAATCAAAATCGATAAATGATTACAATTCACATTGTCACACACGATATTTTTAAAATCTAACATAATATCATTCGCTTGTGGACTTCAAATATCTCACGGGGCATTTTGAAGATAATCCACCATTGTGTGTCTGAGACAAATTCCACATTACCCTGCTCGGAAGGCAATGGAAACCCAGCCAGAGTGTTTCTAGCAAAGCATGAGACTTTATCAGAAAAATAACCCTGTAAAGGGGGTCAGAGGGGTCGGGGTTCGGGAGGGAGGACGACAAAATAATAATGATAATCCATCCATCCATTAGAACCAGACTCTGCAAAGCAGTGGTGTGGCCTAAGCAGTCTCCTTGGCTATTGAACACAGTCCTGGACAGGTCACCGCGCCAACACTGGATACCAGCAAGCTGGCACTCATTTTTGCTGACCTCAGAAGGATGACAGGCAGTCAACCCCACATGGTATTAATTCAACAGCTGAGGGGGATTTGAACTCAGGACCCTAGGATCATAAGCTCACCACCATAACCATTAAGAGTATTGCCATGTATGCGATAAATTGGCCACGGCCATATCAACCGGTTTACATCAACCAGTCTCCAATCCTATCATCAATCAACGTTGTGATTCTGGGACCCAAGAACCGAGGAATCTGACCTTCACTAAGACTTCACTGACTTCACTTCACCAATATCGATACCTGCCACCATTACCATGTGTTTCCAACATGATGAACATATTATTAACTTCACTTCTGCACATGATGGTTAAATGACATCAGTATTTAAATGTGAACATGTCTAAAAGATTTTTAAATTAACATTTCTCAATTATAGTCACAAAGTTACATCACAACGTACAGTACATGCAGGACGTTACATTTCCAGGATGACGTTGTTAGCAGGAGGAGGAGATCGGGACCATACTCTGTGCAGAGCGTTGGTGCTGCCTAAGCAGTCTCCTTGGCTATTGGGTACAATTCTGGATGGGTCACCACTCCAACACAGTATACCAGCAAGCTAGCATTAATTTTGCAAACCTCAGAAGGATGACATGCAGAGTCAACCCCACCTGGTATTAATTTAACAACCAAGTGGGATTTGAACTCAGGATCCTATGATCCCAAGCCCAACGCCGTAACCATGAAGCCAACACTAGGCATAATGATAATCCTTGTGAAATAAATAATGTCGATTTGGCTTCAACAGTGAAAATGACATTTTAAAGTTCTGGGTGATCCTGAGTGATGGTGGTAATAACAATCACCATAATTAGCCATAAAATTAGTTGAAGACCAAAGAAGATAACTGACATTTTCACCCTGGAATAGAAAACCAATTTGTGAAAAATTCTCTCTTTCACAGTTCGTGAGTTACAGGTGAAACAGTTATGGTTTGGAAATGGAACTTGGTTTTGATGGATGGTGTCCAACTAAACACAGGTGGCAAGAAGATAATGACGTCAATCTAGAAACATCAACACGAAATGTTCTCATCGTCGACTGATTGATTATTTTACAACATAGTTAATCACAGACAATTTCACAGAAAACGTTTCATAATTATACAGGTGAGTTCTCAAAACAGGTCAGAGCTTTAATGAACAAACTAGCATTATCATTTTATTTTGTATACATAGTCAAGGCTCGTGGAAGAGCTAGTACTAGTACACTGAATGAATCAGTACACAAGGAACAGCAGAGAGAGAGAGAGAGAGAGAGAGAGAGAGAGAGAGAGAGAGAGAGAGAGAGAGAGGGGGAGGGGGGCCAACAGCAGAGCCAAAGAGCAAGACAGAGGGAGGCGGACAAACAATGGATGCACAGAGGAATTGGAGGGAGGTGGCAGGAGAGGCTGCATAGGGTGAACAATATAGATACAGAAGGGAACACTCAGGAAGGAAAACTGGATATTTGGATGAAGGATGAGGTATGTCATGGTAGAAGATGGAGTCATCAGCAAATAGATAAAGAGGATTTTCCAGGGAGTCAGAGATATCATTGATGAATATCAGGAATAGGGCTGGGCCCAGAACACTGCCTTGGGGCACTCAGCCTTCACAAGGAGAGCAGATGAAAGGATTCCGTTGAGTGCCTCACGTTGGCTATGAGAGTAGACAAAGTCAGGAAGCATGTGTGGAGTTGGTGTTGGATGCCATAGGCAGACAGTTTGGATAGCAAGGCAGGATTCCAGACTGTATCAAAAGCACGAGTGTCCAGAGCACTGATGGCTCTGGTGGCCAGAGCACAAAAGCACAAACGGCACTGATGTCATGTCTGATATTGAGGGCCTCGGTCCATTGTTGGGAGAGTAGAAACAGCATGTCCAAGGTGGCCTGGTCTGAAACCAAATTGATGATCTGAGATGAGACTTTTGGAGAAAGCATGATTTCTTATCAACCGCAATGATTGATTCCATGACCTTGCTGATGATTGGAACTAAGCCGATAGGTCTGCAGTTAAAGGGAACAGTTTTTGCACCTTTTATATTTGTATTGCAGTGATGCTGGGAGATTTTATGGCAGATTGAGGATAACCTAGCACAAATGAGAAGGTGAAAATTGCAGAGAGAGGATGTGTAAGAGCAGCAGAGCAGGTTTTTAGGACATGTGAGCTGATTCCAACCGGTCCAGTGGCAGAGTTAGAATTGAGGGTTGATGGAAACTTGTCCACCTTCTCAGTTATGACTCGAAAGGGTGGGTACAGAAACTGAGGGAAGGGGGACACAAGATTTGGAAGCAAACACAGAATTGAAGCTTTCGGTCTTCTCATGAGCAGAGTCGGCTGTGGTGCTATTTGAACAGAAGGAAGGAATGGAAGGGGAGCGCACACCAGAGACCGATCAAACAAGGTGCCACCAGGTTTTAGAGGAGGGAGACAAGTTTGAAAATTCATTCTTGAGGTTGGACATATGTTGTTTTCTGGCTCTCCTGAGAGTGGACACGCACTTGTTGTGGACTTTTTTTTGAAGGCAATGAGATTTGTTAGGGTTAGGATTCGATTCAGTGTAACATGGGCAGGAAGGGTAGGATAATTGAAGACGAGATGGGATGAATCTGTATGTGAGAGAGAGCAGGTTTCTGTGGAAGAATTTCCAGGCTGAGTTAACATCAGGGACAGTAGATATGGGAGACCAGTCCTGGAGAGAGATGGTTGCTTGCAATCCCTGCAATTCTGCCTGAGTAAAATACCAGACTCGCCAGCATTGAGGCAGCTCTCTGAGAAAAGCCAGATAGATGTTGACTTTGACAAGCATATATTCAGATGGACCAATTGGAGTTGAGGAAGAGCAGGAGACACTTGCTGGAAAATTTGTCATCACCAAGTCCGGAAAAAAGGATTTGCCAATGGGAGAAATCTGGGTTGGAAAGTTCACAGATTGAGTCAATTCCATGGAGTCACAGAAGTCCTTCGCTGAAGTGCCATGGCTAGTGAGGGAGGTACCAACACCCAGCCTCATTCCATTGTGACAATTGAAATCGCCACATATGAGGAAGAGAGTTGGGGTGAGTGGTTAAAAGATTGTCCATGATGTCTGACAAAGGGACATAGGTTGGGATGTCACTTTTACGAGGACAGTGCAACACACAGATGAACAAGTGGTCGGAGCAGAGGGGAAGTCACAGCCAGAGATACTCCTGGGGGTTGGGAGGTGTAAGATCAGTACAAGGACAGTGGGAAATTGAGCTCTTGATGTAAAGTGCAACTCTACTGCCGGGCAAGGTTCAGACCTATCAATTCAGAGGAGACGATAACCGGGAAGTGACACTAAGGAGTCACGGACGTCCAGGAGGAGTAAGGATTATATGAAACACATGATGTCTGGTTTTTCAGCAGCAGCCTGGATTGAGAGATCTGTCAGTTTAGAGCAGAGACCTCAGATGTTTGGAATATTGTTAGAGATAGGGGGGGAGGTTGGCAGGGTGTTGGATGGGGGCGAGTGGAGGCTTTATGTGGCAAGGTGAGGCTTTGTGGGGGGGGGGGTGGGGTGAAGGGGGAGGTTTGAGTGTGTGGTGTGGCGAAGGTTTGAGTGTTTGCGATGCAGGCGAAGGTGTGAGTGTGTGTGTGGGTGTGTGTGTGTGATGCAGAGGAAGGTTTGTGTGTGTGTGTGTGTGTTGTGTGTGTGTGTGTGTGTGGTGTGTGTGTGTGTGTGTGTGTGTGTGTGGTGCAGGAGATGGTTGGAGTGTGAGGGGTGGGGAATGTGCGAGTTTGAGTGTGAGGAGTGCGGGGGGATGGATTGTGTTTGTGGGTGTGGGGAAGGTTTGAGTTTCAAGGGTGTGGGAAAGATTTGTGTTGTGGTGTGGGGGAAGATTTGAGTGTGAGGGGTACGTGAGAAGGTTTAAGCATGTGGGGTGCATGGGAAGGTTTGCGAGATGTGGGGTGCATGGAAGGTTTGAAGTGTGGGTGCTGAGGAAGGTTTGTGTGTGGGGTGCTGAGGAAGGTTTGTGTGTGGGGGTTAGTTTTCAGTGTGTGGGGTGCATGGGAAGGTTTAAGTGTGTGGGTGCATGGAAGGTTTGAGTGTGGTGGAGTACATGGGAAGGTTTAAGTGTGTGGGGTGCATGGGAAGGTTTGAGTGTGTGGGGTGCATGGGAAGGTTTAAGTGTGTGGGGTGCGTGGGAAGGTTTAAGTGTGTGGGTGCATGGGAAGGTTTAAGTGTGTGGAGTGCATGGAAGGTTTAAGTGTGTGGGGTGCATGGGAAGGTTAAGTGTGTGGAGTGCATGGAAGGTTTAAGGTGTGGGGTGCAGGGAAGGTTTAAGTGTGTGGAGTGCATGGAAGGTTTAAGTGTGTGGGAGTGCATGGGAAGGTTTAAGTGTGTGGAGTGCATGGGAAGGTTTGTGTGGGTGCATGGGAAGGTTTAAGTGTGTGGAGTGCATGGGAAGGTTTAAGTGTGTGGTGCATGGGAGGTGAGTGTGTGGAGTGATGGGAAGTTTAGTGTGTGGGGTGCATGGGAAGGTTTAAGTGTGTGGGTGCATGGAAGGTTTAAGTGTGTGGGGTGCATGGGAAGGTTTTAAGTGTGTGGGGTGCATGGGAAGGTTTAAGTGTGTGGGGTGCATGGAAGGTTTAAGTGTGTGGGTGCTGGGAAGGTTAAGTGTGTTGGGTGGCATGGGAAGGTTTAAGTGTGTGGGTGCATGGGAAGGTTTAAGTGTTGTGGAGTGCATGGGAAGGTTTAAGTGTGTGGGTGCATGGAAGGTTTAAGTGTGTGGAGTGTCATGGAAGGTTTAAGTGTGGGTGCATGGGAAGGTTTGAGTGTGTGGGGTGCATGGGAAGGTTTAAGTGTGTGGGGTGCATGGGAAGGTTTTGAGTGTGTGGGTGTGGGAAGGTTTTAGTGGGTGGGTGCATGGAAGGTTAAGGTGTGGGTGCGATTGGGAAGTTTAAGTGTGTGGGGTGCATGGGAAGGTTTAAGTGTGTGGGGTGCATGGGAAGGTTTTAGTGTGTGAGTGCATGGGAAGTTTAAGTGTGTGGGGTGCGTGGGAAGTTTAAGTGTGTGGTGCATGGAAGGTTTGAGTGTGTGGGTGCATGGGAAGGTTTAAGTGTGTGGGGTGCATGGGAAGGTTTGAGTGTGTGGGGTGCGTGGGAAGTTTAGTGTGTGGTGCATGGGAGGTTTAAGTGTTGTGGGGTGCATGGGAAGGTTTAAGTGTGTGGGGCTGGAAGGTTTAAGTGTGTGGAGTGCATGGAAGGTTTAAGTGTGTGGGTGCATGGGAAGGTTTATAGTGTGTGGGGGATGGGAAGGTTTATGTGTGGAGTGCATGGGAAGGTTTAAGTGTGTGGGGGGCATGGGAAGGTTTAAGTGTGTGGAGTGCTGGAAGATTTAGGTGGGAGTGCATGGGAAGGTTTGAGTGTGTGGAGTGCATGGGAAGGTTTAAGTGTGTGGGGTGCTGGGAAGGTTTAAGTGTGTGGAGTGCATGGAAGTTTAGTTTTGGAGTGCATGGGAAGGTTAAGTGTGTGGGGTGCATGGGAAGGTTTAGGGTGTGGAGTGCATGGGAGGTTTTTTAGTGTGTGGGGTGCATGGGAAGGTTTAAGTGTGTGGGGTGCATGGAAGGTTTAAGTGTGTGGAGTGCATGGGAAGGTTTAAGTGTGTGGGGTGCGTGGGAAGGTTTAAGTGTTGTGGAGTGCATGGGAAGATTTAAGTGTGTGGGTGCATGGGAAGGTTTAAGTGTGTGGAGTGCATGGGAAGGTTAAGTGTGTGGAGTGCGATGGGAAGGTTAAGTGTGTGGAGTGCATGGGAAGGTTTAAGTGTGTGGGGTGCGTGGGAAGGTTTAAGTGTGTGGAGTGCATGGGAAGATTTAAGTGTGTGGAGTGCATGGAAGTTTTAGTGTGTGGGTGCATGGGAAGGTTTAAGTGTGTGGGTGCATGGGAAGTTTAAGTGTGTGGAGTGCATGGGAAGGTTTGAGTGTGTGGGTGCATGGGAAGGTTTAAGTGTGTGGGTGCATGGGAAGGTTTGAGTGTGTGTGGGTGCGTGGAAGGTTTAGTGTGTGGAACTGCATGGGAAGGTTTAAGTGTGTGGGGTGCGTGGGAAGTTTAGGTGTGTGGAGTGCATGGGAAGTTTGATGTGTGGGGTGTGAGGAAGGTTTGAGAGTGTTGGGGCTGGGGAAGGTGTGTGTGTGTGTTATGTGGGGTGGGGGAAAGTTTGTGTGTGTGGGAGCATTGGAAGTTTGTGTGTTGGGAGCATTGGAAGGTTTGTGTGTGTAGGGTGCAGGGGAATGTTTGAGTGTGAGAGGTTTCTTATAGAACTCCCCCTCTTCATCCATCCATTCAAATTCCTCATCCCTTCCCTCTCAACCCTCTCTTTCCCCGTATCTTCAGAAAATCCATCACCGTTTCCCTTTCAACAATCTTCTTCCCGTACATTCCTAAAGACCCCTCTCTTCATCAATCCCTTCCAAATCCCTCTTGTCATCAATCTATTTTAATCCTTTTTGCCATCTACCCATATTACTAAAACTCTCATATTGTATATTCCCGAAATACAGCCAAAACAGTACACGATAGCACAACAATTTTTAGGGCCACCTTCCTCCTCATGTATGCCTGGTGTTGGCTTAATGGTTGGGTGGTGGGCTTTGGATCCTCGGGTCCTGAGTTCAAATCCTGCTCAGCTGTTTAATTAATACCAGGTGGGGTTAACTCGGCCGTCATCCTTCCGAGGTCGGCAAAATGAGTGCCAGCATGCTGGTATACTGTGTCGAGTGGCTACATATCCAGGATTGTCACATTAGCCAAGGAGACTGCTTAAGCAGCACCAATGCTCTACACAGAGTATGGTCCCAATCTCCTCCTCCTCCTATCACCTGCGGTGGAGTATCAAGTTTCGTTCAAATCAGGCAACGAAAAAAATTATTTAAAAAATCAATTCCCGATTCAGTCAAGTACTCTTTGGGAGTATTTTTGAATGCAAACAACCTCAGCGGTATAGTTTGCTGGAGCTATCTTTTTTTTCTCTTCTTGAAATGATTTTTTTTTTCATCAACCGCTGTCACAACGGGAACCCAATGCTGTGTCTAGTTCTTCTTAAACCTCTCCTCCCCTGCACCTTCCCGCAGTGCAAAACCATGCACTCAATGCAAAATGTATTACAGTACACACATTACGTTGCAAAATACCCTCAATCAAAGCCATTTGCAAGGTAATTCCTGCACTAGTTGCGTAACCCACAATACGCCACTGCAGCACCACTGGGAGAGATCCTCCGAAAAACTACGGGGGGAGCCGCATGCAGGCGCCAGTTGCATAACTGACCCTCTGAAAAGCTGTGGGATGCGCACACCAATGAGGAAGCAACACACGAGGGTCAGAGTGTTACCACGACCCTTGCTCTCTCGAAGCCACGCCTCACCCAGGGCCTGTAAAATATGGAGCACACCGAAGATCGTGGCTGATTTCCAGGGACCAGAGTGAGAAGAGAAATGCCTGCCTGCTTGACTCACTGCTTGCCTGTTTGGTCCGAGAGACAGAGCGGATAAGTTACACTGAAGCGAGGCTCGGAGACTGAGCAGTGGCTCGAGTTACCTGGGATGCATCGGCCGACATACTGACTTGCCTGCTCTTTCCTTTCTGTTTCTAGTTTCCAATTTGTCTACATGAGTCACACAAAGGAGCTCTCGAATAGCTCTAAAGAGTGATCAACGATTAACCTCTTGACCCTTCTCGGCGAGGTAGTGATATGCATTTCACATTTTTCGTCTCGAGCCTACGCTGCATACGCCGCACCTCTCCCGACATATTGCATACACACCAACCCCATTCCCTCCCTTCCTTCCACTTTGGGACCAACATGAGCCCACTGGCTCGTGTCAGGTGAGCAAGAGACCGACCCGACACCCAGGACTTTCTCTCTAATTTCCCCGAAGCGATTGAGGCACACCTGTCTTGTGTGGAGATAAGATAAAAATGTATAAGGGGTTCGACATTCCGTAAGGGCTGAGTGTTTTCTCTGTGCCACTGCATCACTTGTTAATATTGCTTGTAAATATGTGCCTTTAATTTATATAAACTGTTTCCAACCTGTGCGTTTGTCTGTTTTCTCATTGGTTAAACATAGCATATGTAATAAATAGACAGGAAGTTGTACCCCATCGATTCATTGCACTAGATTAGCCAGAATCCCACCTACAGTTTCGCTCGGCGGTACGTAATAAGTAGAAAGGAAAGAGTGGGAAGTTGAGAGCACTGTTCTCATCAGGAAGGGGCTAAATCACCAGAAAGGTAACAAGAACTTTGGCACCTGGACCCTGCCAGATTAAACCTCCTGAGACAGTGTCCACGGTTGCTCAGAAACCTGTCGAATCATGGAGTTATCCGTAGCTCTTCAGCTTCAGGATCGGAGGTTGAGTACCACATCCGAGACACCACCTCGTGAGCCCCGCGCGCTCCTCCATACCCATAACAATATGTTCTCATATAATATATGTTGTGTCCCACAACTCGATAACCCCTGTTGCTGAGTTATAGACCGCGGAATATTTGATGAAAATGCACGTTTCTGGCATCAAAATTTAGCAGAAGGATCAGATAAGACGGGAAAAATAACACATCTCTAGTCTGATCATTGAGCTAAATTTTGACGCCAGAAACGTGCATTTTCATCAAATATTCTGTGATCTATAGCTCAGCAAAAGGGGGTTATTGACTTATCAGACACCCTGTATATAACAATTAAATATAATCTGATAAGAATGAAGACTAGTAAAAAAAAAACGCTCAGATTTGTAACGAAAAATATGGATTCCAATTTTTCACCTTGGTTTTTGTATTTCTTCTTGCAGATAAATAATCCAACAGTGAGAAGAAGAATAAGAAGAACAAGGCTCAGGAGAGTTGACCAGAGAACCATAGTCCAGGGGACCTTTTGCGCTTTTTGTCCGAAGTACACAAACTTGTGATCCGCTCCGTGCTTGTTCTGTACCAGGCACTTGTAGTTCTCTTCAAGCAGCTTGTTTGTGATGCTCAAACTACTATTGATCTTTTGTGGGTTTTTTGGATCCATTTTATCAACAAACATTTGGCTTGCATTCAGAAGGAGTCCCTGAGGGTTCCACCAGGTGATGTTTGGTTCCGGCTTGGCCTCGGCCTCACAGAACAGCTTCCAGGAGCTGCTGGAGTTCACGAACTCGCTCGAGATGTTCAGGATCTTCGGACGCACTGTGGGATCACATGGTCTTGTTTATACATCATTCACCGTGGTACATGATACATACACTTGCCATGACATAGTATCCTATATCATAAAGAAAGGAATATGATATTAAATATAATTGTCATATGATATCATGATTATTTTATTACCTCCACCAGCGAAGGTGGACTAAGATTCTGTTTTCACCCCTGTCTCTCTGTTTGTTTGTTTGTTTGTTTGTGAGAACGATATCCAATAATGTAATTATTAAGTGATTATTATTCACCATTGAGTAGCTTGGTGTTGGCTTATCTGTTAAGGTGGCTGACTTAAGATCTTAAGGTCATGAGTTTGAGCTCCTGTTGTGCTGTTGAAATAAAAACAGGTGGGTTGACTCAGGCAGTCACCCTTCGGAGGTGGGCAAAATGAGTACCAGCTTACTGGTAACAGGGGCACTTCATTAGCAGCACACTGCCCTTCCAGAAAATGATGCAACCAGCAACTGCAGGCTGCATATGAAACACCAACAACCATTGAGAGATCGGGCCAAAAACGATATATAGCACGATATCTCAAAAAGTTACAGATGGATTCATCCGAAACTTGGTGGACAGGTTGTTGGGTGTGACAAGGACAAATTGATTCGATTTTGCTGAAGATCCGGATCCAGATCTGAGAATTAAAATTTTTTTTTTAGTGATTTTTCACCATTGAGAGGTGGAGAAAAAAACGATTGAAACAGTTGTTGACGGATTCAGACAAAGCTGGGTGGATGAGTTGGTCCTGTGACAAGAACAAGCCCATTTGATTGGTTCAGGTTCGAATCCATATCTGGCTTATCAGTGGATACAAAACGAAAAGTGTTCAGACTGGCATCGGTCTGCGCTCTCCGGAGTACCATTCTATCTAACTGCCTTCCATGTGGAACCTCATCAAATTCCTTCTGAAAATCT
>CM068965.1:19828215-19850107 GCA_035128595.1 Eptatretus atami
CCAACTGGGCATCCTCAGTCGTACAAAGTCCATCCTTGGCAAACCTGAACTCCTATCCACCTGCAAGGCTTATCTCCACAGTTTGATGGAGTGCTGCTCTCCCCTCTGAGCTGGCTCCCATGCCTCACACCTTGCTCAGGTTGATGCCATGGAAACCAAGGCCTTCAAGATTATTGGAATCTGCTGCAATGAAGGTAAGTCGATGGGTCGATCACTTTCACATCGCAGACAGGTCGGTGATCTCTCTGTCTTCTACCATCTCATTTCTGGTCTTTCACCCTCTGCACTTCCCGTGCTTTGTCCACCACCCCCTCCACTCTGCACCCCCCCCCCCCCCCCCCAGATCTCTGCAGTGCCCACATGGTCCACCATCAACCCTCTCCAGTGAAGCTCCTCAAATCCAGGATCACTTCTCACCTCCACTCATTCATTCCTCTTTTTTGCACCTGTGGAAGCAACTTCCACATTCTTATCAATCTCATTCTTCCACATTCTCATCAATCTCATTCTTCCACATTCTCATCAATATCGTTACAGGTATTCAAGACAGCTGTTTACCACCATCTCAGATCATCCCCAATCCAAAATCATGATCTTTTGTACCCTCGTTAACCCCCCACCTCCATTACTCCACCCCAATCCCTCCTTCAAAATTTCCAGTTTCTCCCTCCTGGGAGTTTGCTGGTGTCTGGTATACCGGGAGCTCTCTGGATTGAGAGATCTGTTAAATTGGAGTGGAGGCCTCAGATGTTTGAGATCTACACAGTTATCTACACATCTACACACAGATAGGGGAGGAGGAGCTGCTGGCATGGTGCAGGAATGTGAAAAGAGCAAGGAGAGGGGACAGGGTGGTTGTAAGCTGGGAGGGTGCGCAGTGAGGAGGGAAGTTGGGAGGGCATGGGGATGAGCCGAAGCTGGGACGGTGCTGGGCTGGGCCAAAGCTGGGAGGATTTGGTGAGGTAGGGGAACTGGAAGGGTATGGGGTGAGGAAAAATCCAAGAGGGGGGTGGGGCAAAGGGAAGTCGAGAGGGATTAGGATGAGGAGAAAGATGAGAGGGGGTGGGACAAGGGGGAAGCATGGAGGGAAAAGGTTACTGACATGGAGGGGTTTTCCCCCATTAATGGACGCGAAGAGGAATTGATTGTAATGTGCACACAGTGACAGAGCCTCTGAAAAACTGACTTCTCAGAATTCCCAAATTGGACATACGAAGGCAAACTTCATGGGAGGATTGATTTTAAAAAAAGTTTTCCATAAAAGCATGGAGGAATGTGGAGCTGCAGGTACAAGAGGGTGGTCGATGAACAATAAGCATTTAGGAATGAAAAGGTTTTGGCAAATTAGCCTTGTGAAAAAGAAGAAGAGGAAACGATTGTGATGAAGAAGAAAGAGAAGAATGTCGGGGTTATTCCTGATGGAGTAGAAAGGAGAGTGGGGGAATTTTAAAATGCATTTTTAAGTGTTTTTGTTAATGTTATTAAGAACTTTTGAAGGAAGAGACGTTTTATTCAGTGAAGATTCAGTTTGGTGATGTTTAAAAGGAGAATGGATGGAGAATGAAGGTCCAACTGTGTAGGACAGATTGAGGAGGAGGAGGTGTTGGTGTTGTTGTTGTTTGGGAGTGCAGAAGAGTTTTTTGTTGTTTGTATTTTTTTGGAGCGAGGAGAGGAAAAGGATTAAGTTGAAAGAGTACAAATGAAATATTTGGGAGAAAACGAGTGAAAAACGAAGCATGGTCATGGAAACAGAAACAGACGCAACAATCCGACTCACTGAGCCCTTGATGAGTAGGTCGGAATTTAACAGGGACACAAATTCAGAAGGTATGATTTAACATGGAAAATTGGACGAAAACACAAACAGAAACAAAGGGACGAAAATGTAACAGTAAAACACGACGTATTGGGTTCGGAAAACTTAGCTTTGATTGAGGTGCAGGAACAGTTGCAAATTGAACCAACAAACATGGAGCAAACCCAGCACCGGTAGATGAATGGTAAAACGGTATTGTTAACGTTTTCAACAACATACCTTTGTGACGTGAGCTTCTCAACATTGACACTCAAAATGGGTCATGTCGAAAGAGTCTGGATCAGGAACTCCATGTAGCTCTTTCCATCATAGAGCCGAACATTAAGCACCTGATCTATTCCTCAAGATAAGCTCAAGTTTCACACTGGTGCCAAATGGAAATTTAGGCATTAAATTCCTCACTTGATTGCTTATGGGAACAGATTTAAACAAATTATTTTCCAACCTGGGATCGATCTCTAATATCATGTTTGAGAGACGTGTTTTGAAAAAGATTAAGTTTACAACCTCCTTTATATTGGCTGAATGATAATGAGGATCCTCTTTCCTCTCTCACTTTCAGGTGCAGCCTTATGGTATGCCTGGTGTTGGCTTAATGGTTAGGGTGGTGGCCTTTGGATCCTGGGGTCCTGAGTTCAAATCCTGCTCAGCTGTTGAATTAATACCAGGTGCGGTTAACTCTGCCTGTCATCCTTCTGAGGTCAGCAAAATGAGTGTCAGTATGCTGGTATACTGTGTCGGAGTGGCGACCCATCCAGGATTGTGCCCAATAGCCAAGGAGACTGCTTAAGCAGCACCAACGCTCTGCAGAGAGTATGGTCCCAATCTCCTCTCCTTTTGGCTGCTGGTTGCCTCATTGATTAGGGACACAGCTATGCTGTCCCTATAACCAATACACTGGTACTCATTTCTGCCAACCTCAGAAGGATGACAGGCTGTCAACCCCACCTGGTATTAATTCAGCAGTCAACAGGGCTTGAACTCAGGACGCTCGGATCGCAAGTCAACCACCATAACAACTAAGCCAACACCAGGCCTATGTTTCCTAATAAATTTTCAAATTGATTTGTATCATTGTTTGAAATATTTTGTAAACAACTTGAAATAGTTTAATGATTTTGAATGTCAGATCTGTTCGTTATAATTTGCTTGTCTAGATGGAAAGGTGATGGTACTTCTCTTTCCTATCACACGCTAGTGTGTGATGGAAATATCATACACATTCACAGGGTATCATTTGGTTTGGTATGCCGCAGAATTGAGCAAATTGAAAATGTGTCGTGAAATTAAAAAGGTTGAGAAGAGATATTTCAAACAATGTTCAAGATTTACCTTTCATATCACACGGATCTATTCCTCATGACATTTTGTCAACCTGATTAGATCACGGCTGTGATTGGCAGAATTATGTTGCCATGGAAACCATCTCGGTAATTTGGCTTGTGTACCATATGTGTGAGCCTTCAAGCCTTGTTTCTTGTTAAATAGGCTGTGTATAAGGAAATTAAAGGTTAACTGTAATAACAGTTAAATAAGGTGAATAATAACATAATGGGACAAAAAACAAAATTAAATTATTTAATTATGGGAAAACATTTATTAAACACAATCAACAGATTGTTCAATGGACCACCATTTTGATGAAGAATAGTAGGTGATGTCGTTCAAGGATCCATACTCCCTTTGGCGATATCCCAACGAGGGAGCATTAAGGTTTAAAACTGTATTTGACTCAGAGTTGAAAGAAAATTCTCATATGAACTAAATCTTACAAATTATACTCCAATTTACCATGGTCCATTTATGAAATAGGACAACATCCACCATAATTCAGGACCTCTCCTGTTTTTGCTCCTCCTCCTCTTCCTCCTCCTGCCTCAAGATTCACCAATATTATATTCACAATAATTATATTAAGATGAATGATCATGACGTTTCCAGGTGTTATAGATGATGTCCTGCTTTTTCATCAAAAATAACCGAATGGGGAAGTGGGGGTGGGGCAGGGTGTTGCACAGGGGGGAGAGTGAGTCGTGAAAGAAGGAACAAAGAATGAGTTGTGGAAGCTCAGAGGAGAAAATTGTGGACATTAAAACTTCTGAAAAACTTGTTCGATTTACTGCTTTTTCACACAGGGGAAAAAATTTCAAATACATATTTGTGGTCATGGCAACCACAGCTTTCTGTTCAGCCCATCAGACTGCACATCAGAAGTCCCTTGTCTATTTATTATGTTTGCATATATGTTGGGCAGTCTTCCCTCCCCCCTTTGTGTCCCATACACAGAGAGATAACAACACTCGCAGATTTGCGAGAACAACTGGGTCAGGAGGTTTGCGGGAGTCAGGAAGGTGGATGGAAGGAGGATGGATGAACTGAGGGAGATATTGGTGTGCAAACGAGCTTGACGAGGAGATTGGTGAAATGAGGCTGAGATGGAATGCTGCAGATGGGGGGAAAGAGGATGGCAAAGAGAGTGGATAGGTTGAAGGAGCAAGGTAGGAGGAAAAGAGGTCTACCATGGTTGAGATTGGAAGATTTGTGAGGAGGGATATCAGTAAGGATGGATGGTTGGAGAGTGAAGAGAGTTGGCTGAGGACAAAGGGAACTGGAAGGAGTATCGTGGTCAATGCAGGGTAGAAGCTTGGGGACATGGCACCTCGCCCGTTATAAAACGATGAGGAGATGAAGAAGAAGAAGAATAATATCCCACTGGGAGGCCAGATCTGGATCCGGACCTGAACCAAAATTGAATCGGCTAGCCCTTGTCATCTAACTCATCCAGATAGTTTTGTTATAACTTGTCAAAAGCTTTTTGAGATATTGTGCTTTTCCATCGTTTTTGGCTCTTTCTCTCAACATAGTGAAGAATCACTTAAAACATTCTAGGATCCGGATCCGGATCTTCACCAAAACCTAATCAATTCTTCCTTGTTACATCCCCATCCTGTCCACCAAGTTTCCTCCGAATCCGTCCCCAACTTTTTGAGATACCTGCTCTATATCGTTTTCACCCGATCACTCAATGGTGAAGAAACACTTTAAAATTATCGAATCCGTATTCGGATCTTCACCAAAATCTAATCATTTTGTCCGTGTCACACAACCAACCTCTCCACCAAATTTTGTCCGAATCCGTTGACAACTTTTTGAGATATCCTGTTCACAGACAAACAGACAGACAGACAGAGAAACAGACAGTGGTGAAAACATAACGTCCGCCCACTTTCAGTGGTGGAGGTAATAATTGGACAATTTTTTTTAGGAACACTGGATATAATAATGTATGAACAAAACATAAAGTTCCATGAGACTATACCAAATGAAATTCATGAAAAACATGGAGAGGTAAAAATTACTTTAGTACTTACCATGAACAACGCCTTCTTACCATCGTTGTTTACCGGTTGGATGCAAGGTCAGGATTTTCACCATTCTTGCTGGAATTTAGTGAATAAATGAAGTCTTTTCCGCTTTTTCGGTGGAGTCACCAGCCAATTGGATCCTTCGCCATTTCAAAATGAAGTTGCTAATACGTCAGAAAAAAAAAAACGGAATAAAGAATCCACAAAATGAGAAGTCATGTGCAGATCCTTTACTGTTGCGAGACGCATGAAAGCCTCATTCTGATTGCCTGTTGCATTCTGCTTACTTTGTTCCTGGAAATGTAAAGTTCATTGGAAATCAAATGTGGGTTTATGATACCTTTACAGGGCTCAGCGGGGTTTGAGGTGAAAATACGGGCAAACTCCGTTGGATGCGGGTAATTTGGGACTATGTCAGTGGCATTTTCTGTGGCTGGAATGGGGTTCTGGTCATTGTTTTTGCCACAGGAAGTGAGTGAGGACATGTCCGGTTATTGGTTCATCTTTATCTCAGTCTGTAACCCATAAAACTACCTTGTCCTTCCTCTTTACTGCTCAAACTTACTATCTTATCTAAATGCAGAATGAAAAAAATAGTTGTCTCGTGAAAACTGGTGTCAACGTTCTCTACTTTTGATGAAATTTAAAAACCCCATTCTCCCCTTCCCCATTTGTCCCACCTATCACGTTTTCTCCCTCCTATCACGTTACTCTTTCATTCTTCGAACCTTGTTTCCATTTGTTCCTCTTTAAAAAAAAAATAAAAACCTGAAAAAAATGCTCATTTCACAGAAGTCGGATTTACTCAGAATCAACGTTGATTCTCGTTCACTACTCGATTCCTTTTGATTCCATGTTTGGAATCGAGTACTTTGGAATCAATTTCACAAATTGTTTGTTTGTATCTATATTACAGTTGTGTAGTACCAAACATCTGTTTATATACATATATATATATATATAGAATCTATAGAAATCCAATAATATATAATATATATATAATATATATATATATATATATATATATATATGTATATTGTGAGGGTTAGAATCACAATTGTGATTGTTGTGATTGTGAGGGTTAGAACACAACAGTGCGAGCATGTAGAAATATCCAGCAACCACCGGCCACTGTACCTGCTTCATCTGCCATTGCACAGCACCTGGTTGTCAACCCTATCTGTGCAGACCAGTACAATGCAGAGATGTTCAGGATATTGAGCCGAGGTCGGAGCTCGTTTCATTTACGTATGTTGGAAGCAACCTTCATCCTTACCACCGATCCAATATTATGTCGTAAAAAGGAATTTTGTACGATCTCTGTGTCTCTTTCAACATGGAAAGATCAAGGGAAGTACGGTAACAAATGGTGAATGGATCTTAGGGGAAATCCATCCCCCCTCTCTCAAGGATGCGGTTGCAAACGTCAATCATCGACGAACTCTGCTCCAGCCAATGGGAGCTCGAGGTGAAGATGAGGAGCTGACCAATGGGCATTCGGATTAACCGTGACGTCATTACGGTTGAATCAATCAGCGTCTACCTTATTGAGACCTGCGTATAAAGCATGCGCTTCACCCCTCCTCACTTGCTGCGATTTTTTTTTTACCTTGAAGAGTGGCAGCAGATAACTTCGGTCACTATTTTGTCGTGTTTGTTTGTATGTGTGTATATATAATATATATATATATGCCAAATTCGAAGATTTTTCAAGTGGGGGTGGGGCAGGGGTCAGTCCGATTTTGTTATTCTGTCCGTCCATCTGTCTGTTTGCCAGTCTATTTATCGCCTCCAGGTCACAATTTTAAACCGACCTTCACAAAACTTCACCACATGGTATATTTTGTCATAAGGAAGAAGAATGTTATTTTTGAGGTCAAAAGGTCAACACAGGCCAAAGGTCAACAAAATAGGTGTTATTTCTATATCCTCAATTTTCATCCGATTGACTTGAAATTTGAAGAGGATATATAGTTCATGTCACTAAATTCAAACAGCTAATTATTTTTGAGATCAATATGGACATAAAGGTCAACAACTAAGGTGGTATTTCTAAAATCTTCAATTTTCATCGGATTGACTTGAAATGTGAAGAGGAATTGCATATTTGGTCATTGAATTCAACCACCATCGAATGGTCATTGAATGAGGTCAAAATTTTTTTTATTGGATTTTGCAAGTATCGTGCTCTCTCTGCACAATGTCTTCTTCTTGTTTCTTTGTTTGCCGCACAGAACGTGAGTACAGTTTTTCTCTGCAACTGCTTGTCGGATGCACAACAAATTTTCACCATAGGAGTGACCACTCATATGGAATGTTTTTATGATAATTATGATGTCATAGAACACATCGTGTTTCAGCCATGTTGGAAAAAAAGAAAAACTCTGGACCTACTATACATCTCCAAAACCGCATCAAGGAAAATATTGAAATGTGGCAATTGGCAAGTACTCCTCATGGGCAGTATATATGATTTTTGAATAATGCCATAGGTGCCTTCATCATGACATCATAATTGCATACGTAGAAAACTACATCTATGCAGTCTGAAAAATGTTGAGGGTCATCTTGAGAAAACTTGATTGACAGAAAAAAAAATTGATGACGTCATCAGTCAAATGATTCGGCAGTCATATTTTTGTAATTTTATTTCAACCCCTTTAAAATCTTCTCTGAAATGGCTGAACAGATCGAGGTGAAACTTTACAGCTATGACCGCCTATCCGTGAGGAAAAAAACATTCCCACCTACGATGTCATTGATCACATGGCTTGGCAGTCTTTTTTCTTTTTTATTTGTCTTCACTGTCGAAGCTCGTATGAGAAGTAACACACAGAACGTACAACAAGGGGAGCAGGAGACAAAGAGCGGCGTTAGAAGGAAAGAAAAAACAGTGGGGAACAGAGACATGAGGATATCTGTGGAAGGGAGAGGGATGGGGCAGAGTACACAGGGTAAACAAGATGGACATGACGGGGACTTTCAGGAAGGAAAGCCAGGAATTTGAAGGAGGTGGGTTTTGGGTGGATTAGTAGGGGTAGAAAAGATCGTGGTTTTGGATGGGGGAAGATAAGAGATGGTGGTGAACAGCTGTTTTGAAGACCTGGAGGGAAGAGTGGGATTGAACAGAGTGTGGGACTTTGTTCCTAAAGCCCCTGTCACACCTTAACGATTTAGCCAGCGTATGGCAACGTATCAAAATTTATCTAAAACGCTGGCGTACGCTGAACTATTGATGTTTTTCAGTTTTGGGCGTTTAATAGTGTATTCATAACGAGTTGGACGTATGAAATGTATTAGTAAACTATAGATAACTTATACCAACGAATGCTTAGCGTGTTGTCGGCGTTCACAACTTGTGCCCAACGATAGTCTGACTTATGCATAGTGTGTGGCAGCGTATCGCCAACGATCAGGTGGCGTAGCCTATGAAAAGGCTGCCGCTCGACGATTCAAATCATAACCGCACTAGACATCGAAGTGTCAACATCACCGTCATGCCGAAGAAAACTTCTAAGAATGCTGCCAAGAAGTCTCCTGGCCGTGGCCGTGGACGCGGACGCAAGGAGGATCCATCATCACCCACACCCTCCCCATCACGCTCACCCTCTGACGGAGAGGATGCTAGTTCCAACGGTTCCAATGTATATATATATATATATATATATATATATATATATATATATATATTATCTTCTTCTTCTCTTCTTTCGGCTGCTCCCATTAGGGCTCGCCACAGCGGATCATCCGTATGATCCGCATAGTGATTTGGCTTAGTTTTTACGCCGGATGCCCTTCCTGACACAACCCTGGTCGCCTCTTACGACACAGGGATATGGTACACCTATTCTTACGGGCATACACCGGGCCCAGTACACTGATACTCACTTCGCCGACCTCGGAAGGATGACAGGCTGAGACAACCTCCTGGTGTGTATTCATTCAAGTGGCCAACGGAGCTTGAACTCAGGACCTTTTGATCCCAAGCCGCTACACTAACCACTACGCCAACACCAGGCTTTATATATATATATATATATAATATATATATATATATATATATATATCAGGAAATGTAAGCTTAGTTTGCTGCAAATCATTGTGGATGTTTACATCTCAGTGTTTTGGACTCCGTGGAACCGCGAAATAAATGTTCATTGATGAAATGTACTTTTTGTTGTGGACAGTGGATTATTTGGGTAAAAAGAAAATTGAGTAATAGCATTTACACCGAGTCAGTTAACAACAAATTCCAAAACAAATGCCCCAAGGAAATATGGGGAGGGGGGGCATATCTCAGACAGAGCAGGGGGGCGAGGCTGGAGAAGAGATGGTAGAAGACAAAATAGACCACCACCTGCCTGTGGTGAGAGAGTGAGAGACCCAAAGACTCAGCCTCATTGCGGGGATGCCAATGATCCCTAATTGACTTGGTTTCCATAGCGTGAAGCCGAGAAAGGTGAGAGGCGGAAGCACCAAGCCCAGAGGGGAGAGCAGTACTCCATCAGGCTGCAGATGAAAGCTTTGTATGTGGTCAGAAGCTCAGTTTTGCCAAGGATGGACTTTGTACGACTGAGGATGCCCAGTTGGCGTCTCGAGTTAGAGGACAATTTTGAAATGTGGTTTGCCCAAGAAAGATAATGGCTGATAATGAGAACCAGGAGTTTGAGTGACTGAAGTTCCTTAAGAGGATTGTTAAGAAAGGAGATTGGGGGCTGTCAGATGGTCCTTTTGGAGAGAGATAGTGAGAGTGTGAGATTTGTCAGATTGAAAGACATTTTCCACGTGTTTGTCCAGATTGTGATTTTTTTCCAGATCTGCAGAGAATGAAGAGACTGCTGCTTGCCGATCTGAGGGATGACAGATGGTACGGCAGATGGTGGAATCATCAGCAAAGAGATAAAGGGGATTTTCCAGAGATTCAGAGAGATCATTGATGAAAACAAGAAAAGGAACTGGGCCTAGAACACTGCCTTGAGGAACTCCAGCCTGGACAGGAAGAGGGGATGAACGAATTCCATTTAGGGCCACACCTTGCGTGCGACAGGAGAGGAAGTCAGCGAGCCATGAGTGGAGATGTCCATCGACACCATAGGAAGAGAATATGGTGAGCAGGGCAGGGTGCCAGACTGCATTTAAGGCATGCGATATGTCAAGGGATACGGCTCTGATTTCATGTCTGGAATTGCGGATCTCCATCCATTCTTGGGAGAGCAGAAGCAGCATATCCAGGGTAGAGTGACCTGGTCTGTTTCCAAATTGATGACCGGAAATCAAGCCATTGGAGAAGAGGAAGGATTTACTGCCTGAAGCGATGATGAATTACAGAACCTTGCTGATGATTGGGAGAAGGCTGATTGGTCTGTCGTTTCAGGGATTTGTATTTGCACCTTTTTATGGAGAGCAGTAATGCTTGCTGATTTTCAAGCAGATGGCAGATGATCTTGAGCAAATGAAAAGGTGAAGTGAACAGAGAGTGTGAGCAAGAGCTGCAGAGTAGTTTTTCAGAACACATGGGCTGATGCCGTCTGGACCTGTTGCAAAATCTGAGTCGAGCTTTGACAGCAAGCTCTCCACCTTATCAGGAGAAAAGTACACATAGTCCCAGAACAGCTGGGTGTGACTGAATAAGATGGGTACAGAAAGCGATGGGTTTGTTACACAAGATTTAGATGCAAACATGGAGTTTAGGCATTCAGCCTTTTCACGTGCAGTGTCAACTGTGTGGCCATTTGATGTGAGGGAGGGGGTGGATGGGGAATATACACCAGAAACAGACTAAACTCGATGCCACCAGAATTTGGAGGAGGGAGACAAGTTTGAGAGTTCAGACTTGAGATTAGAAAGATGTTGTTTTCTGGCTCTCCTGAGGGTATACACACTTGTTCTGAGCTTTGTGGAAGGAACTGAGATTGCCTTCAGTTGCATTAGCCTTCCATGAGGCGAAGGCAAGTTGTTTCAGGACAACTGCCTCACCACAAGCTTCAGTGAACCATGGGTGGTAGGAACAGTAGGACAACTGAAGATGAGATGGGATAAATCTGAGCATGAGAGAGAGCAAGTTTCTTTGAAAGAATTCCCAGGGCGAGTTTATGTTGGTTTAAGTGAAGAGATGAAACCAGTTTAGAAGTTTGATTGCTGCTTGAAGACCCTGCCAGTTGGCCTGAGTGAAATGCCAGACTCATAGGCGCTGAGGTGGTTCTCTAATAACAGCCTGAAAGATGTCTACTTTGACAAGCATGTGGTCAGATGAACCGATTGGAGCAGAGGAAGAACAGCAGATATTTTCTGGGAAATTGGTCAAAATCAGATCCAGAAGAGATGAAGTACCATTGGTTGAGATTCGGGTCAGTAAGTTGACAGATTGTGTCAGTCACAATGAGTCACAGAAGTCTTTTGCTGAAGTGCCATGGCAGGTGAGAGGTACCCACACCAAGCCAACTGGCATGATGACAGTTGAAGTCACCACATATAAGGGAGAGAGAGTTGGGATGAGAGGATCACAGTTTGTCCATGTTTTCGGAGAGCGAGATGTAAATGAAGTCATCACCGTTTGATGGACGATACATCACACGTATAAATATGAGGTGGGAGTGGAGGGGAAGCCATAGCCTGATGTATTCCTGGGGGTTTGGGGGAGAGAGGGCAGTGCATCGTGAGTGAGGAAAAGAGTTTTTGATGAAGAGAGCAACTCCGCCGCCAGGACGAGGTTCAGGTCTGTCATACCAGAGGAGGGAGTAACCATACCAGGGAGAGATACAAGGAGTCAGAGATGTCATGAAGAAGGAAAGTTTCTGTTAAGCAGATGATGTCTGGTTTTTCAGTGGCAACCTGTATGGAAAGATCTGTCAGGTTTGAACAAAGGCCTGGATGATTGAGGTCTACACTGTTGAGAAGAGGGAGGGGAGGGTTTAGGGTGCAGGGTAGGGAGGGAGAGGGTAGGACAAGGAAGGAGGGGGAGAGAGAAGGAGCGTTATTGAAAGAGTGTGGGGGATTGCAGAAATGCTTGGGAGAGGGCCGGATAGGAGGAGAAAATGCTCAGTAGTGATAGGTTGAGGTACAGTGGGAGTAAAGAGAGGGGCAGGGGGCAGTTGAAGATTGGAGGAGGTGGAGTGATGAGATGGAAGAGAGAGGGTGTGGAAAGGAGGCACCTTTGTGGATGGGAGAGAGAAACTTTGGAAGGGGGAGTGAGGTGGAAGATTGGAGGGAGAAGGGTGAGAGGGAGAGTTGAGGGAAAAGGGTGAGGAGGGAGAGTTGAGGGAGGAGGATGAGGGGGGAGAAAGATGAGAGAGAAGCTTGTCTGGGGAAGAGTGTGAAGGTTGTTTTGAGAAGGGAGGGTTGAGAGGGAGCTTTGAGAGGGAGAGGAGACGATGAGAACAGGCACGGCCAAGGTGCAGGAGGGCGATGGAAGAGGTGGGGAGAATGAAGGATGAGACTTGGTAGTGGTATGGTGAAGAAGGGAGTGGCAGGGGGAGGTACAAGATTTGAGGGGTTGTGAAGAGGGGAGGTGTGCTGAGAGGAAGGAAGGAGAACATTTGTGGTGATGAATGTACTGATTGAGAGAGTGAGATATCTGTGAGGTTAGAATGGAGCCCAAGATGTTAGAACACCATGCGTTGGGACACAAGAGGAGGAGCTGATACTGAAGCAGAAGAGGTACCAAGAGTGGAGATAGGATGAGGGGCAATATGGGAGGGTAAGGGGAGGGTCTAACAGGTGAGGTGTTCAAGGGGGGTAGATTTAAGGAGTTGGGGTGAATGGCACAGAAGTTGGAAAAAAAAAAAGGAAGATTGATGGAACACGAACATTCATTGCAAACTGGGAATTAAATTAGTCAGAGATGCGATTAAAGACATTATGTGAGGGATGCAATAAAGGAGAATTAAGATAATGGAGAAAAAAACGTTGTAAAGAGGACGTTTCAGACACCGGGATGAAGGAAAGATTGAATTGAAAACAGCCTTTTGAAGAAGAACAAGAGTAGTGAATTATGATACAATACTGAGAACCACACGTGTGAAAGAGGAAGTTGTAACATTTACGAAACCATTTTTTTTTTTGACCTTGATAAAGATTACATAAGATTAGGAAAAGGGAAGGTTGAAGAAAAACCGTGTCAGTGTTTGGTTAATTTGGACCAGCAACGCAGAAAGAAGCTGGTAGTTTGACGAAAGTTACAGAAAGAAGAAATGTGCTTACAAGAGGTGGAAGGTGAGAGGTTAAAAGAATAAAGATTTTTTTTTTGTTTGTGTTGTTGTTTTTTAAGATTATGTAGATTAGGTAAAGGAAAGGTGTGAAGAAAAATCTCTGAAGATGTATGATGAATGTGGGTTTGTAAAAGTAGTTGATGGTAGATCAGCAGAATGAGGAGGAAGAATAGTCAGTATCGAAATCACGTGGTTATGTGGGTATAATGGGAGGTAAAAGGCATTTTTACAGCACGTGCACTGTATACAATTGCACCGAGTTTGAAATGTCCCCGGCTTTGTCTACCACGTCTCCGGTGGGTCCGGTGTCCCCCCCCCCCCCAGGTGCCTCAAGACAGCCAATGACGGCCGTCAGGTAATGCAGTGCGTAACCTCGACGGAAATGGCGACAATTGACGAAATACCCGAGTATTTCAATGGAAATTTGTGAAACTAATGTGTTATATATGTGAAAACCATTTAATTTATTGCTTGACGAAAAAAACGAAGATACGCGCCCCTCATGTACGAACGAACGAAAGACGTCACTTCCCCACCATCGCATTTCGCGCTGAAAAGACGTCACTTCCGCCACCATCGCATTTCGCGCCGAAAGACGTCACTTCCGCCCACCATCGCATTTCGTGCCGAAAGACGTCACTTCCGCCCACCATCGCATTTCGCGCCGAAAACGTCACTTCCGCCCACATCGGTTTTCGCTCCGATCGCCGAATGCTGAAAGCTAAGTTCTTCTTATGCTATCATTCTTTGCGGTCCCTGCCACGCTGTATCGAACGATTTAATTCCTTCTGTTATATATAAAGGTGCTTATCACAATAATAACAAGATTTTTACATTTCAAATATCAAGTACACTTTTTAATTGTTTTTAACTGAAAAGCATAAATTGCATATTTTAACATTAGTGTACTCATTTGCTTCACCACACGCGCTGCATTGAAGGATTTCATTGTTGTTGTAGTCTTTATATTTAAGACACAAAACAGAGGGATAGTTGATAGGGATAGAAGGAGGGTGGAGGGAAAAATGGAGAAAACAAAAAATTATGGTA
Source organism: Eptatretus atami (assembly GCA_035128595.1). NCBI lineage: Eukaryota > Metazoa > Chordata > Myxini > Myxiniformes > Myxinidae > Eptatretus > Eptatretus atami. The sequence continues at coordinate 19,842,654 of CM068965.1, forward strand.
ATAAGAAAATATAATAAACACGATCGTGCACACAAACAGAAGAAGGGTAGCCTCAGGAAACCCGATATGAAAAGAGGACAAAATCTCAACAATTAGCACAAGTTTAACACAAGACCGAACAAGAAACACACAGTAAACACAGAGATAACAAAATGACAGTAAAAACATGACAAAAACGACCAGAAAACCTATCTTTGAGAAAGTCAGCAGAGACCCTGAAGCAGAACCGCCACCGCGTCAAGAACCGGAACCGGAAGTCAAAGAGAGTCATATTGGATTTACCCTTAAACATTAAAAAAATCTTCCTCTCCAGAATAGCTGCACAGATTGAGGGGAAACTTCACACATGTTCCCAAGCCTTGGGGATACCACGGTGTTCACAATAATTATAGCTCATATGGTCTGGCAGCGAAATTGGATTGAACGAAAATCTTTAAAAAATATATTTCTCTTGAACGGCTTCAACGTGAAACCCAACAATTATGATCCAGCAATGATGTGGAAATATGTTTCAAATTTCAACTTGATCGGACACATGGTCCGGCAGCCAGAATTATTAATCTTTTGAATCTGAGTTCTTTTTTTATTTTAAGTTTTATTTTTGAATAAGGCTCACTTGGCTGTGTGCCTGGATGGGTTTGAGGGTAGAGGAGTAGCAGCTGAAATGCAAATCCTATCCAGGTTCCTCCTGATCACTTAATCTTTGCTTTTTGCTTGTTCAGGTTCCTTTTGATGACTCCAATGCAGGACTGTACCTATTTCTTCTTCCATTTGATTTGAATTGAATTTATTTAATCCACTTCTGAATTAAATTGCATCATAAAAAATAAAAAACGTCATGGTCAGGGTCAGTTGCCGATCAAAGCGGGGTTGCATCAAAGTGAGACGTCTTGGTACCTGGTCATCACTGCAGCAGTTATATAGTGGCCGTTTTAATTGTGTCTTTTATTAATTACGTCACACACCAGTAACAAAATTACGCAAACACACACGAAACAAGTCCTGGCGAGGGTCTGCAATCTCTGATTGCTCTTTTTCTTGTTGATATTATTTCATGCACATTATATTTGGAATGTTATACATGCACGAACCAAAGTACTTCAACAAATGATTTCTGCATGACAGTTGAACCACAATTTACCACATTGTACGACGAAAACATCATGGTCAGACAGCCATAATTATCTCACAAACGTGAGATGTATCTCACTGACGTTACTCCAAACACAGCCAGCCATAATTATCTCACAACTCCTGCCCCCTCACCACCAAAAAGAAAAACCCCACAGAAACAGAAAAAGAAAAAAAAGCATTTAAATAAATGCAAAAAAAAAACAGGTGGGATGGAATCCTCCAAAAAACAACCAAACAAGGTAAGGTGACACCACAATCGACACCACAATATGACATCACAACCTTTGCGGTTGCCATAACGACATCCTTTGACATTTTTCAATCTGAATCCCACAAAAAATTATTCTTCGTTGGTATGGCAGCAATATTGGTTGAGGATACGACTGTGCTGCTGATGCAGTGCCTCTGTAGGTTGGAGCAAGAATTGGAATTGGTCAGGATCTGCCGATTGCTCACCTACTCTTACAAAAACATCTTCATACTCTTTTTACTATGACACACAGTCACTTATGACAAAAATATCCAAAGATGTCATAATGGCAATCCGTTAAAAGGATTGTGGTGTGGTATTGTGGTGTCATCCTGACCTCCCTTCATTTTTTATATTTTTTTGAAGATTCCATGAAAACATGTTTTCATTACCTTCCCACCAAACGTGTTTTTCACCCTTGTCAGTCTGTCTGTGAATATGATATCTCAAACGTTGTGGACGTATCAGCCAAAACTTGGTGAGATGATGGTTGTGTGACATGGACGAAATGATTTGATTGTGGTGAATATCTAAATCCAGATCCGCGAATGTTAAAACTGAATCTTCATCATTGAATGATGGGGCCAAAACGATATACAGTCCAGTATAGCATGATATTTCAAAAAGTTGAGGAGAGTTATGACAAATCAGGTGATTGAGTTGGGTGTGTGACAAGAACAAGCCGATTCGATTTTGTTGAGGTCTGGATCCAGATCCAGTTGAGGTCTGGGATACAAAACATAAACTGTTCACCTGGAAGAGGTATATGCGCTCACCTGAGTGCCATTGTAGTTTGTTATTGTTTTTCTTCTGACTTGTTTCAATATGATAATATTTTTATTTCATTCAGAGTCTGTAATAATTTTTTTACATAATATACTGAAAGGAAATAGTCATTTTTCACTTTTGGCCAATCTTCGTAACCCTTTTTTATAAATCAAAAATCCAGATCACTCTGGTCCTAATGATTATGTAAGATACAAATTGGTAGTGGCTGTTATTATAGTTGAAGTGGAATTCCAGACGGACAGCTGGTGACACTTAAAAGATCTGCGGATTATACCAGTGTGAGCAGGGACAGAGTAAGTAATGTAATGGTGTGAAGGACATGTGGAGTGAGGGAGCGTTCTCGGTTCAAATATTCTGTACAGCTGGTCTTCAGAGATGGAGAAAGTATTTGCACTGCTGTGTAGGTGTTGTCATCGCTATGATCCTCTTTTGACACTGCCTTGTAGGTGTTCTCATCGCTCTGATCCTGTTTTGCAGACACAAATGTTTAAAAAAAACTTGATTATGTTACCATTGTTATGTGTAACCATCAATAAATGTTGTTTGTGTACATCAGTTATACATGGTATGTGAGTTCTCACCAACACCTTGGTCAAACTACATAGTTCTGACCAAATACTCTCCATTTGAATATCAGGCCTGGCCAGCTGGCTCATGAGCTTTTTGCTAGTTTCCAATGATTATGGAAGAATGGTGTGGACATAACTTCCCAGAACACATTGGGTGCCAGCGACACCATCTGGAGGCTGTGGATTTTCTCTCCGCAGTATATAAGGGGCATTTTTATGGTGAAACCCACACCCGACTTTCCTTGTGGCTAATGAAGATATGTGAGATATCTATTGCACAAACTGAATGAGTCATGGTGATTATTCATTCGGAAAAGTTTCTCCTTCCCTCTCCAGGCTCTCTTAGTTTGCCCCATATTTCCCCCTGCTTTTCCTCTATGACCGTTATCCCTCATACTCACATATACATTACCTATTTACCTTTCTCCCATTCTTTTCTCAATACACTTATAGAATTACATCAACACCAGAAATAGGTTTGATGAATGAAACAATGAAGGGACAAATTAATTAATCAAACATTAACTGGGACTTACCGGCTCTTGGAAATTGCTCGTCCTTCTATGGCCTTGTCTAACTGCAACCAAAACAAGGTGATTCTTACAAATAACATAAATTACAACAAATACAACTGAAACAACAGCAGCAACCAACCCGTTTTGTCAAGCTTGGGAGCATCGAGTGCAGGGTGAAGCATCACCTCGACCATGACACCATCCAATGTCTCCGAAAGTGTAATTGACTGTAAACTAAGATACCACACCCTATAAGGTGCTTGGCATGTAGTGAAGTTAAAAAATAGATCACATGATATTGCCATCACTCGACAAGTAAATGTGTATCCTTTGGTTCATGTCAAAAAGCAATGATATACAGTTTACAAATTCAAATGCAAACCCTTCTCATGCTGAACACCTTGTGTCATCCTATAGATGAAGCAGAATGTGAAAATATAAATGTGTTGCAGGTACATCTATTGCAGGTACATCTGCATCTATTGCAGGTATTGCAGGTACATCTGCCATCCTGTTGCCAAATTTCTCTTTTATTTATTTACCTCTGCCACCGAAGGTGGGAGGAGGTTATGTTTTCACCCCTCTCTGTCTGTTTTGTCTGTTTGTTTGTATGCAGAATATCTCAAAAGTTGTGTATGGATTCGGATGAAATTTGGTGGGCAGGTTGGGTGTGTGACAAGGACGAACTGATTAGATTTTGGTGAACATCCAGATCCAGATCGGGATCTGATAATGTTTTTTTAAGTGATTCTTCACTTTTGGAGATAGGGCTAAACTGATATATAGCATGATATCTCAAAAAGGTTGCAGATGGATTCAGTTGAAACTGGTGGACAGGTGGGTGTGTGATAAGGATAAATTGTTTCGATTTTAGTGAAGATCTGAATCCGATCTGGATACGAAAATTATTTAATTTTTAAAGTGATTCTTCACCTTTGAGAGATCGGGCCAAAAACGATATATCGCATGATATTCCAAAAATGTATTGTGCCCAATATATTCTCGTGGATCAGGTATTGCGTGGCGGAGGTATGTACTCTACGAGTGCCCTTCTAGTTTAAAGAAGTAGTGCTGAATGACTGAGCTCACTAACATGGTGATATGAGCTGAATAAGTAGTTGCTGCAATTGACATTGAAAAGTTACTCTTCCTCCAAGGCATCCAAAACCAGCAGCCAACTGGGTATTTCCCTCTTTCCTTGGCACTTCTGAATTGTTATATCTCCTTCATGGCTTCATCCACAGCTCAATGGAATACTGCTCTCCCTTCTGGGTTGGCACCCTGCCTCACACCTTGCTCAGCTTGACGCCATGGAAACGAAGGCCTTCAAAATCATTGGAATCTCTCACTATGAAGCTGAGTCTCTGGCCTATCACTCACATCACAGACAGGTCAGTGGTCTCTTTCTTCTTCCACCTCCATTCTGGATGTGCATCCTCTGCCCTTTCCATTCTCTCTCACCTCCACATTTCCAGATGGTGCACATGTTCGGTCAGTAACCCCCTTCTGGTGAAACTCCCAAATCCAGACTCACTGCTCATCTCCACTAATTTCTTCCTCTTTTTCTACTTGTGGAATAAACTTCCTCAGTCTGTTCAATCTCATCTTCCCTCTGGATCTTCAAGACAGCCACAGGTCATCCCATCCACAAGACATGACCTTATATATGTCCATTCACTACCCCAAGCCCTCCACTTTCCCATTGCAATTTCATAGCCATTGTGAGTAGCTGACAGGAGAAGACTAAGAAAGTCCTTGCCCAACATCTCAAGTAAGCTGGGGAAAAACAAAACTGAACCAATGCCCATAATATTGGACACATGAAAGAATAGTGGGAAATGCTCTCTAAAATCAATTCATTTCAATTTGGCCTCCAGCCTGTCATCCCTTCAATTAGTTCACATTTCCAGGTCATCTTCACTTTCAGCTCTACATTTACAACAACACCTCCATCTCCACCACTGCACCAGTTGTGAGCTTTCTCAACCTTCATCATCATAGGTTTTGATTGCACATACGGAATGTTTTCACTTCACATGGAGTGTGTTTACGGTTTTGGAAACAGTAATTCGACTTTGAAGCCAACATGGCTGTAAGCCTATTGTTTTTGTTCGGCTATTTATCAGTCCCCCGGTTTCACAGGAAGGGACTATAGGTTTGCTCCATCTCTCCATCCGTCTGTCCCACCTATAGTTTTTCAAACCATTTTCCCATACCCATTAACATATTCAAATGAAACTTGGCACGTGGCTTTTTCATGATAAGTTACAGTAGAAGTTCGAGTTTCAGGGCGTTTCGTCAATTTTTCACAGAGTTATGCCGTTTTAAACTTGGAGAATATAGCATATTATACATGGGTCAGTTTGCAGCTGCTCTGACTCCACCCACTGATTTACACCATTGGCTGGACAGCTGGCTGACTCCACTGCAATAATATCATGCGCCACCATTGCATGAAGCAGCACAGGTCAGCAGGCCTCAGGCTTTAGGCCTGGGTGTTAGTCTTGTCCCAGTAAAATTGGAATGATCCCAGGTATGGTATATCACCGCAATGTATATATAATCACATAAGCTATACGCATGTTTATGCTTCATGTATGTGCATCACGTTATTTATAATATGATATGGGCAAAGCCTAGAATGAACGAAACATGGTGGATTGGAAAGGTGGTTCTTCTTCATTTTGGTTCCGGAATCAGCTGGAGCATTTTTTGGTTGGTTACGGAATTCATTTTGGTTACGGAATCAAGCAAACTAATTTTTTTATCTCCAGTTTGTTATCATTGCTGTCTTTATTGGTTTCTAGTCTACAAAATATATCGGTAATAAAAATTGCTTTTCCTTTTGTTTTGCCGAATAGACCCAAACACGGTGGTTTATAGGATTTCTACTTCTTCATTGCGACCAGTAAGGAACATGTGTTGTCAAGCAATTCTCACTCTTGTTATTGATATTTTTAAGCTTGCAAGATGTTATGTCCGCGTGAAATTGTTATTATTCTGCGATATTCTGAACACAGATTTCTCAGAGAACACTACAGCGATGTAATTAAAACTCCATCGGCTTGTTACAAGTCATGAGGTCCAGTGGATATCCTCAACAAAACTAGTTTATCTAAGAACTTCGTGGCCATCTTGGATTTACAATTTTTTTTCATACTAAAAGTTCAAAGATCATCAAATTCAGAGCAGCTGAACTTTCAACAGAAACCCATGAAGTTTCTGATGTAGAAGTATCTCTTGAATGTAAAATGATCAGCAAGAGCCAATCAAAATTGAATTGAACATACATGAATAATCTCACTAATTATAATTATGTCTCCTTAACATGTCTACTTACATTGGTGGGAGTGCATTGTTTACCATTGTAAGTGCTTTTTCACTATTGATAATGACAGAATGATAAATGTGTGGTGGAGATAATGACAGGTGCGGAAATGTCAATTTGACCAAAATTAACGTCATCATTGATCTATGCAAATTGGGATGGGATTCGATTGAAGAAAATTGGGTCAGTAATGGAACCCACATGAGACAGGTTCAAAGCAAGTGAGTTACATCTGGGACATCCTGGATGGCACTCAGGAAGACTACCTTCCAATGAGTGTCCATAATAATATTCTGGTCCTTTTCTCTTCTCAAAGTAAAACAAGAGTAAAAAAAAAAGAGATGTTTCGAGTTGAACATTTTGTTGACATCGACATTAAGAGAATGCTGTTTGGAGGAAGGGAGTGCAGAGAAAAAGGTGGAGAGGGGTGAGATAGAAATTGTCGATGAGGTTTCACTCCTTGATGTTTCCAACTCTTTGTGCAGAAAAATAATCCAACACCAAAAGAAGGACAACACCCATAAAGAAGTTGACCATATAACGACCATCCAGGAAACCTCTTGTACTGGTATCTCGCAGAAATCGATGTGTACTTTAGCCGTCCATGCTTGTTCTGTGCCAGGCACCAGTATCTCCCTTCTAGCTCTTTCTTTGTGATGTTTAAAGTACTAATGATGGTTTGCACTTTGTTTGGATCATCTTGATCAAGTAAGACTGACTTTCATTCAGAAAGAGTCCCTGTGGATTCCACCAAGTGATGTTTGGTCCTGGCTTGGCCTCGGCTTCACACAATAGTCTCCATGATGTTCTTGAGTTCACGAACCTTCTGCCAATGCGCAGGATCTGAGGACGCACTGTTGGATACATAT
>CM068965.1:19852986-19865328 GCA_035128595.1 Eptatretus atami
AAAAAAAAAACAGGTGGGGATGGAATCCTCCAAAAAACAACCAAACAAGGTAAGGTTGACACCACAATACGACACCACAATATGACATCACAATCCTTTTGCGGGTTGCCATAACGACATCCTTTGACATTTTTCAATCTGAATCCCACAAAAAATTATTCTTCGTTGGTATGGCAGCAATATTGGTTGAGGATACGACTGTGCTGCTGATGCAGTGCCCTCTGTAGGTTGGAGCAAGAATTTGGAATTTGGTCAGGATGCTGCCGATTGCTCACCTACTCTTACAAAAACATCTTCATACTCTTTTTACTATGACCACACAGTCACTTATGACAAAAATATCCAAAGATGTCATAATGGCAATCCGTTAAAAGGATTGTGGTGTGGTATTGTGGTGTCATCCTGACCTCCCTTCATTTTTTTATATTTTTTTGAAGATTCCATGAAAACATGTTTTTCATTACCTTCACCACCAAACGTGTTTTTCACCCTTGTCAGTCTGTCTGTGAATATGATATCTCAAAACGTTGTGGACGTATTCAGCCAAAACTTGGTGGAGATGATGGTTGTGTGACATGGACGAAATGATTTGATTGTGGTGAATATCTAAATCCAGATCCGCGAATGTTTAAACTGAATCTTCATCATTGAATGATGGGGCCAAAAACGATATACAGTCCAGTATAGCATGATATTTCAAAAAGTTGAGGACGAGTTATGACAAAATCAGGTGATTGAGTTGGGTGTGTGACAAGAACAAGCCGATTCGATTTTGGTTGAGGTCTGGATCCAGATCCAGTTGAGGTCTGGGATACAAAACATAAACTGTTCACCTGGCAGAGGTATATGCGCTCACCTGAGTGCCATTGTAGTTTGTTATTGTTTTTCTTCTGACTTGTTTCAATATGATTATAATTTTTTATTTCATTCAGAGTCTGTTATAATTTTTTTTACATAATATACTGAAAGGAAATAGTCATTTTTCACTTTTGGCCAATCTTCGTAACCCTTTTTTTATAAATCAAAAAATCCAGATCACTCTGGTCCTAATGATTATGTAAGATACAAATTGGTAGTGGCTGTTATTATAGTTGAAGTGGAATTGCCAGGACGGACAGCTGGTGACACTTAAAAGATCTGCGGATTATACCAGTGTGAGCAGGGACAGAGTAAGTAAATGTAAATGGTGTGAAGGACATGTGGAGTGAGGGAGCGTTCTCGGTTCAAATATTCTCGTACAGCTGGTCTTCAGAGATGGAGAAAGTATTTGGCACTGCTGTGTAGGTGTTGTCATCGCTATGATCCTCTTTTGACACTGCCTTGTAGGTGTTCTCATCGCTCTGATCCTGTTTTGCAGACACAAATGTTTAAAAAAAACTTGATTATGTTACCATTGTTATGTGTAACCATCAATAAATGTTGTTTGTGTACATCAGTTATACATGGTATGTGAGTTCTCACCAACACCTTGGTCAAACTACATAGTTCTGACCAAATACTCTCCATTTGAATATCAGGCCTGGCCAGCTGGCTCATGAGCTTTTTGCTAGTTTCCAATGATTATGGAAGAATGGTGTGGACATAACTTCCCAGAACACATTGGGTGCCAGCGACACCATCTGGAGGCTGTGGATTTTCTCTCCGCAGTATAAGGGGCATTTTTATGGTGAAACCCCACACCCGACTTTCCTTGTGGCTAATGAAGATATGTGAGATATCTATTGCACAAACTGAATGAGTCATGGTGATTATTCATTCGGAAAAGTTTCTCCTTCCCTCTCCAGGCTCTCTTAGTTTGCCCCATATTTCCCCCCTGCTTTTCCTCTTATGACCGTTATCCCCTCATACTCACATATACATTACCTATTTACCTTTCTCCCATTCTTTTCTCAATACACTTATAGAATTACATCAACACCAGAAATAGGTTTGATGAATGAAACAATGAAGGGACAAATTAATTAATTCAAACATTAACTGGGACTTACCGGCTCTTGGAAATTGCTCGTCCTTCTATGGCCTTGTCTAACTGCAACCAAAACAAGGTGATTCTTACAAATAACATAAATTACAACAAATACAACTGAAACAACAGCAGCAACCAACCCGTTTGTCAAGCTTGGGAGCATCGAGTGCAGGGTGAAGCATCACCTCGACCATGACACCATCCAATGTCTCCGAAAGTGTAATTGACTGTAAACTAAGATACCACACCCTATAAGGTGCTTGGCATGTAGTGAAGTTAAAAAATAGATCACATGATATTGCCATCACTCGACAAGTAAATGTGTATCCTTTGGTTCATGTCAAAAAGCAATGATATACAGTTTACAAATTCAAATGCAAACCCTTCTCATGCTGAACACCTTGTGTCATCCTATAGATGAAGCAGAATGTGAAAATATAAATGTGTTGCAGGTACATCTATTGCAGGTACATCTGCATCTATTGCAGGTATTGCAGGTACATCTGCCATCCTGTTGCCAAATTTCTCTTTTATTTATTTACCTCTGCCACCGAAGGTGGGAGGAGGTTATGTTTTCACCCCTCTCTGTCTGTTTGTCTGTTTGTTTGTATGCAGAATATCTCAAAAAGTTGTGTATGGATTCGGATGAAATTTGGTGGGCAGGTTGGGTGTGTGACAAGGACGAACTGATTAGATTTTGGTGAACATCCAGATCCAGATCGGGATCTGATAATGTTTTTTTAAGTGATTCTTCACTTTTGAGAGATAGGGCTAAACTGATATATAGCATGATATCTAAAAAAGTTGCAGATGGATTCAGTTGAAACTTGGTGGACAGGTTGGGTGTGTGATAAGGATAAATTGTTTCGATTTTAGTGAAGATCTGAATCCCGATCTGGATACGAAAATTATTTAATTTTTAAAGTGATTCTTCACCTTTGAGAGATCGGGCCAAAAACGATATATCGCATGATATTCCAAAAATGTATTGTGCCCAATATATTCTCGTGGATCAGGTATTGCGTGGCGGAGGTATGTACTCTACCGAGTGCCCTTCTAGTTTAAAGAAGTAGTGCTGAATGACTGAGCTCACTAACATGGTGATATGAGCTGAATAAGTAGTTGCTGCAATTGACATTGAAAAGTTACTCTTCCTCCAAGGCATCCAAAACCAGCAGCCAACTGGGTATCTTCCCTCTTTCCTTGGCACTTCTGAATTGTTATATCTCCTTACATGGCCTTCATCCACAGCTCAATGGAATACTGCTCTCCCTTCTGGGTTGGCACCCCTGCCTCACACCTTGCTCAGCTTGACGCCATGGAAACGAAGGCCTTCAAAATCATTGGAATCTCTCACTATGAAGCTGAGTCTCTGGGCCTATCACTCACATCACAGACAGGTCAGTGGTCTCTTTCTTCTTCCACCTCCATTCTGGATGTGCATCCTCTGCCCTTTCCATTCTCTCTCACCTCCACATTTCCAGATGGTGCACATGTTCGGTCAGTAACCCCCTTCTGGTGAAACTCCCAAAATCCAGACTCACTGCTCATCTCCACTAATTTCTTCCTCTTTTTCCTACTTGTGGAATAAACTTCCTCAGTCTGTTCAATCTCATTCTTCCCTCTGGATCTTCAAGACAGCCACAGGTCATCCCCATCCACAGACATGACCTTATATATGTCCATTCACTACCCCCAAGCCCTCCACTTTCCCAATTGCAATTTCATAGCCATTGTGAGTAGCTGACAGGAGAAGACTAAGAAAGTCCTTGCCCAACATCTCAAGTAAGCTGGGGAAAAACAAAACTGAACCAATGCCCATAACATTTGGACACATGAAAGAATAGTGGGAAATGCTCTCTAAAATCAATTCATTTCAATTTGGCCTCCAGCCTGTCATCCCTTCAATTAGTTCCACATTTCCAGGTCCATCTTCACTTTCAGCTCTACATTTACAACAACACCTCCATCTCCAACCACTGCACCAGTTGTGAGCTTTTCTCAACCTTCATCATCATAGGTTTTGATTGCACATACGGAATGTTTTTCACTTCACATGGAGTGTGTTTACGGTTTTGAAACAGTAATTCGACTTTGAAGCAAACATGGCTGTAAGCCTATTGTTTTTGTTCGGCTATTTATCAGTCCCCCGGTTTCACAGGAAGGGACTATAGGTTTGCTCACCATCTCTCCATCCGTCTGTCCCACCTATAGTTTTTCAAACCATTTTCCCATACCCATTAACATATTCAAATGAAACTTGGCACGTGGCTTTTTCATGATAAGTTACAGTAGAAGTTCGAGTTTCAGGGCGTTTCGTCAATTTTTCACAGAGTTATGCCCTTTTTAAACTTGGAGAATATAGCATATTATACATGGGTCAGTTTGCAGCTGCTCTGACTCCATCCCACTGATTTACACCCATTGGCTGGACAGCTGGCCTGACTCCACTCCAATAATATCATGCGCCACCATTGCATGAAGCAGCACAGGTCAGCAGGCCTCAGGCTTTAGGCCTAGGTGTTAGTCCGTGTCCCAGTAAAATTGGAATGATCCCAGGTATGGTATATCACCGCAATGTATTATATAATCACATAAGCTATACGCATGTTTATGCTTCATGTATGTACATCACGTTATTTCTAATATGACATGGGCAAAGCCTAGAAATGAACGAAACATGGTGGATTGGAAAGGTGGTTCTTCTTCATTTTGGTTACGGAATCAGCTGGAGCATTTTTTTGGTTGGTTACGGAATTCATTTTGGTTACGGAATCAAGCAAACTAATTTTTTATCTCCAGTTTGTTATCATTGCTGTCTTTATTGGTTTCTAGTCTACAAAATATATCGGTAAATAAAAATTGCTTTTCCTTTTGTTTTGCCGAATAGACCCAAACACGGTGGTTTATAGGATTTCTATTTCTTCATTGGGACCAGTAAGGAACATGTGTTGTCAAGCAATTCTCACTCTTGTTATTGATATTTTAAGCTTGCAAGATGTTATGTCCGCGTGAAATTGTTATTATTCTGCGATATTCTGAACACAGATTTCTCAGAGAACACTACAGCGATGTAATTAAAACTCCATCGGCTTGTTACAAGTCATGAGGTCCAGTGGATATCCTTCAACAAAACTAGTTTATCTAAAGACTTCGTGGCCATCTTGGATTTACAATTTTTTCATACTAAAAGTTCAAAGATCATCAAATTCAGAGCAGCTGAACCTTTCAACCAGAACCCATGAAGTTTCTGATGTAGAAGTATCTCTTGAATGTAAAATGATCAGCAAGAGCCAATCAAAATTGAATTGAACATACATGAATAATCTCACTAATTCTAATTATGTCTCCTTAACATGTCTATTTACATTGGGGGGAGTGCATTGTTTACCATTGTAAGTGCTTTTTCACTATTCATAATGACAGAATGATAAATGTGTGGTGGAGATAATGACAGGTGCGGAAATGTCAATTTGACCACAATTAACGTCATCATTGATCTATGCAAATTGGGATGGGATTCGATTGAAGAAAATTGGGTCAGTAATGGAACCCACATGAGACAGGTTCAAAGCAAGTGAGTTACATCTGGGACATCCTGGATGGCACTCAGGAAGACTACCTTCCAATGAGTGTCCATAATAATATTCTGGTCCTTTTCTCTTCTCAAAGTAAAACAAGAGTAAAAAAAAAAAAGAGATGTTTCGAGTTGAACATTTTGTTGACATCGACATTAAGAGAATGCTGTTTGGAGGAAGGGAGTGCAGAGAAAAAGGTGGGAGAGGGGTGAGATAGAAATTGTCGATGAGGTTTCACCTCCTTGATGTTTCCAACTCTTTGTGCAGAAAAATAATCCAACACCAAAAAGAAGGACAACCACCCATAAAGAAGTTGACCATATAACGACCATCCAGGAAACCTCTTGTACTGGTGTCTCGCAGAAATCGATGTGTACTTTAGCCGTCCCATGCTTGTTCTGTGCCAGGCACCAGTATCTCCCTTCTAGCTCTTTCTTTGTGATGTTTAAAGTACTAATGATGGTTTGCACTTTGTTTGGATCATCTTGATCAAGTAAGACCTGACTTTCATTCAGAAAGAGTCCCTGTGGATTCCACCAAGTGATGTTTGGTCCTGGCTTGGCCTCGGCTTCACACAATAGTCTCCATGATGTTCTTGAGTTCACGAACCTTCTGCCAATGCGCAGGATCTGAGGACGCACTGTTGGATACATATCATGCTTACTGTGACGTCACCTACTTCAGCAAAACAAACACAAACTTTTAAGTTATGGGCTACAATACCATGAAAACGACAGAAATATTAGTTAACCTTTTACAACATATCATGATACATCCACATTCACCACTGAGCAGTTTCCTCTGGGTTTGAATCTTGGCCCAGCTATAAACTGTCATCCCAGTGTTTCACAGGCAGTGTGAGTCATCAGTGTGTGTGCTGTACCTCCAGATGAACATCAAATGTGGCGTGCCATCTGCCTGAATTACTCGCTAGACATTAAAGATCCCACGGTGTCCTTCACAAAGAGGCGTCGAGCTAACGACAACACCCAAAAACAAATTACGAATTCCTGTCCTTACCGACAGGAGGGGCACTGCATCAGTGGCACAGCTGCGTCCGCAGCAAATTATGTTACCTGCAATCATTTTCAGCAAATGAAAGAAGAAGAAATAGGAGAAGAAGAAGAAATGAAGATGACGATTCATTGAAATCTATAACAGATATCCGAAAACAATCATCTGATTCACTTTTTTAACTGTTGAGGATGCTCTCGGCTTGTCTGGTTGTTTGTAGATTTAGATGTAATGCAGTAAACCACCTCAAATTGAACAGAGTAGCTGTGCCAAAAGAGTTATGTTTTGCCAGTTCAAAAATCCAAAACTCTAAAAGTTCCCGTTCGTAAATCTAAAACGTTCGTAAATCTAGAATTCTAAAAAAGTAAATCTAAAAGTATTAAATCAAAATCTCAAGATCAATTATGATTGGAAAATTTATCAAATTCAAGGAAATGTTTTTACGAATGAAACTTGTGAGTAAATGCAATGCATTAGTCAGCATTTACATGAGCTAACCACCCTGCAGCAACCTGATTCAGGTGTTAAGGGACAGAGGTGACGAGAAAAGTTGTTGGTTCGGCTAAACGTCCCATTATAACCATAACTGGCTCAAATGCTTTCCTTCATTTAAACAAGGTGTTTGTGCAGATTAACAAGCAATGCTCACTCACTGTGCAATGGAACACTCTTTCGCAATAAAAGATTAATTCAAATATCAGTCTTAGCTTGTGGCGTTTTCAACACATGATCCCGGCTCATGGAAGAGTGAGGTGACAGAGAGCAAACAGGCAACACACTGACAGTGGGGCAATCAGATAACATATCCGCAACAAGGGTGAGAATTGCTTTGCAATACATGTCCCCCACGGATATGACATTTTCTAAATACAAAAAGGACATAACTTGGTTAAAAATTGACGAAACATCCTGAAATTCGAACTTGTTCTGTAACATATAATAATATAGCCATGTACCAAGTTTCATTTGAATATATTAAAGGGTATGGAAAAAAAAGTCTGATAAACCACAGGTGTGACAGATGGAGAGACGGAGATCATACCTATAGTCCCCTCCCTCCAGTGAAAGCGGTAGGGGACCAACAAGCAAGGGAATAAATTTACAGGAGAATGAAAAAGAAAGAAGAGACAGGGGAAAATTGCAAACAACAGGTACAAGGTGTGTGTCAAGGGAGGCTTAAGGAGAACAGAAAAGATCAGGTGGGTAAGAGAATGGAGGGTGATTTGAAGTGATGGTCCACTGCCCACTTCAAGACCTGGATGTAAGTGTGATTGAACAGATTGAGGAAGGTGGTTCCACAAGTTGGGGGAAAAGAGGATCAATTAAAATGGAGATGAGTGCTCAGCCAGGATTTTGGATGAAATGATGTGTAGAACCTGGAGAGACTGATGAGAGAGAGACAGATGAAAGAGCATGACAAAGATCAAGAGTGAAGCATTGTGGTGGAAAAAAGGGAGAGAGGCCACAAAACTTTTTGCTATGAATAAGCAGCAGGTCCTAAACTCTTGCTTCTTTATCTGAGATACCATTGATGTTGATTGCTGTGTATTACACAGCATCTATTACAGACAGATGTCTGTGGTGTCACGAGATGTGATGGTTCTTTTGATCAATTGATCAATTGAGAGTCTTCCAAACGTGAATCAAGTCAACAAACCAGATGCAGCAAAACACACAAATCAACTGGAGTCCTACTCTGTCCTTCTCGCCTTCCCATTTATACATCTTGAGAGAAACCCCTCCATGGTTCTTCCTTATACAGGCCACGAGTGTTTTCTCAGTGCTTAGAAACCTCAAAGTCAGGGGAAAATTGTACCACCTCAGCGACTATTCTATATCGGTCAAAGGCTAACCCCAATGTTATAATCTGTTCCCTTTTACTCAAAACTTCTAGAATACCTAATTCACCTCCACAAACATTGCACAATCATGGCTGAGATAGAACACAGATCAGAAAGACCACTACGACCATGACTACTACTACGACCACACTATGCCAATTATTGCCACCTTCTTGTTGGTTCAGCCAGCGAAAGTTTTTTGCCCAAATCGTTGATCTAACTGCCTGGTCATGCCTGACATTCGCCTGAAAGCGACAGGAATTTGGAATTTAGCCAGGATGTCGCCAATAACTCACCTACTCTTCACAAAGGAAATTATGGGATCTTTCATGTCCACCAACTCACCAACTAATGCTAACCAGATGAGACACCCAGCTAACATCCCTGGAAACACATAAGGTGAGGTGAAAGTAAGAGGTGACTAAAGGGTTGGTGTCAGGAAGGGCATCCGGCCATAAAAAATATTGCCTCATAAAGGGAACCATGACAGAAGATTGTCATGGGACCCACAATGCTAACCCCCGCTCTAGCAGGGAAAATGGCCTTAAAAAGTGTGTGTGTGTTGTGTGTTGTGTGTGTGTGTGTGTGTGTGTGTGTGTGTGTGTGTTTGTGTGTGTGGTGTGTGTGTGGTGGTGTGTGTGTGTGTGTGTGTGTGTGTGTGTGTGTGTGTTGTGTGTGTGTGTGTGGCGCGCGCCTGCCTGCAAAACACCAGGACAACAGTTTATAGTTGTGTCAGGATTCAAACCCAGGCTAGACAAATGAAAGTCGAGTGCAAACTCCTCTTAGCTACACTGTTGATGAAGATTTACAACATAGATGAAGTCTGTCCCTGGTGCCAAGCACACAACAGACACAGTCTTCAACTCCTGTATGTTGTAAAACTTTCCACATTTATAAAAAGTCACAATTCAATATTTAAATGTAATATCAAGATTGCGGCATTTAGGGTTTGCTTTCAAAATTAATATGTTATGGTTTTAAGAACAAACCTGTCAATTTTGTTGTTTTTATTCCATCAAGATCATTTATTATTATGAAAACATTGTACATTGCAATAAAAAAACAAGAACACACAATGATGGGAATTGCAAATTAATATTCTCCATTTACTCACTTTCGACATGAAGAGTCGGCTCCTTTCCATCTCTTATTTGAAATCCACCTTTGTCACCATTGGCTTTTCTCCACTCAAACCGACACATGAACGTCCCCTCATCCTCCATCTTCAGATCTCTGATCCTCACCGACCCATCTCCCTCACTTGGGTTTCCCACGCTTTGAACCCTCCCTTTGAAACTCTCATGCGTATAATTCGAGGAACTGTTATAAAGAATATTTTCAGTTGACCGTTTGGTTTTGTACAACAATAAATGTACATCTTTGATGGTGTTTCGTTCACTGTGATTAAACAGACAGGGAAGAATCACATCCTCGCCCCACAAACCGATCAACTCCCGTTGGGCACAAAGTTCAATTCTCATCACATCATGATTTAACACTTTTGTGCAGTTATTCGTGTCCAGGTTTTGTGAATCTGTTGGGGGGAAAAAAATAAAATAACACAAGATATCTATGATCACAAAGCAATCACCAAGTGTAAACCTCCCCACGATCCAATGAAGGCCATGTTTTGTTCGGACCACCATATGACCTTGAGCTTCAACATTTAGAGATAGAGTGTAAATAAAGATAATGTTTTCTCTTCTACAATCTATCCATAAAACTTAACATCATGAAAAACAAAGGAAATCTTTTCAAGTTATGATTAAAAAGGTATTTTTTGTTAATTAGATCACAATCTGAAAAAAGTAGTTCAACGTCAACAATCAAATATTAGATGCACAACTTCAGTGCAGGTCCACTATTATGTTTTTTGGAAATCCAAGCAGTCTTAGAATTGATTGGCAAAATTGAGCAACGACAAAAAACACGTTTTTTTTTCAGACCGCCATTTGACCTTGACCTTTACCCCGGAGGGGCGTGATATAAATTAAACGTAAATGCGTCTTGCTCTAGGCTATCTAGAGAGGACATTTTCGGTCTGGTCAGAAAAACCTGAGTCGAGTTTTAGTGAAAAATGGTAACATGTCTAATAAATTATGTCATGACCTTAAAAATGAGGTCAGGGTCAAAAATTTTGTTAACCCAGCATTCTTTTTATTCTCATTATTGATGCAAAATTTCATTCCAAACGTCCAAGCCGGCTCCGAACTCGGACATTTGCAGAAAAAAGGAAGAAAAACCTAAATGTTGGTTTAATACTCCTATGGGTCTAAAAAACTCTGAGGTACCATAAAAAATTGGGGACACTAATTGTATAAACAAACCCCATAAGCTATAAGCCTCCCCATAAAGGCTCCTATCTTATAGGGCTCTTACCTATAATATCAGTTGCAATCATAAGCACCAAGTTTGTAAAATATGTACAAAGTGAATAAAAAATTAAGACATAGTTAGGAAAAAAAAAGGGTTCCAAACCAGAAGGAAGTTTTGGTTTTTAGTGTTTCATTGAATGAAATGTATTCAAAACAATCAGAATTTGAAAAAATAGTGAAAAACTCGGAACATTAACTATTTGGGATTTTGACTGAAGACAAAGGCTTGAAGGTTTGATCTTCGACAAAATCTTGAAAGTGAACCATCTATTTATTACATTTATGAGGGTTGGGCTGAAATCAGTAAATACAATTTGACGTGTGTGTGAAAGGAAGAAAGGAATGTTGGGAAGTATGGGAGTAATGGGGAGAAAAGAAAGTTATTTTCAAACAAGGAAAGTCAATGTCACAATAAAAAGTTATATAGAATTCTCAATCGAATCAATGTTAAAATATGAAATACGGCCATTATCAGTGAGCTGAGTGAGTACCGTGACATGATGCACACGTCATGTCGAACAGACAAGTCCTGACATAAATCCATTATATAAATGCGACAACTATTTTTCATACGCGCACATGTATTTATCACTTTGCTTATTTATGACCGGGCACCAAACTTTCCATCTTCTATCTTCTTCTTCAAAACAAGATTAAGTGATCCTGCGCCACACCACCTTGTCTCATCAGCATCCGTTTTACGCGTCCATACAATATATCGATACATTACTAAAACTCTCATCTTGTATATATGTATGTATGTATGTATGTATGAGTGGTGTATGAGAGTGGTGGGCTTGGGATCCGAGGGTCCTGAGTTCAAATCCCGCTCAGATGTTGAATTAATACCAGGTGGGGTTGACTCGGCCTGTCATCCTTCTGAGGTCGGCAAAATGAGTGCCAGCATGCTGGCATAATGTGTTGGCATGGCGACCCGTCCAGGATTGTGCCCAATAGCTAAGGAGACTGCTTACGCAGCACCAACGCTCTGCACAGAGTATGGTCCCAATGGATGGATGGATGTATGTATGTTCCCGAAATACAGCCAAAAACGGTACATGATAGCGTAAAAATTTTCAGCCCAGCTTACTCAACATTCTCCTGCGGTGTGCAGTATCAAGTTTTGGTAAAATCGGGCAACGAAAAAAATTATTAAAAAATCAATTCCCGATTCAGTCAAGTACTCTTCGGGAGAATTTGATCAATGCAGACAACCCCAGCGGTATAGTTCGCTGGAGCTATCTTTTTTTATTTAAATATTTTTTTTATCAACCGCCGTCTCAACGGGAACCCAACGGGTTCACGGGTCATCTAGTTTACTATAATTACCTGAATGCTGACCTTTGGCAAATATCCTGATGAAAAACAACCAAATGAATTACTTTTGACCATACGTTGTGCATTCATTCGGTATCCTTTTGGTAAATTTATTTTAACGAGTCATTTGTTGTGGAATTACAAAATTTCTAAACTTTGTCCATAAATTAAGACGACACCATTTCAGTGACGTCATCATCAGCTGCCAATGTGACCAGCATAAACTGTAAATCTATGAGGTGTGTGTGTGT
>CM068965.1:19865353-19891204 GCA_035128595.1 Eptatretus atami
AAAGGATTTGAACAATTAATTAAACCTGGAAAAAAACAGCTTTCAAACTTTGGGAAACACTTGGGAAATAGCTGAAATGGATGAAGAACGATATCAAACCTTGAAAAGGCACATACTCAGGTCCCCAGCGTCGATTGTGACGTCATACCAAACGAAGAAGAAGAAGAATTGTGACGTGAATCGTGCAAAAAAAAAAAATAAATAAACATAATTGTGACGTCATTCGTGACGTCATAGCACCGTGTCTTGTCATTGGTTGACAGATAAATGGCCGTAACTTGGGAACGCTTACCGATTAATATCAAACCTTGAAAAGGCACATCCGCGGGTCCCCAGCAATATTCCTGGCAAGTTAATCAGATCGGACTGTCAATCGTGCAAAAAATAAATAAATAGTAATAATAAATAAATAAATAAACATTAATTGTGACGTCATTCGTGACGTCATAGCACGTGTCTTGTCTTGATTGACAGATAAATGGCCGTAACTTGGGACCGCTTATCCGATTAATATCAAACCTTGAAAAGGCACATCCGCGGGTCCCCAGCAATATTCCTGGCAAGTTTCAATCAGACGGACCGTCAATCGTGCAAAAAAAAATAAATGTAATAATAAATAAATAAATAAACATTAATTGTGACGTCATTCGTGACGTCATAGCACCGTGTCTTGTCATTGATTGCAGATAAATGGCCGTAACTTGGGAACCGCTCGTCCGTAATTATCAAACCTTGAAAAGGCACATCCGCGGTCCCGGCAATATTCCTGGCAAGTTTCAATCAGATCGGACCGTCAATCGTGCAAAAAAATAAATAAATAGTAATAATAAATAAATAAATAAACATTAATTGTGACGTCATTCGTGACGTCATAGCACCGTGTCTTGTCATTGATTGACAGATAAATAGCCGTAACTTGGGAACCGCTCGTCCGATTAATATCAAACCTCGAAAAGGCACATCCGCGGGTCCCCAGCAATATTCCTGGCAAGTTTCAATCAGATCGGACCGTCAACCGTGCAAAAAAATAATAATAATAATAAAACAAATAAATAAACATTAATTGTGACGTCATTCGTGACGTCATAGCATCGTGTCTTGTCATTGGTTGACAGATAAATGGCCGTAACTTGGGAACCGCTTATCCGTTTAATATCAAACCTTGAAAAGGTACATCCGCTGGTCCCCAGCAATATTCCTGGCAAGATTCAATCAGATCGGACCGTCAATCGTGCAAAAAAAATAAAAAAAATAAATAAATAAATAAATTAACATTATTTGTGACGTCATTCGTGACGTCATAGCACCGTGTCTTGTCATTGGTCGACAGATAAATGCCGTAACTTGGAACGGCTCGTCCAATTAATATCAAACCTCGAAAAGGCACATCCACGGGTCCCAGCAATATTCCTGGCAAGTTTCAATCAGATCGGACCTGCGGTCGTCGAGAAACGGCGGTCGCATACAGACAGACAGACAGACAGACAGACAGACAGACAGACACACACACACACACACACAGATTGCTGGAATTATGGATAGATTATTGTTAATAGTATTATTATTATTGTTAATATTATTAGTATTAATTAATATATGCTTTGTTACAATGTTATCATTATTTTTGATATTTATTTTGTAATTAGAATGCCAAGTTGTGGAAAGACCTATTAAGCTGCTCTATCACCTTAACATGACGCGTTTAAAACATGGGAATCATTCTGGGTTCTTTGTAGTTATTTAGCCTAATCAACTCAGGAGATCTTGACAATCATTTCAGTGTATCACAGTCCACATCAGAAAGGTCTAGTAGAGCTCAACAAAAAACATGCTTCACACACACACACACACACACACACACACACACACACACACACACACACACACACACACACACACACACACACACACACACACACACACACACACACACACACACACACACACACACACACACACACACACACAACAGCATGTTTTTTGTTGAGCTCTACTAGACCTTTCTGATGTGGACTGTGATACACTGAAATGATTGTCAAGATCTCCTGAGTTGATTAGGCTAAATAACTACAAAGAACCCAGAATGATTCCCATGTTTTAAACGCGTCATGTTAAGGTGTATAGAGCAGCTTAATAGGTCTTTCCACAACTTGGCATTCTAATTACAAAATAAATATCAAAAATAATGATAACATTGTAACAAAGCATATATTAATTAATACTAATAATATTAACAATAATAATAATACTATTAACAATAATCTATCCATAATTCCAGCAATCTGTGTGTGTGTGTGTCTGTCTGTCTGTCTGTCTGTCTGTCTGTCTGTCTGTATGCGACCGCCGTTTCTCGACGACCGCAGGTCCGATCTGATTGAAACTTGCCAGGAATATTGCTGGGACCCGGGATGTGCCTTTTCGAGGTTTGATATTAATTGGACGAGCCGTTCCCAAGTTACGCCATTTATCTGTCGACCAATGACAAGACACGGTGCTATGACGTCACGAATGACGTCACAAATAATGTTAATTTATTTATTTATTTTTTTATTTTTTTTTGCACGATTGACGGTCCGATCTGATTGAATCTTGCCAGGAATATTGCTGGGGACCAGCGGATGTACCTTTTCAAGGTTTGATATATTAATCGGACGAGCGGTTCCCAAGTTACGGCTATTTATCTGTCAATCAATGACAAGACACGGTGCTATGACGTCACGAATGACGTCACAATTAATGTTTATTTATTTATTTATTATTACTATTTATTTATTTTTTTGCACGATTGACGGTCCGATCTGATTGAAACTTGCCAGGAATATTGCCGGGGACCCGCGGATGTGCCTTTTCAAGGTTTGATATTAATCGGACGAGCGGTTCCAAGTTACGGCCATTTATCTGTCAATCAATGACAAGACACGGTGCTATGACGTCACGAATGACGTCACAATTAATGTTTATTTATTTATTTATTATTACTATTTATTTATTTTTTTGCACGATTGACGGTCCGATCTGATTGAAACTTGCCAGGAATATTGCTGGGGACCCGCGGATGTGCCTTTTCAAGGTTTGATATTAATCGGATAAGCGGTTCCCAAGTTACGGCCATTTATCTGTCAATCAATGACAAGACACGGTGCTATGACGTCACGAATGACGTCACAATTAATGTTTATTTATTTATTTATTATTACTATTTATTTATTTTTTTGCACGATTGACAGTCCGATCTGATTGAAACTTGCCAGGAATATTGCTGGGGACCCGCGGATGTGCCTTTTCAAGGTTTGATATTAATCGGTAAGCGGTTCCCAAGTTACGGCCATTTATCTGTCAACCAATGACAAGACACGGTGCTATGACCGTCACGAATGACGTCACAATTAATGTTTATTTATTTTTTTTTTTTTTTGCACGATTGCACGTCACAATTCTTCTTCTTCTTCGTTTGGTATGACGTCACAATCGACGCTGGGGACCTGAGTATGTGCCTTTTCAAGGTTTGATATCGTTCTTCATCCATTTCAGCTATTTCCCAAGTGTTTCCCAAGGTTTGAAAGCTGTTTTTTTCCCAAGGTTTAATTAATTGTTCAAATTATTAATTAATCCCAAGGTTTGAATTTTCCCAGAGAAAACAGCTGTTTCCCAAGGGTTTGAAAGCTTGTTTTTCCAAGGTATGAATTAATTGTTGTGCTTGTGAGACATTTGTGAATACATTTACAGAGAGAGGGGCGGAGAGAGGAGGGGCGAGAGAGGAGGGGCGAGAGAGGGGCGAGAGAGGGGGGTGAGAGAGGGGGCGAGAGAGGGGGGCGAGAGAGAGGGGGCGAGAGAGAGGGGGCGTCACAATTCAAGAGAGGGGGAGAGAGGATGGGCGAGAAGGGGGAGAGAGGGGGCGAATGAGGGGGTGCAAGAGAGAGGGTTGAGAGAGAGGGGGCATCACAATTCAAGGGAGGGGGAGAGAGGAGGGGGTGAGAGTGAGGGCGAGAGAGAGACGCGAGAGAGAGGGGCGAGAGAGGAGGGGAGAGAGGAGGGGCAAGACTAGGGGGGAGAGAGGGGAGGCAAGAGAGAAGGGGCGTCACAATTCTTCTTCTTCTTCGTTTGATATGACGTCACAATTGACGGCTGGGACCTGAGTATGTTTCCCAGGTGTTTCCCAAGTTGGCCATTTATGATATGGTTGGTCCGATCTAATTGAAAAAATGCCCCAATCCAGTCGTCGTTTACGAGACGCGAAGGAATGAAGCTGCACATACTGGCGCACCTACGGGCACGCACCTACGGGCCCGCACCTATGGGCCCGCACTAGTAATAATAATTGTATCATTAGGCAAGAATAATAACGAGCATATAATCCCCACTCTCGCCCAAGCACATCTGGGCTGGTGAAAAGGGAAGTTAATGCTCAAGCAGTTCAGCAGGCAGGTATGCTAGATGATAGCAGGTATGCTTTATCACATGGCTGTAGAGCAATGAAAATTTTGTCCAATGGACCAATGGTCTCACTTGTGACAATAAATAAGGCCTGACCGAAGGACAAACACGACAAAGAGTTGGCCTTCACCTGGAACCCCCCCCCCCCCCGTTTTTCTCATAGACAATTGCAAGTCACTTTATCACATGGAACAGGAATTTTATGGTCCAGTTACTGTGTGGCGCATTAACAATATCGCACATTTACCAAAAAAATCATTTTCTCAGAAGCGTGACTGTAGCATGCCAACAATTTAAACAATGTCATCTTCAAATTCCATACACCAATCAGAAATCAGCAACTTCATATTCTAAAGGCGACATCCATATCATCATTGATCTTATCACAATATGAACTGGAAGGGCACTTGGTCGAGTGCATACCTCCACCACGTAATGCCTGAACCATGAGAACATATCGGGCTCAAAACATTTTTGAAATATCATGCTATACAGAACTATATCGATTTTGGCCCGATCTCTCAATGCTAAAAATCACTTATAAAATTAAATAATTCTCGTATCCAGATCCGATCCAGATCTTCACCAAAATTGAATCAATTCTTCCTTGTTACACACCCAACATGTCACCAGTTTGTCGGAATTTGTCCACAACTTTTTGAGATATTGTGCTATATATCGTTTTTGGCCCCATCTCTCAATGGTGAAGAATCACTTTAAAAATTCTAGTAGCCGGGATCCAGATCTTCCCTAAACCTAATCAGTTCGTCCTTGTCACACACCAAACCCGTTCACAAAATTTCATCCGGATCCGTCCACAACTTGCGAAATATCCTGCACACAAACAAACAAACAAACAGACAAACAGACAGAAAGGGGTGAAAACATAACCTCCTTCACCTTCGGTGGTGGACGTAATATACTTTAACTTCCATCCAGACTATGAAGAACAACTGGGTCAGTAATACAGTATATCAACATCAAAAACCTGTTGTGTAGCAATGTACAACAAAATCACATTCACTAAGCACGAATTGCCATTTCACTGGATCCCTTCACTAGTATAACATAAATTAGAAAGAAAAGTAACAAATGGCTTACCAATGAGCACAGACCCGGAGATCATGAGCAGAGCTGGATAAATGAGAAAGATCATTGTCGGGAGGGAAAATCAGATCCTCGAGTTGGTGCTGATATGAGATTTGGTACCTGAGGTCAGAGACTATGAACCAGCACCGAGTTCCAGATACTGATATCAAACACTCCCGGTAACACCAAGAGTACTTGTGGATAATTCACTTCCCATCCAATCAGAACGCTCCACAATCTCCTCCTGCAAGGGCGTGGATCCTGAACGATATCGAGGATGTTCGAAACACCAACAAATAGATATTTACATCACACTGTACTTAATCCTTTAAGTTTGATACTATTTCTTATTTTTGTTACTATTTCTTATGTTTTTTTTGTTACCAAAAATTCCAAGTAAATCTGGAAAGCTATATCTGTCTCACTCTTTGGAAAATAGAGGAAGAAATATTGTTGACATGGAATTTTAGGAAATGGAAAGATGTTTCACACAATTGTTCGATTGAGCTGTGATATGCACGTTGACCAGCTGTGAATCAAGATTACAAAGAATTATTCAAATGAATTTCACAAGAATTGCTTTATCAACAAAATGTTGTATACCGTCTGGATCTCTCTGATCAATGCTCTATCTTTTGAAGTTAATCAAAATAAAATACTCATGGTATAGAAATATGAAATAATAAAAGGGTTGATTACAAGCAGACATAATCAAATAATTGACCAAATACAGCACAGGAGTATCAGGAGGACCCAAATTAGACAAAGATGGAGTCATCAGGAGGAACCCAGATAGGATTTGGGTTTCGGCTGCTACTCCTCTTCCCTAAAACCCATCCATGTGCAACCAAGTTGACCTTACAAAAATGATTTGCAAGATTCACCCCTCCAAAGACGAAGAAAAAGAAAAAGTTATCGCAAGTGTACATTTATAACATGAATTACAAGAACAGTATAAAAATGGTGGAAATAGTGACCTCGCTGGTGGGATTTGAACTTGCATTTTTTTTCATCATTGTGCCAGTGATTTTAGGTTAGAACACTAACAGCTCAAATCAACTTGATACCTCTGCCACCAAACGTGGAAGGAGGTTATGTTTTCACCCCTTCCTCTCTGTCTGTTTGTTACTTGCAAAGTCGAAGATTTTTCAAGTATATTGGTCAGTCGATTTTGTTATTCTGTCTGTCTGTCTGTTTGTATGTTTGTTTGTCTGTCTGTCTATTTGTCACCTACAGGTCACAATTTTAAACGGATCTTCACTAAACTTCGCCACCTCGTCAAGTTCATCATAAGCAAGAAGTCTATTGTTTTTGAGGTCAAAAGGTCAACATAGGCCAAAGGTTAACAACTTAGGTGGGGTTTCGAAAATCCTCAATTTTCATCCGATTGACTTGAAATCTGAAGAGGATTTGTATTTCATGTCACTGAATTAAACCAACCAATATTTTTAAGGTCAACATCGACCAAAAGGTCAACATAGTTCCAAGGTCATCAACTAAAGAGGTATTTCTAAAATCCTCAATTTTCATCCGATTGACTTGAAATTTGACGGATTTATATTTCATGTCACTGAATTAAACCAACCAATATTTTTAAGGTCAACATCGAATAAAAGGTGAACATAGTCCCAAGGTCAACAACTAAGTTGGTATTTCTAAAATTGTCAATTTTCATCCGATTGACTTGAAATTTGAAGAGGATTTATATTTCATTTAATTCAACCAGCCAAATATTTTTGAGGTCAACATTGACCAAAAGGTCAACATAGGTCCAAGGTCAACAACGAAGGAAATATTTCTAAAATCTTCAATTTTCATCTCATTGACTTGAAATTTGAAGAGGAGTTGCATATTTGGTCATTTAATTCAACCACCAATTATTTTTGAGGTCAAATTTGTTTTAAGGATTTTGCAAGTATCGTGCTCTGCACGACATGTTCTTCTTGTTTGTTTGTCTGTTTGCTTGTTTGTTTGATTGTGTGCAGGATATCTCAAAAAGTTATTTACAGATTCGGATGGAATTTTGTGGACTGGTTGGGTGTGTGACAAGGACGAACTGATTCGATTTTGATGAAGATCTGGATCCGGATCCGACTACTAGAATTTTAAAAGTGATTCTTCACCATTGAGAGATGGGGCCAAAAACGATATATAGCATGATATCTCAAAAAATTGTGGACAAATTCGGACAAACTTGGTGGACACGTTGGATGGTTGACTTGGACGAATTGATTCGATTTTGGTGAAGATCCAGATCCGGATCTGTATATGATAATTATATAATTTTTAAAGAGATTCTTCACCATTGAGAGATAGGGGCAAAAACGATATATATCATGATATTTCAAAAATGTGTTGGACCCGATATGTTCTCGTGGATCAGCCATTGCATGGCGGAGCTACGTGCTCCACCGAGTGCCCTTCTAGTTCAATATGTAATTAAGAAATCTCAATTTGGCTACCCCAACTCCTGAAGTCTCGTCATTCCGCTCACCTACAACCCTCTGTCCCCTTTTTCAGTCGTTTGTCTCTCTCATCAAAAGATTTTTTTATTATCTGTCCTAAATCCTGCTGCACTATCTTCATTTTACCATCTCGCTGTTTTGTCTGCAGATCTCCTGTTCAACTCTTCTCTTTCCCACCGTGCCGGTGATCTGCTGTCCCTGTAACCTTTGTTTACTCCAGCTCTTATATGAGCCACAACCATCGCATTATAAAAGGTGCTTAGTATGGGTTTGCCTGAGGTTAAGACCCAAACATTTGGTGTAGTATTGGATTTTAAATCAAAGGAACTTAAGATTTAAAATATGGGTTGAATGAGGTTTGATTGTTTCAGTTATTAGAAAGTATTATCCTCAGCACATATTTATAAAAATAACGTTTTAGTCGTCATCAAAACTGTTAAGGAGAGAGTTCAAAGAACACCTCACCCTGCACTATCTTGAGAGACAATGACATAAGAGGGGTCTACGAGCAGAAAATGTGATTGGTTGTGATGACGTAAAATGCAGTAATATTTTATACTGCTACATCACCTTCTTGAACATGTTACATTAGTTATTTGTGCCTGTTGTTTGTGTCCATTATGTTGTCATTAAAAACAATGTTGTTTTTGGAATGATACCTGTTTGGAATGATTTTAAATTTTGTTTAACTGCCATGAAGAATATAAATATTATCTCACTCCTCCATGCGCTTGTGTGATCGGTACTACAGGTTCATTTTCTGATTCATGTTCCGATTCATGTTCAAAATGCAACATTCAATTTATATCAAGTTGTTGCTCAATCATAAACTGATGTCTGTGGATAGAAAGACAGTCAGACAGAGAGAAGTGAGCCAATTGCTTCATCCCGCTTTCGCTTCCCATGCGTGGAGTAATAAAAAATGATCTTGTTTTGCTATGATCTCATTACCATGCTCATTCATTGTACATTGTTTTATCCTCAGAGGATCCTGTTACTGCCCCTACTTTAAGAAGAGCCACTCGTTTCACGTCTTCAGACACATCGGGCTGCCGTGGAAGTTTTCCATTGGCTCGGGGGCAAATCCTGGATGGGTCGCCACTCCAACACAAGATAATCAAATGGATCATTCTTCCCAGTCAGTCGATATTCAGTTTGCTGACCTCAGAAGGATGACAGACTGAGTCAACACTCCTGATGTTATGATAACAGTACAACAGGGGCATGGCGGAGGGGCTCAAACTCAGGACCCTGGGATCTCAAGCCAACAACACCTTCAGATTCAACAATTATATTCACAATAATTATAGGAAGATATGCAATCACATTTGCAGCTTTAATGGATGTTGTACTAGTTTTTCAAAAAATATCCAAAGTAATTGAGTGGACAAAGGGAAGTGGGTGTTGGCGATGAGGTGGAGGACGGGAGAGGATGGGTTTGGGGAGTTGAGAGAAGTCTACACTTCTCTTTTGGTTTGGAACTCGGCCCAACTTTGTATCACATGAGAGAAAATGAGAAGTCGTGTTCGGACATCACAACTTCTGCAAATCTGCTTTGTTTTGCTTCTCTTTTCACAAGAAAACACTTTTCTTAAAAAAATAATAATAATAATAAAAATAATCATTTGGTTGTGTTCAAGACCATGCCTACACAAAGGTATAAATCCAGCTTTGCATGTAAAACAAGAGGGAAAATTAATTCAGACAAGGAGTAATTATCTGATGTTTCTCTTCAATCTGGAGCCACATCGCTTACCTGGTAAGCTACCAGGTAATTTCACCACAAAATTGTCTTGTACGAAATTTGAATGAACTGAGGAGGAGGCCTAATTCCCAGGAGGCCTAATTACCTTCAAAATCACCTCTCTTAATATAAAGCTGCAGCATTGTCTCAACTGCCTTTGAAAACAAAGCAAAATTCTTGGCCCTGAAACGATCGGTCCTGTACAGATATATCTTCATGACGTAATGGTGCCAGCAACTTACCTGTTACCTTACTTTATCGATGGCAAGGACAGCTTTCTGTCTTACCCATCACATTGTGTAACATCAGACATTATCTATATAGTATACATTTGTATACATGTGATGGTGGGGTTTTTAAATTCCCCAAACTCCTCTCTTCTCTATATGTTCCACATCATTTTTTTTCCCATCCCATCCCATGACTTTTATCCTCCCAACCTCATTTCCCTTTGTTTTGATCCAAACCTTTTTCTTCTTTTTTGTTTTTCTCTTTTTCTCTTCCTCTCTTCCCATCCTTCGATCAAATTAATTTATATCCATGTATCACATCCTTCAAAATAATGTAATCGCTAATCTCAGCACAAAAGTAGCGATCTGCGTGGGTGGCAAAAGAAGTCAAAACAAATAGGAAATGAAATACTGTCGGGCCCCGGCATTTGCAGGGGATACGTTCCTGTAAAATGCTGCAAATGTTGAATCTGTGAATGTCGGGGCATCGTTTCATTGGAAAAGGGGGGGCAGGTTCCTGGCGGTTCGTGGTTAATCAGAAAAAAATATAAAACATCCAGTGAAATACCGGGATTTTGATTTTCAATATGTCGATAACTTGGAGCACCTGCCCGATGAAAATATCAAGAGTCGGATCATAATTCCCAGTGATGGTGAAGGGGTTGATGACTGATCATGATGTGATTTCCAGCAGCAGAGTTCATGTTGCAGCTTCCAACAGGAATCTTCTGTATCAAACAATTTCTCTGAAAATTCTCAATGTACTCACATGATTATCTTGGACTCAGTATTTTCTCCACCAGGTGCTTGCAATTTACCTGCTGCAGATTCAGTTTTTCCATCTCTTCTTCTCTTTGTTGTTCTTCCACTCCGACTTTGCAAATTTGTCATTTATAACACCGATAGTTACGTCTTTTGGTATTGACTCATAACTTTGTTTTTATACATGGTCTAAGGCTTGTGAATCTGCAAGACCAATCACACACTGGACTCTGGAAGGGACATGACTCTCTGGGGGCACTATGGATAATGGCGATGCCATCTTTATGACTTTTAACTTTGCTGACGTCATCTTTTTTGCTGATTAACACAACATTCATCCTACTTTCTTTCTTTATTTTACAATAATCTTCGGCTTCGAAGTAGGTAAACCAACAAGCAAAGACAACATAAATATGACCTAAGAACAATGATACATGAGCTACAAATCGAAGCATCATTGCAAATACTGTGAGGTAGAAGAGGGCCACCAAATTTTGTCCAAATCTGTCCATTATGTTTTTAGATATCGTGCCATATATACTGTAGTTTTGACCTGTGGAAAACAAGAGTGCAGACCTCTCCAAGCCGGTTGCTCAACACTTCAATCTTTCTGGACATTCATTCAACCCCTTGGCAGTTTCCAAGATCACCACATTTCAATAAAAGTAACAGTCAAAATGTAAATAGCAAAACCTTATCTTCAAGATATATGAAAAACAAAGACCCAATCACATCTCTCACTTGTGAATGGAGGGAATAACCAATTAGCTCTCACCAAATTAATTAAACCCAGGTGGCGAGGTTTCTATAAATAAATCGACTCCTCCCATGCTCTTCTCGCCGATGAAGCTGCATAAAGCAAACATGAAAAGCTACGTAAGGTAAGTGCTTTATTTTTTGCTTCCTGTAGCTTTATGACGCTTGCTTTATTTTTGGCTTTCTGCAAGGCCCGAGTGGACAGGCATGTGTAATACAACCCCCCAATGGATTACTACCAGTGAACGGACTGTGTATGGGGATGAGGTGCTTCTGAACACCAATGGGAAGGACATATCTGGGGCTTGTGAATGTACAGGGGGAGTTTAAAATGATGTTATTTACTAGTAATCATGTTGGGAGGGACGGGGGAGCTATGAAGGCTGTGAAGGCTGTAATATGTATTATTTTGTTGTTGTCTGGTTCTGGGGCCACAAAATGAATTACATTAGATTTGCATCTTTTGCTGAAAGGAGAAGCGTGTGTGTTGTGTGTGTGTGTGTGGTGTGTGTGTGTGTTATATCCAGGGTCAATGCTTGCTTGTATTAACAGGAAATGGTGTGAACCTGACACCTCTCATCTACAAATAATTCCCACATTTCCTATATTTCCATGAATCTGATTTGCATTCAAGAACAGAACAATTGTGGTTCACCGACTTTAAATTGTTACTTTCTCATGTAAATGCTGAAAATTGTGTTAAAAAGATGATTCGAATCACAGAGATATCATGCTAGCAATGGCAGGTTAAGGTGCCCGGCGAGCAGAACCGAGTCTGTATAAACACACACACACACACACACACACACACACACACACACACACTGAATACTCAAAAGGCCTCGTTTAGAATTCATACATCATTTTGAAAGTCACATATTCAATTTTGAAAACACTAAACACTTGGAATATCCTTGATTTACCTGTTCAATGTTTATTAATGTTTACAAACATTCATACATCGTCCTTTCATCAGAGTACATAAAAACTCGCGGAAACTATTGAAGACGAAGTTTAAAACCACAGATACATGTCCATGTCAATCACTGATCCAAGGCCTTTTCAGTGATGAATGGATCATCGGTGTACACCAGTGTATATTCTGTGATTCGCTGACAGACATTATGGACATCTATGGTATTGGGAACCATATATATATATACATATATATATACATATATTACATACATATATGTATATGTACTGTATATATAACTGTGTATATATATGTATATATATATATATATATATATATATATATTCACAGCAACTTCACAAAATAAACTGAAAACATGGACACAAGCTTTCTAAATGTATGCCAAAAGGCACAACTATATAGCAGAAAACATGAACAACAAGAATAACAGACATTGATGAAGCTATAGCTTTGGAGCATCAAGATGGTGGTGTTTACCAGGCAAAAAGGACAGTTTTTCCTTGATAAACCATAATTCAAGAAGAAAAGTTGGAAACTATTGCAGGCAAAAGAGAAAGTCACGTGACACAAATCTTATCCAATTCGTTCTTATGCATCACATGGCTGGGGGATTTCTTTATTACTGGGAGTGTGGTCATGCCACCGATGCAGGAACTCTTGTAGGTTAGGGGTATTCATTAATTAATTAAATCATTCAGTCATGTATCATGATCTTGGCAGAGCATCGGTGGGTGCTACTGAAGCAGTTCCTGTAGTTTGGGTTACAATTCTAGCTGGGTCGCCATTCCACCACAGGAAGTTAGGGCAGGAATTTTGAATTTTGCCATGCTGCCGGTCATAGCTCACCTACTATTTGTGAAGGACATCATGGGATTTTTAATGTCCACCACCTAATACCGGCAGATGGGACCACCAGTTTAATGTCCATCCGAGGGACGGCACACACATTGATCAATCACCCTGCCTGTGAAACATCCGGATGACAGTTAGCTGGGTCTAGATTAGAATCCAGGCTAGTGTGCATACCTGTATGATATCCGAACAGCCAACCCCTTGAAGTCAATGAAACCACAGATGGGAGCATAGATTGTAATTTGCCGAAAAACAAAGGCACAACAAGTTGATCCCTGAACATATTAAATTTTCATTTTGAGGCTGTTCTAATTTAAAAGAGAAGTGAATTGATATTTTAGGTCCTGTATTAATCTCCAAAATTCCTTAAATCATATTATTGTAATACTAATGATTATATGTTTTATACAGATTGCTTGTGGATATTTTATTATATTTGGAAAAGAAATAGAGGAAGGGATGGTCGGTGAGACTGAATGAGAGAGAGATCTGTAGACTGTAGCAGTATGAGTGAGGGACAGAGTGAGTGTGAGGGACACGCGGAGTGAGGGAGGTTTCCAATTTCAAATATTCTCATACAGCTGGTCGTCAGAGATGGAGAAAGTATTTGGCACTGCTGTGTACATGTTTTCATCACTCTGATCCTGTTTCACGGATACACACGTTTTAAACAATTATTATTTTAGCTTCATGGTATCAAACCATCAGTACGTTTCTTGCGAATATAAATTGCACATTCTTTATGATACATATAGTGATGAGTTGTCTTTTTTTTTTTTTTTTTTTTTTTTTTAAGTTTCTCCTTCCATCTCCCCATAATTGCCCCCATTCCCCTTCCTTCCCTCTCATTACTTAAATCAACAAACCTATGACATGTGTTAATTTTTTTAATAAAACCAAACAAACCCCCAACCTAACCACCCAAAACCCCCCCACCCCCCCACCTCCTTCCTTAACTACCTCTCACCTCCTAATTTTTAAACCTCCCACCCCCTTTTCTTCTTCTTTTACTAATAATTACTACAACACCCACCTTCAAACACTATTAACTATATTTAAAATTATTACATTAAACACCCCAACCTTACTTACCACCAAAAATTTTTAATTTTTAATATATTAATTATTTATTTTTATTTTATTTAAAAACATTTTTTTTTTTTTATAACTTTTTTACATTAATAAAACAAACATTAAAAAAACATTTAACTTTTTATTAAACTAAAATAAAAAAATTTACAACCAATTTTTTTTACAAAAATACAATTACATAATAATAAAAAACAAAATTTATTTTATAAACATTAAACAAATAAAACACTAAAATTTTTTTATAAAAAATTAATAAAAAATTATATAAAATATTTTATAACTCAATGAACAAAATACTATACTATACCTAAACATTATATTAAGATTTAAACTCTTTTTTTTTTTTTTAAAACTTTAACATACTTAAAGAATACCTATAAAAAAATTATTATTAATTAAACAAAAAACTCTTTTAATTTTTTTATATTTAATTTTTTTTAATTAATTTAAACAACAATTTTTTTACAAAACTTACAATTTTACAACAAAATACTTTACACTACTTTCATTAACCAACTTTTACACTCGTATTAACAATACATCAATTATTTAAAAAAAATTACCCTCATACAACATAATTACAACCTACCATACACTTAACCCAACAACAACACCTTAAGCATAAAACAATTTAAAAACATTTTTTTTACACAACAATCTAAACTAAATACACATATAACAAACCAATTAAACCTTCAAAATTTACCCAACACCCATTTAACCCCAAATTTTTACAATAACTAAAACTTTTTTTTTTTTTATTTAACAATATTAAAAAACCCAATTACACAAAATTTATCACTCTAAAAACACCTTACATATAAGTAAACCCAAACACACCACAATTACATTTTAAAAAACTTAATTTTACTTTATAAATACCAATTTTTTAAAAATATAACATTTAACTATAAACACTACCCTTATACAAAATAAAATTTAATTAAACAACTCATTATAAAACAAAAACAAAACTAACTAAAAAAAATAAATAAACTCAAATTAAAAATTAAATAAATTTACCCACTAAAACAAAAATTATTAAATAAAACACCCAAACCCTAAAACACACCACAAAAAACCCAAACTAAAAACTCCCACCAAATTACTTACTTTTTATTTTAAACATAAACCATTGAAAAAAAAAATTTAAATAAATATAAAAAACAACTTAAAATTTAATTATTATAATTTACCATAAAAAATATAAAAAAAAAATACAAAATAAATACCAATTATATAAATTTACCAATTAAATTATTTTTTATAAATCCCAACCCACTTATTTAAAAAAAAAATTAAAACAATAACATAAACAAACAAAAATAATAACATACAAACTTTTTAATTAAATAATATTAATATATAAAAAATTAAACAACTACAATATTAAACTTTAACACAAAACATTATTAAATAATAAACCAAAATTACCAAAAAAATTAAACCAACATAATTTTAAAAAACTATAATAAAAATAAACTCAATTAAAACTAACCATAAATACTAAATTAATTTTTTTTTTAAATTAACTTTTTAAAATAACTAATTTACTAACCTTAAATTAAAAAATTTACGTTTTATTTATTTAAAATTAATAAATATTTATAATTAAATTAACATTTTTTAACATTAAATATACCAATAATACCTTATAACAAAAACTAACATACCATTTATAACAAAAACTCATATTAATAAAAAAATAAAATTACATTATTAAAAAAAATTATACCCCATAATATATAACTTAAAAAAAAACCTAAATTAACTATTAATAATTTTTAAAATTTTTAAACTATAAAATAAAATTAAAACAATAACATTATTATAAAACTAATTACAACAATATTAAATTAACTTAAACTACTTCACAATACCTAACAAAATTACTAAATACAAAACAAACAAAAAAATTATTAACTAAACTACAAAAACTACTCACACATTACCACACCTTTACCCACCACACCCCTTCACTAACTCTTATGACCCCCTTTTAAAAGATAACAACACCCCTTTTTCTTCCATCCCTACCCACAGCACAAACATACTCCCAACTCATTATAACACTTAACACAAATACAACAAACAAAAAACCCCAAAATAACCTCTTTACTTCCTTTTACCTTTATTTTATTATATAACTCAATATATTTACCAATAAAATACAAACAAATAACCCCAACACTTTTCTTTCATTACGAGCAACATGTGTTATTTTTTTCTACCCCTACCCCTGCATCCTCCTACCCCTCATTGTAACTCCCCAAATACCTCTCTTCCATTGGTCCTCTCAATACATTTGTTCTGAACATACACCAACCCCCCACATTAAAGTATGATACTGGCGCAATGAATATGGGGTGGTATGCCTTGGTTTACCTTGGTGGTATGCCAAGACATCATTACATCAAATACTTTAACTTCCATCCAGACTATGAAGAACAACTGGGTCAGTAATACAGTATATCAACATCAAAAACCTTTTGTGTAGCAATGTACAACAAAATCACATTCACTCTGCACGAATTGCCATTTCCCTGGATCCCTTCACTAGTATAACATAAATTAGAAAGAAAAGTAACAAATGGCTTACCAATGAGCACAGACCCGGAGATCATGAGCAGAGCTGATAAATGAGAAAGATCATTGTCGGGAGGGAAATCAGATCCTCGAGTTGGTGCTGATATGAGATTTGGTACCTGAGGTCAGAGACTATGAACCAGCACCGAGTTCCAGATATGATATCAAACACTCCGTAACACCAGAGTACTTGTGGATAATTCACTTCCCATCCAATCAGAACGCTCCACAATCTCCTCTGAAAGGGCGTGGATCCTGAACGATATCGAGGATGTTCGAAACCCACCACAAATAGATATTTACATCACACTGTACTTAATCCTTTAAGTTTACACTATTTCTTATTTTTGTTACTATTTCTTATGTTTTTTTTGTTACCAAAAATCCAAGTAAATCTGGAAAGCTATATCTGTCTCACTCTTTGGAAATAGAGGAAGAATATTGTTGACATGGAATTTTAGGAAATGGAAAGATGTTTCACACAATTGTTCCATTGAGCTTGTGATATGCATCGTTGACCAGCTGTGAATCAGATTACAAAGAATTATTCAAATGAATTTCACAAGAATTGCTTTATCAACAAAATGTTGTATACCGTCTGGATTCTCTGATCAATGCTCTATCTTTTGAAGTTAATCAAAATAAATACTCATGGTATAGAAATATGAAATAATAAAAGGGTTGATTACAAGCGACATAATCAAATAATTGACCAAATACAGCACAGGAGTATCAGGAGGACCCAAATTAAGACAAAGATGGAGTCATCAGGAGGACACAGATAGGATTTGGGTTTCGGCTGCTACTCCTCTTCCCTAAAACCCATCCATGTGCAAACCAAGTTGACCTTACAAAAATGATTTGCAAGATTCCACCCCCAAAGACGAAGAAAAAGAAAAAGTTTCATGTACATTTAATATAATTACAAGAACAGTATAAAAATGGTGGAAATACTGACCTCGCTGGTGGATTTGAACTTGCATTTTTGTTCATCATTGTGCCAGTGATTTTAGGTAGAACACTAACAGCTCAAATCAACTTGATACCTCTGCCACCAAACGTGGAAGGAGGTTATGTTTTCACCCTTCCTCTTCTGTCTGTTTGTTACTTGCAAAGTCGAAGATTTTTCAAGTATATTGGTCAGTCGATTTTTGTTATTCTGTCTGTCTGTCTGTTTTGTATGTTTGTTTGTCTGTTTGTCACCTACAGGTCACAATTTTAAACGGATCTTCACTAAACTTCGCCACCTCGTCAAGTTCATCATAAGCAAGAAGTCTATTGTTTTTGAGGTCAAAAAGGTCAACATAGGCCAAAGGTTAAAACTTAGGTGGGGTTTCGAAAATCCTCAATTTTCATCCGATTGACTTGAAATCTGAAGAGGATTTGTATTTCATGTCACTGAATTAAACCAACCAATATTTTTAAGGTCAACATCGACCAAAAGGTCAACATAGTTCCAAGGTCATCAACTAAGAGGGTATTTCTAAAATCCTCATTTCATCCGATTGACTTGAAATTGACGGATTATATTTCATGTCACTGAATTAAACCAACCAATATTTTTAAGGTCAACATCGAATAAAAGGTGAACATAGTCCCAAGGTCAACAACTAAGTTGGTATTTCTAAAATTGTCAATTTTCATCCGATTGACTTGAAAATTTGAAGAGGATTTATATTCATTTAATTCCAACCAGCAAATATTTTTGAGGTCAACATTGACCAAAAGGTCAACAATAGGTCCAAGGTCAAAAACGAAGGAAATATTTACTAAATCTTCAATTTCAACTCATTGACTTGAAATTGAAGAGGAGTTGCATATTTGGTCATTTAATTCAACTACAATTATTTTTGAGGTCAAATTTGTTTTAAGGATTTTGCAAGTATCGTGCTCTGCACAACATGTTCTTCTTGTTTGTTTGTCTGTTTGCTTGTTTGTTTGATTGTGGCAGGATATCTCAAAAAGTTATTTACAGATTCGGATGGAATTTTTGTGACTGGTTGGGTGTGTGACAAGGACGAACTGATTCGATTTTGATGAAGATCTGGATCCGGATCCGACTACTAGATTTTAAAAGTGATTCTTCACCATTGAGAGATGGGCAAAAACGATATATAGCATGATATCTCACAAAAATTTGGACAAATTCGGACAAACTTGGTGGACACGTTGGATGGTTGACTTGGACAAAATTGATTCGATTTTGGTGAAGATCCAGATCCGGATCTGTATAAGATAATTATATAATTTTTAAAGAGATTCTCACCATTGAGAGATAGGGGCAAAAACGATATATATCATGATATTTCAAAAATGTGTTGGACCCGATATGTTCTCGTGGATCAGCCATTGCATGGCGGAGCTACGTGCTCCACTGAGTGCCCTTCTAGTTCAATATGTAATATAAGAAATCTCAATTTGGCTACCCCAACTCCTGAAGTCTCGTCATTCCGCTCACCTACAACCCTCTGTCCCCTTTTTCAGTCGTTTGTCTCTCTTCATCAAAATAATTTTTTATTATCTGTCCTAAATCCTGCTGCACTATCTTCATTTACCATCTCGCTGTTTTGTCTGCAGATCTCCTGTTCAACTCTTCTCTTTCCCACCGTGCCAGTGATCTGTTGTCCCTGTAAACTTTGTTTACTCCAGCTCTTATATGAGCCACAACCATCGCATTATAAAGGTGCTTAGTATGGGTTGGCCTGAGGTTAAGACCCAAACATTTGGTGTAGTATTGGATTTTAAATCAAAGAACTTAAGATTTAAAATATGGGTTGAATGAGGTTGATTGTTTCAGTTATTCGAAAGTATTATCTCAGCACATATTTTAAAAATAACGTTTTAGTCGCATCAAAACTGTTAAGGAGAGAGTTCAAAGAACACCTCACCCTGCACTATCTTGAGAGACAATGACATAAGAGGGTCTACGAGCAGAAATGTGATTGGTTGTGATGACGTAAAATGCAGTAATATTTTATACTGCTACATCACCTTCTTGAACATGTTACATTAGTTATTTGTGCCTGTTGTTTGTGTCCATTATGTTGTCATTAAAAACAATAAGTTGTTTTTGGAATGATACCTGTTTGGAATGATTTTAAATTTTGTTTAACTGCCATGAAGAATATAAATATTATCTATGCGCTTGTGTGATCGGTACTACAGGTTCATTTTCTGATTCAGTTCCGATTCATGTTCAAAATGCAACATTCAATTTATATCAAGTTGTTGCTCAATCATAAACTGATGTCTGTGGATAGAAAGACACGTCAGACAGAGAGAAGTGAGCCAATTGCTTCACCCGCTTTCGCTTCCCATGCGTGGAGTAAAAAAAATGATCTTCTTTTGCTATGATCTCATTACCATGCTCATTCATTGTACATTGTTTTATCCTCAGGGATCCTGTTACTGCCCTACTTTAAGAAGAGCCACTCGTTTCACGTCTTCAGACACATCGGGCTGCCGTGGAAGTTTTCCATTGGCTTGGGGCAAATCTGGATGGGTCGCCACTCCAACACAAGATAATCAAATGGATCATTCTTCCCAGTCAGTCGATATTCATTTTGCTGACCTCAGAAGGATGACAGACTGAGTCAACACTCCTGATGTTATGATAAACAGTACAACAGGGCATGGCGGAGGGGCTCAAACTCAGGACCCTGGGATCTAAGCCAACAACACCTTCAGATTCAACAATATATTCACAATAATTATAGGAAGATATGCAATCACATTTGCAGCTTTAATGGATGTTGTACTAGTTTTCAAAAAATATCCAAATAATTGAGTGGACAAAGGGAAGTGGGTGTTGGCGATGAGGTGGAGGACGGGAGAGGATGGTTTGGGAGTTGAGAGAAGTCTAACTTCTCTTTTGGTTTGGAACTCGCGCCCAACTTTGTATCACATGAGGAAAAATGGAAGTCGTGTTCGGACATCAAAACTTCTGCAAATCTGCTTTGTTTTGCTTCTCTTTTTCACAAGAAAACACTTTTCTTAAAAAAATAAATAATAATAAAAATAATCATTTGGTTGTGATCAAGACCATGTCTACACAAAGGTATAAATCCAGCTTTGCATGTAAAACAAGAGGGAAAATTAGTTCAGAACAAGGAGTAATTATCTGATGTTTCTCTTCAATCTGGAGCCACATCTCTTACCTGGTAACGCTACCAGGTAATTTCACACAAAATTGTCTTGTACGAAAATTTGAATGAAACTGAGGAGGAGGCTAATTCCCAGGAGCCTAATTACCTTCAATCACCTCTCTTAATATAAAGCTGCAGCATTGTCTCAACTGCCTTTGAAAACAAAGCAAAATTCTTGGCCCTGAAACGATCGGTCCTGTACAGATATACTTCATGAGTAATGGTGCCAGCAACTACCTGTTCATTACTTTATCGATGGCAAGGACAGCTTTCTGTCTTACCCATCACATTGTGTAACATCAGACATCATCTATAAGTATACATTTGTATACATGTGATGGTGGGGTTTTTAAATTCCCCAAAACTCCTCTCTTCTCTATATGTTCCACATCATTTTTTTTCCATCCCATCCCATGACTTTTATCCTCCCAACCTCATTTCCCTTTGTTTTGATCCAAACCTTTTTCTTCTTTTTGTTTTTCTCTTTCTTTCCTCTCTTCCCATCCTTCAATCAAATTAATTATACCAGTATCACATCCTTCAAAATAATGTAATGGCGTAATCTCAGCAACAAAAGTAGCGATCTGCGTGGGTGGCAAAAGAAGTCAAAACCAAATAGGAAATTGAAATACTACGCGGGCCCCGGCATTTGCAGGGGATACGTTCCTGTAAAATGCTGCAAATGTTGAATCTGTGAATGTCGGGGCATCGTTTCATTGGAAAAGGGGGGGCAGGTTCCTGCGGTTTCGTGGTTAATCAGAAAAAAATATAAAACATCCAGTGAAATACCGGGATTTTGATTTTCAATATGTCGATAACTTGGAGCACCTGCCCGATGAAAATATCAAGAGTCGGATCATAATTCCCGTGATGGTGAAGGGTGATGATGATCATGATGTGATTTCCAGCAGCAGAGTTCTGTTGCAGCTTCCAACAGGAATCTTCTGTATCAAACAATTTCTCTGAAATTCTCAATGTTACTCACATGATTATCTTGGACTCAGTATTTCTCCACCAGGTGCTGCAATTTACCTGCTGCAGATTCAGTTTTTCCATTTCTTCTCTTTGTTGTTCTTCCACTCCGACTTTGCAAATTTGTCATTTATAACACCGATAGTTTACGTCTTTTGGTATTGACTCATAACTTTTGTTTTATACATGGTCCTAAGGCTTGTGAATCTGCAAGACAATCACACACTGGACTCTGGAAGGGACATGCTCTTCTGGGGGCACTATGGATAAATGGCGATGCCATCTTTATGACTTTAACTTTGCTGAGTCATCTTTTTTGCTGATTAACACACCACTTCATCCTACTTTCTTTCTTTATTTTACAATAATCTTCGGCTTCGAGTAGGTAAACAACAAGCAAAGACAACATAATATGACCTAAGAACAATGATACATGAGCTACAAATCGAAGCATCATTGCAAATACTGTGAGGTAGAAGAGGGCCACCAAATTTTGTCCAAATCTGTCCATTATGTTTTTAGATATCGTGCCATATATACTGTGTTTTACCTGTGGAAAACAAGAGTGCAGACCTCTCCAAGCCGGTTGCTCAACACTTCAATCTTTCTGGACATTCATTCAACCCCTTGGCAGTTTCCAAGATCACCACATTTCAATAAAAGTAACAGTCAAAATGTAAATAGCAAACCTTATCTTCAAGATATATGAAAAAACAAAGACCCAATCACATCTCTCACTTGTGAATGGAGGGAATAACAATTAGCTCTCACCAATTATTAAACCCAGGTGGCGAGGTTTCTATAAATAAATCGACTCTCCCATGCCTCTCTCGCCATGAGCTGCATAAAGCAAACATGAAAAGCTACGTAAGGTAAGTGCTTTATGTTTTTGCTTCCTGTAGCTTTATGACGCTTGCTTTATTTTTGGCTTTCTGCAAGGCCCGAGTGGACAGGCATGTGTAATACAACCCCCAATGGATTACTACAGTGAACGGACTGTGTAATGGGATGAGGTGCTTCTGACACCAATGGGAAGGACATATCTGGGGCTTGTGAATGTACAGGGGATTTAAAATGATGTTATTTACTAGTAATCATGTTGGGAGGGACGGGGAGCTATGAGAGCGTGTGAGGCTGTAATATGTATATTTTGTTGTTGTCTGGTTTCTGGGGCCACAAAATGAATTACATTAGATTTATGCATCTTTTGCTGAAAGGAGAAGCGTGTGTGTGTGTGTGTGTGTGTGTGTGTGTGTGTGTTATATCCAGGGTCAATGCTTGCTTGTATTAACAGGAATGGTGTGAACTGACACCTCTCATCTACAAATATCCCACATTTCCTATATTTCATGATATCTGATTTGCATTCAAGAACAGAACAATTGTGGTTCACCGACTTTAA
The DNA here is from genome assembly GCA_035128595.1 of Eptatretus atami. Taxonomy (NCBI): domain Eukaryota; kingdom Metazoa; phylum Chordata; class Myxini; order Myxiniformes; family Myxinidae; genus Eptatretus; species Eptatretus atami. The sequence continues at coordinate 19,888,820 of CM068965.1, forward strand.
ATTGTTACTTTCTCATGTAAATGCTGAAAATTGTGTTAAAAAGATGATTCGAATCACAGGAATCATGCTACAATGGCAGGTTAAGGTGCCCGGCGAGCAGAACCGAGTCTGTATAAACACACACACACACACACACACACACACACACACACACACCACACTGAATACTCAAAAGCCTCGTTTAGAATTCATACATCATTTTGAAAGTCACATATTCAATTTTGAAAAAACATAACACTTGGAATATCCTTGATTTACCTGTTCAATGTTTATTAATGTTTACAAACATTCATACATCGTCCTCTTATCAGAGTACATAAAAACTCGCGGAAACTATTGAAGACGAAGTTTAAACCACAGATACATGTCCATGTCAATCACTGATCAAGGCCTTTTCAGTGATGAATGGATCATCGGTGTACACCAGTGTATATTCTGTGATTCGCTGACAGACATTATGGACATCTATGGTAATTGGTGACACTCATATATATACATATATATATATACATATATATACATATATATACTGTATATGTACTGTATATATACTGTGTATACATAATATGTATATATATTATATATATATATATATATATATATATTATATATATCAGCACACTTCACAAAATAAACTGAAAACATGGACACAAGCTTTCTAAATGCATGCCAAAGAGCACAACTATATAGCTAGAAAAACATGAACAACAAGAATAACAAGAACATTGATGAAGCTATAGCTTTGGAGCATCAGATGGTGGTGTTTCCAGGCAAAAAGGACAGTTTTTCTTTGATAAACCATAATTCAAGAAGAAAAGTTGGAAACTATTGCAGGCAAAAGAAGAAGTCACGTGACACAAATCTTATCCAATTCGCTCTTATGCATCACATGGCTGGGGGATTTCTTTATTACTGGGAGTGTGGTCATGCACCGATGCAGGAACTCTGTAGGTTAGGGGTATTCATTAATTAATTAAATCATTCAGTCATGTATCATGATCTTGGCAGAGCATGCGGGGGTACTACTGAAGCAGTTCCTGTAGTTTGGGTTACAATTCTAGCTGGTCGCCATTCCACCACAGGAAGTTTGGGCAGGAATTTTGAATTTTGCCATGCTGCCGGTCATAGCTCACCTACTATTTGTGAAGGAATCATGGGATTTTAATGTCCACCACCTAATACCGGCAGATGGACCACCAGTTTAATGTCCATCCGAGGGACGGCACACACATTGATCAATCACCCTGCTGTGAAACATCCGGATGACAGTTAGCTGGGTCTAGATTAGAACCAGGCTAGTGTGCATACCTGTATGATATCCGAACAGCCAACCCCTTGAAGTCAATGAAACCACAGATGGGAGCATAGATTGTAATTTGCCGAAAAACAAAGGCACACAAAGTTGATCCCGAACATATTAAATTTTCATTTTGAGCTGTTATAATTTAAAAAAAGAAGTGAATTGATATTTTAGGTCCTGTATGAATCTCACAACATTCCTTAAATCATATTATTGTAATACTAATGATTATATGTTTTATACAGATTGCTTGTGGATATTTTATTATAGTTGGAAAAGAAATAGAGGAAGGGATGGTCGGTGAGACTGAATGAGAAAGAGATCTGTAGACTGTAGCAGTATGAGTGAGGACAGAGTGAGTGTGAGGGACACGCGGAGTGAGGGAGGTTTCCAATTTCAAATATTCTCATACAGCTGGTGTCAGAGATGGAGAAAGTATTTGGCACTGCTGTGTACATGTTTTCATCACTCTGATCCTGTTTCACGGATACACACGTTTTAAACAATTATTATTTTAGCTTCAAGGTATACCATCAGTACGTTTCTTGCGAATATAAATTGCACATTCTTTATGATACATATAGTGATGAGTTGTCTTTAAAAAAAAAAAGGTTCTCCTTCCATCTCCCCATAATTTACTCCCATTTTCCCCCTTCCTTTCCCTCTCATTACTTTCATACGAGCAACAGTGTTTTTTTTTTCTACCCCTACCCCTGCATCCTCCTACCCCTCATTGTAACTCCCCAATACCTCTTTTCCATTGGTCCTCTCAATACATTTGTCTGAACATACACCACCCCCACATTAAAGTATGATACTGGCACAATGAATATGGGGTGGTATGCCTTGGTTTACCTTGTGGTTATGCCAAGACATCATTACATCAACACCAAAAATCAATTTGATGAATTAAACAATGACAACATTAACTGGACGGCACTCGGGAAAGCACTTACCTCCGCCAGGCTGTTTGGTTAAAGTTTTGTATCCCACGATACCTGGGTTTGGCTTAATGGTTCGGGTGGCAGGCTTCGGATCCTAGGGTCCTGAGTTCAAATCCTGCTCAGCTTGTTATAATTAATACC
>CM068965.1:19899493-19913170 GCA_035128595.1 Eptatretus atami
ACGTATTCGACGTGTGCCAGCTTGGGTCGGCAAATTTTTCGTACGTCGGCATACCTTGGCTAAAACGTCAAGGTGTGACAGCGGCTTCACACTTCGATGTCTAGTGCGGTTATGATTTGAATCGTCCGAGCCGCAGCCTATTAATAGCCTATGCCACGTGATCGTCGGCGATAGGCTGCCGCGCACTATGCATAAGTTAGACTATGTTGGGCATAGGTTGTGAACGCCGACAACACGCTCAGCATTCGTTTTTTATAAGTTATCTATATGTGATTGAAACGTTCTGTGTACGTTATTAATACGTTATGCATACGTCCACGTTATTATACACCCAAAACTTAAAGCAAAAAAACATCATAGTTCAGCGTACGCCAGCGTTTACCATACATACATTTTGAGACCTTGCCATACGCTGGCTAAAACATCAAGGTGTGACAGGGCCCTAATGTATCTAACATTTTCCGCAATTATAAATTTAGGGGAATGTTGTGAAAAGTACCGAGGGAAGGCAACATGAGGTGACAGGAAGAGAAGGCATACGTGTGGTGGAGCATTAATTAAGATTCGTACTGTCTCATCAAAATGATTCTGCATAGAATAGTAGTAAAGATGGAAACAAAATAATGTCTGAAATCCATTTTCTACTGGTCATAGTGTAAATACCGTCCAGAGACAAACACCCAGACAAATTGGGATACAAACACCGCCCGGACAAGTCCGGAGACAGAGACAGTCTGGAAACAAACAATGCATGGAGAAAAACACCGCCTGGACACGTCCTGAGACAAAGCCCGCCGGATGTCTCCGGCGCAAAAACATCTGGAGGCAAACACTGCCCAGACACTTCCGGAAACAAACTCCTATCCGGACATAAACATCGTCCGGACACGTCCGGAGACAAACTCCTGCCTGGACATAAACACCACCTGGACACGTCCAGCAATAAATACCACCCGGACACATTAGTAGACAAAGAGACATGGCCCGGACAAGTCCGGAGACAAACGCCAACCAGACATAAACACCGCCTGGACACGTCCGGAGACAAACAGCACCCAGAGATAAACACTGCCTGGACACAAACACCTACTCGACATGTTCAGAGACAAACACCATCCAGAAAAAATCACCGCACGGAGATAGAGAGAGAAGAATGAGAGATAGGTGTGGGGAGAGGGTAGTTAGCAGAGAGAAAATGTTATGCTTTATAAACAATGCACACACACACACACACACACACACACACACACACACACACACACACACATATTCGTGCTTTGCCAATATCGGCAATTTTTCAGGAATCGGCAGATTGGAGTCATTGTGATTACCAACTACAGTACGTCCTATATACAACCACAAAACCTTTAGTAGCTTTCACTGTTGTTTTGGGGGAATTTCAAGAAACAAATTATGAAAACAACATTGCATTATAAACGTTTCAGGGACATGCGCATAAACATTATTTTTATAAACAGCTGCAAATCGTCATGTGACGCGTGGAGAAAAGTTTGGCTCGGTAATTTAGACAAAATGTTAATATGGCAAACGGCTCAGAAATCAGATGTTATCATATATATTTTGCTTTGAAATTCACAAAGAGAAACATATAACCTTTGTAAAGCAAACCCAATAACCAATTGCTTTAGAAACAGTCGCAAGGACAATGGAAAACCTGATAAAACCTCCATAAGATATGGGATGAAACTTTTCCAGCATGATGCCCATAACAGGAATGGCATATCCACACACCTGCGGAGAGTCCATATAGACCAAAATCTACCCATCTGTACCATGTCCATGTGTGCTGTATACGTACTTCTACCTTCTACCTTGTAAAGCAACTGCCGACTGTACATCCCGAATGGGACACACATTGTACCGCTATCGACTGGAGGGCACTCGGAAAGTGGCTTTAGCACTCAAACAAGCACTCCAATGGAACGCCTGGCTTGGCAAGTGATTGCCAATTGCCGTCGATAAAACCATGCAACCGGAAACGCCCAAGCAATGTCCGAATTGGACAAATGGACACTTTATTAAGAGTCGGAGCTGCTGCTGACTTCAATTCTGGAGCTTAAATTTTGTAATTTGGCTTAAATTAAGAGATTCTTGAGGTTATGGAATGTGCGGAAATTAAATAAAGCCACGAATGCTGGCATCTCCAGGCAATTATAAGCATTGCAAAGTATCCAGCGATTCAATATTATTTATTGATACTTCCACTTATTGCGATGGCATGATTTCATGCTTTCAACTGGCTATGATCAATGGTGCATCACCACTGCTACTGAGTATGGGGGCACCACTGATGAGATGCCCCTATTGCCAATTCACTGGTACTCCCTATTACCAGTCCAATGGTACTCATTTTGCCGATCTCAGAAGGATGACAAGCTGAGTCAACCCCACCTGGTGTGAATTCAACAGCTGATGGGGCTTGAACTCAGAACCCTAAGATCCTAAGCCCGCCACCTTAACCACTAAGCCAACACTAAGCAATTCATATGTATCAATAATATGAGTGAGTAAAGTGAAAAAAAACTTTATCATAAAGAAATCGTTGTGGCCTGTTCCAAGCCAAGGCATGGTTGAGCAGGCCAAAAAAACATGGCAGCTTCAGACCCCAGTGAAGAAACCCAGGATACATCTTGAGACCCCATAGAGAGCAAGCTGGCCGAGGATGGCGCCTGATATAGGATATAATTAAATAAGGCCGTTAACTATCTTCAAAAGGGGTGTTTTAATTAAAGTAAACATCCAATTTTCACTCATGTATTCTGTTGGAGTATTCTTAGTACGCTTGCCAAGTTTCAGGCTGATAGGTTTCATGGTTTTGAAGTTATGGAGAACACACACACACACACACACTGACACACACACACACACACACACACACACACACACACACACACACACACACACACTGACTTTTATTATAAAACATTTACTTACCATCAACCCGAAGGTTCACTTCTTTTTCCTTCCTGACTGAAAATCCACCTTTGTTCCCATTGGATTTTTTCCACTCAAACCGAAACTCATACATCCCCTGATCCTCCATCTTCAAATATCTGATCCTCACTGACCCATTACCCTCTCCTGGAATTCCCAAAGATTCAATCCTCCCTTTGAATCCCACTGCAGTGAAATTGGTGGCACTGTTAAAAATAATACTTTCAGGTAACAAGTCGGTTTTATACAACACCAAATGTAGATCTTCGATTGTGTTTCCTTTGCTGTGATTAAACCAACAGGGAAGAATCACATCCTCGCCCTGCACACCGATCACCTCCAGTTTTGCACAAAGTTCAATTCTAATCTCATAATTTTCCTCAATTGTGCAGTTGTTCGTGTCCAGTTTTTGTGCTGTGAGAAATGCAAATAACAATATCAGTTATATTCAGAAGCACCAACTTTGTAAATGCTGTAAGTGATGAAACAACAAAAACGACGTTACAAAAGAGTTCCAACACCAGGAAGAAGATGAGTTTAATCTTTGATTTTAAAAAAGATGTATTCACATCGTTTGCACAACTATTTTGAGGAGGATCCTACTCGATATGATGTCACTTGTCAGCAACTTGGAATATGACATTCAACACAGGCAATTCTCATGCCCTCATCCTGTCTCTCCTCAAGGATTGAAAATCGAACAATCCAATATATTTCTCTTGATTGACACTATAAGATGTGCAGTACCTGGATCTCCTTGGCTGTACTATACTGTATACCATTACCTTTCATCGGAGGATCACATTGCCATGTAGTCTCAAACGTTAGTCGCCGTCTGCATAGTGTTCATAGATACAAGGCACGTGTGAGCAGCATTGAGCTCAGAAGGGTCAATGGGGCTCTCATACAGAGCTTCAAGCCTGGTGTTGGCTTAATGGTCATGGTGGTGGGCTTGGGATCCTCGGATCCTGAGTTCAAATCCTACTTGGCTGTTGAATTAATACCAGGTGGGGTTGACTCTGCTTGTCATCCTTCTGAAGTCGGCAAAATGAGTGCCAGCTTGCTGGTATCCTGTGTCAGAGTGGTGATCCGTCCAATATCGTGCCCAAATATCCAAGGAGACTGCTTAGGCAGCACAAATGCTCTGCACAGAGTATGTGCAGATGGATGGGTAGGGAGCTCCATGGAGCATCAACCATCCCTATTCTGGGCTGGTGTTCCTGATTACATCCTTCCTTCATTTGAAGCGTTAAGACACAACGCCTTTGGTATCTCAAGACAAGGAGGTGGATTCCCATGGACTGCCATTCTCCCAGCAGTGGAAACTTGGTGGGATCTCTCTGTTATGAAAGCTTACATCTGGCCTTGCTGCTCCTGCCCTCTCCAACCTACCACATGTCACGTGTGTTACTTAACAAAGCCTCACCTGCTCACCTTCCCAAAGTCCAGGCTGGTTGTCCTCCTGCATCCATTCATTCCCATATTCTAGCTATTGTGGAATCATCTCCCTTCGTTGTCTTTTCCTTGCTTTCATCTTTCAAATGCACTGCTCATCACTAATCGCCGATCCACATTAACTATCTCTTCCACACTTGCCTATTTGTTCCTGTTCTGCTCCTCACCAGGTTATTATTACCCGTTCAGTGTCATTCCTCCCATCCATCTTGTATATGTCCATCCTCCCATACTATTTGGTAGTCCGTGAAGCTGCATTTAGCTTCTTCATTAACCTAGGTCCTTGTATCATAGGAAATTTTAATATAATGAATACCTGTAGAACAAAAACCTGGAGAGGATTTTTATTTTTTAGGCTCAAAAGTTGAATCTCTGCCAAAGTCTTGAAAATGAAACATCTAATTATTACATATGTGCGAGTGATGGAGGAAGGGATGCAGTTGGGCTAAATTAAGCAAGAAAAATTAATTGTGTGTGTGTGTGTGTGTGTGTGTGTGTTCGTGTACAATATGTGTATATATAATATGTATTAATATGTCACGTATAATATGGTGTATGTCGGTTGTTAATCTCCATTTGTGGGTTTGAAGAGATGGAAGGAAAGTCCTTCTTAGACTCAAAGCATACACCTTCGCTTCGGTAAGGGATCACAGTGTGTGTGTGTGTGTGTGTGTGTGTGTGTGTGTGTGTGTGTGTGTAAAACAAAGAGAAAGGAGAGGAAAGCAGTGCAGGGAATTGTGGGAGGAGTGGGGTGAATTAGGGAAAAAAGACTTGTTAGTAGACAGGGGTTTGCGATGTGAAGGTTTATTCCTAGAGCATACAATGGAAGAGTGTAAAAGTGAGGGGAGGTGTGAAGATGTTGCCATGTTTGTGTGTGCAGCAAATATCTGAAGCTGCTTCTGTACTTTGCGATCCTTGCAATAATTACAGACTTTGAATTAGTCTCAAAGGCACTCATGATTCTCGAAAAGAAAATGAACATTTGCACAAGAGCTGGGTCATCGATGACAGGAGGAAAAGTTATAAATCACTTACCGATTTTAATCGGTAAGTGATTCTTCACTTATGTGATTCTACCGATAATTATCACAGATCCCGAGATCATAATCATCAGAGCGGGATAAATGAGAAAGATCATTGTCGGGAGGGAAAATCAGATCCTCGAGTTGGTGTTGATATGGGATTGGAACCTGAGGTCAGAGAATATGAACCCAGCACCAAGTTCCAGATCCCGATATCAAACACTCCCCATAACACCAAGAGTACTTGTGGATAATTACCTTCCCATCCAATCAGAACGTTCCTGAATCTTTTTCCACATGGGGGGCGGTGAAGGAGCGGATCCTGAACAAGATCGAGGAGGCTCGAAACACCATCAAATAGACTTTTATAACACACTGTACTTGTACATCCTTTAACACACTGATCAATAAAGCTGAGTCTGTGCTTTGCTCTTTGCGAAATAGTGTGATGAGTTGTTTATAAGTCGTTTAAGAAACTGCAAACGAGAATGTTTTACAAATTTTCCAAAAAAACATGATATTAATCCGGTGGTGAGGCAGTTTATCTGCGTTGGATGGATTGTGTAAAGTAACGTAACGTAACGTAACGCTTGATTACCGTGCATTCTGAAATACCATGCATTCTGAAATACCATGCATTCTGAAATACCATGCATTCTGACGAGGTTGATTAAACCTTCCTTTGATTCGACACATGATGAGATTTTTCGGGGTCCCTCATCACGATTAACACTCGACACAAACATAGTCAATGGAAATCTGACGCAAGTGTATATTCAGCAGAGCCCTGCAGGCCAAATGTGTTTGGCCAACCAGAAAGCCAAGATGACAGGCCATATCATTTCATCTGGGTTCCGTGGTGGGTGCAGTCAACCGACCGATGTGGGTGTTGGCCAGTAGCTGTCCGACCAATGGGTGTACATTTCAAAAATCGACCCCAAACAAGAACCCCCACAACAACAACAACAACAACAACAACAACAACAACAGCAATGCAGTGCTTTAGTACACCTGCACCATGTCGTTTTGGGGTAAAATGGACAGGAGGTTTGCAAGGAAGCCAGATATTCATTAATCAGCAAGGAATTATTCATCATATTTTCGTTGATGTTTAATCTAAAACTCAAGTCCAATTCTGATTGGGAAATACAGTAGGAGGAGGAGATTGGGACCATACTCTGTGCAGAGCGTTGTTGCTGCTCAAGCAGTCTCCTTGGCTATTGGGTACAATCCTGGATGGGTCGCCACTCCGACACAGGATACCAGCATGCTGGCACTCATTTTGCCGACCTTGGAAGGATGACAGGCTGAGTTAATCCCACCTGGTATTAATTCAACAGCTGAGCAGGATTTGAACTCAGGACCCTAGGATCCCAAGCCCACCACTCTAACCATTAAGCCAACACCAGGCATATGAAATACAGTAGAGTATATCGATTATAAAGGAGACTTACACAAGATGTCCACGATCAGGTGTTACTAGGGTTGGGCACACATCGACTTTTTCTCTGTTGTCCCGTTAAAAGCGAGTCTGTTTTTATGGCCAAATTTCACGCTGATCACGAATCAGTTGAAATTTTTGACTAGGATGATGTCTTAGGTTGGTAAAATGCAAAAAATCAAAATGGCCGCCAAATTTACCCACTTTCAGGTAAAATTTGATAATTATGGCTTACTAGGGCATGTAATATTCATTTCTTATGTTTTCAGGGTCGCTGATATCGATAATCATACTTTTAAACTCGTACAGGTCAACCAGACTGCCCCAGATGCATATTGCGATAAAATCAGCACAATAATGTGAGCGTGACCATAATTTCAAAGAATCAAATGAAGATATCACAAATTTCCGTAAACTACTACTTATCATCACATCAACATTCCTCAACATTCAAAGCACTTTTTTCAGCAATATATCGACATCGACAGAAACATTGTCCTTCGTTTGACAGCATTTCTGATAGATGTTTCAGTTCGTCTACACTGAACTTCTCAAACGTGAAAGTTTTTGTTCCGTCGGTACATTTCACTCTACGCTTCTGGCATATTATCGGGCGCCACTGTCGATCTAAGGTAGCCTATTTCCTTGAGTAGTTGTGATTCATTAAGTCTCTCAAGAGAGTCAAGGGAAATAGGAGTCACTGGACATCCATGCTTCTTACACTCCTCAAGTACCACCATACAGCCATCATGTGTCACTGTTTTGACCTCATATTCGATATCAGCGACCCTGAAAACATAAGAAATGACATATCACATGCCCTAGTAAGCCATAATTATCAAATTTTACCTGAAAATGGGTAAATTTGGTGGCCATTTTGAATTTTTGCATTTTACCAACCTAAGACATCATCCTATGTCAAAAAGTTCAACGGATTCGTGATCAGCGTGAAATTTGGCCATAAAAAACACTCCTTTCAAAAAAAGTATGGTTGTATGCCCAACCCTGTTACAGAGATGGAAAGTTGAAGGTTCAGCTAAAACTCGATTATGACGACAAATTGGCTTGAAATGATTTCCTTGATTTAAACATGGTGTTTCAGACAATGTAACCACTAATGCTCATTCACTGTGAAATTAAACACCCTTTATAAATCACTGGTCTATTTTGACCTTATTCTTCATTTATGGCCTTTATTTTTGTACAGAACGTGATTAAGGCGAGGTGATTTTAGTACATGTGGAAGAACGAGGTGACAAAAGGCAATGCACTGACAGTGGAATAGAGGAACAACACATGGACTTCAATGATTGTTGAGAAATATCAGAAGTTTTACAAGTTGGATGACGGAGACTGGAGAGACAATGCCATTTGAGAAGAGAAAAGATGATGTTGGCAGCAACGATGGATTCTATGATCTTTCCTATCATTTGAAGTTAGGTTAAACTGTCGCATTTGATTTTATAGAATCTTCTTTCACACATATTGGGGCTGGGGGTGATAAGGGCCATCTTCCAAAGAGATATGTGGTGGCATAACCAGAAGAACCGGCTGAATAGCGAACTACTGCCGGCACCCTCACCACATTCCAAACTATTGCTCCAACCTACAGTTGGCACTGCATCAGCTGCAAAGCTGCAGCCCTAGCAAACTATGATACCCTTAACTATATGCAGCATCGAAAGAAGAAGAAGAGAATTAGAAGGCTGAAAAGAGGAGGCATAGGATCATGGACAACGAGCGACGAAGCAGGATTTGAGAACATGGGTCTTGTCGATGAGGCAGAGTTAAGTCTGGCCAGAACTTTATCTCCATTCTTAGCAAAAGAAAGTTGCATTGTCCATGAGGAAATTGGTACAAACACAAAATTAGGGAGAGAGATAATTTATTGGTTGGATACACAATGTTTGCTGGGAAAATAAGCTGAGTAAAGACTCGCCTTGAGACATTCGGTCTTGTCTCAAGGTGAATCGGCCATTTGGGATGAGGTAGGGGATGGAGAGAGAACAAAAACCAGACAGACTTTGAGTCCAATGTAAAATTTTCCACAATGTCAATTTAGAGGCATGTTATGAAAGGACACAACAAATTAATAATACCAATAAAAGATATCAATCCAGAAATGACATTTTCGCTTTGCCATCAATATCGATATTTTATACGTTGAAAATCAATTTCTAAGTATCTCGTGTTAATTGCGTTGCTGTAGTTCTTCTGTTTTTATCTACTTTTGTGAGAAAACTTTACCAAATTAAATCATAACCCATTATGATAGGAACTTGTCTTCAGATTAATATTATTTATTTACTTACCATCGACCCGAAGGTTCGCTTTTTTGTCCCTCCTGACTGAAAATCCATCTCTGTTCCCATTGGATTTTTTCCACTCAAACCGACACCCGTACACCCCCTGATCCTCCATCTTCAAATATCTGATCTTCACTGACCCATCACCCTCTCCTGGAGTTCCCAAAGATTCAATCCTCCCTTTGAACCCCAATGCGGTGAAATTGGTGGCACTGTTAAAAATAATACTTCCAGGTGACCAGTCGGTTTTATACAACACCAAATGTAGATCTTCGATTGTGTTTCCTTTGCTGTGATTAAACCAACAGGGAAGAATCACATCCTCGCCCTGCACACCGATCACCTCCAGTTTTGCACAAAGTTCAATTCTAATCTCATCTTTTTCCTCAATTGTGCAGTTGTTCGTGTCCAGTTTTTGTGCTGTGAGAAATGCAAATAACAATATCAGTTATATTCAGAAGCACCAACTTTGCAAATGCTGTAAGTGACTAAACAACTGAAACAAGGTTGTAAATGAGTTCTAAAGTTTGCACAACTATTTTGAAGAGGTTTCACCTCAATAACGTAAGCCACTTGGAACATGACATTCAATGCTGTCTCTCTTCAAGGATCAAAAACCGAACAATCCAATATATTTATCTTGAGAGTCATTGTAAGATGTGCGGTCTCTGGATATTCTTGGCCGAACTATCTACCATTATCCTTCATTGGAGGATCACATTGCCATGTAGCTAACGTTAGCAGCCCTCCGGATATTGCCATGAGCCACCGTCTGGATAATGCCTTAGAGATAAAGGCATTTGTGAACCACATCGAGATCATAAGGGTTAACGGGGCTTTCAAGTGGAGCAAGGCTCCCAATTCTGGCTGATGCTCCCGATTTCCTAATTTCTCCTTTTGAAGTGCTCGGCAACAACGCCTTTGATATCCAAAGACAGGAGGTGGATTCCAATGGACTGTCATTCTCCCAGCAGTGGAAACTTGGTGGGCTCTCTTTGTTATGAAAGCTTATATCTGGCCTTGCTACTCCTGCCCTCTCCAACCCACCACAGGTCACGTGTGTTATGCAACAAAGCCTCACCTGTTCACCCTCCCAAAGTCCAGGCTGGTGGCCCACCTTCATTAATTCACCCCCATATTAGTCCTCTACCGGTTTCACCAGAGGGGACTATGTATTTGCTCTCCGTCTGTCCATCCGTCCCACCCGTGGTTTTTCAGGCTTTTTCTCCACATCCTTTTACATATTCAACTGTAAATTTTACATTTACATATTTATGATGATAAGTTACAGAAAAAGTTCGAGTTTCAGGGTGTTTCATCAATTTTTCACAGTTATGTCCTTTTTAGACATAGAAAATATCACATACAGAAACTAGAAGGGCACTCGGTAGAGCGCATATCTCCAGCACGTAATGCCTGATCCAAGAAAACATATCGGGCTCAATACATTTTGAAATATCATGCTATGCAGTACTATATTGTTTTGGCGCTATCTCTCAATGGTGAAGAATCATTGAAAAAAATTATCAGATCTGGATCTGGATGCGGATCTTCACCAAAATTTAATCAGTTCATCCTTGTCACAGATGCAACCTTTCCATATCGCACACCGAACCTGTCCACAAAATTTCATCCAGATCCGTCCACAACTTTTTTGAGATGTCCTGTACACAAACAGACAAACAAACAGACAGACAAACAGACAGAAAGGGGTGAAAACATAACCTCCTTCACCTTTGGTGGCAGAGGTAAATATCTCATATACATGGCTGGATACATATCACATATCACATATACTTTACACCAATTGGCTGGACAGCCGGCCTGACTCCACCCCAATGAAATCATGCGTCGCTATTGCATGAAGTAACACAGATTGGCAGGCCTCAGGCCTTGGACCTCAGTGTTCATCCATGGCCTAGTGCTATTGGGATGATCCCAGGTATATAACCACAATGTATTTATTATATATGCACATAAGTTGAACGCATGTTTTTTCTTCATGTATGTACATCAGGTTATTTTTAATATGAAATAGGCAAAGCCTAGAAACGAACAAAACATGGTGGGTTCGAGAGCATCTTCTTCATTTTGGTTTAGCCTGAGCGGAAACTTTTATTACCTCCGGTTTGTCATCCTGGTTGGCTTTATTGGTTTCTAGTCTTCAAAATTTATCAGCAAATGAAAATTGCTTTTCCTTTTATTTTGCCGAATAGACCCAAACACGGTGGGTTAGAGAGTTGCTTTTCTTCTTCATTTTGGTTCCAGTATCGGCTCGAGTGTGTGTTAAAGGCAAACATATTTTTATCTAACGAACATTCATTCGGACTGGAAGGGGACATGTATTGCAAAGCAATTCTCACCCTTGTTCTACTTATTGTGGAATCATCTTCCTTTGTCTGTTGTCATTTCCTCACTTTAGTCTTTCAAATGCACTGCTCATCTCTAATCACCCATACACATTGACAATCTCTTCAACACTTACTTATTTGTTCCCAATCTGTTCCTCACCAGGCTATTTTTAGTCGTTAGGTGTCATTCCTCCTATCCTTCATGTGTATGTCCATCCTCCCACACCATTTGGTAGTTCATGAAGCTGCTGCCCTTTGCCATTTTGCTCCTTTATGAACCTGGGTCCTTTTATTTATTATAATAATTTGCAAAATACAGTAATGACAAGGAAAAAATATGTAACATGTCATAGCCCATGTTGTTTTTGTAATTTTGCTGTACTGAGTTAACGGGCGAGCACATATTTATTTACAAACTCAAATAGACGCCAGCCTATCAGTCAGCCATCTTTGATCAGATCACAAAATAAATTGAGGTGCACGTGTATGACATCATGTATTGTGCTTGGGCTAAGTTTGAATAAAATCAGACCATGCATGTCAGAGAAATGGTTGGGGACACATATAAGTAACAAAATGGCCAGCAGTCGGCCATCTTTTATCTCATCTCAAAAAAAAAAAAATTATATGCATATGTAAGCCATCATTGATTATATCTGTGTTCAGCAAATAATCAAGTATACCATCATGTGGTGTCTTTCTGCCAAGGACGAATAAAATTGCTCCATACATGTCTGAGATATGGTTGCGGATGCACGCACGCACAGACACGAAAATCGAGACCAAAACCATTAAGCCCCCGTTTCAGACTAAGTCCACAGAAAAACAACCTAGTGAGGATTTCTTTTCATGCACAAAAGTTTAATCTCTGCCAAAGTCTTGAAAATGAAGCATCTAATTATAACAAGTTTGAACAAGATCGGAAATGCATGTCTGAGAAATAGTGGAGGTCGTGTTCAATACCGGGGCTTTTTTTACAACTAATATGGCTGCCAGCCAACCAGTCGGCAATCTTTGATCAGACTGCAAAATAAAGTAACTTGCACATGTATGCCATCATGTACTGTGCTTGTGCCAAGTTTGAACAAATTCGGACCATGCATGTCTGAGAAATGGTTGGGGACACATTGAAGTAACAAAATGGCCACCAGTCAGTCATCGTGGGTCTGATCTTAAAAGAAAATGAAGTGCGTATGCAAGCCGTCATTCCTTATATGTGTTCCAAGTTTGATCAACATTAGTAAATCCATGTCTAAGAAATGGTTGAGGACGTGTTCGACACCGGGTTTTTTATTACAACTAAAATGGCCGCCAGTCGGCCATCTATGATCACATCGCAAAACAAAATGATGTGCATATGTATACCATCATGTGTTATCTTTGTACCCAGGACGAATAAAATTGCTCCATACATGTCCGAGATATGGTTGTGGATGCACACACGCACAGACAAGAAAATCGAGACCAAATCCATAAGCCCCCATTACCGACGAAGTCCACAGAAAAACAACCCTTTTTTGTTTGTTTTCTTTGTTAGGATTTTTTTTTTGTGAGGATGTTTTTTTTAGGCTCAAAAGTTTAATCTCTACCAAATTCTTGGAAAAATAAACATCTAATTATAACATATATGTGAGGATTATAAATATAAACGAGGGGGGGGGATTTTGTGAGGCTAAATTAAGAAAATAATTGAATGTGGCGTGTGTGTGTGTGTGTGTGTGTGGTGTGTGTGTGTGTGTGTGTGTGTGTGCGTGTGTGTGTGAAAACAAGGAGAAAGAGAGGAAAGCAGTGCAGGAATTGTGGGAGGAGTGGGGTGAATAAGGGAAAAAGACTTGTTAGTAGACAGGGGTTGCGATATGTGATAGGTTTATTCCTAGAGCATACAATGGAAGAGTGTAAAAGTGAGGGGAGGTGTGAAAATGTTGGCATGTTTGTGTATGCAGCAAATATCTGAAGATGCTTCTGTACTTTGCGATCCTTTGCAATAATTAGGGATTTTGAATTTGTCTCAAAGGCACTCATGTTTTTCGAAAAGAAAATGAACATTTGCACAAAAGTGAAGCCATCAATGACAGTAGGAAAAGTTATGAATCACTTACCGATTATCACAGATCCCGAGATCATGATCATCAGAGCGGGATAAATGA
>CM068965.1:19919492-19950805 GCA_035128595.1 Eptatretus atami
AAAGAAGCTGCATAAAGCAACCCAAGAAGGCTTACACAAGGTAGGCGCTTTGCTGTTTCAAACCGTTCGCAGAGTTCCTTTATAGTTGTGGAGGAACTCTGGGAAGGGTTTGAAACAGCAAAGCGCCACCCTTGTGTAGGCCTTCTTGGGCTGCTTTATGCAGCTTCTTTGGGTAGAGGAGTGTGGGAGGTGTCAAATACAGTGGAAAATCGATATAACGCTCACCGGTGGGGTCCAAAGCGACTAGGGCGTTATTATAATGAACAGCGCTATACTGATGCAGTGAAAAATATTGTATATTACATACAAACCAGAACCAAAACACGTGGACATGTACATCCGCCATCTTGGATTGTTGGGTTGATGACGAAGCGGTCAAGTTATTTCTTTCTTTTTTTAAACAAGAAATAAACAGGAATTGAATCATAAAGAATATATTTATTTTTTTATGTACAATCGAACATACTTACAAAATAAAAAATACAAAATGTACATTATCACATAAATCGGTAAAATATTTTTCGCTTCCTTAATCACAAAACGGATACGGATTTATATCTTGAAGAATTCGGAATTTATTTCTTGAAGAAATCGGTGATCTTGGTTGGTTTCATGGATGCTCTTGAGAGTCTTCAGGTGTCATCCAGAAGGATTTAACCTGGTGTATCTTCAAACGAAGATGGGGCATTCCTGCTCATCCAAGGACTCCAACCAACGAAGACCATAAAGGAAAGACTGTTCAGCTTTGGAGTGAGAGCTGGGGGAGAGGTTCAACTGGTGTCTCTTCTTCTTCCGACTCCTCTAGGGGTTCCTTTTCTCTCCAGTTGACAGCTGTTCTTCTCTGAGCAGTTCTTCAGCCAGGTCTCTTTTTCTTGATCAACCCAGGCCTGGAGAGCATCAAGAGCTGATGTGCCAGGGGCAAGGTTGAGGCCGTGATGGCAGACCTGCCCACCTCCTTGGAGAACCCATTGAAGTCTTCTTCATTATCAGACTTGGAGGACCTAGGCTTTCCTCCAGCAGTTAATGATGGTGTCCTTGGTGACCTTTTCCCAGGCTGGCCCTGCAAACTCCATCGTCTTCTTAACGTCCATGGCCTTGAGGAAGACGGTCATCTCTTTCTGCTCCCTGGCCATAGCTTCGCATAATTGATCTTTGTAGAATAGCTTGAAACAGTTGATGACCCCTGGTCCAAAGGCTGGATCTTGCTGGTGGTGTTCTTGGGCATAAAGGAAGCGAAGATCTTCCCATCCTTGGACTTTAAGATGTCTCATGATGGATGAGATGGGCATTGTCAATGAGGAGGATAGCTTTCTCTTCTTGCCCAAGCTTTCTCAGGTCTTCCGCAAAGCAGGGCAGACCTCTGGAAGAACCAGTCCTTGAAACAGGCTCCTGTCATCCAAGCCTTCCTGGTGTTGGTGTAAATGCAGGGAAGGAGGGATCTGTTGACATGGTGTAGACACCTGGGGTTTAGTGACTTCCCTATGACCAACGGGTCATCTTCAGAGACCCTGACCTGTTGGCACAGAGAAGGAGGCTGACTTTGTCCTTTGGCTTCTTGTGTCCAGTCTTTCTTGATGGGTTGTCATACCAGGTCCATAGTTCTGTCTGGAGGGGTCTTGTAGTACAGACCAGTTTCATCTGCATTGAAAACCTGGTCTCTGTGAAGTTGTTGTCGTCGATTAGTTCATTGAAGACAGAGAGGTAGTTCTTGGCAGATTCAAGGTCTGCAGACTTGGCCTCTCCATGTTGTTGGTTCATGTGGACCCCATGTCGATCCTGCCAGCGTTGCAGCCACCCCCTGGTTAAGCTGTAGTCAGCATCTTCACCTCTCTCTTCCTTGTGAAGATCCTTGTTGATCTTCTTGGCCTGATGAAGGAGGATGGTGCCTGAGATGGATGTCAAGCTCTCTAGACTTGCAGAACCAATTGAATAGTTCCTGGTCCAACTCCTGATCCCTCCAAGCTTGATCCTCTTCCTCTTCATCCCTTCATTGGAGTTGACAGTGAGGATGAAGCTCTTGATGTTCTCTTCATCCTCAACCATCCTCTTAGAGTTGAACCGGCGATGCCTGTATCCTTGCTGATGGTCGCTTGAGTTTCACCATTCCGTATCCGTTTAATTATGTGTAGCTTCTCCTCTATGGAATAACACTTCCGCTTCGGCATGGCGGCACTGAACTGAACAGAGCAAACAAAACGAACAAATTTGAAGATTTCTCGGCTGGTAGGTGATGAAGATGTCGAAGAACTAGTACAGGAGATGTAACGGAGCTTAGATTTAAGTTGTTGACAACTCTTCCGAAAGGATGTGGGCGGTAGAGCACGCGAACATTAGTTAATCTTGTACAGTACAGTACTGTACTTACGTTGTGTACTGTGTTGTATGGTGTAGAAGGGACATGATCGTGAGTTACAGGAGATACGGACGCTATGATGATTTGAATTGAATCGATTTTGTTCATCTCAGCTTCGCCATTTATACGGGAAAGGTGCGAGAAGATGACAGCTCGTGAGTATTTTCACACCACATGTCAACTCAACACAGGGCGATGACAGCTTGAATTTTTTTCGCCACTTAGCGCTATTTTGGACTAACTTTGTCTCTATTTCTCACTTTTTTGCCTTTAAACATGAAATAGTAGTATTTTTTGGGTCCAAGGTGTATGAGCGTTATATCAGTACAAGCGCTATAACGCTTAGCGTTATATCGATTTTCCACTGTACATATATTTTATTATATTATATATATATATATATATATATAAAGATACTATATATAAGTATATATAATATATATAGTGTCGCTGGTTGTGATCACAGTGCGGTCATTCATGTTTAACATCAACTTCCCAATCAAATGGAAGACCAAACACTGCATTTGAGTCATTGAAGGAACCTGAATAAGCAAACAGCAAATATGGAGTCATCAGGAGTAAACTGGATAGGATTTGGGTTTCATCTGCTACTCCACGACCCTCAAAGTGAGCCGTACAGACTCAGACTCATGCGGTCCATCACATACAGCTGCCCCATACACTTTTTATGAGTTTTCTCAGAAGGAACTTCAATCCAGGAAGAGGCCTTGGGCCCATTAAAGCCTGCGCTATGGTGTTGCCAACTTATGGTTGTTTGTCCATGCTCTATCCTTTTAAATGCTGAGCATCAAGCAAGCAACAGCATGTACCATTTTCAGTTTTTTGGTATGACTGAGCCAGGGTTCGGACTGCCGACCTCACAGATTCAGAGCGGGCGCTCAAACCATTACACCACCGAGTCGGTTTGAATTTTCCACCGTCAATTATGATGTTGTTAATTGCCATTTTCAAAGTAAAGTCGCCATTTTTTTTATAGTTTTTGAATAGATATTAATATATTACGAGACAACAAAACATCTGCACTGCCCTCCTATACCCTATATAGATGGTTGATATTCAATCCACGAATCCCACTGCACTTACTTCCAGAGAGAGTGAAATTTCACGGACATAAATTATAAACGCATTGTTTGTATCTGGATGTTGTTCAGCTGTGCATTCCTCAGCTGCATGAATGGTTGCCCAGTGATGAAAATGATGCAACACACACAAACACATGCCGTTCAATCGTGTTGTATCATCATTACAATCATGAAGATGGTGAGATGGGATTAGAAGAGAAAACTCGTTGCCATTGATGTGTCTGACAAGGCAAACTATGACAATTGTGTTAGGTGGTTGCGCTAAGTTAGGGAAATTGAAATGGTGACGTGATCAGGTATTGTCCTTTGCGAAGTGACACAGAGGTAGCATTCACAAGTTATGGCATTGTGTTGTGATGAAGACTGGTGGGTCATAAAGGAATGGAAAATATTGTTGGGAGTTGGCTTGAGATAGAGATTATTAGATGGCAACAGAGGGCTACTTGTTAGCTGGCATTTCCTGAGTATTGGCATTCATAAGGCATGGGCGTTTGGTTGTGTTTACGTTAAAATGGGAAGACAATGTTAACCATGGTGATAAGAAGGAAAGGTAAGGTACCCAAAGTAGATACAGATGAAGGCAGGGTGTCAATGAAGGATGATATATGAGGAGGGTGAAGGATGGATGATATATGAGGAAGTTTCCTTCCTTAATTCCTTTGTGTCAGGGTTGACATTTTTGGTGCATAACAGGGGGTGTGGTGGGGTGACTGTGTGAAGTTGTTCCTTTAGTGAGCTGTAAAGAGTTGATCTGGATATGAATGCCTAAAAGAGAAGAGCAGGAGTAAGCTGCTTCCCCGTGCTGGACATAAGGGGTACTACGGTCATCGCCAAACATTCTGGTCTTTTCCTCCAAAGCCTGGGAAAGCTGGATTCTGGTTGGAACTGGCAAGGTGGGATATAATCTCCTTTTTTACACCGTCTAAGTAAAACTGAATTCCACACAATGTTAAAAGACCCTGAGACATTTAGAGAGATGGAGAGATGAACAGTGCTTCTGCACCAAGGGTAACACCACCGGGCCAACTCAATGTGAGTACGTTGTGGTGGTACCTGCACATGCAATGGGAAAATGAAGACCAAGCTCGTAACTACAGCAAATGTCTCAGATGAATATCTAACGAGTAGAACATGCTTGGAATGCAGGTATGCTGTATGCAGGTATCTACAGTGGTATAATATGATGAGCTACAACCTTTATTTACAAATCTTACCTTTGACCCTGTTACGTCTCCACTTGCAGGCAAACGCCATGAGAGCTACGAGAGCAACAGCTGCGATTATGCCTCCGAGCACGGTCCACAGGACATGCCGTGTTTTGCTTGGTCTCCCAAACACTTCGTAGTTAAAAAGTTCCTGCACCACACCGTACTGGTTCTCCGCCAGACAGGTATAATTCCCAGTTGGTCTTTGACTCGTAAGATTCAAACTAATAATGATGTTTTGTATTTGATTTGTGTCATCTGGACCAACCATGGTCTCGCTCAATTCAACGAGTCGTCCCAGTGGGTCCATCCAAGTGATATTGGGTTCAGGCTTAGCCTCGGCCTCACAGAATAGCTTTTCTGCATTAGTGGAGTTCTCAGATTCCTTCCAGATGCGCAGGATCTCAGGACGCACTAGAGAATCACACAATGACAATTATACGGGGTATTGTGGTCAATCGTAGAGAAATTTAACATTGCCCATTCTTGTGTAACAAAGTAACTGATGATATAGGGCAATAAAGAACAAAAGTGTCATATAATCAGCAGTTCACATAACTGGTTCTCAGGTACTCATGCACAGTGAAAAAAAAAAAACTAAAAACAAACTAAATGTGAACTTCAAAGATGCTCAGAAAGCTCAAAAGCGTACTTGCACAACAGAGGCTTTTGATGGAAGGTTTTTCTCATCTGGTGTCGGTAAGATTCTTCCATGATAATTCTGATATACTATGATTTCAAAATTTAAGTGTACAAAATTAAGTTTATAAACTATATGAATATAATTTATATTATAGCGTTATAGAATATAAATTATAAATTTATATATAATTTATATTTAGGTATGCAGGCTCGTGGAAGAGCAGAAAAATGAGGCAATGGATCAATCGTATGAAATTAAACAAGGCAATTCTCTGTATGTATGTGTGTATGTCTGAAAATCGTAGAAACAAACAGGGCTAGGCCAATCTCCACCAAACTTTGCATATGTGTTCTCCACCAAATTTTGCATAAGTACCCAGAGTCAGGATACCCAGGGTCAGGTCATGGGCATAACACCCCCCCCCCTCCGTACTTCCAATTTTCACCTGTACATGTGCCACAGTGAAAGTGGTTCACTGACCCCTGCTGCGTACAGGGGGGATTATTAGCCACGCACAAAATAAATTTGCCCACCTCCCCCACTGTCTGCCTCATCACTTTGTGCTTTCCTGCAAAATAATTATTAGGCTTCACTTAAGTCAAGGAACTTCCACAATAAGGAAGAAGATGTGACATAAATGTTCGAAAATGGACGGCAATGCAATTAGCTCTTCCTTCTTGTGGTTGTTTTATTTATTTATTTATTTATTTATTTCTCTTCTGAAATTCATGGTATCATTTCACCTGGCATCTATTACTCATCTCTGTGTCCAGGAAAGAGAACAATAAATGTCTGCAATTAGTTACTGTGTTCATTACATCAATATACCCACAAGAATGGCACAAAATATTCCACCCAATGGTGCTGCCTTGAAATGTATCATTCTCACCCACCGTCAACACGAAGCTGTGTTTGCATTCCTTTCCTTGCTTGAAATCCATCCACGGTCGTCAAAGATGTTTTCCACTCAAACCGACACACATACGTCCCCTCGTCCTCCATTTTCAGATCTGTGATCCTCACCGACCCGTCTCCCTCACTTGCGTTCCCCATGGGTTGAATCCTCCCTTTGAAACTCTCATCCATATAATTTGAGGAGCTGTTATAGACATAATGTTTGTTGGAGCTCGTCAGCAGATAAAACAAAACACGCAGTGCAATCATGTCTGACTCTTCCTCATGAGTAAACCGGCAGGGAAGAGTCACATCCTCGCCCCGGAGACCGATCACCTCCCGTGAAACGCAAAGTGACTTTGTTCCTCCGGTTGTGCAAATGTTTGTTTCCTCAGTCTGTGACTCTGTCAGCAGAATATTTTGGGATATAAATTAGAAATGATTTCAATCACACATATAAACAATTCTAGCATTTCTGTACACTGTAACAGGGTACTAAAACAGGGAACCACAACCTAGAGTATAACATCTGACGTACCTGTGATACATCTAACCTGTGATACAGAGTGTTGGTTCTGCTGAAACTGTTTATTGTCCAAGTATCATGCTGAGTGGTTTGCCATCCCTCTAACAGCAGTAGTTAGGGCAGGAATTAGCAACTTGGCCATGGCACGGGCAATAGCTCTCCTACTCTTCATGATAGACACCGTGGGATTTTTAATGTCGACCGACTTATTCTGGTGAACGTGATGCCCAGTTTAACGTCTATCCGAGGGATGGATGATGAATCAACCTCCCCATGACAATTTATAGCTGGGTCGGGATTCAAATCCAGGTGAGACAGCTTTGAGGCATCTGTGCATACCTCTAGGCCAGGGAATAACATGTACACCTGCAATTATTCAGTTTAAACCATTGGTCAATTTAATGGGACATCACTGATGATGTAAACCAGTACACTGGTTTCCTTGAAGCTCACATTTTTATCATGTGGCCAAGACGTGTTTAAAATGTTGTGCTTACATGCTTTCGTCAAAGCAGTGGTTGTTGGAGAGATGTCTCCAAATTATGTTAATTTGAATACAAAAGTATAAGCTTCAAGGCAGGATATACGAGTGCTTAAAATGCATTGCTTAGTAATCCATGAAATGAGCATCTATTTAGAAGGAGAGCACTATTACCCTCTGCAGTTTGAATGAATGAGCTTTCACACGATCCAAATCACCCTCAGCCACAGAGCCACTCTCTCAGAACCACTCACTAAATATCCCAAAGGAACAAAGGAACTGTGACAACGAGGGACTGTAAGCCAGGTGGGGGGCAGGAATTCGGAACTCGAACAATGTCGGTACACATTGCTGACCTCCTTGTGATCATTAACCACATGGGATTGTTAAATTTCATAAGAAGTGCTGGCAAATGGGATAGCCTGCTTTTGAATACATGGTCAATTATATGATGCAACACTTCTTCTTTGTTTCTTAAATTGATTTCAGGCTCATGGTAGAACTTATTCATAAATGACATTCGGAGATAGTGTACACTAATTAAAGACATTAATAGACCATGCACAAACACTTAAACTCAATGGGATTTGAACCTGGGTTTCCAGCATTATCAGGGCGTTCATGATGTTGTCAAAATGACATATTCAAATTAATCCAAGAAACCCCAATATCTTGATGATTCAATATGAAGCATATGTATTGAGCAAGAAAAAACATATTACCTTACTCATTATTTATTGCAACATTAAAAACCTTTCGAACCCCAACCGAGTCATACCAAACATTAAAAAAAATTGTATGTGCTGCTTCTTTGCTTGATGCTCAGCATTTGAAAGGATAGAACATAGACAAACAATACTTGACAAACCACCCAGTATGACCCTTGCCAATAAACTCAAAAATGATCTATTTGGCCCAAGGCTGGGAAGTGGGTACAACGTCGCCGAGACGGAATCTGCTCTTAACCTGTTATTACTAGATTTAGCAGAGTAGATGCTGTTGCTTTTCGGTTGGATGCGCCTTTTTTCCTTTTAAAATGTTTCATCACGATGTGTATGTATGTATGTGGCTATGTGTGTGTGTGTGTGTGTGTGTGTGTGTGTGTGTGTGTGTGTGTGTGTGTGTGTGTGTGTGTGTGTGTGTGTGTAAGATTGAAGTGGATTACAGGGTAGATCTTGTTTTAATTTTAGCTGGAAGTGCCTTCTTTTTCACATTATGTGGCCAAAAGTATGTGGACACCCCTTCTAATTCGTGGATTTGGCTATTTCAGCCACAACTATTGCTGACGTTGTATAAAATCAAGCACACAGCCATGCAATCTCCATAGACAAACATTGGCAGTGGAATGGGCCGCACTGAAGAGCTCAGTGACTTTCAACGAGGCACCGTCATAAGATGCCACCTTTCCAACAAGTCAGTTAGTCAAATTCTGCCCTGCTAGAGCTGCCCTGTCAACTGTAAGTGCTGTTATTGTGAAGTGCAAACGTCTCGGAGCAACAACAGCTCAGCCGCAAAGTGATGGGCTACACAAGCTCACAGAATGGGAACCCGCCCAGTGCCGAAGCACGCAGCATGGAAAAATCGTCTGTCGTCAGTTGCAGCACTCATGACCGAGTTCCAAACTGACTCTGGAAGCAACATCAGCACAAGCACTGTTCGCCGAGAGCTTCAATGAAATGGGACTCCATGGCGAGCAGCTGCACACAAGCCTAAGATCACCATGTGCAATGCCAAGTGTCGGCTGGAGTGGTGTAAAGCTCACCTCATTGGACTCTTGAGCAGTGAAATGCTGTCCCTGGAGTGATGAATCACGCTTCACCATCTGGTCATCGAAGGATGAATCTGGGTTTGGCGGATTCCAGAGAACACTACCTGCCGAATGCATCATGTCAACCGTAAAGTTGGTGTGAGGAGGAATAATGGTCTGGGCTTGTTTTTCATGGTTCGGGCTAGGCCCTTAGTTCCAGTAAAGGGAAATCTTAACCTGCACCATACAATGACATTTTAGACGATTCTGTGCTTCCAACTTTGTGGCAACAGTTTGGGAAGGCCCTTTCATGTTTCAGCATTACAATGCCCCTGTGCACACAGTGAGGTCCATACAGAAATGGTTTGTCGAGATCGGTTTTGAAGAACTTGACTGACCTGCACAGAGCCCTGACCTCAACCCAGCGAACACCTTTGGATGAATTGGAACGCTGACTGCCAGCCAGACATAATCGCCAACATCAGTGCCTGACATCACGAATGCTCTTGTGGCTAATGAAGCAAATCCCCGCAGCAATGTTCCAACATCTCGTGGAAAGCCTTCCCAGAAGAGTGGAGGCTGTTACAGCAGCAAATGGGAACCAACTCCATATTAATGCTCATGATTTTGGAATGAGATGTTGGACGAGCAGGTGTCCACATACTTTTGGCCATGTAGATGTATATAGTTATATATATATATATAATATATATAATATATATATATAATATATATATTATATATATATATATATATATATATATATATATATATATATATATACAACAAAAACATATATTATCCATGTGTATGCTCCCCCCTAGCCCCTGACATCACGAATGCTCTTGTGGCTGAAAGGAAGCAAATCCCCGCAGCAATTCCAACATCTAGTGGAAAGCCTTCCCAGAAGAGTGGAGGCTGTTACAGCAGCAAATGGGGAACCAACTCCATATTAATGCCCATGATTTTGGAATGAGATGTTGGACGAGCAGGTGTCCACATACTTTTGGCCATGTAGTGTTATATAGTTTATATATATATATATATTATATATATATATATATATATATATATATATATATATATATATACACCAAAAACATATATTATTGCCATTGTGTATGCTCCCCTAGCCCCCCCCCCCCTCCCCAATTCAGAATCGCAAGCAATTGAAGGCGAGAATGCATGTGCTGGTAATTAATCCCACAGATAGCCGGCTTAAGGTGAATTTCGGACAGAGTGCATTGCCCAAGCAGTAATTGCTAGTTGTGACGTGCTTTCTCGTCCAGTGTCAGGCGTGTCCAACACGTACGATGAGCCAAACAAAGAGATTTCCCAAATTATTTATTTATTTCCTCGAGGAATTTTCAATTACTCTAATTGTCGGCCAGTGTCGGTAAAATGGCGACAATTCAATTCATATGCAGCCTTAAGGAAATATAAATAATTTAATAAAGCATGGGAGACAGGCAGAACAGAATCCTGAACACAAGGTCACAATAAATCAGTGCAGTCCGTCACAAACAAGTATTTCTTGAACCTGGAAGATTCTTTCAACCGGCAGTGAACTACCAATTTTTTCAACAAATCAACTGTTTCAAAGCCAACTGTGATGCAACAAGTAGCAATCTCAAACTACCAAAAAAAAAACCAAAAAACTACAAAAACAACTAAAATAATCCAAAATCAATCACATCCAGAGCACAACCAAAACTCCAAAAATCTAAACGGTTTTTAATTACTAAAACGGGTGTTTCAAAGAGAACGAAACACGAAGATACACGGATGCTCAGAGAGCCACACCCAAGAACCCAATATGCCTCTTCAGGCCATGGTCATGATACGACGACGCAATGAAAGAAAGAAATCCAAAGAGGCAAACGACATGGGTTTGCATGCTTGGATATCCCATCAAAGCACGCAGCTCATGATGCAGGCAATTCCCGTTTGAAGTTCGATTTACTATTTTGATTCCTCCACCGTCTCCTCATGATGCTCTTGTGTTCTACTTGTAATAATTTTGTGCCTTCATAAGCCTTAGATTTTTTTCTTTAAGTGAAGTCCTAACTGCGAAATGATGATTGATTACTTACCGACGATCACAGACCCGAAGATCAGAAGAAGAGCAGGATGAATCGGAAAGATCATTTCCTGGCAGGAAGGGAAGACCCTTAACTCAGTGCTGACACTGAGATTGGTACCTGAGACGAGGTTAATTCAGCACCAGCTTTTCCAGGATCACAACCTCGAACAACCTTGACCAAGCACTCAAAATGACTTTCAATTCACTCTGGTTGATGGTGCCCTGGTGGTGTCCTATGGGCACTTCCAAAGTCCCCTCCCATTAAATGGTGGAACGTCAACTATTTAGGGATTCAAGGGAAAGAAAAAAAACGCGTATTGTCCAAAACACGACATGCTGTGTTCTTCCCCCACCCTCCTCTCCTCAACCACCCTCCATTCCTCCACAAGTATTCAGTGATTGTTCGTTGAATATTGGTCACAAGATCCAAAAGTAAACTAAAATGTCTGTTTTTCTACTCGTTTTTCCTGTTTGCAATACTGGAATCCTGTCTATTCCTACATGGTTTCAACCGGCATACAAGGCAACATCGGATTTTTATTTCTGAATTAAAACTTGTATTACTAATCCACCCTCATACCTTCAGACCATGTTCAGGAACGGAAAAGGATGGAAAATTTATTAGGGGGCTCTTTTATTCCCACCCCACTGAAACTGTGGCTGGGTTGTGACCTCCAAAAGCACGAATGATTCATGAAATGAGCCTCGCCCTCCTCGTGTATGGTACTTACTCTCCGTCTGATTATATGATTATAGAGCCTCACTTGCTATTGTACATACATATCCTGCGGTCTGATTATGAGCCTACTGGTCTATTGTTACATACAATACTCATCCGGTCTGATCATGAGCCTCACACTGTCTATTTGCACTACAATACTCATCCGTCTGATCATAGCCTCACTTGGTCTATTGTACATCAATACTCATCCGGTCTGATCATGAGCCTCACACTGGTTATTGCACATACAATACTCATCCGGTCTGATCATGAGCCTCACTTGGTCATGTACATACAATACATCATCTTCGGTCTGATCATGAGCTCACACTGGTATGTTGTACATACAATACTCTTCTCAGATCTGTGTGGCTTGGTCTATGGAGTCCTCATCTCTGATCTTCCTGTAATCCACAACTATTTCTTCAATCAGACTGTTTAACCACCGTACCACAGTTGTTCCTGAGAAACCTGGTCTGACGTAATTTCTGCATATTGTTATGTCACTTTTAATATAGGATGCTACTGCTACACAAGAAACAGTATGATACATGGTTATCCTTTGAGAAAAGATACATGAAGAAACAGGGAATATTTTAACCATGTTTATAAATTAAATAAGAGTAAATAAATAAATTAGTTTTCAATTACCATAAAAGAATCATATATATATATATATATATATATATATATATATATTATTATATATATATATATATAATTTTTGGGAGCACTTGAGCTGGGCAGGTAAATCGCAGTTTTTTTTTCGGTCCGTTCTTTTGTTGAGA
Organism: Eptatretus atami; assembly: GCA_035128595.1. Lineage (NCBI taxonomy): Eukaryota > Metazoa > Chordata > Myxini > Myxiniformes > Myxinidae > Eptatretus > Eptatretus atami. The sequence continues at coordinate 19,932,037 of CM068965.1, forward strand.
CCATTTTCTGCTCTGAATGCTTGCACTGTTGTCCTTAAACTTTATATCCATCTCTTTCTGTTTCACAACTTGTGTCATGGTCTGAATGGGGCTATTGTTCTTACCCTCTCTCTCTCTCCTTGGGTGTTGGCATGTGAGGATCTTTCTCTCTCTCTTTCTCTTTCTCTGTTTTTCCTCATGACAATTTGTTTCCAGGACTGAATGCTTCCACTGTGTCCTTAACCTTCTTCTCTTTTTCCAACTTTCTCTTCATTTTCCATGTCAGAGTAAAAATAATGGCAATTTGCCAGATGAAGTCTCTCTGTCTCTCTCTCCGTCTCTCTCTCCGTCTCTCTCTCCGTCTCTCTCTCCGTCTCTCTCTCCGTCTCTCTCTCTCTCCGTCTCTCTCTCCGTCTCTCTCTCCACCCCCCCCCATATATTTTTGCATTTATGGGTTATATGAGGTTACCTTTCCAGGACTGGCAGTATAGCTTAGTTTGAATCTCGACTTAGCTATGAAGTGTCACCCTGGTGTTTCACAGGCAAGGTGATATATCAATGCATGTGCCGTCCTCCAGATTGTTGTTAAGCACCAGTTCACTCATCTGTCAGCACTGGTTGTTTGTGGACATTAATGATCCCACAGTAGGTCTTTCACGAAGAGTAGGTGAGTTATCATCGGCACCTTGAACAAATTACAAGTACCTCTCACAGTTTAAGGTCAGGCCTTACCAGCCAGTTCCAAAAAGATTTGCGCCAAAAACGTTCCCCTCTTGAGAACCTGCACAAGGTCACATACAAGGATATACAATGGACTTTGACACAGTTTAGAGGTTATTTGGCCCATCATGCCTGTACTCTATGAACAAATTGATATTGATTAAATCTACCAAATTATTTACTTACATTCACTAGGGGTAGGTACAGCAACATGACCAAAGTGTTTTCTAATGATTTTCCAAAAATAATTTTGATACATATTATTTATGTTGTTTATATTCCCCTCACCAAAGGAGAGAGTATTGCATTTGGGTTTGTTTGTTTGTCTGTTTGTTTGTTTGGCTGCACAGAACTTTCGTGTTTTCCTCCGCAACCACTTGGCGGATTGAGACAAAATTTTCACCATTGGTGTGACTACTCATGCAGAATATTTTAATGATAATTATGATGTCATACGTCACTTGGTGTAGCATCCATGTTGGAAAAACGGAAAATCTTTGGACGTCCATCTCTGAAACCGCACCAAGGAAAAATTTGAAACTTGGCACATAGCAAGTACTCCTCAAGGGGAATGAGTGTGTTTTTGAATGATGCTATGACGTCATAATTGATATGTAGAATGGTACATCTGATGAGTATGAAAATATTTGACGGTCATCAAGAGATAAAATGGTACACAAAAAATGTTTGGATGATGTCATCGGTCACATGATTTGGCAACCATATATATGCATATATCTTTTTTTAAACCTTCAAAAATCTTCTTCTCTGAAATGGCTGAACCAGTCATCACTGCCAGCATTTAAAAAGTGGTAGTTCTAAAAAAAATGTAATCTATCCACTGTTTCTGCTGCCACACATTTCTTGGGAGAGCATTCACAACTCTCTCAGTGAAAGACCCTTGACTGACTGCAATCTTGACTCTCCTCTTCCTTTGTCAAAGGGTGTGGCCCATGGTTCTATCATTGTCTGATCTGCAGAAAAACCCTTCTGCACCTTTTCTGTTCTACACCCTTCATTATTTTAAACATCTCTATCAGATCCCATCGTAATGGTCTCCATGATAATGTAAAATGTCCTGTCTCCTTCAGCAGCTCTTCATAGCTTAGTCTAACTCGGCCCGCAATCAATCTAGTTGCTCTATGTTGCACCCTCTCTGGAGCAGCTATGTTCATCCGCAGAAGTGGTGACTGAAAATGTACACTATATTGTAGATGTGCCCTCACTAATTGCTACATCATACATCATTTTTATGGAAATTGCCCCAAACAAGGCATAAAGCCACTCGAGGTAACAGGCTGCAGAAAAGTTTGATAAAGTCAAAGCAAAACAAATAAAAGAAAGGAAAAGAAGATAAAAACATTCAAGATACAGCAATATAAGTGCCAAAGAAACCATTCACAAGACAGGTGGTGGTGCTAAGTTTCACTTTGGTAAACAGCCACCTCAAAATACAAGGCATGAATGAATGAATGAATGAATAAATGAATGAATAAATAAATAAATACATACAAACATACAGACAGTTCAACTCCAAAAGTCGAGCAAAATAGGATGAAACTTCAAGAACATTATACTAACAATGGAAAGGAATAAAATCTGGGTTATTTATCAACAAATTTGTTTTCCTTTGTGAAACAGCAGATGCTTAAACTCGTTTATTTAAAAAAAAATTATCTTCTGAACTGTTTTTTTCAAATGGAGGAGGAACATGGTCCGACATGGAAGTGAAGAAGATGGAAACTGGTGAATGTTTGTTAATAGGTTAAAACTTTTTGAGGAAGTGCTTCTTGGGAGAGAGGGACAGCTGGGGGATTGGACAATCTGCAGTGAGGAATGCTTTGAGTAAATGAAGCAGGTGCATGATGATCTCTAGAATTATTTCAGCTTCCAATGAGTTTCAAAACAACAACTGTATCAAAAATACATAAACATGTGAACACACATGCGCGATCATTCAAAGAACACACAATACCCCTTTTAATATATCCTAAATCTGTAGTAACCAATCTGGATAAATGGGCGAATTACTTTGTTATCGTCATCCTCTTTTCAGTCTACTTCAGGATGAAGGTCTCCTTCCAAATGACGTTGGGGGTAATGGAGTATTTGCCATGCTTGCCAAATGTGGGCTGGTGAGAGGGTTTTGGCCAGAATTTGGAATTTGCCCGGGATGCCGGCAATAACTCACCTCTTCTTCGCGAATGGCATTGTGGCATCATTAACGTCCACCAACAATTGATGCTAGCAGACTGATCCTTTGGTTTTACATCCATCCGATGCATGGAGCACATCCCTGATCATCTGATGCCTGGTATCCCTGCATGTGAAACACCAGGGTGGCAGTTTGTAGCTCGGTCGAGATTCAAATTCAGGCAAGACAGCTCAGAGGCAAGTGTGCATACATCCAAGATATCCTGCCAAGCCCTCATGGTCCATTGAATGCTGGATTATAAATGGTTTTACCTGTAAGTACAGAACGTATACAGGTGATGGTTGTAAGGTTTACAAGACTGACCTTTTCCCTCTTTTATGTCTCCACTTTCAGAGTAAACACAAGACAGTTACAGAGTGATTATATTGTTGTGCAAATGCCTTCTAGGGGTTAACATTGCACAGTATATTGATCGGTATTTCCTTTAGGGCATGTATTGGTATAGGCACAATAGTTGGTTCTTAGTATAGACAAGCAAATGTTGATAACTAGTGGTTATTTTAATTTACAGATTTTCATTGAGTCACTTCCGTCGTTGGTTTTGGGTGTGAAGAGGAGACAGAAGTGTGGCCGTTGTGGTGCTTTGGCTCTTGGTATGTGCTGTGCCCAGTTAGAATTCTCATTATGCTATACGGTTCTGCATTGAAGAATATACTTCCTTTGGAAGAAACCTGTCTCCTAGTCCTTTGGTTATTCTGTTAAAACTCAGATGTAACACCGACCAATGTTAATCGGGTGTTATACTACTGATAGCATACTACAGGCGTCAAGTAGGAGTAGCATATTATACTACACTGATAGCAGCAGTGATTTCGGATATGGCAAAGGACAGTTATTTCACATCCTCAGGAACTACGGCAGCGAGACAACTTGTTAGTATAGTTTATCTCGTATTCTGGACATTTTAGTGCAAGTGAGGGCAAAAATATTACTCAAATGGCTGACAAAGAACAGCGAACCTCGACAGCAGCACAGGGCGTGAGAGCAGACACAGTACAGTACGGAATGCCATTTCGTTTTGAGCTTCCTCCACCCTTTAAAGGAGATGGTACAGAGCCATTCAATTTGTGGATAATGCAGCTTGAAGTCGTTCTGAATGTTTCTTCATTCCACCCTGACAAGGAAAAACTGTTACTGGCAAGACTGGCAGTTGCAGCGTTTTCCTATTGGCAGAGCCTCTCCACCAAAATAAAAAATGACTACGAACAAACGAGGAATAGTCTGAGTTCCGTTTTCGGTTGCACACACAACTTGGCAACATTGCAAACGTATCTGAATGCTTGTCCTTGCAAACCCAACGACCCGCTAGAGGTTTATGGTGCAGAGTTTGGAAGCCTCGTGGATGAGGCCTTTCCAGCATATGGCCCCGAACCCAAGCGATGTGAAGTTTTTCAGAGATTTGTGTCTGGTTTGGATTCTGCACTTCAGCTTACAGTGCATAAGCATGGAGCGACGACAATATAAGCTGCTTTGAAGATTGCTGCCCAATGTGAGCATGCACAGCTTGCTCTGTATACAGTATCTCAACTCCCAACTCACTCATGTCATTGACTGCTGCAGTCCCACAATGGAAACATCCTTCTGCACATCCAGCACACATTGCTGAATTATCTGCTGCCATTTCAGGCAATAAATTAGAATTGCGGGAAATTAAATGATATCAAACCAACAACACTGAAGACCAAATTGATCTTCTGACACAGCAGTTTGCTCGCCTGCACCGGATGCTAATGTGATTGCGTAACATCCACCTCTCGTGCAACGCAACACAGACAGTCATGCTGACGTCAGGGGGCTCAGTCCAAAGCGCTTAGATCCTGCATCTCAAAGACACCATGGCTACTCACCATCACTTCGCCACTCTCCTTCACCTTATCGCAGGATACATCATGCTGATCGAAGACGTTTTGACTATTCACCATGGCCTTGCCACTCTCATTGTGACCACAGCATGCATCAAACCAATCGCTCCAACAACTCGGCTGCTGCTGACAGACTGGAGCTGCTGTCCCACACACAAAGATAGGTCTTCACACAGATGGCATTCTTCACCTTACTTACCTCAACGAAAATATTCACATCGGTCTTCCAGTCCTCCATGGTACTTCTGCATGGCGGATTTCCCACATTCATGGTACGACTAGCCCTTGCGGAGAGCATGCTTTGACATGCCCAAGAGATACCATGACTTTGATGAGAAGGAGCCTTCAGGGAAATGACCATTAGCTGACATCGCAGACCAGATGCCAGCTTATTCAATGCAACCGGTCTGTCAACATGTCTCTGAGTTGCCGATCAATGCAGCCACCACATCTTTCATTCAACTGATTCTAAAAGGAACAGAGGTCAGTGCTCTTGTGGATACAAGATCTGGCATCTCACTCATTGCACAAACATGTTGCCAGTCCATCCCAGCCCTGTGATCATAAACCCTAGTGAAGTCCTTTGTTTTTACATCATCTATAATGGGACATCTTCTTGACATGCTTAGCTCTCTCACTGTGCAGTTGCATATGGGAAGCCACACATTGAGGTATGTGTTCCATCTCATCCGCACTGCTAATGATCCTGTCATTATTGGCTGGGATTTCCTCATGCAACATCACATCACCGTTTATCTGGTCCACGGACAGTCATTCTATAACAACAAATTGCCTTTGTTAGAGTCAAAGCACGACAACACGGACACCATGTCTTGACGCCTGTATGACACCTCTCCATTGGTCAATACACCACTGTCAGATCCACCACTCGTAAGCTGGATGGGTGCAAGAAATAACTCAACAGCAACCAAACACAAACCACAGTGGTGGTCTCCTGCGATGACCCTCTCCACATGACCTCTTAATTGGCTCCAAGTAAGCCTGATGCATCGTCCATGTTTTCTGCTCACAACACTACTCGGTTCCATGAGCCTGTGCTGCTCACAGACCTTAACCTGGTGAACATTTAATCAGCTAACTGGGACCTCCTTGACCTTCAACGCTCTGATCCTGATCTGAAATTTGTATTCCAATGAATGACATATGGGGGGAAAACTCTGCTTTGGCGAGTGCACAATGCCTCGCCTTACCTTAGGAAACTGTCGACCCAGTTTGGTCGTCTTACAGTGAAGGATGATCTCCTGTGTCGATGGATCCAACATTCACTCTCTCAAAGTGAGTTACTGCAAGTGGTGGTCTCGAAGTCTTTAATTCCCAAGTGCGACAACATGTCTATGGACATCCCACATCTGAACATTATGGCTATTCAAGAACATTGCACAAAGCCACTCAGTGATTTTATTGGCTTTACATGTCTGTTGACATTTTATATCACTGTCTACGATGTCCCACCTGTCAATCGTGAAGTTCTCCCGTGCCACGGCACCAGGCACCTTTGGTGCCCACTTCATCATCAAGGCCCTTTCAGATCATTGCTGCCGATCTGACAAAGGTTGAAACATCCAGGAAAGGTCATTGCTATGTGCTAGTTGTCATGGATCTTTACTCTAAGCTTGTCAATCTTTACCCTCTATGAGAGCAAATGGCTGAATCTCTGGCACGCTGTATTTTTGAGCAGTCAATCCATCAACACTGAGTCCCTGGAACCATGCATTCAGATTAGGGCAGATAGCTTGAATCCAACTTGATCAAGGATCACTGCTCTCACCTGGGAATTCACAAGCTCTGGGCTTCAACATATCACTCACAATGTGATGGAGCAGTGGAGCATTACAATCATACCATTAAGGATGAACTTGCCAAAGCCTTGGTTCACAGAGGAATTTAATGGGATGAACATCTCCACCAGATTAAAGGGGCCTACAATGAGATGACTCATGCCAGCACAGGCTTCACTCCCATTTATCTGGCATGTGGATGCAAGGCCAATTTATATCTCCAGGTTCTTTTGAAGAACACTCAGCCTGGGACATCTCCAATACCTGGGACACCAGCCAAGTATGTGGCCTCACTCAAGCACAGATTACAAAAGGCTTTTCAGAAAGTTTCCAGATCTAACGAGAGGTCAAAACATCAGCAAAAGTTGTACTATGACAAACGCCTCAAGTATACTACTTACCTCGCTAAGTCTGGTGTTGTATTAACAAAATTATCATCATCATTTGACGTAGGCATAAGCCCATGGTCACCTCCTCAAGTTATACACCACCGGAACCACGACCGCCGCTTTCATCACAACCCATCTTTCAAGCGCTGCCATTTTGAATTCAGTGATATTGCACCCTGACCACTCTCGGATGCTATTGACCCAACACATCTTTGGTCAACCTATCAAAAGACGACATCTCTCCAGAAAACCATACACTACAGCTGCTGCCAGTCCACCATGCCGAATCATGGCTCAGCCATGCTGCCTTGCGTTCCATCACATTACTACTGCTGAGTCGCCATCGGTCACCGATCATCTTCATTAAACTCTCATTTGTAACACGGTCATGCCACTTGATGTTGAGCAGGTGACGCCAGATAGTTCGGCCATAGCAGTCTAGTCACCTGATGTCGGTTGCCTTCAACGACAAGGTGGTGGCGCCATGCAACACTCTTGATATGATTAGAACCTGAGCAAGCTGTGCATTTGTTTCTTGGCTGACACAGGTGTAACGCAGGTGTTTACACTGCGGAAGGGTGGATTTGCCCACCTATCCGCATTTGCACCTCCTTGCTGTCATCTAGAGTAAGGTTGATCGACACACCCCAGGTACTTGAAAGATGTGACATGGGGTATTGGTATCAAGTGGTGGTATGTGATAGTTTTCTCATCCATTGTTGGCTGGACAACCATTTATTCTGTATTGCTAGGATGGATAACTAGCTCATACCCATCTGATATTTAACAAAAGCGTGGCGTAAAAAGTCTATATGATAGGAAATGCATCGTTATTTGTACAGCAAACTGCTGTCACCCTTCCCATCATGTGCATGTCTAAAACTGCTTCTACATTAACGCTTTTTTCAATGTTCCATTCCTTTGTACATCTGCCCTATATGTTCTTTTTGAGGATTAACTGGGCCATGGGTGCAAATCTTGGTTGGAAAAGGCGCCAGCCGTCTCACATTTTCTGCCCAGGGTGAAAGGTCACGGGCAAGAGACCCCCGCCCATGATCTGAGCCTACCTTGCCAATTGCAGCATGTGGGGTGGCTTACTGATGTCACAGGGTTAAGCAAGGCACGAGGCAATAATGGGGAGGACACCAAGGCATGGGGAAGAATATGTGCATTTAGTCATGACAGGAGAAGCTGCATGGGTTTGCCTTTTTTCATGTCGGCAAGAATGACCCGCCCTGCCTGCATTGCATCCTCCCCCAAACGGAGGCCCAACTGCACAACATGGCCAGCCATTCCTAGTACCTGCCCTCTCCATTGTACTGGCTCATGCTGTGCCCCACCTGCACCCAATGAACTGTTTTCATGAAAACATGAACTGTTTTTGACAAAATGACGGAAAAACTTGAACAACGCTACTGCATCAAATTGTGTTAAAGCTGGCCATTCCCAAGTGGAAACGATCCGCAAGATTCAACAGGCCTTGGGAACGAAGCAATGGCCACCACACAGATAAAAGAGTGGTACAACCGCTTCAAAGATGATCGCACATCAGTGGAAGTGAAACGTTCTGGTAGGCCTCAACATCCCGAAATGAGATCATATTGACCAAGTGAGGACCCGCTGATGCAGGATCGTTGAATCACGATCAGAGAACTTGCAGACGAGGCGGCTCAGCATTGGATCCGTTCATTCCATTGTGACTGAGGATTTGGGCTTAAGGAGAATCTCAGGAATTCGTGCCAAAGCTGCTAACAATCGAGCAGAAGCACAATCCTTTGAGATCGACGACAGGACATGCTGGAGCTGTGAACAGCGATCCCAACTTCTTCAACACAGTGATCACTGGGATGAGACCACAGTGATCCGTCATTTTGTCAAAAACGAAAATCCGACGGTGCTCACTTACACTTCCTCACTCATCGCGGTCTGTCGGCGACTGACAGCTTCTGGAGCGGGAAAATATTCACGCATACGGATAGGATCGCCTACATACGTGCACCAAACCACGCCTCCCCAGCTTCATTTGTTTACTCACGAAAAATTAAGGTTGGATACTTTTTGAACACACCTCGTATATTATATATATATATATATTATATATATATATATATATTATATATATATATATATATATATACATATGAAGACCACAAGGGGAAAACCAGAGATGTCACTTTTTAATAAATTTCAGGGTTATTGCACGCCAATAGTTGGCAACATAAGGTTCCTCTCACAAATACTTTAACAAATAAACCAGGGGTGTCACATAATTTATATGGTATAAAGTTTAGCCGTGCAATGAAAAAACAAGTTTGTCAAGCTGAACAAGTAGAAACCAGAGTTCAGTACTTTACTCCTGGATCTGCCTTTCATTCATGTTAACTGTTCCACCATCAATATTCAGAGTTGAGAAACTAAAAAATGAAAGGTTGTAAAACTTTCACAGCATAAACTTGAGCACTGACAATGGCATTTGGTATAATCATGGCTCCGTAGTTGGTGCATATCGTGGTTCAGCTGGTCAAACCTTTATTGTGACTTCTTATGGGACCCACGCCGTGGCTTAATGGTTAGCGCGTCTGAGTACCCATCCTCATTCGATGTACCCACCGCCCAATCAACCTCTTAGGTATATGAGGGAGTCACATGAGGTGGACTTCGGCTATGCGGGGTGGTTTATCCTTTGGTTTCCTCCCGGTTTTCCATCATATTAAGTAAGAAATGGAGAATCCGTCGTCATATAAGCGAAATACCCTTGAGTATGGCGTTGAACACCAATCAACAAAAAAAACAATGACCGTTTAATGTTGAAAAAAATATCTGTGATCACCAAAGTCATGTAATGTATGCTAATAACCAACAAGCATGAATTTGCTACACATCCTGGGTTAAAATGGCATGGCAATATAAACAAGGGAATAACCAGTGATGTCAGTTTTGCAACATTGATTCGTTCTTTGCTCTTAAATTAAATAACACAGAAGCTTGGCAATGCTACATGCTTAATTTGATCGGCCAATGATCACTCTTCCTTTTACTGGAAAAGAAATCTATATGACAGTTATTAAACAGTCACCAAAGTCTTGAAACTTTGTTTTTCAGTTTCTTCAAATTGACTTATCCTGACATCTCTGGTTTTCCCCTTGAGGTCTTCAGTATACATATAATATATAATAATATATATAATATATAATATATATATAAATAGTGATATTATTTATATATATATATAATTATATACATGTTCGAGCATATAAAATGTAATAATCATGTTGTATTGGAATCAGACATTTCCTATTAAAGAGGTGATGTATTACATTGTTCTCGATGCTAAAAACTTTATTTTCAAGTTAATTATCAATCAAGCTTAATTGGCTACATTTTCCTTTTATCATCACACTTAAAACTATTCGGCTAATTTTGGAGAAATTAGCATCCACACTGCAAACACACACATACAGTACATCCGCAAAAAGCTTCGTTGGTATTCATACGTCATTTTGAAAGTCCCGTTTTGATACATTTTTAGCTCACCTGGAACATAGTTCAGGTGAGGTATAAGCATGGCACGGTGTCCATCAGTGAGTCAGTCAGTCAATATGTAAACACTCGGATCTTCTTCTCCAAAACTACACACACAATTTCGATGAAACGACCACATCTTTCATCACCCCAGTTGTACAAAGTTTGTTCATGGCATTAAAAAACAGGGTCTAAGGAGTCTATGGATGGGTCAAAGGGTTCCAGGTTTGACCCACCCCCCCCCCCAAAAAAGTAATTAATTAATTAAAAAATTATGTACGCTATTTGATTTCTTTGCTGAAACGCACACACAATTTCTTTGAAACTTGACCACAAACTTCATCATCCATTATACGAATATGACTAATCCTATTTTGGGTTATGCGAGTGAGTACAGGGAACTGAGTGGAAAAGACATCTGAGCTGATTACGAGTGATATTCTAACAACCTCAATGGAGAGGATAATCAAATTGTGAGCAAACTCTGTTCAATCTGCACTTACATCCTGTGTAATCAGTAGTTACATTGAAAATATATTACTACAAGCCCTTGATGGGAAAACTCAGTGAAATATAATGCTAAGATACAAAGAAACAGAACACCTGATTCCTATGCCTATCCCTAATGATAGTGTATTCTCATGCAAATCCTAAATCTAAGCAAAAGCCTAAGGAGAAACCCAACGAGAAAACAAAGCCTAACCCAATGTCTAACCAAAACCTAATGTAAATCCTAATGCAAATCTCATCATCAGTCGAAGCAGAAATCTAACCACAACCCAAAGCTGAAGCCGAGGCCGAAGCTGAATACTAATCCTAATCCTTTTTTTCAGGTGATGCATAAATAAATAAAAAAAATCATAACCCAATCCAAGCCCTAACTCTAATCCGAATGTGAATCCTAATCCTATCGCTAACGTTAACCCAAAGTCGAAGCATAAACCTAACCATGGTTTTCACGGTTTTCATTCTCCATGACACAATCCCAAACAGATAAATCATTTCCCTTTGTCAGACTCTTTCTTCTCTTCTTTCTTTACGTAATACTCAATGTGGGCGATTAATTTCCAAACTCACAGTGAAGTTGACAAAATTAAAAAAAATAACACAGTGAGGTTGAGATATCCTGCTCACAGACAGACAGACCGACAAATAGACAGGGGTAAAAAATATAACCTCTGTCCACCTTTGGTAGCGGAGCTAAAAAAAATAAAAAAAGAATTTATAGTATCCAGATCTTCACCAAAATCGAATCAATTTGTACTTGTCAATTTGTATCCAACCTGTCCAACAAATGTCATCCAGATCCATCCATAACTTTTTGAGATATCCTGCTCACAGACAAACAAACAGATAGACAAGTCGGTAGGTGGACATGGGTAGGTCGCCTATCCCATATAGAACCTGACGTGATGGGCCCGTTCGATGGGAATGACCTGAGGATTAAGCACAAGAAAATCATGATTCTAGCTTCAACGTTAATGCTGCAGATTGTTTTTCTTAAAATACCCCACATTTAGAGGTTTTTCGGCCGTTGCTAGGCAACGGAGGGTCCTAGCAACGTTCTTTCTCACGCATAACTAGGACATACCATGAACCTACATACCAGTTTCATGTATATCTGACTCATAGTCTCTGAGATATAACGAACTTCGTTTTTTTATTGTTTTCGACCAGGGTTCATTCAAAGTCTATCTTCTCGCGACAGTTTTCACAGGATCCGGCTGGAAATTTTTGCAATATGCTGAATGTACTACCACAGTCGCGTCGTCGCCCGATTTTGATTTTCGAAAAAATAATTTTTTATGATTTTTCTAAAATTTCAAAGTCCCGTTGCTAGGCAACGGTGGTGCCATAGCAACGGTTTCATTTGCAACACAACTAGGTCATGGTATGAACCTACAAACCAAGTTTCATCGAAATCGCCATTGTATTAACTGAAATGCGCATTTTAAATACTGATAATAAGGGTAGAACAAATCTCAAAAAAAAATTAAAAAATATATTTTTCGACTAGATCGACTACTCAACAGACATATCGACGGAAAAACTGATAATAAGGGTTGAACAAATCTCGAAAAAATTTCAAAAAAAATTTTTTTTTTCGACCTGGATCGACTACCCAATAAATAGAGAGGGGTGAAAGCATAACCTCCGTCCACTCTCTGTGGTGCAGGTAATTATACATCGAAACACTTGAATGAGGCTATTGAAGCACAATGTGATCCATACAAGGACAGAGTGCTGATATTAAACGAGAAATGATCGTTTTTTTCACTAATCCTCCATCCTCACCACCTGCTATCTTATATTTGTTTAGATTGAATATATATCATTACAAAATGAATACCAAAACAAGGTGATGACAAAGAGGTTAAAAGAACAAAGGCTTTTGTTTGGAAGTCTCACCTTGTCTCCTGTTATGTCTCCACTTGTAGGCAAACACCGTAGTACCCATGATGATGATAAAAGCCGCAAACAGACCTCCAACAATGGACCATGGTACATCTCGGATTTTGGTCATCCATTTGTGGATCACATGCCCCTCCACCCGACCGTACTTGTTCTCCACCAGGCAGGTGTACTTCCCTTCTCGATCTTCTCCTGTGATGTTAAAGATACTGATGATGATCTGCAATCTAAAGTGGTCATTTGGTCTCAATATGATCTCAGTTCCTTTGATGGGAAGTCCCTTTGGGTTCAACCAGGTGATATTTGGTCCAGGCTTGGCCTCAGCTTCACAAACCACCCTCCAGAAATTATTGGAGTTCACAATCTCCTTCGAGATGTTCAGGATCTTTGGATGCACTGTGGGACCGCACGTTCTTTTATAATCACTGAATCACCATTTTTACCGCTGAATACTGGGGTAAATCAAACTACCATATTACATGGTACAGTATAAACACGTGGGATCACAGGGATAAATAAAACGACCGTAGACCATGGGACAGTATAACCGCATGGGATCGCAGGGATAAATCAAACTACCATGTGTCATGGTACAGTACAGCAACTGTCATGATTCAACATCCCCATTCTTGGCTCTGAAGAGATGGAAGCACAGCACTCCTTTATCTCAGTAATATCAGACGGAGAAACATCCAGGCGGCATGTAAATTTTCCCAGGCACTTGAATAGCTCAGATGGTAGTAACCAATCCTGTCCTAACTGGGCAAATGCTTTCTGGAATTTGACATTGCTTTGGAGAAACTTCAGAGCGCTGAGTTTTCCATGACCACCAAAAGCACGAATGTTATTGTAACCAGTGTAGGCATGCATTCCGAGCAGAGCATCACATACACCATGTCCAACTGCTCCGGCAACTTTGCTGATATCAATGAAACCGGTGCGAGTTTTTGATCCTCACTTCACAAACATGTTGCAACCTCTGTTTCATGGAAAGCCAAACATAGTATGATGACTTCTGCGTCTTCAACAATGATAATAACTGAAGCTATGACAGATGAGACAAGCTTGGCATGCAGCAGAATGTGAGTATCGGTTTCTTCTTGTTATGTTCGGAGGTCATATGAATCAAATACCTCATCGCGAGTAATCCTTGTGCACATACCTTCATAAGTAATGTACATCTCTTTGTCAACAAATCCCTGTCTCTTATGGGTTTCTTGCTACTGTTCTGTAATGAACTTTATGAGCTTTGTTTTGTTGGCCCCACAGGAAAGAAGATGTCTCCACTGCTGAATCTTATGCCCAGGTATGATGTTGGTTAACTGGGTTTCCATGTATGACCCCCTCATGATTCTCTCAGAATATATGATTGACAGTTGCTGGTATCTGTAATATATGAAACACTACATCAATACATTCAAAGCCATCAGACACTCTAAATACTGTCACGAACAATTGAACAGATAGTTCATCGAAAGTGAGACTTTCACCTTTCATCTTCTGAACGAGGTTCATCCCATCAATGATGCAAGTGGACGGACGTGACATATCTTCTGATGGGAATACACTTCTCTATAAATTTATGGTTAATGCTGCTTTTTTTTTTTGTCTTTTTCATTGTGCCATCAGTTTGCAAGTGGTCAGGACAGCGGCCCAAGTGGATGCTGGAGAATATCACTCATGTTCAGCTTTCTACGAGGGACTACAAGTACCACAGGTGTCCAATTAGTTTGTGATCAGTTTTGAGAACCATTTCCTAGTTTGATGACTTCTTGGTGACAGGTTTCTTGATGCTGTCAAATCTCTTTAGTTGTATCATTGGTAATTGTCTGAAGAAATCATGTTCACCTTTCTCTAGCCTGCTTTCTTGGAATGCCCATCTACGCTTTGTCACCTTTCTTTTGTGCTGTGAGAAGGTAATTGGCAACTTCTGGTAGTGCAGTGGCTCCTGCAGAAATGCTAATGAGTTCGGAAGGATTGTTACAACATAGATTTGTCCAGTTAGTTTCGATGAGATCAACTAGTGACTGAACTGCATAATTTTATTTCTTTCCATCATGCAGTCTTGCTTTATCCTAAGGTACACAAATACAATTAGAAAGAGCAATCAGAGATTGCAGACCCTTGCCAGGACTTTTGTGTGGTGTATTTTGTGTGGCGAGTAAATGGAAGGATGGACTTAATGAAAGGTCATTGAAAGGTCGAAATGGTCTCGTCGTGAATGTGTAAATGTCAAAATGGTCTGAAGGTCGAAATGAGTCGAAAGGGTTGAAATGGTCTTACAACGTCAAAGGGGTCTAAAGGGATGGGGGGGGGTCTTAGGGCTCTTAAGGGTCTTCAGGGTCTTCATGGGTCTTCAGGTTCTTAAAGGTCTGAAGGAATATAGGGGTCGAAAGTAATTAATACATATACTCACGTTCTGTACTGACAAACAAACGGACCCAAATGCAATACCCTCTCCTCTGGCGAGGGTAATATCAGTTTTGCTTGGTGTCCCAAGATGATACCTCTTTTCCACCCGGCTCACGGATTATCAGTATGTGGAGTTAGAAGTAAAAACATTTCCTCATTAATTAGATCATTCTTCTTCATTTGTATTCAACACAAGGCTGCAGGGCAGCATAATTGGCTAAGGGTGCGGCTGTGCCACTGATGCAGCGCCCGTTGCTGGTTAGGGCAGGAATTTGTAATTTGTTCAGGGTGCCAGTGATAGCTCACCTACTCTTTGCGAACGACACCATGGGATGTTTAATGTCCACCCACGAATGCTGGCAGACTGGATTCCCTTTTAACAACCATCCGATGGACAACACACATTGATGAATCAATCTGCCAGTGAAACACCAGAATGACAGTTTATACCTGGGTCGAGATTCAAACCGAGGGTAGACAGCTTAGAAGTGAGTGTGTGTACCTCTAGGTCATCCTTCTAATCCATCAGATCATAATTACAGCTCTTCACACCATAGGAACTTTTCATTTATCCTTTCATTTTGAAATCGAGCTAGAACATAAACATTGGTGCAAGACCATGCAAACCCCCCTCCCCTCTCCCTCCGACATCCCACACTGGTATCAGGTACCCCTATGTCTGAAACATACTGCCCGTTGCCAACACCGATGAGTGCATCTGTGAAAGGGGTCAATTAGTGTGAGCAAATTGTCCAAGTCGAAGTCCAAGGAGATAAGTCAAAACAAGGTTCCATCTCTCGGATGGAAGTTAAACTGGGTGTCACATCTGCTGGAATCCTCCACCCCTTCCTCTCCCCCTCCCATCTCCCCCTCCTTCCCTCTCTCTAACCACTCCTCTCTCAACCTGTTGCTCTCTCTCTCCTCTTCTCAACCCGCTGTCTCTCTCTCTCTCTCCTCTCTCTCTCTCTCTCTCTCTCTCTCTCTCTCTCTCTCTCTCTCTCTCTCTCTCTCTCTCCTCTTCTCTCTCTTTTAATATTAAGGTCAGTGAAGCAACGGGTTTTATTTGCTAGTTTGATAATAATTAATTAGGGAACTGTGTGATGTTCCAAATTAAATAATTAGGGAATGTGTGTGTGTGATCAGGTCAGATTTTGATTTTTTATGTCAGGTCAGGTCAGATTAGATCTGTGACTTGCGACAGGTATGATGTAAACTTGGGTTAAAACTAAGATTGCAGCCTATGTTGATCTCTGTAAAGTGTTTGATTCAGTGAATCGGGATGCCCTCTCGAGGATTCTTGGTCTTCGTGGGGTCCCAACAAAACTGATCAATCTGATGTGTGAACTGTACTCTGGTACTGAGAGTGCTGTGAGATGTGGTGATACCATCTCTGAATTATTTCCAGTTGTTACTGGAGTTTTTTCCAGGGGTGTGTACTGGCCCCCACACTTTTCAGCACTTGTATGGACTGGATTCTGGGGAGGATTTTGGAGAGATCAAGCTGTGGTGCATCATTTGGGAATGTCAAGATCTCTGACCTTGATTTCACAGATGATGGAGTATATGGAGAGTATATGATGTATATGGAGTATATATGGAGTATATATGATGAGAGAGTATATGGAGTATATATGATGAGAGTATATGGAGTATATGATGATGGAGACTCGAGATATCCTTTTAGAGGCACTCGAGGTGCTGAATGAGGAGTCGGAGCCACTGGGATTACGGGTTTTCTGGGTCAAAACTAAGATCCAGGCTATTCAATGACATCTTGGATAGCTGCTGTCCTGTCTGTGCCTGTTTGTTGTGAGATGTTTGAGGTCACAGAGAGATTCACCTTGACTGCAGTGATATTCATTGTCTCTGCTGGCTGTTGAGCCAGAGGTCATAGACGTCTCGGTCGCGGCTGGGGAATCCATGGATTGCCACTGGTCATGGGGTTGCGGGCGCTCCGGTACTGTGCGGAGAAACGAGAAGTCCGTGTCTTCAGCGTCCTTTGTGTCTTCCAGTCAATGCTCAAATGGATGTGAGACTGATTCCTGACCAGGTGATCTGGAACGGAGACTTAATCCTTTGGTAGCGAGGTCTCTTCGGACAATATCCTTGCTATTGCTGGTTCGGACTTGTGTCAATGAGTGGTTTCTGAGAGAGATTCAAAGAGATTGTTGTTAACTGCATCGTCTGTGAGTGATAGCTGCGGTCTGTTTGGAGCATGTGGCTCGTTTTCTGACGCTGATTCCTGCTCACCAAGATTCTCGTCAGCGAGGAGCCGCTCGTAGTGGAGGAGGCCAATTTGGCGACCCTCGTGCCTCATGGTTGCATAAGCAGGTTGATCAGCAATCTCAGGGAGATGGTGATGGCCCAGGATCGCCTTGGGATGGGCGAGGGAGGCCCGCTGGAGGTACCGGAGAAGTGATGCAGCGATGGCTGCTTGGCAGCATCTTCCCATACCTGACCTGAATCTGACCTGTGTGATTTTATAAATTATATAATTTAAGGAATGTGTTTGTTTTAGATTAGAAAATATAATATTCACAACCGAAACCGAGTACAGTTTTTCCATATTTTTATTATTATGTGGTTTAAATATCCAATAGTAATACGTTATTGAAACTTTTTACCCAAACTTATACTCATGTTCTCTGATTATGAACGTGAATCCTTCCAGTATATTAAAGCATTAAGTATTCGCCTCCAGTTTTTGCGATTTGCATTAAATAATATATACTCACCATCAACATGAAGCACAGTTCCTTTTCCCTTCCTCGCCTCAAATCCAGATTTTCCCCATTTTCCTCCATCATCACTCTTGTGAAAATTGAAGCGACAAGCATACGTGCCCTCATCCTCAACCCTCAGATTATTGATCTTCATCGACCACAATCGTTGTTCTGGTTTTTCCATTCTTTCCACTCTCCCTTCGAACATCTTCATTTATTCAATTCCCCCCTCATCATAACCTGTTACAATTTCCCCGTTCTTGTTGTAATATTTGAAAATAACAAAAGTAAGATCTTTAATCCTCCACGTGGTGGTGTTGGGATAAGTGAACGAGCATGGAATGGTTACAGAACCTCCTCGTACCCCGATCACCGACCGCTCCACACAAAGTTCCAAACGATTCGGTCCCTTTTCTTCAATCGTACAGTTATCCGTGTCCAGATACTGTGCTCCTGTTTGAAGAGATGCAAGAAATATATCCCAATACCGTTACAATGGATCACCAGGTTCGTTATACGTGACAAAAACTTGATTGCTGTCATGTGTGACCACTTTGAGATGTAATCTTAACTGTAACATGTTGATGTATATTTATACAAAGCACGTATCACATACTTGAAGAGACAAACATTTAGAAGCCAACAAGCTGATTGAACAAGGACACACATGACCAGGGCCGGATTTACCATGTGGGGGACCGTGGGCACAATGATTGTGGGGGGCCCCCAAATTTGG
>CM068965.1:19969848-19990878 GCA_035128595.1 Eptatretus atami
TCGGCCGCTCTAATTAAGATAAGATTGGTGCATCACCGAGGGCATGCTCCCGTTCAGGAAGCCACGTGACCTCCAGTTAGATGGTGGACAATGGAACTCGTGGTTAACTGATTGGTGTTCGTGGTTGTAAAGCAACCCACCGTATTACAAAGTTAATTGTAAGAGGTGGCCCAAAGCCCGTTCTTTCCGAGGAGAAACGAGGATTAACCCTCACTAGTAATACACTCGGTACTCATGGCCGAAACTATAATATATATATATTGTTGTGGTGGTCCAGGTTAACCCCCCACCATATGTGGTGACGGGCCTTACATCAGCAGCCCCCAGACAGTCGATCGTTTCTTATTAAAAGGAGGCAAACAGGTTGATCC
Source organism: Eptatretus atami (assembly GCA_035128595.1). Lineage (NCBI taxonomy): Eukaryota > Metazoa > Chordata > Myxini > Myxiniformes > Myxinidae > Eptatretus > Eptatretus atami. The sequence continues at coordinate 19,970,220 of CM068965.1, forward strand.
TCGGCAGATTAATGTGCGCACGGGGGAAAGGCTGCAATGGCGGAGGGGACGGGGGCACACAGCACAGAAATGGATGCACAGTGTGGGTTTATACTCGAACCCAACTACAAATACATGGATGCAGTTACTTATAATAAACACATTTAATGAAAACAGACAAATATTTACAAAGGACAATAATGAAAAGGTAATGATAATAAAGTTAAGCAAATAAATCCTAATGTCGAGGAGCCTCTGCACACGAACTTGAATACAGACAAAGGGAAACGAAATAAAAAGAAAACCCTTCCTTCATTCTTGTACTTAGCTTGACCCAGAGCAGGTCTTTGTGGAACTTGGAATCGAGGCGCTTCCACCAGCACGTGCAGACGCATGCAAAATTGCACCAAGCTGCTTCTCTCGTAGCAGGACAAACGTAAGCCAGGCAATCCACAAGCGGCACTCACCACTAAGGCTCAGAGACCCGTGTAACTGCTTCATGCGTCGATCGTCCTCACCGACCTGCTATTTGACATACACGAGGCTTGGGGTCCATAGCTCACGACCAACCAAGACCCAAAGGCCAGCATCTTGCTTCACCACTCGAGCCAAATTGCCTCAACACAAATGCAAGAATCGTGCTGTCTTCTTCGTGCGTCGAAGGAAAGCCAGCTGTTATGCTCTGTTCTTACAGGCCATCTCCTAACTATGTTCTTTCTCGACCATGTGTGTTCCTTCCCTCAACTCAACTCTGCCTCATGCGTGCGCTCTCCCTGAACTCCACTCTCCTCTCAAAATGTGCAACCAACCCTTCCTCCTCCCCGATGACACACCTAACCTCCGTTTTTTCCTCCGGGACATGGCTTGCTCACCCAAAAACCAGGAAGGCAGGGCCTCTGCCCGTTCGGCACGCCTGGCTACCCTCTGACATCATGCCCATCATTCCTCCACCTCCAGGCCGTGGCCTCGCCTGCCGTCACCCTTGGAGGCGGGGCTTCTGCCTGCTCGGCATGTTTGCTTGTTTCTTATCATGCTTTTAGTTATTAAAAAAATAGGGAAAAGTCACAGGGGGGCAATTACAAACTAGGGAAGCTTATTCATGAACCCTAGCTAATTAACACTGCACAACCCCCCTGTGTAGTGACACGTAACACTCAAGCTCGCAGTTTCCCTACTTAATTACTTTGAGATGCCTCCTGCACAGACCAAACTACTTTATTCAATGCTAAATCCCTATTACATTCCTGCATCTACCCCCACAACACGTAACACAGCCCCCGTTCCCCCGCGACCGTAGCTCCTGCAAGTCAAACAGACATTACTATTCTGGCCTTATCACTTACCAACTCACAACTAATTAGCCTATGAAATAAATTAAGGAAGGCTGTGTAAGTGAGCCATACCTAACTTACCTATTTATCCTTAACGTTCTACACCCCTTAAACACAACATTAAATATTTTCAAAACTCTTGGTCCTTTTTCTTAACTCCTGGGGCGGATAGAAAATGTCAGAAAAACACAAAAATCTACTGTAGGATGAATCCTTAACCAAAAATAAGTTTATAACAACCCCTTTGTAAAGACTGCAATCATTGTGGATGTCACGATACCCAACGTTACCTGCAGAACCATCCAATTACCCTTTCAAATTCCGTGACCCTGTCTCTCTGGTAACAAGTTAGTGACGTGGATCCAAATGAACCTTCCCCACTCACCTCGCACACAAAATCCAATATCATCATTCATTCCAACCCTGCAAGACCAGGCTTAAATGTTATTACACACAATGTGTGACCTCAACTAGCAGTGGGGAGATACCGCCAACAAAATGGTGGGGTACTTCCGGTTGTGGTATCCGCAGTCAAAAACAAGTTGCCACTTTTCGACTTCTTCTCCCCCCCCCCTCAACTATCACTCGACAGCTAAACAGCTCCTTTGCTGTTTGCCTCCGCCAGAGGGTCTCCTCACATCCAGGCTCTCACACAGCCTCATATGGGTCACCAAGGGTTTCTTACACTGGTCACCAAAATCCGACCTCCCCTCAACTGGTCTCCATTTCTCCACAATCCAGGCTCTCTCGCAGCCTCAGATACTACCACTGCCAGGAAATTATGTCAGGGGAGCCTCAGTCACCGCCCTCCAGAGCTTGATCCATTCTTCAGAGCCACATATCTCCCCACCACACAATCCAACATCTCATTCCTCCACCCGCTGTCATTCAATTCTCAAACAATGCAATGCAAATGGTCAATGTTCCTCTACTGCCATGGCCTCTCTAACCGTTTAATTCACATTCATTCTTGAAACATTCAATCATTACAAATAACAGAACATCAACTCCCACAAGACAATTTTGGTTTCCAAAACCAATCCCTTACGGACCATTGAGTTACTCCTCACCCGCTCCCATTATAATCACCCATGTCCCCATTTCTAGCGAAACTAACTCTTGGAACAGTAAGCATCAATATACTTTACCTTAATAAGTCGTCACAGTTGGTCGGGTCCTAAAGTGTCAATTCACCCGCTTCCATATTTCCTACGCCCCTTTAATCCACACCTGTGGATTTGTTGCTTTCAAACGTCCCTGGATCCAAACCTTTTAAAAAAAATTATTTATTTCTAAATTGTCTATCACTCCAAAATCTTGAAGATCACCCTGCTAATGTTTGGGTGCAATTTGTAGACGTCAAGCACACCCTCGATCAGATGTCAAAGAATCAGATCAGCCACAAGAAGTGTCTACATACATTCTTTCAAGAGGCAGCAGAAATCGATGTCTGCACCCCCCACCCCTTCCTCCTCCAGGATCTGGTAGACCCACGTTTCTCTTATCCTCTCTCAGAAGCATACATCCTCCTCCAGGGTCCTGCAGACCCAAATTTCTCTCATTCATTCCCAGAAGCCTGCATCCCATTCCAGGGTCTGGGAAACCCATTGTTCTCTCATCCACTCTCAGTCGATGCCTGCATCCTCCTCTGGAATCTAGTAGGCCTAGAGTTCTTTCATCCATTCACAATTGATGTCTGTGTCCCCTCCAGGATCTGGTAGATATAGATTTCTCTCATCCACTCCCAATCGATGCATAGATCCTCCTCCGGAATCTGGTAATCCTAGAGTTCTCTGGTCCATCCCCAATCGATGCCTACATCCTCCCCCGGGATCTGGTAGATACAGATATCTCTCATCCACTCTCAATCGATGCATACATCCTCCTCCAGGATCTGGTACACCCAAAGTTCTCTCATTCATTCCCGAAAGCCGACATCCTCCTCCAGGAAAAACTCTGGCCACAGCCATAATCCAGGCAGACATTGCCACGGCCCAGCGGACCCAGCCAAAACTGAACCTCCTGGGCATGCCAGGCCGAGAGTGGAACAAGGCCATGACCGGTCGACCCACAACCAGCATCAGGTTAACTCCCAGGCACGCATGAACGTCGGCAACCGCACTGCACCATCCACGATAGACAAAAGCCAGACAAACAGCCACCATGATTAACGTGAATGCCATCACCTGACCTTGGGCTGTTACACTCATCTGCTTGGCTGCCTGCGATGAGAGTTGGAGTGAGTTGAGATGTATCTTGGCCTCGTGCAGCTCTTGATACAGCCTCTCTGCTCCAATTCCCTGTTCCTTTTCTTTCTGTTTGCATTTTTTCCAGCTCCGACTTTCTTCCTGCCGACATCTCTTCATCACCTTCTGGGCTTCGCTCCTTGAATGACTGCGGTTCAGTACTCAACGCTCTGTTCTCCTGGCATAAGCTCTCTTTCAGCAGATATTTTTCATCGGGTCCCTCTGAAATTCTGGGTTCTGGAATCAGCAAAGGCTGTGGTTCTGGTTCCAGTTCAAGTTTTGACTCTTCCTCTCCTGGAATCACCACTACTGGACTCACATGCTCAACCAGTGCAAATGCCCTCATGTGCGGCCCCTGCTCTCCATCGCACCACATTTGTACCTCCATGGGACGGGAGACTCGAAGACTCGGATCCGGTATGACTTGGGTGAGAGGGGCCAGACAATACTGTCCAGCCTGCATCATGGAAATATCACGCGGAATATTCAAAGATGCAGAACCTGCTTCAAAACGGCTAAGCTGCAACTCTCCTCCGCTACATGTCCTGCAAGTGGTTCAAACATTGGCTCTGCCAAATCTGCTCGACCCTGTTCAGGAACGTCCCCATTGTCACAGGGCTGCAAGTCCAACCCAACTTCGTAGGAGTCAGTCAGTCTAAGCATGGTCTCGACAGAACCATCAACATCACCATTTGAGGCTAACAGAAAACCTTGGTTCTATCTCCTCTCTCTTTTTGGCTTTGTCCCAAGTATTCAGCCGCTCTTGTAACATTTCATCCATCCTTTCCCCAGTCAATTGTGGATCCCATAAGCCTTTATTAGCTAACACGAGCTCTTGTTCTGTTACACAAGTTTACAAACTTCGCTCCAAATTGTCATGCTGGTGCTAAAGAAGTCCAGTGTGTGTGAAAAAAAATCATGAGGGAATGTGTGTGTGATGTTATTGGCTGCTCTTAGAGCACCCTTATTCTGGACATTTCCATCTGTTCGTCTGTCTGCGAAACTTTGGTCAAGCCTAGGGGCTAAACCACTCAACCGATTCCAATGACATTTGGTAGGTAGGACCAATATTTCTGGGAATCGTGTGCTTTCGAATATGGACCCCGGGCCCTAGCAACGGCATAGCAACGGCCTTTAAAGTGGTAAAAAAAATCGAAAAAATATCAAAAAAAATCGAAAAATCGAAGGTTACATTTCTGTGCACAATCTATCTAGCTCCCTTCATCATGCCAATTTGCAGCCCTACAAAAAATATTTGTAGGAGGAGATAGGTTTTGGGCGAGTACATGTCGAACATTTCAGAAACGGTTAATTGCGAATATCTCTAAGAGAAAGAGTCTGATTTTGATGAAACTTGGGTGAAATGTGTACAATGTGGCTAGCATGTACACAAAAATGAATGGTTGCTATGCACACCTCCGTTGCTTAGCAACAGCTAAAATACTTTATCGTACATCGTACACTTATTGTGGACTGTACAAAAAATCAATACCTCCGAAACTGGACCTCCGAGGGACCTGTTTTTTTGTGCCCAAGGAGAATGTCTTACAGCATCATATAAAAAATAAAATCTTTAGCGAATAGATAAATGGAATTACCAGGGCTGCCATTTGTTAGAGTCTCTTTGGAAACATGCCTGAAATTTCACAAGGCGGGTTCTGGGCGCAAACTAAGAGGGCTGTGATAATCATATTTATTGTGCTAAATTGATTGATAGCATGTACATGAATATCGGCTAGTCGTGTCGGCCAGCTTTCCATCTAGAGCGAGCAGCCATGTCACCTAACGGCTTATAGAATTATTATTATGTGGTTTAAATATCCAATAGTAATACGTTATTGAAACATTTACCCAAACTTATACTCGTGTTCTCTAATTATGAACGTGAATCCTTCCAGTATATTAAAGCATTAAGTATTCTCCTCTGTTTTTTTGCGATTGGCAGGTAATAATATATACTCACCATCGACATGAAGCACAGTTCCTATTCCCTTCCTCGCCTCAAATCCAGATTTTCTCCATTTTCTTCCATCATCACTCTCATTGAAATTGAAGCGACAAGCATACATGCCCTCATCCTCAACCCTCAGATTCATTATCTTCATCGACCACAATCGTTGTTCTGGTTTTTCCATTCTTTCCACTCTCCCTTCGAACATCGTCATCTTTTCAATTCCCCCCTCATCATAACCTGTTTCAATTTCCCCGTTCTTGTTGTAATATTTGAAAATAACAAAAGTAAGATCTTTAATCCTCCACGTGGTGTTGGTGTGATAAGTGAACGAGCAGGGAATGGTTAGAGAACCTCCTCGAACCCCGATCACCGACTGCTCCATGCAAAGTTCCAAACGACTCAGTCCCTCTTCTTCAACGGTACAGTTATCCGTGTCCAGATACTGTGCTCCTGTTTGAAGAGATGCAAGAAAATATATCCCAATACCGTTACAATGGATCACCAGGTTTGTTATAAGTGAGACAAACTTGATTGCTGTCATTTGTGACCACTTCGAGATGTAATCTTAACTGCAACATGTTAATGTATATTTATACAAAGCTCGTATCACATGCTTGAAGAAACAAACATTTAGAAGCCAACAAACTGAATGGACAAGGACAAACATGACCACTCACCAACCATGAGGAAGAAAATGAATATGGGGACACCACGGTAAATCACGAAGATCATTTTGTCTCCCTAACAGACCTGTGTGACCAAACCTGGTTGGGATTACAATTGGAATTCGTATCCAAGAATCAAAACCCAGGACAAAGTTAGTTGCAGGTAGGTACCTTTGCTGAACCACAATGATGCAACCAAGATTCCTGTTTCAGATATTGTTTATACTTTTGAGATGACTTCTCCCAGAACAGATTGTTGTCTTATCAGTGGCTGCCTTTCAGGAAGTCTGGATTTCCTCATTCTAGATCCTCATTATTATGTTTGCTTGGGAGATGCACCTGCTTCCAACTTTCATAACTGCTCCGTATTTCTGTAACATTCTTACTGTAGAATGTGTAAACTCCCTACGATAAGATTCACCATGTATGGGACGTGTGTACATAAGAACCTCCAATAAATCGGTTTATGAGGATTTCTGATGGGAGTTCATGAGCACCATCCTCCTTGTGGATGTAAACAGGTAAACATGAGTGAGTGAATCAAGAGTGATCTCCCAATCACGTGTGTAGAAGAGTGATAGAAATGTCAGTCAATACCATGGCTACACAGACAGGCATGTACTGAGTCACATTCCTGTGCTGATACAGCTACATCTCTCTCCCTTTCTGGCTGATAACCCTGCTCAGCTCTCCCCCTCCCACTCTCCCTCCCCTCCCTCCCCCTCCATCCCCCCTCCCACTCTAAGTTGGCAAATTACCCTCCCCTCCTCACCACCTCTAAGGTGCGGTGTTAATTAGCTAGGGAGTAAGAATAAGTTCCTCCAGTATGTGATTGTCCCCTGTACCTATTCCGAGGTTTGTGCATTTACAAGCGAGCCAAAAGTGCGCGATCAGGCAGAAGCCCCCACCTCCAAGGATGATGGCGGGCGAAGTCACACCCTCGAGGCTGATGATTTATGGGTGTGACTCAGTAATAGCCAAACATGCTGAGCGGGCGGAGACCCTGCCTTCCTGGGTTTCATGCGAGTAAACCACGCCCCGGAGGAGGAAACAGCTTTTCGGCGACGTCAGTCAGTCAGAGTTGAGTTGAGTGAAGGAACGCACGAGTGCGGAGGGAGGGACACATGTGGTAGAGAAAGAACGTAGTTATGAGATGGCCTGTAAGAACAGGGCTTTACGGCTGGCTTTCCTTCGACGCATGAAGGAGATGGAACAATTCTTGTATTCATGTTTAGGCGATTTGGCTTGCGTGGTGAACCAAGATGCTGGCCTTTGGCTGTTGGATGGGTCATGAGGAACGGACCCGGAGCCTCGTGTATGTCAAATAGGGAGTCAATGAGGACGATCGACATACAAAGCAACCGCACGGGGTCTCTGAGCCTTGGTGTTGAATACCGCTCACAAATTGCCTGCCATACGTTTGTTCCTGCTGCGAGATAGTGCATTGGTGCCATTTTGCACGCGTCTACACGTGCAAATAGAAGCACCTCGTTTCCAAGTTCCACAAAGACCATCGCTGAGTGAAGCTAAGTGCCAGAGTAAAGGAGGGGTTTTCTTTTATTTGTTTCCTTTGACTGTATTTAAGTCCACTAGTGCGGGCCCGTAGGTGCGTGCCCGTAGGTGCGTGCCAGTATGTGCAGCCTCGTTCTTCGCTCTTGTAAACGACGACTAGATTGGGGCATTGTTTTCAATTAGATCAGACCAACCGTATCAATAAATGGCCATAACTTGGGAAACACCTGGGAAACATACTCAGGTCCCCAGCGTCAATTGTGACGAAATATCAAACACGAAGAAAGAAGAAGAATTGTGACGCCCCTCTCTCTCGCCCCCCTCTCTCGCCCCCCTCTATCTCCCCCCCTCTCTTGCCCCTCTCCCCCTAGTCTCGCCCTCCTCTCTCCCCCCTCTCTCGCCCCTCTCTCTCGCCCCCACTCTCACCCCTCTCCCATCCCCCTCTCTCGCCCCCTCCTCTCTCCCTCTCTTGAATTGTGATTCCCCTCTCGCTCACCCCCCCCCTCTCTCCCTCCCCCCTCCATAACTTGGGAAACACCTGGGAAACATGCGCAGGTCCCAGCGTCAATTGTGACGAAATATCAAACGAAGAAGAAGAAGAATTGTGACGCCCCCTCTCTCTCGCCCCTCTCTCGCCCCCCTCTCTCTCCCCCCCTCTCTTGCCCCTCTCTCTCCCCCTAGTCTCGCCCCTCTCTTATCCCCCCCTCTCTCGCCCCTTTCTCTCGCCCCTCTCTCTCACCCCTCCTCTCTCGCCCCCTCTCTTGCCCCCCTCTCTTGCCCCCTCTCTCGCCCTCCTCTCTCCCCCCTCCTCTCTTGCCCCTCTCTCTCGCCCCCACTCTCACCCCCCTCTCCCCTCCCCCTCTCTCGCCCCTCCTCTCTCCTCCTCTCTTGAATTGTGATGCCCCCTCTCTCTCACCCCCCCTCTCTCCCTCCCCCTCCTGCCCCCTATTTTGCCCCCCCTCTCTCCATCTCTCTCCCCCCTCCTCTCTCGCCCCCTCTCTCACCCCGAGTCTCGCCCTCCTCTCTCCCGCTCTCTCTCGCCCTCTCTCTCGCCCCTCTCTCTCGCCCCTCTCTCTCGCTCCTCTTCTCGCCCCCACTCTCACCACCCCTCTCACAACCAGCTCTCCCGTCCCCTCTCTCGCCACCTCCTCTCCCCCACTCCCTTGAATTGTGACGCCCCTCTCTCTCACCCCCCTCTCTCTCTCCCTCTCTCGCCCCCCTCTCTCGCCCCCCTCTCTCCCTCCCCTCTCTCGCCCCCTCTCTCCCCCCTCTTCTCTCCCCCTCCTCTCTCGCCCCTCCTGTCTGTAAATGTATTCAAAAAATGTCTACCAAGCACAACAATTAATTCAAACCTTGGGAGAAAACAGCTTTCAAACCTTGGGAAACAGCTCTTTCCCTTGGAAAATTCAAACCTTGGGATTAATTAATCATTTGAACAATTAATTCAAACCTTGGGAAAAAACAGCTTTCAAACCTTGGGAAACACTTGGGAAAAACAGCTGAAACGGTTTGAAGACGATATCAAACCTTGAAAAGGCACATACTCAGGTCCCCAGCGTCGATTGTGATGTCATACCAAACGAAGAAGAAGGGAGAGGAAGGAGGAAGAAGCAGAATTGTAACGTCAATCGTGCACAAAAAACAAAAAATAAATAAATAAATAAGCATTAATTGTGACGTCATTCGTGACGTCATAGCACCGTGTCCTGTCATTGGTTGACAGACGTTATTGCTATTATTCGTTGACAGACAATATGTGTCGTTATTGGTTGACAGACATTGGTCATTGTATCACGTTATCTTATTTTATTACTGCCCAATTATTGTGCTATTATTATATTATTAATATGCTGTTATCATTATTCTGAGATATCTTTGGAAAAAAATGGCATGATAAGGTGATAAGGTGGAACGACACTTCAGCTGCGATATATACACCTTTCCAACACTGAAAAAAGCAATAAAATGGCCGTAACTTGGGAACTGCTCGTCCCATTAATATCAAACCTTGAAAAGGCACATCCCGGATCCCGGCAATATTCCTGGCAAGTTCAATCAGATCGGACCGGCGGTCGTCGAGAAACGGCGGTCGCAGACAGACAGACAGACACACACAACACACAGATTGCTGGAATTATAGATAGACTAGTGCGGGCCCGTAGGTGTGCCGAGGCGTCCAGTATGTGCAGCTTCGTTCCTTCGCTCTCGTAAACGACAACTGGATTGGGGCATTGTTTCAATTAGATGGGACCCACCGTATCATAAATGGCCACAACTTGGGAACACCTGGAAACATACTCAGGTCCGCAGCGTCAATTGTGACGTCATATCAAAACAAAGAAAGAAGAAGAATTGTGACACCCTCTCTCTCCCCCCCCCCCTCTCTCACCCCTAGCTCGCCCCTCCTCTCTCTCTCCCCCTCTCTCTCCCCCTCTATCTCTCCCCCCCCTCCCTCTCTCCCCCCTCTCTCTCCCCTCTCTCCCTAGTCTCACCCCTCCTCCCTCCCCCTCCTCTCTCGCCCTCTCTCTCGCCCCTCTCTCTCGCCCCACCTCACCCCCCCTCTCACACCCCCTCTCCATCCCCTCTCTCGCCACCTCCTCTCTCCCCTCTCTTGAGTTGTGACGCCCCCTCTCTCTCACCCCTCCTCTCTCCCTCCCTCTCTCGCCCCCTCTCTTGCCCCTCTCTGCCGCCCCCTCTCTCCCCTTCTCTCTCTCCTGTCTCGCGCCTCCTTTCTCGCCCCCCTCTCTCCCTCCCTCTCTCGCCCCCTCTCTTGCCCCTCTCTCCCCTGCTCTCTCGCCCCCTCTCTCCCCCTCCTCTCTCCCCCTCCTTCTCTCGCCCTCCTCTCTGTAAAGTTATTCACAAATGTCTACCAAGCACAACAATTAATTCAGACCTTGGGAAAAACAGCTTTCAAACCCTTGGGAAACAGCTGTTTCCCTTGGGAAAATTCAAACCTTGGGATTAATTAATAATTTGAACAATTATTTCAAACCTTGGGAAAAAAGGCTTTCAAACCCTTGGGAAACAGCCGTTTCCCTTGGGAAAAATTCAAACCTTAGGATTAACTAATAATTTGAACAATTAATTCAAACCTTGGGAAAAAAACAGCTTTCAAACCTTGGGAAACACTTGGGAAACAGCTGAAACGGATGAAGAACGATATCAACACTTGAAAAGGCACATACTCAGGTCCCCAGCGTCGATTGTGACGTCATACCAAACAAGAAGAAGAAGAATTGTGACGTCAATCGTGCAAAAAAATAATAATATAAAATAAATAAATAAACATTAATTGTGACGTCATTCGTGACGTCATACACCGTGTCCGTTCATGGTTGACAGACGTTATTGGTCATTATTGGTTGACAGACAATATATAGGTCGTTATTGGTTGACAGACATTGGTCATTGTATCACGTTATTCTTTTATTACTGCCAATTATTGTGCTATTATTATTATTATTAATATGCTGTTATCATTATTCTGAGATATCTTTGGGAAAAAATGGCATGATAAGGTGATAAGGTGGAACGACGACTTCAGCTGCGATATATACACCTTTCCAACACTGAAAAAAGCAACAAAATGGCCGTAACTTGGGAACCGCTCGTCCGATTAATATCAAACCTTGAAAAGGCACATCCGCAGGTCCCCGGCAATATTCCTGGCAAGTTTCAATCAGATCGGACCGGTGGTCGTCGAGAAACGGCGGTCGCAGACAGACCAGACCACACACACCACACACACACACACACCAACGAACATACACACACACACACACACACATTGCTGGAATTATAGGTAGATGAGTAGAGGCACCTCAACTTACAGTTTAATTTACCTCATGTATATAATTATTACATTGATTATTGTCCTTTGTAAATATTTGTCTATTTTCATTAAATATGTTCACTTTAAGTAACGGTATCCATGTATTTGTCATGGGGTTTGAGTATATACCCCCCTTGTGCCGTCCTGGTGCAGTGCTTAACTGTTTTCCTCCGCACACACATTAATCTCCGAGAGTCTCAGCTGCAGGCCTCCAAGGGAGAAGTTCGAACATATCGGGCTGGTGTTGTTAACCGCCCGTCACCACAATTTTGGTTTGGGGGAATAATCTTGGTTGCCAGCGCCACGACAACATATACATATATAAATATATATATATATATATATATATATATAATATATATATGTATATATTATTATATATATATATATATATATATATAATATATATATATATATATATATACACACATATCTTTTTTTTACAACTCACTACGAAGGTCATCAGCAGTCTTCATGAAACAAACATTTTCCCCAGCAGGTGAGGCCTTGGAGGTGTTGTGGAACTCTGAATACTCAATCTAACTCTTAATACTCAATGTCCACTCAAGGCAAAGTACAATTTAATCAGAGAATATTTATTACGCGTGATATCACGGAGCGAAGGGATATTAATGTAATACATACAATGGTCTCTGCTAAATTGTAGTTACAGGAATCATCTATATATAATGCCGAAAGGAAGGTGGGGGAAAGTTTAGGGGACCGAGGAGAAGAACAGAGAACAACAGGAGGAGGGGAGTTGGGTCATAACGACCCATATCTGACCTTGAGTGGGCCAGTTTAAAGGCCATAGATAGGGCCATAGATCTTTAGAAAGGCCTGTCAAGAGATGGCAGGTACATCAATTAGAAATCTAAGAACAGAGTGTGAGAGGGAGAGAGAAAGGGAGGGAGAGAGAGGAAAAGGGAGGGGAAGACAGGGAAGAACACCAGAACAGCAGAAAATAATATTGGGTGCATAGAAAGGCTAAGATGATTGGCATTAGGCCTTTAGCTAAGGAAGAGAAGGTACAAGTTACGATAAAATACGTTTGATTATAGTTTCCAATAAATGAGTTACATTAAAATGAATACACGTCAGTAATTTAACAGGTGTATTAGTAATTGACAGGTGTATTAATTAAATGAAACAGGTGCAATAGTAATGTAACTACAATTCGTATGCATTGAGTTCATTGATGGCCACATTTGAGCAGATTGATAATCCAACTACCATTGAAAAAGGAAATCTGCTTCAACACTCCCCCCTGTTTTGCCCTGTAGCACAAAACAACACAAAATTATTGGTTTTAATAAATTGGGAATACATGTCAACGCACGAGTGCATTCATTCTTTTAGGCAGTCACTTCCAGCACACATCGTGGAGCCCAGTCCAGCATCGCCATCCCTATCCATCAGAGCAGGTGGCTTTAGGTGGTTGTCCAGCTGGGCCTGCTCGAGGCTCCAGTAGAAGTAGGCCCTTGGGCCATTTCAGTAGAGATCCACCACTTTGGGTGGTCAGGCTGAATTCAACACACCATTGCAAGGTTTGGGAACAAGGCTGATGAGTGCAACAGGAAGAACATTTTCCCATAATCACAGAACACACTCGTATCATTGACCGATGGATTTCTTATTTCAAGTTCAATTTTATACAAGTCATCGGACTCTTCCTCTGAATCAGAATCGGTATAGGGAGGTGTCTGGTGAGAAACCATTACTTTTGTAGCCTTCCTTTATAAAACAAAAGGTAATCAATGCTGGCAGGACTGCAGTGGCGCATTTAACAAATTTAACAAGTACAATCATCACACCATTTTAAAGCCTTTATCCCTGAGCAGGGGTCAGCTTTTTTGCCGGCTCCAATCATAGTACCCTTTCTTGTAGCAATGTTTTTACAGCCGGATGCCCTTCCTGACGCCAACCCTTTCGTCACCTTCGACCCGGCAGGAATAATTACCAGTATACTGGTGCTCATTTTGCCGCCCTTCAGAAGAATGACAGGCTGAGTCAACCCCCCTGATGCTAATTCAGCGGCCAGCAGGGCTCGAACTCAGGACCCCAAGGATCCCAAGCCACCGCCTTAACCACTAAGCCACACTAGGCTCATGCATTCAACAAGTACAATAATAATGACAATCCAGAGTAATGCTGGGAAAATCCATTGTAACAGATGAGCTCCCCATCCTCCAAAGATTCCTTCGAACCAAGAATATAGTCCATCCTTAGTAAAATAATTATGATACTTAGCCCTTTCCTTCTTAATCTTATCTGCTACACTTGCAATGTGCTCTGAATTATCTGGGATATACGTACAACATTCAGAGCCAATCACCGCACGAGTGCCCCCCTGAGCTGCGAGCATCAAATCCAAAGCAATTCGGTTTTGCATTGCAACAGCACGCAGGGCAACTACCTCGGAATTAATACCGACCATGCCAACAGCAGTTTTATTTGCAAGCAATTCTTAAGAAGCAGCTAACTCTGCAATTCCTTCGGATGTTTGGCCAACTCCATAATGAGGGATAAGGATCATAAAGAACAATTCTGTTGATGTGAAACCTTGCTTACTTCATTTTAAGTGTTCAAAAGGTGAATTGATGAGCAGGCGCATATGCAGTATCACGAAAGCCAAAAAACATGATCCAGTCCAATTAACTGGGAGCCATGGATAGGCTCAATTTCTACACACAAAATAGGTGTTATTTAATGCTACTTGTGGTCCTATTGTGTGATTTTTATTAACATAGCTCTTACATTCAAAATTCCCTAACATTCTTTCTTCCAATGATTTCTGCACTAGGCATAAATTTGATTTTTATTTTGTTTGTTCTTCCACAAAATATGGAGGTATTTTGTTCAAATCGAAATTCGGCCAATACCAGCCACTGAAATTTTGTTGCCGAAGGCACTTCCCATCCTTATCGGTAATTGTTCGGTCTAGCCAACCCGTTTCCCAATCCTTATCATGGTTAGTGTTATTATCCCGTTTACTCCATTCCATCCATCTCATCCAGTATCCACACCACTCGCTCAGATCAAATGGTATCGCTAGCAATGGTATCCCACTAATCGCTGAGTGAGGTATGCGAGTGCAGACCCAACAACTAGTTTTATTTAAAGTCTCAGCATGATTAAGAGAAAGAGCCAGATAAGTATTAATCCCCTATACTCCATCTGTGTGCGAATGCACCCCGATGCTCCTTTGCAAATCCGTTCCATTTGAACGCTTATCTAGTCCTATTTCACTCGTTAAGCCTCTTTTGTTTCTATGTGTAATGCGGTTAGCTTGGTAGGTTGTGTGACAAGCACTTGGCTGAGGAATATATAAGTGATTTATGTCATGAGTCGTACTTATCAGCCCTATCGGCTATGGGTTTATCCCCATCCTTATCGTACGAGCTACAATAAATGGTGCACATAAACATGTAACAAGAAAGATCATCATGGCGGTCCCGAGGCTATGTTCTTCTCGGGATCTTTCGTGCTGTGTGCCAGCTTGCAGTGTGAGGCATGGATCCATGCTGCCTGGCCCTGGCACTTCACAACGGTGTGGGTAGTTAGCAGAATCAAAAACGGTCCACACCACCTTGCTTGTTGAGAGTTCTTTCTCTTATGAATCTTTACATAGACCAAGTCCCCAGGCTTGAAGTTGTAGTAGTCAGTGGTGGCCGGCTCAGGCAAAGCTTGCTTCACCTGCACATAAAAGCCCCTCACAGCACAATTCAAGGCAATACAGAAGGTCAGCAACGTCTCGTCCATTTGCTGGATATTCATTTCTCTTACAGATAATGGAACTGAGTGAGGCAACCTCATTGGCCTTCCCATTGGAATCTCATGCGGAGACAAGCCAGTTTTCTGATTGGAGGTTAACCTTATAGTCATAAGAGCTATTGGCCTGATTACATAATACAAATACCTGATTACATTGAAAGAGAAACACACAAATGTGGAAGAGAAACATCAGCACAAGACAAGTAAATGAAAAATCGATTAATTATTTACTCTTCTTCTTTCATAAGCCACACATTGCTGTGAGTAACACCATTTTCTTGGGGCACAGTTGTGCTGCTGATGCAGTTCCCCCTGTAGGTTATAGTGGGGCAACTTAGCATAACAATTGTGCATTTTGTGAGGAAAGCACCAAATTTGGCACACTAGTAGCCTAACATATTATGAACAGATTTGGATATTGGGCCATCTCAAATTCAGCCTCTGATGGCTGTGGCAGCCATTTCCCACTGCCATCAAAAATTTTGAGATGGCCCAATATCCAAATCTGTTCATAATAGGTTAGGCTACTAGTGTGCCAAATTTGGTGCTTTCCTCACAAAATGCACAATTGTTATGCTATATTTAGCTAAGTTGCCCCACTATTAGAGCAGGAATTTGTAATTTGTTAAAGATGCCAGTGATAACTCACCTCCTCCTTGCAAAAGACACCGTGGTATCTTAAACATCCACCAACAACCAGTGCTGGCAGATGGGACTCCCAGCCTTACGTTAATCCAAGAGACGGAGCACGCATTGATGCTTCACCTTCCGTGTGAAACACAAAGGTGACGGGTTCTACCCGGGGTAGGATTCCAATTCAGGTTAGACAGCTCGAAGGTGAGTGCACACACCACCTGGCTATCCTGCCTGCCCATCGACATGGTGTCTAAAATATAAATTAAATATTTGACAAAATGGGACCATTCATTAATTTTGAACGTAAATATGGTGGAATTTCTAAACTCCCCAATCATCTGCTCCAAACTGCACTTACCTCTTCCTTCTCCTACTCTTACCCTGATTCTAACCTCTCTCACTCTTCTACCTGCTCCTCTCAACCCACACTCAACTGCCTTACATTCTCTCTCTCTCCTTTCATCCTTCTCTTCCCTTTTTCATTTTTGATTATCTCAACCTCACTCGACTCCCTGTGCATACATAATAAATAGATGAACCCAGAAGGCATTTTATACTTTTATAAGACAGAGTAACAAATACAGGTAATGTTAAACTTTAAATATTGAAAGTTGTTTTAATTTTAAATTTCAATTGTATTTCTTCCTTGTATAGTGATTAGTATCGTTTTATCATTTATATTGATTTTTGAGTTACTCGGTACTTGTGGATATTCGACTAAGGAAACAATTCTCGAAGAAGGGGAGGGTGGTTTTTCCCTTTCAGCACAAAGACAGTTGGAGATTGTACCATCTGGAGTAGATGATCGGTCAAAGGTGATATGCAGCATCTTGTTGATGAGGGGCGAAGGTGGGTTCTAAGTTCGAATATTCTCGTACACCTGGAACTCAGAGATGGGAGAAGTCTTTTTAAGCCCCAGGTAAGTCTGGTCATGACTCTTGTCCTGTCAGACACACGCACACAGGTATTATAGACCTTTTCTCTGGATATTTACCCTTTTCTATAAGATTCAAAATATGAAGCGAAATTTTAGAATATTGCAGATATATAAATACTATAAGCGGCCATCTACATATAATATGCACAAAATGGCAAAAGTATCCATTTGGCAAAATGGCCTGACAATTGATTTTCCCACCAAAGGATCACCACCATGAGCGTGGGTGCCATTAGTCCCACTGTTGCTGCAGACCACTGAGTCAATCAATTACCCGACAACATGTAAATGGAATCAAAATATATCTCAAGGAATATTCAGTGATGGGAATAACAAATATCATCGTGTGTTACTATAACTGTGAACAATGTGTACCGTACGCATCGTTTATAATGAGCCATTGGTGTTGACCCACCTGGTCTTGGCGATGACTTATTCCATTTTGGTCCACGTTGCCTGAGAGACATGAATCATCCATCAGTTGGAATACGATTAACTATGTGTACACTCACTGACCAAAAAATTACAGAAATCAGTGAGATAATGACCCTCGACCATTTTCTGGTCTTTTCCATGAATACTTAAGCTGCACGAGGTGACATTATCAAGGCCCTTAAGAAAGTAGTTAGATACTTGAACTTAACCATGTCGTGCCATTCTATTCTGTATTGTTTAAACTTCGTGACTTCTACATATCACGTGACAGCATTGCAATTCTATGGCAAATAATTTAATCCGAATAGATTCTACAAATGGTATGACCAGTGCCTATTGTACACAGCTTCTTCCCAATGCCATATCCAGGCGTTGCATGACATCATCACCGGGTGCCGAAGGAAGGGAGTGCTCAGTTTTTACTCCGTTTGTTTGTTTGTTCGGGCGATATATCTGTCATCCTTTGAACTAGGAAGCTGAAACTTGGGGACAAAAGTGAAGATGTGCTTTGGCAAAAACATTATTTTTTTATTTTTTTATAATCAATTAATTGATTAATTACTTAATTATTATCGATTTATTAATTACTTATTTATTTTCTTTCTCATCTGGACAATATCCCAGGCACCTTTTGAGCTCGGAAGCTGATATTTGGACACAACAGTGAACAAGTGATTTAGCGAAAGGTTATTTTTGATTTATTGATTAATCAATTATTCGATTAATAATTCATTTTTTTGATGAATTGCTTAATTTTTTTTAAAGTTACAGATTTGGATGAAACAGTAATGGTTTAGGTATGCGATTAGGCAATTGATTAAGAAATTAATTATTTTATGATTATTATTTTATGATTATACTATTAGCAATGTTGTGCTTGAGGATTTGGTATTTATTTGGCATGGGTATGGTGTGATTTTAATCTACCTCCACTTGTATGTGTATTATTTTTAATATAGGTATCAAGGCCCCTAGAAGAGCAGAATAACAGTGGGATCAATAGACAAAATGGGTCAGTCATAATTATTTACTTTAATCTCATAAATAATTGCTTCGATTTAACTTACAGAAGTACGAGTAATGATCTCATGATGATCTACAAATATATAAGAAATACAATCATTACCTTTCGTGATGTTACGTCTCCACTTGCAGGCAAATGCCAAGGCAGCCACGAGAGCGATTGTAGTGGCAACCAGACATCCAACCACATACCACAGGACGCCTCCTGCTCTGTCAGACTGTGTCACATATCCCCATGCCATCCCATGCTGGTTCTCCACCAGACAACTATAGCTCTCTTCTGGCATTTTTCCTGTGATGGTCAAAATACTTAGGATCTTTTGCAGTCCATTTGACCCACTTGGACCCTCGAAAACCTCACTCCCATTGACCAGGTATCCCTGTGAGCTCCACCAGGTGATGTTTGGTTTTGGCTTGGCTTCAGCCTCACACAGGAGCCTCCCTGAATGCTTGGTATTGACAAAATCCTTCCAGATGTGTACAACAGGAGGCACTGTGAAACCAAACGTTCATGGTTAGCATGAAAAAAAAAGATATTTCACAAGCATTTTTTAGTGTTAGCATTTATTTTCATTGGCAGCATTTCCATGTCCATTGCAAGTTACCCTGAGAGCCTTAAGAGCTAACCACAATGTGTAAACTGGCAGCTCATGTAGACTAGACCACGCAGGGTAGAGATCACTTCCCCCCTGAAGATTGATCATCAACCAGCTGGGTTTTTTTTAATTGACAAACCAATCGTACCAATTACGATACAACGTTGTGAAAACTGAGCTATGTGTTGGAAGAGCTAAAGTCCCTTTTTCATCTTAAGTCACCTTCTGTGCAATGAAACCCCGCTTTTCACCAGGCCAGTAAGATGTTACTTTGGGCGAAGCTTTCCGATCTCATCCCAGCTGGTGGAACTATTTATTGATCGAGTAACATAATTACAATCACAGATATCTTTCATTTGATCCCCGGTCGTTCCTGATAAGCCAAGGAAGATAACCTGATAGATCCAAAGAAAGCTTTGTCTGGGCACTTGTTCGAGATTGAAGAGTTGCTCACGCTTTGAGCAGAATATAATGCGCAAGCTAAACTGAAGTCATGTTGGAGGATTTTAAATGTGGTCATTCTCATTCCATGCAGCTCTTATGGAAGGGCGTACATCTTTCTGCGAAGCAATGTTGGGATGAAATAGGAAAGCTGGCATTTTGTGTACAACCAAATAAAGGACCACAAACAGTGGGATATGCTGCCAAAAACAAGCTGGTACGACAAGAAACTCAGTGAAGTCATTGACTCATTATGTGCACAAAGTTATGCAATCGCTATCTAACGACCCCATGAGGAAGTAGAAATGATCAGCTATGGTTAAGACTGGGAACATATCAGAACAGTGACAGTACTTGGAATGGAATACTATGCTGTACAAACGAGTTATAATAATCCATATCCTGGATTCTCACAACTTCAGCCAGTTTTGAAACACATCTTTTGATCCTGGACCTGACCCCGAAGCTGCTATGCACAATCAGGCTTAACCACAGGTAGAACAATATGGTACTATACTTTGTTGAGGCCTGTGTCAGTCTCCGATGGGACAATTGAAACAATTGGCTTTATCAACTCAAAGTTGACAAAAGCTATTTATGGCAGCTGCTATGCGAAGTAAATTGAAGTTGATGTTTCAGGCATTAGCCCATCCTCAGAGCAAGAGCAAGAGAGCTCAGTTATGGGTTCTTTCATCAGAGATAGCTGTGATCTCTGCAGTGAAACATTCTCATATGGGTTTGATTCCAGCGAGAATAGGATGTGAGCACAAACAGTTGACGATGGGGACTTTGCATAGTTTTGTTCAGACTTGTGAATTTCTTTAATCGAGCAACTGCTCTCATCTGCTATACATATATATATATATATATATATATATATATATATATATATATATTATGTACATATTGTTAAGGTTGTGGGGGTAGATGGAGGAATTTAATGGGGAAGTTAGGATTGAATAGAGTTGTTTGGTTCGTGGAGGTTGTAGGAGACAGCTTGATGTAATTAAGTAGGGAAACTGTGAGCTTAAGTATTACCTGTCACCACACAGGGGATGGTGCAGTGTTAATTAGATCAGGATTAAGAATAAGTTCCCCCAGTTTGTGATTGCCCCCCTGTAACCTATTCGTACGTTTTTGCATTTACAAGGGAGCCAATCGTGCCAAGCAGGCAGAATCCCCGCCTCCAAGGGTGAGTGCGGGCGAAGTCACACCCCTGAAGCTGATGATTGATTGGCATGACATCAGAAACTAGCCAAATGTGCCAAGCAGGCAGAGAACTCTGCGCTGTCGCTTGC
>CM068965.1:20034078-20048311 GCA_035128595.1 Eptatretus atami
AAATATTAAACACTTACATGATTAATCACCTTTGAAGTCCTCCCCTCCCGCACATACACAGTTGTTTCACCGTTCCTGCCAATGTCGGAAACCTTTCTGGAAGTACTCTTTGTTCATCGTCTTCAGAAGATCTGTTGTGTTGGATTTGATGTTTTCAATCATGTCAAATCACTTCCCTTTCATCGTTTGTTTCAATTGGAAGACAGCCACAAGTCGCAGAGTGCCAAGTCGGGGAATAAGGTGGATGCCAGACGACAAGAATGTTTTTCGCTGCCAAAAATTGTTGGAGAGAAAGCGACGCATGGCAAGCAACGTTGTCGTGATGGTGGAGACGCCCATTCTTCCACTTTTGTGGTCTTTTCCATCTCACTGCCTCCCGCAACCGTTTCATAGCTTGCATGTAGAAAGCCGGATTAACGGTAGCACCTTTGGGAAGAAATTCTCCGTGAACCATTCCTTCCATGTCGAAGAACGCAATCAGCATGACCTTCACTTGCGATCTTGACTGAAGAGCCTTTTTTGGTCTCGTGATGCGGTGTCTTCCACTGAGAGCTCTGTGCTTTCGTTTCGAGGTCATACCCAAAAACCCATGACTCCTCACCCGTTATCACCTGGGGTAAGAATGTTGGATCCGAAACACATTGATCAAACAAGTTGGATGAAATGAAGACACAACTTTCTTTTTGGACATCTGTGGGGATGCGTGGAAGGAACTAGTTGCTGATGCATCTCATATCCAAATCATCTGTCAGTATGGCCTGAATGGAACCAAATGTAAGACTGGTCTCTTCTGCAATTTCTGGAATGGTTAAACGTCGGTTTTCATGAACAGCACTGCTGACTTGAGTGGTTTTCATCAGTTCATGCTGTTGATGGACGACCGCTTCTTTCGTTATCTTCCAGCAACTCATTTCCTTCCCAAAACCTTTGAAACATCTTGAAAACGGTCTTCTTTGTCACAGCTTCATCTGTGTAGACCATTATGAACATTTTTTGTGTTTCTGTCGCAATCCTCTGTTTGTGGAGAGGATGTCGAGCTCACGGAGAGATTCACCTACCTTGGCAGTGATATTCATGTCTCTGCTGGCTGTGAGCCAGAGGTCAACAGACATCTGGGTCTGGCCGGGGGAGTCATGGATTCACTGGATCATGAGGTGTCGCATTGCCGGTACCTGTGCGGGAGGACGAAAGTCCGAGTCTTCAGGTCCTTGGTGCTTCCAGACTTGCTTTACGGATGTGAGACTTGGACTCTGACCAGTGATCTGAGATGGAGACTTAATTCCTTTGGTACCAGGACTCTTCGGAGAATCCTTGGTGACCGCTGGTCAGACTTTGTGTCTAACGAGTGGTTACCACGAGAGACTCAAATGAGATTTGTTACCTGCATAATCCGTGAGTGTCAGGTGTGGCTATATGGACACATGGCTCGTTTTCCTGACTCTGATCCTGCTTACCAGATTCTCGCAGTGAGGAAACCTCGTGAGTGGAGGAGGCCAATGGGCTGCGCATGTGCCTTGTCATTGCAGCAGGTTGATCAGCATCTCAAGGAGATGGGGATGGGCCAGGCATCTACCTGGAGAATGACCAGCTGGAGGTCCCTGGAGTACTAGTGGAAAGTGGACGCAGCGACGCGCTGCTCCGGCACATGCTCCCATACCTGACCTCACCTGGCCTTGCCAAGTTTCAAACAAAATTTCATGTTTGCACGTTGCTCAAACTTCGACATTTTCTACAAAAGCACCAAACACCACGAACACAAACACGTGCTCTCACAAAGCAATGCTACGGCACACTGGTGTGTAGTAAAATGGTGCTTGTTGCGTTCTGGCAAGTAAGAGGGTTAAAAAAATAAGCCCTGCCCACTGACCTCACCAATGTTCACACATTCATTATCAGCAGCCCAATTCAACAAACTTTTTGATCATGCCTCATATGTGCCCCTATTACTTTACCAATCACTGTTTCTAAAACCGTGAGGAACTGTGTAATTTGTCATGTTTATAACATGTCACTTCATTGTTTCTCATTAGTACTTGCCTCCCCAAAACCGAGGCCCTAACACTTAACAAATCAACACTGTTTTGTTTTTTGTCCGATTTTTCTGCAGTTTAAGCCGTGACAACATCCTGGTCTGGTTGGTACCTGACCTGTCAATGTGTGCACCTCCTCTTCAAACCGTATTGGCGACAATCATTCGGCTCGGTAACGTATTAATAGTGGACCCTTATATTGAATTCCGACAACACGGAGTGAGATTATAAATACATAATGACTTGAACGATACAATCAAAAAATACCGATGAGACAAGTTGAGTTAATGTTGCAATATTATTTACGCAGATAACTACGCTGAGATTTCCTGGTACCTTGAGGAATTGACGAGATGTTGGGATGACCAAGTGCCTCAAAGGGCTCCTTATCAGGTTCTAGAAAAACTTGGGGAAGTGATGATGGTGGGTATCAATAATGGAGTGACGGATGGTGCTGGAAAAATGTTGGATAAAAACATTGCACAAAGCATCATTATGAGTCTGAGCAACATATTGGGGCGACTTGGGAGATGGAAAAGCAACAGGTGCGATCCTTACTTTTGCATCCAATTCTTCAGCTGAATTATTTTGTTTTGTGCTGTGTTGTTGGAACATCCTACAGATAGATGATTCAGTCATTCAGGTTGTGTATTTACTTAGCTGCAACATACTGTATCTAATCCTGTATTTATCCTGGCTTTAACTACACTCACAAACACACTTTCATGCGCAGCATGTGGCTGCTGGTTGCATCATTGGTTAGGGACCGCTGATGCAGTGCCCCCCATTACCTCAACACTGGTGCTCATTTCGCCAATCTCAGAAGGATGACAGGCTGAGTCAACCCCACCTGGTGTTAATCCAGCAGCCAACGGGACTCAAACTCAGGACCTTAAGTTCCCAAACCAGCCACGCTAACCCCGCTCAGCCAACGCCAAGCTTAAGTGGAAGCTGATGTTACTCCATTTGCTCCCATATTCCTAAAATAAAGGTGATAGGTAAGGTTGGCCACCTTGCCTCTTTTGTTAATTTCCTGACTCACAATGCCTGCAGCTGCCTTATGAAGTTTTATGAATGGGATAATTTCAGCAGAAGCTCATATCAGACCTGATGTGAACATTTAACAGTGGAATAAGTAAATGATTTCATGTTTATGGCGACAATATGATTTTTGTAGGTCGACGCTTGATCGAGTACTTAAAGACTAGTTCCTTTCTCCACTGATTCGTATACAGGTTTGATTCCCACGGCTGCAAGCATGGTGCACATGGCAAACACCCCGCAACGCAGGTTGAGGGAGGCCTTCGTCCTGCAGTGGATTTGAATTTAGGATGCTTGTTTGTGAAAAACTATTTCCTCTAACTCTGTATTCCTCTTTTCCCTACCCTTCGTATCACAGCTTGCTTTACTTTGTGGAAGAATTCAGTCAAAACGTGGAAGTTGCAAAAGGAAATGACGAATCAGGCAATGATACAGAAGATACCGAAGAGGAGTTCAGATCACTCACCTTGTCAGCTGAATACCTAGCAATTGCTGCAGTCGAGTTGGAGGAAACTTCTGTTGCTGAAAATGGTTTAACCTTCACTGTTTCTTCAGAGAATGGAACGATTAAGGTGAGACAGGTGTGCTTTGCGGATATACCTGGGTCAAAGCTCATGTAAGAAATCTAAACCTCACGATCATAAAACATAAACAATGAGCTGTCAATTATCACATCACAGTGAAATTGGTAGAAACACACGTGTAAACACGGATAAGCACAGGGAGATATGAGATAAAATGCAGGAATGGAAAGACAAACAAACATGGAAAGCAGAAATACTACATTTGATGCAAAGATAACACGCATCATGAGTTTTTGTTGGGTTTTTTTTGCTTAAAGAGCACCGCAAAAACAGAGGCCTTGCCAGAGTGAGAAGAGGAGATAACTCCAGGAGTAATATGGAGGTAAATTGAATGTTGGAGGTTTATGAGATAATAATAAAGAAAGAAAGGGTTTATAAGAACAGTAAGTACTCCCCAGAGCACCAGATGGTGGATGGACCAAATTGAAAGTAGATAAGCTTCAGGTGTTAAATCAATTTACGAACTGGTAAATGATCTGCAAACCAGTTTATGGTGGGAAAAGGATAGATACAGCATCATTTGGTTTAACCCGAGTAAGGGTTAGTTATATTTACACTTGGAGGAATAAAAAGTCCATTTATGAGCAGAATGAGATCCCATCAAAAGAGAAGCCTGATCCATCAAAAACGAACAAATGCTTTGGATATTACAATAACATTTCAGGATAATTGAGAAAGGAGGCCTAACAGAACGACCAAGAGGTATGCGCACTCAACACTCAGCTATCTAGCCTGGGTTCAAATTCTGACCCGACTATAAACAGTCATCCTGGTGTTTCACATGCAGAACGAGCCATCAATGTGTGTGTGGCATCTCCTCGTGGGACATTAGGTTGGAGGACTCAACTGCCAGTCGGTGGTAGACGTTAAAGACCCACAGTGTCTTTGGCAAACAGTAGGCAAGGTATCACAGGCAACATCAGAAAATTACACATTCCTTCCGAAGTCACCTTCAGTCGAACGTCAAGCCTGGCCTCTAGTTTGTGAAAGACTTGGACAAAACAAGATCCCAGACAGACCGACTCTACAAGAAGGGGAAAATAATTGTAGTAGTAGCAGTAGTACTACTAGTAGTAGTAGTAGTAGTAGTAGTAAAAAGAATCAATCTGACGAATAAGAATGTGGCCATGACCTCCTGCGGAAGGCAATTTTTGAACTTGAGCTTCTGTCAAAAGTCACTGAAACGTGTTTGGGGAATAATAATGAGATTGATTGATTGACATGAATTATCAACTGCACAAAGAAGGGTAAATTTACAGGTGGAAAGAAATGAGAGAAATCATGTTACAGTTGGTCACAGAGATTCTAAATTAGAACGAGAAGGGCACTTGGTAGAGTAGTGCATACCTCCGCCATGCAATGCCTGATCCACGAGAACATTTCGGGCCCAATTCATTTTTGAAATATAATGCTATACAGTATGAAACCGTTTTTGTCCCAATCTCTCAATGGTGAAGAATCACTTTAAAAATTAAATAATTCTCGCATCCAGATCCGGATCTTCACCAAAACAATCAGTTCGTCCTTGTCATACACCGAACCTGTTCACCAAATTTCATCCAAATCCGTCCACAACTTTTTGAGATATCCTGTACACAGACAAACAAACAAACAAACAAACAAACAGACAAACAGACAGAAAGGGATTTAAACATAACCTCCTTCACCTTCGTTGGCAGATGTATTAATCAAAACCAAATAACTTCACAATGCTTGATGTTCCAATCACACACATGATGATGTGAATCAGATTTGAATCATATTCATACCTCGTAGTTACTACATTCACTTCTCCATCACTGACTGACATATATTCATTTAAAAGGACACATTTATGGTCCTTTGTCTCACATGTTCGTACAAAC
The DNA here is from genome assembly GCA_035128595.1 of Eptatretus atami. Taxonomy (NCBI): domain Eukaryota; kingdom Metazoa; phylum Chordata; class Myxini; order Myxiniformes; family Myxinidae; genus Eptatretus; species Eptatretus atami. Next base: position 20,039,599 of record CM068965.1, read on the forward strand.
TTCTCAAAAGGAAATTGATCAACTTTGTGATTAAAGAGCAATTGGATTACAGGTACAGCAAGTGTGAAGTTTCATCTTCAAACCCCAAACGCAGGTGTCAGTGGGATCCGATCATCCCATATCTGACGACGACCTGCTGTCTCTACCTTCCGTGCTGCTCCAAAGCCACCCCCGAGTCCAGTTCTCCTACTACAGGGACACCTCGCTATTCCTGGTCAGTTATCCACATTCATCTCACTTACCTGTTCTGTCAACTCTAACGTACCGTCTTCAATGTGGTTTATCAGTTTCCATGTTTCGAGTGTAACCTGCCGGACAGGTGAGTTAGAGGCAATATCGAGTTCCCTTTAACAACGAGATAATTTGTTTGTTTCAAACCTTAATGATATAAAGAGAGGAATTAACATCATATGTAGTATAAGAATTCAACAATTTTTTTTAAGTTTTCTTTGTCCAATTATAAAATTGGCTTTGAATCCCTCCCAATATTTTACGTTCCATCATTATTGGTGTCGCACTACCAGTTTTTCATTTCATCGAAGCTCTTTAACGGGTATCTTGGAAACATCGCCATGACGTCATTCAGGTGCTCTTGTGATTGATGACAGGTGAAGGATGCGGAGAAAAAACTTAACAGTTACGTGATTGCAGCAAGTCTCAACAACAGATCCGTGTCCAATCTTTTGGAACCTATTTCCATCACCCTCAATCATCTCTGGCCTCTTATGGTAGGTACATTTGCTTGGTCATAATCAGTAAATCAGGACACTCCTTTAATTGTTTTAACAACAAAAATAGTGTAATTGGAAGCTCTGCAAACATACTCAAGTTTTATTAGACTTGTCAACTTAAAATAATGAAATACATTACATTAAACCGCATGCATTCAAATTTATTGATTTCACTCCAAGATACATATTCCCTTTCCTTTCAGAGGTCTTCGACTGTTCAGTATTCTGGGCATTTCATGAGATTATTCTTTATGTTTGTAATTGAGAGATAATTCTTTATGTGAGCTTGTAATTAATGTTTATAATTGAGATGTTTATTCATTCTCATCCTCCTCTCTTTGATATTCCCCAGCCCAATGAAACTGCAGTCTGTGCTTTTTGGAAGTACAATGCATCGATCAGTGAGTTATCACCATCATCATGTGATAGATTACGATTTATTTACAGTGTATAAGGGTCACGGAGCGTGTGTGTGTGTGTGTGTGTGTGTGTGTGTGTGTGTGTGTGTGTGTATATATATATATACCTATAGATAGAATATATAAACATATATACACAAAATCCAAGAGTAATCTTCTGGCTGTAATGGGAGCATCAGCTGTGCATTAAGTCTCGCACGGTAAAACCGCCTAATCTGCAAAGAACAAAAACCTGTCTGCCACTCAGACAATTGTTCAGGCAAACCAAGAAAGAAGGCATATATATATATGATATATATATATATATATATATATATATATATATATATATATATTCACAAAGGCTCAATATTAATGGGTGTCCGGGGCACCTATTTTGGTGTCGGGCATTCCAAGATTTTATTGGTAGGTGGGTTTTGGATGCCTGGCCGGGCACCGTCAAAATCGCCCAATGAACATCAATTTTTGTCTCCAAACTTACAAACAGCATGATCAGGACAACAAGGTTTTTGAAGTGCATGTCAGACGATGAAATATCGCCAAAATTTGAGGTGGTGCAGCAAGCGCTGTGATGATACTCAATTTGTGCCCTGCTGCCTCATCAAGTTAGTTCGGTTCAATTCGTTTTATTTATGAGCCCAATATGGTCACGAATAAACGATGAGCAGTATGTTGTCCGCATGAGTCCACAACAAGGGCAAAATCAGGATCGACCATCTGCTTTAATCTCAGTATGCGAAGGCTTGTGTACCGTATGGATGCCTCCTAGTTTGGAGGTGATGTGTTGGTATAATTTATATTCATGATGTCAGAATCACGTCATAGGGTCAGTGTGCTTATTTGGTTGATTTTAAGTAGAACATACAGTAGTTCATGTGAGGTATTAACATTGCGTGGTGTCAGTCAGTCAGTCAGTCAGTCAGTCAGTATGTAAACACTCAGATGTTCTTCTCCGAAACTACACACAATGTATATGAAACTTGACTACAACCGACATTACCCATGATGTACTAAAGTTTGTTCATGGCATTAAAAAAGAATCAGGGTCTCTGAGGGTTTACAGGAGGGTCAAAGTGGGTCGAGGTTTGATCCCACAAAATAGGTATTTGCTTTCTTCTCCAAAACTATCCTCACAATTTTAATGAAACTTGACCACAACCTTCATCACCATGATGCTAAAACGATTAGTCCCATTTTCACAAAACTTTGTAGAACTTTTGAGTTCCAAGTCTTCCTGATGCCTTGCAAATCCCATCAAAAAATTGCATATCAAATAGGTCAATTTAAAGGTCAAATGTCATTCTGATTCCTGGATCACTGCTTTTGACTTCCTCTTAAAACGTATTCACTCAATTTAGATGTAACTTGATAGGAATCGTCTATGCATAATACTTTCACAAGTTTGTTCTCTTTCAATTTACATATTCTGTGGGTCATTCACGCTTACCAGTGGTTCGCTGGTTCAACCAGGTGAGCGCAGGGGCACTGCCCATATTTTGAAAAATTCATTAAAGTAATAGAGAAGTTATTCTGTTTTGTTGTGCTTTATAGACTTTCTGATTCCTGCTGTTTCAGACAATCCCGGCTGCTGGGCCACACAGGGGTGCTGGTTAAATAGTACCCTGTCAACATCTGCGCAGTCTGTCTGCCACTGTGACCATCTTACACATTTTGGTGTTCTTGTGGTAATGTTTCATACACCATCTCAAACCATAAGTGGAAATATTACAACAGCTATCTCGAAGGCTAATTTGCGGTCTACATGTGTTTGGACAGGATAACGGGACACCCGCGCTGTCTCCTATGAACAGCCTCACCCTGTCCATTTTGTCCTACATGGGAAGCAGTGTGTCTATAATCTGCCTTTTCCTTACAATTCTCACCTACCTGTTGTTTCAGTGAGTTTTCTTTACATTCTATTCTCATTTCACCCATCGTTACCTTCATGGCCACTCGTTTTGTCTCTTTCCACTCCGGGATATCACCAAATCATCTCTCATTTTTGGATTATCGTTTATTCCCTCCGTTTATTGCCATCGCAAGTGTTGATGTTTCTCTTTTTTCTGCTTTTGTTTTCTACGTATTGTTCACTATCCACGGCTGTTTTGTGCCATCCAGCCAGCTCCGAACAGACTTCCCATCCCGTCTGCTCCTCCATCTTGCTGCGGCTCTCTTTTGCTTACACGTGTGCTTCCTCATAGACAGTTCCCTCTCCTACAGCATCTCTACACTGGGAGGTCAAAGTGCGGTGAGAGACGGTGTGGGTAAAGGATAACGTCGGCATCGAACATCACAAAAACACGATTCGGTGAACCTCATCAACCAACACTGACTCTCAGGCTATCTAAGAGGTTTGGGAGGTCATCGGTACATGGGACATTCATAATGAAGGATAGTGCAAGAACTGGTGATGGCTTAACCACGGTTTTAACCACAAAGGTTCAACAGGAACTTGTGAACAGGATTTATCTTTGCAGCCAATAACCACAAAGACACCGCTGTGAATTCAATGCCATTGCTCTCATCAAGTCTCGCACTTCCATCCAGTGGTTACCTTGCACACCTTACACGAAATCAATTATGTGGGCAGTTGTTTGATTAATATATTTTTGGATCATTTTTTAAAAGCTGTGTTGGCAATACTAGTACTGCAGCATAGCAAACCAATTGTTCAAATTTGCATAAATGCACCAAAATTGGTACATATGTTGACTAATGTATTCCGAACAATTCTAGATATGGAGCCACCCGAGATTGTCGAGTGGCTCCATATCCAGAATTGTTCAGAATACATTAGTCAACATATGTACCAATTTTGGTGCTTTTATGCAAATTTGAACAATTGATCTGAAATATCAGACTACGCTGCTGGACTATACTGCACAGAACCGTTGATGGGATAAGAAAGGAATTTTTACAATAACAAAGGAATCATGAGAAATTTTGCAAGATGATTTCATTGCATATGTTTGTGTGCAGCACGTGTTGTGTACGGCCGTCGGAGTTCTGCTGCATTACTCGTTGCTCTCATCTGTTTCCTGGATGGGTCTAGAGGCATTGCATTTGCACCTTGCTCTTGTACGGGTATTTTTCTACACCCCACATCGCCTAATGAAAACCGCAGCACTAGGTTGGGGTATGTAGCACCCGTAACTCCGATGATCCGTGGTCTGATGCAATAACATGGTGCCCCATTACATTCGTGGCCGGGTCCATGGTAGTTGCTGATATTCCTGTTGGAATCATCAATCGCGGTACTTTCTATCTTATCAAGTTCCTAGTGTCGCAAAATTTGGAGGATATGTTTGTGGGTGAAGTTTGAGATGAAAAACCAATGACGGCATAATTCTTGTGAGTATTCAGTGTGCTTGTGGTCTGTTTGTGGCCAGGGTTACCCGTGGTGGTTGTTGGATTGCTGCTCATTATTGATGCTGATGCTTACCAAGCTGTTGATGAAGGACATGGAGAAGTCTTGTATGTTTAACGAGACATATATCTTCCTAATCTCATTTAACAACGTTCACTGGTGCTCAGTTACAGCTGTGCAATTAGTATCAGTCCTGTAATGACAATACACAGTTATTGTAGCTCGAGTGTATATTCTTTAAAAAGTTCCTTTTCACAATTTCTGTTCATATAACATCTCTTAACCTCTCTACGTCATACCTTCTAACCTTTCCTTTCTGATTCTGATGTACTATACTTTGTTACATAGTGTGGGTGCTGCCGAAGCAGTTTCTTGGCAAGTGCTATACTGGGTGGTTTGCCATTGACTTCCCAGCAGTAGTTATGGCAGGAATTAGTAATTTGTTCAGTGTCTAGGTGATAATTCACCAACTTCTCTTCGAAAGACAGTGGGGTCTTTAACGTCCACTAATTAATGCCGGCAGATGGGACGCCCAGTTTAACGTCCATCCGAGGGACGTCACACATGTTGATGAATCACCCTGCCTGTGAAACACCAGGTTAACAGTTTATAGCTGGGTCAAGATTCGAACGCAGGCGAGACAGCTCAGAGAGAGGGGAGTGTGCATGCCTCTAGGACATCTTGCAAGCCCAACTTTTCCATACTTATAGTTAATGTTCCAAGGCAAGCAACTGACATCATTTTGGACCATCCATCCATCCATTGGGACCATACTCTGTACAGAGCATTAGTGCTGTCTAAGCAGTCTCGTTGACTATTGGGCACAATCCTGGACGGGTCGCCACTCCGACACAGAATACCAGCATGCTGACACTCATTTTGCCGACCTCGGAAGGATGACAGACAGAGTAAGCCTCACCTGGTATTAATTCAACAGCCAAGAGGGATTTGAACTCAGGATCCTCAGATCCCAAGCCCACCACCCGAACCATTAAGCCAACACCAAGCATTTTGGACCAGGTCACCCCTGAAAAAAGTTCCTGCTGAACTAAAACACTCCTTCCATGCTCTCTCAAAGTTTTACTATCCCATCATCACCTAACAAAGCTAAAAGGCTCCTATTTTAAGAATTGATTCATAAGCTAAGCTCTCAAAACTTCAATATATCAGATGATGTTGAAAACCGAATACCAAGAGACACATGTTGACTTACTCTATCCACAGCTGTTGGATTCGGCCCGGGCTGCCCTTGGGTTTGACTGTTATCGCCTACTTGGCTGTAGTTCTACTGATGAACCTACTTGTCTTCATTTTCGTGTTAATGCAACTTGCACACTTAAGGTAAATGCAAATTGAACACATTTAGTTATTTTAACTGTGTTGACATTTCTGCACACTCTTTAAAAGGCTGCTGGGGCAATTTTCTATCGTTATATGTGGATACACTTGACATCTCCAGTCTAAATTATAATATATTTTAAATCGTTGAAAGGCCTCCAACCTTTTCCTTTAACAACAACAACAAAAAAATTATCATTCTGTTATTTATAAAACAATACATGACATTGACAACCAATAAGGGTGAAGAGGTCCCATTGGGGATAAGGAGGAAATCCTAGTAAACTCCACTCTGAAACCTGACATGAGTGATGTGTTCTCAGAAGCTCATTGCACAAGTCACATTTGAACATGTGTACCTCCATCGTGTTTTCAGAAGATTATTTCATGCTCATCAGTTTCAATCAATGACGACAGACCACCTTTTGAGTTATTGCTAGTTAACGCAAAGATTAATTACACTTTGGAGCTATTTTATTCATATTGAGAAATAATAGTCTATCAGATCTTTTCATTATTTAAATTCCTCGTCTCTCCTCGGCAGGTCTGGTCGGTCTTTTCCAAACTCTGGTCCAGCTCCAGCAACGGGTCGACACTCACCCAGTGGTCTGCAAGCAGCCGGTTCACTGGCAAGCCTTCTGGGCCTCACTTGGATTTTAGGCCTGGTGGCCTTTGGTCCAACATACCTTCCATTCATGTACCTGTTTGTTATATCCAATAGTTTACAGGGTGAGCTAACCATTGAGACCTCCACCTCACCAACCTTTCCTTACTCCCCACTTCTACTTCTACAATTCTACTTCCCTCTCGAAACATCCATACTGACAATACTTTTTTTCAATAATGACTTGAAACGCCCTCATGTAAATATCCAGAAGGGTCTGATATGCAAGTTAACCTTAGTTAGTTGTACTTTTCTGTACAGTGATCTAAAGCTCATGGTGGAGCATCTAAACCAGGGGTCTCCAACCTGCGGCCCGCGGGCCACATGCGGCCCCTTAGACAGATTTATGCGGCCCGCGGTGCCATATTAAGTTTACATTACAATGCGGCCCGCGATACTGCCAATTGTCAGGGTCAATGATCAAAGCGTTCTGTAAATTTTATTATGATTTTGATTCATATTAGACATGTGTTTTTTAACACGATTATTCATTTATCATATTCGTTGGCAAGAAAAAATATATTCAGCACTAATTTTTGTTTAAATTTCCGCATATTAATTATATATATAATTTTTTCGGAATTTAGCTCCTTTTTTTGCGTGCGGCCCTCCGCCCCTCACCACTTTGGTTTTGTGGCCCTCCGCCCAAAAAGGTTGGAACCCTGATCTAAACATATGACATGTGTGGCAAGAACAGTAGGAGACATTGATGTACTTATACATGTACTGGCACATTACCCGTAGGGTGATTGCATCAACCCCCCCCCCCCAATAGTGATACACACAAACACACACACTACACACACATACACACACACACACACACACACACACCAATACAGCTGCTGAAAAAAAAAACTGGCCCCAATCAGAAATCAATAAGTGAGACATCAAAACACGAAAACTACTTACCCATCAGGTGTTCAAAATGTTCGACAAATACCAGTGCATGCCGAGAATGTACCTGCCAAGACAAGAGGGAGGGAGTGACCTGATGGAACTCAACCAGGTGCACAGAGCAACGAGTGTAGGATGAGCTGAGGATGTGAAATGCTCAAGACTATCGGATTCAATTTGTAAACAAGCACGAACACAACAAACCTGAAAAAGTATCCCTAACTCAACTTGCAAAAAAATTTGCAATAACAGGTGCGAATAGAAGATACCACACAGGAAAATGAAACAGCAACAAATACAGCCCCAATGATTGCAAAAAAAGGGCAAAATAATTGTATCAAATGAAATATCAACAAATATACACCAACAACTGGGAGAATGACAAAAGAGCAGGTAAAATTGAAAAAATAATTGGACCGAGTTGGGATCGACAAATAAGATTCAATGGAATGGCTAAGAAGAGGTCAGCTCAACTGTGACAGGGAACGAATAATAATAATAAATGCTCAAGATCAAGGACACTACACCAATGGATTTAAAAAGATGGTGGGACTGAGCCAGACGGACAAGTGTAGGTTCTGCAAGACAGAAACAGAAAGTACTAGTCACCTGCTTTTGGGATGCAAAAAACTATTATCAGAACAACTTTACACACAACAGCAAAACAAAGTATACAAAGTGATTCATTGGCATATCTGTGAAAGAAAATCAATATCCCAGTTCCATAAAACCCATGGAAACATGAACCAATGGCTATCATTGAAAATAAGCACATCATTATCCCATCAAGCGTGAACATAGAAAACAAAGCCTTGCAACCGGACATCGTTCTCAGGAACAAAAAGGAAAAGACAGCATTGCTGATTGAGATATCAGTACCCAGCGATTTTGGCTTAAATAATGCAGAAATCAAGACAATGACCAAATACCAGGACCTCAAAAATGAGATCAAGAGATTGTGAAAGCTGAAGAGCATCAAAATTGCACCACCAGTGATAATTGAAGCAACAGGAATAATAAAGAAGAACCTCACTGAGATTTTGAAAACCATCCCCCGGGAATATTACCACAAACTAACTACAGTTGGAGTCAGTCCGGGGGTTCAGTGACGATCCTGAAAACAGTCCTCGGAACAAAACTCTGAGAACAACAAAGTTGAACAGCTTGGTCCATGAACCGTGATCCCTGACTGAAGCGAAGGTGGATACTTTGAGTCCTGGGAGGACTTTGTTCCACCTACTGAAACCCGCAAATGGAGATAGCAACCGACGACACACACACACACACACACACACAC
>CM068965.1:20051316-20087764 GCA_035128595.1 Eptatretus atami
TTATTGGCGATTCATGGTCCTGTAAGGGACCCGTACTTTCGTATTTATCTAAAAGGTACGACCTAAATTCCGGGTGTTCGGTGGAGCCGACTCCACTTCTCCCCCTAGCGGTCATGCTCGCCACCGAGACCCGGCCCCACAACAATATTACAAAGACATTAGTAAACAATGGACACATCAATACAAGTATATGGGGTTTGAATTGATGGATTACAGCATCATGAAACAAGTGCTCAAATGGGAATGCCAAACAGCATAACCCATTAAATGATCTTTTTAATTTAGTTTTTAATAATGCCGAATGAAGGAATAATGTGTGGACAGACATTCCATGTGCAGGACAATCAATGAGTCATAATTATCAAGCACAAACCCTCTAATAGGATCTTGAGCAATCAAAATATGTCCAATGACTTATTATCAATAGGTATCGTCCTGAGACTCCTCTTACGATAAAAAGCTATTGCCCTGATGCTCCTCTTTAACCGTGATCATATTCCATCCTGGTGGTTTATTTTCGGGAATACACCTAAACAATCAATTTTTCAGCCTCATTTCATTCCTGTAACTGTTGTCTCTCAATAACCAGGGTTTTGCATCTTCTTGTTCCACTGCATCTTGAGACCGAAGGTACGACGACTTTGGCTCAAACAGCTCAACTCCATTCAGCTCCACTGGCTTTGCAAGTTCGGTACGTTGGGTTCACATGTGGCCATACCTTCAAATGTGGATGTAGATAGACCATTGTTAAGGGTCGTGTTGCAGTTCAGATGTGTACCAGCCATAAAGATTGACTTGTGATGATACTTTATGTGTACTTTAGATTTCATGGGAGAGTTTATGACCTGAAAGATAGACCGGCAAAGCAAGGTGTTTCTGAATTTATGCTTTATTTTCTTTTTATAGGAGGAGAGAAGAGAAGCTGGTTTAATTTTCAAAGAGCTCCTCGCCCTCTTTGCTCCAACACCTCTCCAGACCCGGCTGCTTGCTTAGAAGTCAAAGTGAAAGCTTCAACTATTGCCCCAAATGGATGAAAAGCTCCAAAGAAGTAAACGACAACTCATCTTTAATTTGCTCACCTTCATATACTGTCCAATTTTCTTTATGCTCATTAAAATTCCACTGTACTAATCTCGAAACACTAGATTTTGGAACTCGTGATGCAATCAAGTTCCCTTACGTCATCTGATCTCATTCCCAGCATTAGCTCATCTACCTTCCCTTCCATTGACTGAGGTCGATTTCCAAAACAAACTCTCTCTCTCTCTCTTTACACTTCCTCCTGAATGCTCACGACCTGAGAGCACGTAATCTTCAAATAGTTGCGCATGAGGTTATGTGGTCATTATTACATTATAAAGTGTCACTGACAAAGAAAATTCATTACTGAAGCATTCATTACAGAAATAACAGCCTTTTGGTTATTTACAACATCTTGGATCATGGAAGAGAGGGTATGAACTGCAGAAAGTGGGGAATCAGGGCAACAGTCGGACACACTAAGCAAGGGAATGAACAGAGAGAGAGAGAGAGAGAGAGAGAGAGAGAGAGAGAGAGAGAGAGAGAGAGAGAGAGAGAAACAGAGACAGAGACAGAGATAGACACCCACACTGAAACTTGCAAAGGTTAGAAGGTTGATTTAGGGAGGGTTAATAGGGGTAATAAAGATTGTGAGTAAGGTTGGGGGTGATGTCAGATGGTGGTGCACTGCATGCTTGAATCCCTGGAGGGAAGAGGGGGATTGAAGCAGCTTCAGGAAGGCAGTTCCAAAAATTAGATAAGTAAGGAGCAACCTAGTTGAAATGTGTGGTTGGCCTGGATTTTGGAGTTTAATCAGGAAGAGGTTACTTGAAGAATGCATGCATCCTCGAGTTGTTGGGGAGGGTCAGAGTGATGTGAGCATCAATGTAGCAAAATCACTGGAGAGGTGGTAAACCAGAGAGGTCACCACCTACCTCTGATGTGAGAGCACCACTGACATTGTGCTTCCCCCTCAATGGGGGAAATTCCAATAATGTGGAAAATAATTATAATCAATAGTTATATCTGTAGCAATATCTCTGGGGTGGCAGGATGGCCTAGAGGTATGCACACTTGCCTCTAAGCTGTCTAGCCTGGGTTGGAATCCTGACCCAACTATAAACTGTCATCTCAATGTTTCACAGGAAGGGTCATTCATCAGTGTGTGTGCCGTCCCTCAGATGGACATTAAGCAGCATTCTGTCTGCCAGCATTAGTTGGTGGATGTTAGATATCCAACTGTTTCCTTCACAAAGTGTGGAGGACCTATCACCAGCATCCTGAACAAATTACATCTATGCCCCTTAGTTGTAGTGGTGGGAGTGGTGGGAGTGGTGGTGGTAGTAGTAGAAGTAGTAGTTCAACATATTTTTGTTTGAGATGATACTGCACTCTTTATTTGTTTTCATTGCAATGTTTTGATGCTCCTTCTCCTGATCTTCCCTTCCTTAGATGGAGCGAGGAGGATCATGGAAGACTGCAATGTGTGAAAATCAGCAAGAAGTTCTGCATAGGAAATGGCTAGTTACAAAAGTCTGAGATTGCATATCTTGCCTTTATTCAATGTGATGTATATCATACTTAATACCTGTACATTAAAGAATTAGATAATGATTAAATAAATAAAAAATACAACCCTCATCAAACTCATTGCGTATTGATGAGAAAAAGGATGTTGTGAGGCGTGGCCGAGGGGATGACGAAGAATGAAAATGGAAGACAGTTTCGTGCAAATAAATATAAATATGCAAGAAACAATGAAAGAGAAAGCAAAATGTTGATGAAAAACTGAAACAAAGGGAAATCGTTCAGTGTAGAGGTGTTTCAGGTATTACCTACTAGTGTAGTAGCATGGAATGAGTCTGCTTCACTCCCCAAATATTCCTCTTTTGCAGGTTCACAAAATGACGACACGATCACCTTTCATCAAATGAGAATCCGTCCGGTCTGTTGTTATAAAGCACTGGCGATTGAGTGGTGTCCTCCAGCCATCTACTTCGCAACTACCTATTCAATGTCCCCAATCATTCGCACCTTATTGTGAGATGGCTGGGGAAAGCTTTTGGCTTAAGTCTTCGGGCCAAAAGCTGGTTTCAGAGGTGTGATGTCAACTGGCTGGCCAGGGCTGATGTTCAACTGGAGTTTGATTGGGCAAGAATTTGTAATTTGTAATCTGTGCTTGGTGCCGGAGATAGCTCGCCCACTCTTCCCTTATTCTGATCTTTAACATGCACCAACAACCTGTTCGGGCAGACAGGAGCACTCGGGTAAACGTCCATCTGAGAGACAGCGCACTTGGTGTAATGGTCTGCAGGCGAAGCACCAATCCCAATACTTTAAAATCGGGTCGGTAATCGAACCTAGACGAGACAGCTCAAGGGCAAGTGTACCACATCCGCACTAGTTGGCCATGACCTTCATGAAACATGTGGCTATCACTCATCTTTCCCATCAAAACGATTCCATCGTTACCAAAGCTCTTCCACATATTAACAGATAATTGTTTGTTTGAGTTGTTGTGCAAACGTCCGGGTTTATTGTGAATCATGCACTGCAGTTGACCTTTTCCCCAACACTGTTGTTTTTCCCAAAGTGAGGAATTCTGTTTCGACCGTTCCACAGTTTTCACGGTGAAGCTGTCGTTTGTGCCGACCTGGCTAAATTCTTCCTGTTCACCTTCATGTTATAAAATATAATTACCTCCACCACCGAAGGTGCATGGAGGTTATGTTTTCACCCCTGTCTGTCTGTGGACAAAATATCTCAAAAAGTTGCGGACGAAATTCGGTGGAGAGCTTGGGTATGTAACACGGACAAAATGATTGGATTTCCGTGAAGATCCGAATCCAGATCACGATCAGACAATTTTTAAAATGACTTTTTCACAACTTGCTGGATGAGTTGGTTCGATGACAAGAACAAGCCGATTAAATTTTAGTTCAGGTCCGAATGCAGATCCCACCTATCAGCGGGATACAAAACGTAAACTAATCAACCTGGTGCAAGTATGCGCTCTACCAAGTACCCTTCTAGTTAAAATCAGGTTGAGTTCAAATGATAATAATTTATTTTTTCCACCCCACTTATGAAATAATGAAATTAAAGTCCTCAACAGAAGCCATATTCGCCATATTCGCCATCTGCTCTGCCATATTCGCCATATTCGCCATATTCGCCATCAACCATCTGCTCAAGTTCGTGTCTCAGTTAGAGCAGAACACGTGATCCTTATCAAATGGAGCCTTTATGTCTGATATACGAGGTGATATTCAAAGTGCAACTATCCTGATTGGATTATAGGAAACGCTGGTATGGCCTCGATCCGATTTCCAAATCAAATCCAAACAACTCTCTGTGATAAGAGTTCTATCGGTTGAGTAATACCTGGCACATCATGGAACTACTGATCGCTTGGAGACACGGGAGGGTATACAGTATCATTGTTAGTAACTTTGAGCTGGCAGGATAGTTTAGACCTTGAGGAGTGTTGTCCACATTCAACTCGGAGCTGTTCCAGCCTAAGGTTTAATCCCGACCCAGGTATAAGCTGCCATCCTGGTGTTTCGCAGGCAAGGCGAGACATCAATGTGTGCACCGTTCATCGCATGGAGGTTAAGCTGGAGTTCAGTCCGCAGCTTGTAATGTAATCAAAACATCATCGTTCCAGAAATGTCATGTCATCCTCACAGATGCCATTTTACCGGAGGGGGGTAGTGCGGAGGTGATACAGCTGTGGATGTAGTGCGGAGTCCTGGGGCAGTTGTTACTTGCACCCGGCAATCAAAACTATGGAACAAAGCTACGGCTACCAATTAATGGGGTCTGTAAGAATGAAAAGGTTGAAGTCCAGATGCAACACTCAGGACTGGGCAAATAAAAAACTGGACAGGACTGGAAAGATCTGCTGAAAGAACTACCATGAATGAATCTCAATCTCCCAATGAACCCGCTCTGATTTATGTTATATTTTTGGCTCCATTTAGTCTCCATCGACCAAATTGAGTTTGTTCTCCATGTATTATTTTGTCATGGTTTATCAATATTTGAAATAGGTTTCGGGAATACTTCAATAGGTACACTAGTGTGGTTAGGATATTAATTATTACCCTGCGCACACAAAGCAAAAAGTGGGGTTAAGCAATTGACTCGCTTTGTCTGTCTGTTTGTCTGTCTACAAACGTCAGTTTATGATTGAGAAACAACTTAATTTCAATGGAATGTTATATTTTGAACACGAATCGGAAACCAAAGTGTACGCTGTGGCTTAGCAGGACTTTAACTCTGATTTCATCCCAATCGCACAGGATGCGCAGAGGAGTGAGATAATTTTTTTTACTCTGTCTGCCTGTCTGGCAGTCAAACCAAATTGAAAATCATTCCAAACAGGAAAACTTTCTGTTTTAAATGACCTCATAAAGGTCACAAACAACATGCATGAGTAACTAATGTGACGTGGTAACTAAGGTGGTATAAAGGACATTGCATCAATGGCGGTAAACTTACCAAAAAAAAAAAAGTTTTTTGTACAATCTTCCAAATATTAATTATATTCCAACTGAATTGTTTACTTGAACATTGTAGAACACAAATCGCCTTTTTGGCACTTTCAAAAACATTCCGTTTAGCAGTATTTGGACAAAACATTTTGGCATTTTGCATCATCTCAACCAATCAGATTTGCTGCTAGCAAATCCTTGTTCTTGTTCCTCTTGTTCCCCGCCCATATCCTTGTTCCTCAAGATTGCACGGGGGTAAGGTGTTCCATGAACTCTCCCGTTGGACTTGTGTTTATTACAGAAGAAGATTAAAATTTTAATGTACAGCTAGTGGACAAAAAAAATGTTAACACCTGGGAAAATAAGGGATGCCAAGTATATTTAAAGCAATGGCTTCCACACATGAGTAACATCCCAGCATGCTTAGGGTCATGTATAAAACTGCTGCACAGGCTTGGTTGCCGATAATTATGGCTACAATAGGAGACCGCAGTGACTTTGAAAGAGGGGGTGATTGTTGGGGCGTGTTTGGCAAGAGCTTCAGTGACAAAGACAGCTCAACTTGCTGATGTTTCACAAGCAACAGTGTCAAAGGTGATGTCGGCATGGAACTCCGAGGGAAAGACATCATTATCAAAGGGCAACATTGGGCGGAAGCACATACTACAGGATCGTGATATCCATGCATTAATTTGAAGTGAAAGCCAAAGTAGGCGAGCAAATACAGATCAATTGACTGGAAATGTCAACCTGCGGTGCGAGCAGCCAGTTTCATAAAAACTGGTCCACTGAGAACTCCACAGAGCGGGATACCATAGTTGGGTTGCAGTGCACAATCCACTCATCATACCTGGCAATGCAGATTTGTGATTCCAGTGGTGCAAAGAGCACAAGTAATGGAATTCCAAGCAGTGGAGAAATGTGATGTGGTCACATGAATCATCCTTCATCATGTTCTTGACAAATGGAGTAGTGCATGTGTGGCACCAACCTAAAGAACTCTCCAATCCTGAGTGTTCGGTTCCAACAGTGAAGGGTTCTGGTGGTTGTGGAATGGTGTGGGGTGCATTTTCCTGCCATGGGTTGGGTGCAGTCATTCCCTTAGAAGGCAAGGTCGCTACTTAATGGCACTGAGTATATTGATCATCTTCACCCCATGTTGCAGCATTTATTTCCTGCCAATGAGAGGGGTGTCTTCCAGAATGACAATGCCCCCATCCACAGAGCATGTGTGGCCACCCAATAGTTTAATGAGCATGATACTGATGTTATCCATATGTCATGGCCTTCTCAGTCACCAGATCTGAACCCAAAAGAGCATTTATGGGATATTCTGGAAGGACGCCGAAGACAGCGTTTTCCACCTCCCTCAAGCAGGTGTGAGTTGATTGATTTTCTCATGGAAGAATGGTGCTGCATCCCTCCTGCAGAATTCCAGACGCTGGTGGATTCTATATGCAACTGCACATACAGGCCATACCGGCCGCATGTGGTGGCCCAACGCCATTTTAAATGACTTTACATTGGTGTTTCCATTTTTTTTGTCCAATACCTGGAAGTCAATTACATGGTTTTTTTTAAGGAACTTGTCCTTCTATTGTTGATAACCAACACCCACAAGCACATGTTTCCTATTTTAATGCATGTGTTGAAAATTTAGATTGCAGTGAGTGAGATGACAAAGCAAAGTTATAAATAAAATGGAAGATCAAGTTTGAACTATCCTGGTTTCTTCCATTAAAGGGTTTTTTGAGTATTTTGAGTTTCACCAGTAAAGGGTTATCATCAGTATTATGAGTTTAAAATCTGTGCTTTCCTTTAAGCCTAACACATTTCATCAATCATCAAATGGTGGATATGTATTCACAGGAGTGTGAACAGGATATCGTATTCATGATTTTTTTTTTTTTTTGTTTTGATCTGAAATAAATATGAGGGAAAACTGTGTATGTAATCCAACCTGCTCTGGCATGTTGTCATGGCTCAAACTGCAAGTTACTCAGATGACCTGTTCTTCCACTCCACCACGACTACCAACGAAGCTTATGGGTTGGAGTGAGAGGTGTGCATGATATAAATAATAATAATTTTTATTATTATACATTGTTTCATTTGTCCAATCATTCATCACCGATTCAGATTAGATTCAGAATTGTTTGCAAATTATTTCTTCTCAAATAGAAATAAATTGTTTAAAACACATTGTGCTCATACAGTCTGTTCGGTGGAGATGTACAGCTCAGTAGGAATAAACAATGTACTGTACACATAAGATCCAACTACCTTCATTCTCTCTCTCTCTCTCTCTCTCTCTCTCTCTCTCTCTCTCTCTCTCTCTCTCTCTCTACCACTCTCCCACTCTCCCACTCTCCTTGTAAACATTAACCACAATCAGTCACTCATACTGCTGAAGCAACGTGAAAAATATCCCATCATGTCATCTTGGTTTATGATTTACTAAGGAGTGACCACAGACGCAGGCAACAGAGACTGGGGTCCACATAAATAGAGAACTTGAGAGGACTATTGAGGGTCATTGCTCTCCCTCCTTCCCTCCTCTCTCTCCCTCACACACTTACACACACACACACACCTCATACTCAAACAAAATATACAAATCTCTCTCTAAATTGCAAAATGAAGAAACTTGTCAATTGTGCGCATTCTCATTTTTGGCTTTCCAGCCATTTCAAGGTATGTTTTCTTCCTTTAATGCTGATGTAAGAAGTAAGGAAACCTTCTCGAGGGAGATTTGTACCACAGGTAGGATAAAACATCTGTGCTATATGATTACCTCCACCACCGAAGGTGGAAGGAGGTTATGTTTTCACCGCTGTCTGCCTTGTTTGTTTATCTCTTTGTTTGTCTGTTTGTTTGTTTGTTTGGCTGTTTGTCTGTCTGTTTGTTTGTTTGGCTGTTTGTGTGCAGAATATCAAAAAGTTGTTGACAGATTTGGATAGAATTTGGTGGACAGGTTGAGTGTGTGACAAGGATTAAATTAATATGTTTCGGTGAAGATCTAAATACGGATCCAGATCCGATAATTTCTTAAGTGATTCTTCACCATTGAGAGGTCGGGCTAAATTAATATATAGCACGATATCTGAAAAAGTTGTGGATGGATTCGGACGAAACTTAGTGGACATGTTGGGTGTGTGACAAGGACGAATCGATTCGATTTTGTTGAAGATCCGAATGCAGATCCTGATACGATTTTTTTTTTAATTCCTCGACGGATTCTTCACCATTGAAAGATTGGGCCAAAAACGATATATCGTGTCGCATGATATTTCAAAAATGTATTGGCCCCAAGATGTTCCAATGGATCAGGCATTGTGTGGCGGAGGGAGTTAAGCAATTTACTATTCTAGTTGAACCTGTTTCGAGCTTACATAACACAACAGTCCATCACAGATCAAAATGGGGTCGAATTTGATAATTTCCTTCGGTGTTCTGATCACAAAGTACAAAAAGCCATTTGTGTAACTTTTTCTTTCAATAATGTTGTATCATTTAACATGTCGGTTTGTTAAGATTTTAATTTTCAATGTACGGTGTCTCAATAAAATATTCACGACAGTGCATGAAGAAACTCTAAGATTTGATGTCCAACAGGATAAGTCAGAGGTAGTGCACCTTTGAGCTATGTTGTCTCCCTTCGATTCCCGACCTGAGTATGAAGTACATTAATTGGTGGCGTGTTGTATAAAGTGTGTCATCTCTTGGATGGATCTAATGATTATTGTCTCATCTGCGAGCATTAGATAGTTTATACAATAAAGATCCCTCGGTGTTATTCATTAATAGTAGGCAGGTTATCATTGGCACCCTGAACAAATTACTAATTACTGCCAAAATCATGTTCAGTGTCAGTAGTACTAGCAGTATAGTATTGGAGGAGCAAGGAAATCTTTTTGATCTGAGAAACTTTTGAAAAATCCATGTTCACCTCAAAATGGCTGAACCTTTGTGGAAATATTACGAGTTACCCTGAGCATGTGAAACGAAAAGCGGGGTTAAGCAATTAGTTTACTTCTGTCTGTCTGTCTGTCTGTCTACATATGTCAGTTTATGATCGAGGAACAACTTAATTTCAGTTTAATATGATATTTTGAACACGAATTGGAAAATGAACCTCTAGTTTATTTTAATTTTTACACTACTTTGGCTCTGGCACATGCACAGAGAGGAGCGAGATAAGTTTCTTACTCCTGGCTGCGTGCCTGGCAGTGAAACAAGATTGAAAATCATTCCAAACAGGAAACGCACTGTTTTTAAGGACGTCATAAAGGACACATACAACAGACACGAATAACTAATGTAATGTGTTTTTAAACAAGGTGATGACAATTGACGCTGCATCGATGGTGGTAAACTTCTAAGAAAAAAAATTATATGACCTTTAAAATCTTAATTTTATTTCAATTGAACTATATACTCGAAAACTCGAGAGCACAAATCACCCTTTTCCCACTTTTACAACCCTTCTGTTTAGCAGTGCGTGGACAAAACATTCGGGCATGTTACCCAATGAAATTAGCTGCTTGTACTCCGCTTTCATATCCTTGTTTGTTCTGTGTTATGTCTGTAAATTACAAATCTTCAATG
Organism: Eptatretus atami; assembly: GCA_035128595.1. Lineage (NCBI taxonomy): Eukaryota > Metazoa > Chordata > Myxini > Myxiniformes > Myxinidae > Eptatretus > Eptatretus atami. The sequence continues at coordinate 20,061,441 of CM068965.1, forward strand.
CCACATATATACGATTTATATAAAAGATTTGATAACTTATTTTTACTCATACTGGTTTCATTATCTCTGTATGATTGTTCCCAACATCACCTGCAAATAGTTTGACTTCATTATTATCTGGATATTTATTCACAGTGTTTCCCCTCCACGGATTCCCACTAAAAGTCCAGTTCACGATAGTGGTGAGTAATAGTGTGTTTATGATATGCATTGTTCAGTCTATCACAAAGTACATCAATTATTGGCAACATTTTCTCCCCTTTGAGAACTTGGCTGTCTGTGAGCGTTTTACTTCTGTTCAGGTGGCAAACTGGACAGGTGTTCCATTCAAGGAATCGAGGCAGCCATTAAAACAGAAGACACCACATACATCTTCAAAGGTACCGATCCTTGTGTGAATGTCATCACAGGAAATCTCATTATAATCATCATAATCAACTTTATCTCTGTAGTAACGTGCAGAGGTCTTGGTATATACATATATTATGTTTTGGATTCGGGGTTCGAGGCTCGCCACGAGGGGAAGTGCTCTGGTCCTGATGCTGCCAGGCACAGATAACTCTGCACACCGGCAGGTTGCTAAGCAACCACGAACGCTGATTGGTACTGCCAATCCAGGCCGGGGTACACTACTTCGCATGATACTTTACCTGTGGACGGCCAAGTCAACTGGGGCTTGTGCCCTCAGCACACACTCACTGTACTGCTGAGCAATACAATGGGTGTGCGCTGGCTAACAAGAGCAAATTCGGTGTAGCAGAACTTGGTGTGGCTAAGCTAACGAGTGGACCATGCTGGACCAATGAAGGAAAAGATGAAACCAGCTGGGTTCATTGATAACAAAAGCAATTTATTCCAAGTTGTGTGGGCGAGGAAAAGTCATGTGGCACAGTAAAGGGTTTTATTCACAAGTGTACGGAAGGGAAAAGCAAGAATTCATGGGTGCGGCAAAATAAATGCAATTATTATTTTCAAAAAGAAAGACACAGAGCAGAGCTAACCCGAAATAAATAACTTCTCCAATCTTGTAGTATGCGATACGTCACAGGTGCCAGCAGACACGCACCCAAGGAAACCAGAGATAGCCAAAAAGAAGAGAAGCAGTTGAGGTGTAAGCAACCTCGTTGTACCTGGCACAGTCGATGGACCTAGGCAACCCAATTGCACTGGAGTAGGGTGGAGGGAAGAAAACTGGGGTATCGACGGTGCGTGAGTAGGGAGGTGCAATGTGGAGTTATGAGGCGGAGAGGAAGATGTGAAGATGTGGGTCAGTGGGGAATGGCAGAAACAAAGGAAAGGAAAGAACGTGTGAGAGGATATACTTAACATGAGCATATAAGAGAATCTGTAAATGTAATGAGTGTTGGCTGCAGAACGCAGCTATGCACCAATGAACCGGAGATGACTTGGTCACACCTATGACCGCTCGCGTGACTAAGTGGCACAGAAAAGCAGTGTCACAAGGTGATTGTGACCCTGCTTTGATCGCTTCCGCTGTTCCCTCGGCTCGACCATTGCAGTGGCACTTCTGTCTGGTTGGCGTCTCATCGAGGTGAAGGGTGAAGAGAAGAGAAATGAAGGGAAGGACCTGATCCGCTCTCTGTCGCTACTTTTATAGCGCCCAGGTGAAGGAGCGGCTAAAGAGTGAATCAAGAGGCTCTCTAGGCATTTCCGAGCTCTCTCATTGATGCATAGATGCCACCCCGAGCAGTAGCCATGCCGCAGCCAACTCTAGAGCTGAAAATGGCCTCAGTTGCCCCCGAGCTTGGACATGCAACATAGCTCCATAATTTCTATGGAGCACAAGTTTTTGGAAAATGCGTTCTCCAGCTATGGAAATGCTGGACTCCATCTGAACACTGTTAGTTAGCAGAGTGCCAGAGCTATCCAGTCATCACCAAATGGATCGCAGGGCACATTCGCGCTTCACGATACACACCGAAGTGTTCTGGCTCGCTGGCACCCGCTATGTTTCCTCGTTCCCCGGCATCCCCATTGACTGTCGTGAGCATCCAGGGAGCTGATGGCAATTGCGGCGGTTATAATGAGGTGGGGTATACCCCACCTCATTATAATTTCGTCATTAATTTGTAAACAGCAAGTTACACATGAAAGATGACATTGAGGCCACAAATCGAACGAGAACGTGGCACAGGAATAACACACATTTAACCCGACAGCACCTGGACAAGCAGTTCACTGTGCTCAATGTCTCACCAAAAGAAGATTTTCCGAATTGCACTAAATACCTGTAAATATCTCTTCTCAAGTTTGTTTTTGTCTATTATCAGAATATCTTGGCAAATATTTTACCAAATGCGGTTAAAAATTATCAAAGTAAATAAATATAGGTAAATTTCATGATAATTTTTGGAGGTTATTGAAAAAATTTTCATGAAGGTCAAAAACTGGAGAACAACCAATAGTTTAGCTTAAGGATGTGCATTGCAGTCTATCTTTGCTTTCGCTAAGATAAGAACAAGGTCCTGCACATCACCTTTAACTCTCGGTATCGTGAAAAAACATATCTGAAGATGATCGAATGATCGGAAGAATTAACAGGAGTCCAGGACTACCTTCTACTTCATGATGATGATGATGATGATGATGATGATGACGACGACGATGATGGTATACACTGATGAGCCAAAACATTATGACCACCTGCCTAATATGGTGTTGGTCCTCCGTGTGCTGCCAAAACAACTCCAACCCACGGAGGCATGGACTCTACAAGACCCCTGAAGGAGTCGTGTGGTATCTGGCACCAAAACATTAGCAGCAGATCCTTCAGGTCCTGTAAGTTGCGAGGTGGAGCCAACATGGATCGGACTTGTCGGTCCAGCAAATCCCACAGATGCTCAATCGGATTGAGATCTGGAGAATTTGGAGGCCAGGGCAACACCGTGAACACTTCATCATGTTCCTCCGACCATTCCCGAACAATGTGTGCAGTGAGTGTGGCAGGGCGCATTATCCTGCTGAAAGAGGCCACTGCCATCAGGGAATACCATTGCCATGAAGGGGTGTACCTGGTCTGCAACGATGTTTAGGTAGGTGACATGTATCAAATTGACGTCCACCTGAATGGGCGGACCCAGGGTTTCCCAGCAGAACATTGCCCAGAGCATCACACTCCTTCCACCGGCTTGTCGTCTTCCCACAGTGTATCCTGGTGCCTTCACTTTCCCAGGTAAACGGCGCACACGTACACGGCCATCCACGTGATCTAAAAGATAACGGGACTCATTGGACCAGGCGACCTTCTTCCACTGCTCCAAGGTCCAGTTCCGATGCTCGTGTGCCCATTGTAGGTGCTTTCAACGGTGTACAGGAGTCATCATGAGCACTCTGACCAGTCTGCGACTACGCAGCCCCATACGCAGCAGGGTGCGATGCACTGTGTATTGTGACACATTCCTCCTGTGACCATAATTAAAATTTTCTGTGACTTGTGCCACAGTAGACCTTCTGTCGGTTCGGACCAGACAGGATATCCTTCGTTGCCCTCATGCAATCGATGAGCCTTTGGCGCCCAACACCCTGTCACCGGTTTGTGGTTTGTCCCTCCTCGGACCACTGTCGGTAGGTACTCACCACTGCTGACCAGGAGCACTCCACAAGCCTTGCCGTTCCAGAGATTCTCTGACCCAGTCGTCTGGCCATAACAATTTGCCCTTGTCAAAGTCGCTCAGATCTTTACTCTGCCCATTTCTCCAGCATCCATCACATCAACTTCAAGAACTGACTGTTCACTTGCTGTCCAATATATCCCACCCCTTGGACAGGTGGCCATTTAACAAGATAATCAATGTTATTCACTTCACCTGTCAGTGGTCATAATGTTTTGGCTCATCGGTGAAAAATTTAGTGTAGAAAAAATATCTGTAGATAACAAAAACGAGTTGCAAATTGAAGAAGAAATTGACGCCTCAAATGGAACTAAAATGCACGATACAAATTAAACAGATCATGACGCTCAAGATCAAAACGGAAGTGCTTCAGTTGCTGTTGCCCACTAAAAGGTCCCAAAAAAAGAGATCATGCCCATGATTATTAAGATTATTTTAATTAATCGCTAGACTGAGCATTGTCAATCATATCAATTAGTGGGAGTGTATTGCCAAGCACTATTGCTATCCCACGTAGTTATGGCAGCTGTGGGCTTATAAGGTGGTGGTCATCCGCTGCCAGGATACTGCAGTGTATGACCACGGTGAAAATTGATTAAATACAGGACAAATTGGAATTGGCGAACCCTTTTGAGGAGATTTCGAGGTCTGCCTCATAAAGGCTCCGAAAGACTTGCGAGGACAAAATTATTATTGGCAGTCAATGAAAATTATTCACTTTAGAAGCCTCTTACACTCTCCATAAGTTCAGCAATGTCGGCAGACTTTTTGGGGCCTTTGCGTGATAAGGCACTTTCTTGCCCCTCCTGGCAAAAGGAAGGAGGTGTAATGAATCCCCACTCCCAACTTTTTCTGCCCCTGCTCTACTGTCTCTGATCGAGTACAGTTGCCTATTACACTTTGTTGAAATATTTGCAGATGATGACATGTGGGTTTCAAATCAAAGACGCTGGTCCCACAAAAAGATCCAAGATGAATTTGGAGTTCATGGTTCGATGGACGCGGCTTTTGTGTTGGACTCGGAGTCTGAACAAAGTGAGAAAAAGTTTTATTTTCTAAAGGTAAACATTCACTTCCTTCAGGGTAAGGGGGGGGGGAGAGTGGGGGTTTGGAAAGATAACATTTTCCATGAAAAGGAATAGCTCTGGATATTCAGAGTGAATTAGATAATTGGTTGTACAACTTAGTTTTTTTTTTTATACAGCTTAGGTAAAGCTGTAGTTATTTGTTAACAACATCGACAAGTTAAAAAAATTATCTTGCTTACAGCTAATGAGAATGCGCTGTCATTCTTCCTTCCAGAACGACAATGTATGGCTGCAAAAAAATGGAAAAACCGAGAGTGGCTATCCACGTCTCATGAGCGAAGAGTTCTCCGGAGTCCCTATTGGAGTTACAGCTGCTGTGGAATGCTTCATGAAGGATTGCGATGAGGATTCGGTGTTGTTTTTTAAAGGTGAAAAACGGATTATTACAATAAGAGAACGTGTAATATATATATATATATATATATATATATATATATAATATATATATATATATATATATATATATATATTATATGCTGATCCTATATCGATGGTTTTCTTATTGAGATTGGATCCACAAGACTGAATAGTGCTTTACTATTAAAAGGGTCACCACACCACATCTCTTTGCACTTTCCTTATAAGCTTCGCCCGAAAGATAGAGGCTATTGGTGTGTGTGTGTGTGTGTGTGTGTGTGTGTGTGTGTGTGTGTGTGTGTGTGGTGTGACCGCTGTTTCTCGACAACCACTGGTCCGATCTAATTGAAACTTGCCAGGTATATTGCTGGGGACCTGAGTATGTGCCTTTTCAAGGTTTGATATTAATCGGACAAGTGGTTCCCAAGTTATGGCCATTTATTTACCAAACCAATGACCGGACACGTTGCTGCGTAGGCGTGGCCGATGGGGAAGAGATCCTCAGCCGCGTTCCCCATTACGGGTTACAACGTACGGACTTCCGGATAGTGATGACTTCGTGTATGCTAATAATTTCTCGATTTCTTTTGTGCATTTATAGATAAACACAATGCCCCAATCCAGTCGTCATTTACGAGAGCGAAGGAACGGCCTGTGTGGTTGTTTGAAAGTTTTTTGTTTTTTTTTGCACGTATGGCCACGCACGTACGGCCACGCACGTACAGGCATGCACTCGTGTAAATAATTATAAAATTGCATTTTAATAAAAAATGTGACACTTGGTGACATATTGTGTGAAAAGGGGTGCTGAGACCCCCTGCAATGGCTCTGCATTGTTAAGTTCTCAGTCTTGATTACCTTATGTAATTAGGAGGCCAATATGATTGTGAGGTAGTCCTGATATGGAGAAAATATCTTCCTTTAATACCGGATTTATTAATTTATCCATAATGTGAAAATCTATCATATCTATACCCAGGGCCACCGAGAGCCAGTGTGACCACTCCTTGGCTTTTTTCACAAGATCTTGGCTATTCGTTGTTCACCTTGGCGTCTTGGTTTTCTATAGGTTTTCTTGGCATATAGGTTTTCTATTATCATCACTTTTCTGAAACCTTGTGAATTCTTGGCTTTTTTCATTGGCTCACCTTGGCATTTATGAAAATGAGGAGCGGTCACACTGCCGAGAGCCAGAATGGGCCCTGGAGTAATATGCCACCCCAGGCTCCCTTCATCCGAGCCCCCTTCAAAAAATGCTTTTTTAAACAATCTATCCAGAGGTTTCCTTATTTTCGGCACGAGAAACACATGCCATGTTTTGAGTTATCCCGCACACAATCAGATAAACAAGTAGACGGACAGGGGTGAAAACATAACCTCTGTCTACCTTTGGTGGGCGGAGGTAATAAAAGTCAGCCGGTGCTGCCTTGCTCTGCTCATGGTGCGTCACATGACCGAAGAAAATGTGATGTCACGTGATCTTACATGGGAACGATTACTCCACGAGGGAGTGGGTGTTTCTCAGTTTTGTGGCGGTATGATTTGAGAAGGGTCTGTGCGTTTATTTTATATCATTTACAGACGATGTTTAGTGAGTGGTGGGAAGCCATAAGCAATTATCGCTTACAGACAGTGTACAGTGGCAGGCAATTATTACTTCATTATAATTGACAATTCGTCTTGGACAATCCACTTCATCAAATATATAAAGTTTATTTTTTATTATGTCTGCATGTAGAATGCACCTCAGCTTCTGTTTGCAGTCCGCATGCATGCCCCACTCGTATAACAATACACGTGGCATGTCTGTCCATCTGTCACACAACATATCACAAGATGACAGAATCTCATGAGATTGTAAATTACATGTTGTTCATCGTTATTTTATTTAAACGTTTTATTTATGCATGATGAAGAAGAAAATTCATTTCAGATCATTTATTAACACAATTAGACTACTCATGGTCATTTGAGAGTGCCAATTTCACAGAATTCCCGCCAAATACATCTGTTAATTGTTAATTGTTAAATAGAGTTTGTTAATTGGACATTGTTTCAACTGTGACTTTACACCTGACATATGTTGGCATGACTTTGATGAAGACCAGTAATGTCAGAGTACGCCTGGTGTTGGCTGAATGGTTATTAATGGTTAGGGTGGTGGGGCTTGGGATCCTCGGATCCTGAGTTTAAATCCCCCTCAGCTGTTGAATTAATACCAGGTGGGGTTGACTCTGCCTGTCATCCTTCTGAGGTCGGCAAAATAAGTGCCAACTTGCTGGTATCCTGTGTCGGAGTGGTGACCCGTCCAGGATTGTGCCCAATAGCCAAGGAGACTGCTTAGGCAGCACCAAGGCTCTGCACAGGGTATGGTCCCAATGGATGGATGGATGGAATGTCAGAGTGATGGCACGACCTGACTGCCAGCGACCAAGAGACAGTGCGACAAGCAAACAGGGAATATGCAGAATTTCCTTGGGTACCTGCTCATCAATGACTGAATCATCAACTAGGACTCTTCACCTCGTGGAATACATGGTGAAGGTTTGTGCACTAAACTGCTTTATCAGTATAAAATAGATTAACTTCTTGGAAGATGGTGTGTTAAAGTATATTTGAAAGTGTAAGCTGTTGGCTTTGAATATTTTAATCTCTACACAAGATGGAAGCTCATGGAAAGGTAAGAGGACAAAGGATTAAAAAATACAAGGAACTGAAGTTGGGATAATGGAGTCACATTTAGACTCAATAAACAGAACAGGAAATGGAGAAAGGAGGGGAGGGAACAGAGTAACCTGCAGGTAAGACAGTTGTGTTCAAAAGGTTTCAGGGGCTAGAAAATATCATGGGTGTAAATGGGGAATGACATAATGTGGTAGGGTACCACCTGCTTAAAGTCTTGGAGGTAAGAGTTGGAAAGAACAGCCTCAGGTGTTGATTCCAGAAATGGGAGGAAAAAGAAACAAAAAGGTGGAGGTGAGCAGCCAGCCTGGATTGTAATGGAAGAACACGTGTAATCTGGAGGAACTGGAGATGCTTGGAGAGCTCAGAGAGCAAGGCTGGAGGAGAAGAGGTACAATACAAAGAGGACACAAACTTGCTTGGAATATGAGAGCAAATGGCCTTGTGCCTCAACCTTAATACTGGAGATTCCAATAATGATGAATGCTTTGGTTTCAAGAGATACCCGCAGATAAAACTTTCATGCTGGGTCACCAGCCCAGAAAGGAGAACTAGACTCCATTGAGCTACAGGCAAATCCAAGTGGCGAGACCTAAACGCTGAAAAAAAAAATGGAACCTCTTTCAGTGGCTGACCATGGATATAGATCGGTGGGATCGTTTGACGATTGTTCCGTAACATCAGTGTCAGACTCGAATTTTCCAGGATCGAAAGTCATACTCCATTTGTCAGATCAACATCCAATCAATTCCTGTCAGTCAGGAGAATAAGTCACTGTACAACACAATATGAAGTCATCTGGAAAGAAAGTTTTTTTTCCCCATAGCATTGGAGACTTCATTTCTGTAGATGAGGAACAAGACCAGGCCAAGAAACTGTCATGATGTACTCCCAGCCCCCATTGGTAGAGGAGATGAGAGGGTTCCATTGATAGCAACTTGTTGACTTTACAAGTGCATGAAGTTTAAAAGTCAGGTATGAAGGCATACCACACACTGTGCGACCTTCTATGCCACAGACAGAGAGCTTGGCAAGCAAATCAAGATGCCAGTCCATGTCTAATGCCCGATATATATATACCCAGGTAGACGTTCCTGACATTTTGTTTGATATTTAGAGCCTTCAACAATTGCTGGTGTAGTCAAAGCAGCGGCATGTCCAAAACTTCAATGAGCGGTATATAATCCAAACTGATGGTCAGAGATCAGGCTGTTTGAAAAGAGGAAAGACTTGCTATCGGCAGCAATGATGGATTCCATGACCTCGCTTGCAATTGGAAATTTACTTGTCAGTAGTTGAGAGGATGTGCTTTTGCACTCCTCATGTGAATGTGAGTGATGTTGGTGGACTTTTAAGCAGATGAGAGATGGCCGAAGGAGGACAGGTTGATAACAAGCTGACAAAATAGAAGCAAGAGAAGCAGAGCAAGGTTTTTGGAATGTGGCTATAGTGTTGCCCATATTAAGAGCCGAGACTGGACAGAACTTCCTCTACTTAATCAAACTTTTTTTTGACACATTGTCAAGGCTCATGGAAGAGCTGGGGCAAAGAACAGACCAGGATACAACATAACAGAGGGAACAGTAGGAGAAACGGGTAATGCCAACAGCAGGGCTTAGGGAGAAGGTAGACGGAGACAGACAAACAATGGATGCAGGTAACGATTAGGGGTTGAGGAGAATGCACGAGGTAGCCAACATTGAAAGATAAGCAAAATTTTGGGAAGGGTGGGTGGTTAAGGGGTGCAGAAAAGATCATGCTTTTGGATGGGGGATGACGAGATGGTGGTGAACAGCTCTCTTGAAGACCTGGAGAGAACAATGAGATTGAAGAGAATGTGGAAGGTGGTTCCACAGGTGGGAAAAGAGAGGATCAAATGAGTGGAGGTGAGCAGTAGTTCTGGATTTAGGCAGTTTCACTTGGAGGGGGTTGCTGGTGGACCGCATGCGTCCTGCAGATACTTGGAGGGGACAAAGCATAGAGGTGGCAGAGGGTGCAAGGTCAGTAATGAGGTGGAAGAAGACAGGTAGTGGTATGATACAGAGTAGAGTGTACATGATAGAGTAGAGAAGGCAGTGGTATGAGGATGTAATGTGATATGATGTGTACACGATATTTGGAGGCAAACACTGATTTCCTCATCTCCTCCTTTCAAACCAGAAAAGGAGGTTTATTTGTTCAACCGAAAAGAACAAAAGGCCAAAATCCAAACTTGGGAAAACATGGAAAGCTGCGAAGCTGCTTGGCACTGGGCCGGAGGCTACGTGTGCTCTTCTGGTTCTACGGTCTTCACTCTAGAACCAAGAAAAGGACAGGTCACAGGAAGCCTCAAGGAAGATGCTCTGACCTACCTTCTCAGTTGTCCTGGTAAAATCTTGCAAATCATTTAATGCATTTAAAGATTTTTCTTATCAGCAAATTTTCAACTTCCACTCAAGAGCGAAATCACAAAGATGTTTTCTGTTATTTATTATGCTTGTGTGTGTTCAAGGCAAGCGGAAGGGAGTAAACTTTTGTGACGGGCACGGATTTGATGCAATGAGCTCATTCAAGAATGGAAGGACAGTCATCTTTCGAGGTGAGAACATAAGTGAGGAAACAAACACAGGGGAAGAGCTCAGGTTGACCGATTTAATTTTATCATGTTTGCATCGGCCTACCATTGTTGTTTCCATTAACCCTTTGAACCCTGAGCTCGTGGGACGTTCGGCTCCCCCACCCTGGGCTCCCTGGAGAAAAATCCGACTGCTCGGATATACGGAGGCTTTGAATATGGCTGGTAACTGGCAGCTCGGCTATATGGAGGTTTGAATAGCGGCTGGTAAACTGGCCACTTGGGTATATGGAGGTTTGAATAGTGGCTGGTAAACTGGCCACTTGGGTATATGGAGGTTTGAATAGCAGCTGGTAAACTGGCAGCTCGGCTATATGGAGGTTTGAATAGTGGCTGGTAAACTGGCCACTTGGCTATATGGAGGTTTGAATAGCGGCTGGTAAACTGGCCACTTGGGTATAAGTAGGTTTGAATAGCGGCTGGTAAACTGCTGCTCGGCTATATGGAGGTTTGAATAGTCTGGTAAACTGGCCACTTGGGTATATGGAGGTTTGAATAGCGGCTGGTAAACTGGCAGCTCGGCTATATGGAGGTTTGAATAGCGGCTGGTAAACTGGCTGCTCGGCTATATGGAGGTTTGAATAGTGCTGGTAAACTGGCCACTTGGGTATATGGAGGTTTGAATAGCGGCTGGTAAACTGGCCACTTGGGTATATGGAGGTTGATAGCGGCTGGTAAACTGGCAGCTCGGCTATATGGAGGTTTGAATAGTGGCTGGTAAACTAGCCACTTGGGGATATGGAGGTTTGAATAGCAGCTGGTAAACTGGCAGCTCGGCTATATGGAGGTTGAATAGCGGCTGGTAAACTGGCCGCTTGGGTATACGGAGGTTTGAATAGCAGCTGGTAAACTGGCTACTTGGGTATATGGAGGTTTGAATAGCAGCTGGTAAACTGGCTATTGGGTATACAGAGGTTGTAATAGCAGCTGGTAAACTGGCCGCTTGGGTATATGGAGGTTTGAATAGCAGCTGGTAAACCGGCCGCTTGTGTATATGAGGTTTGAATAGCAGCTGGTAAACTGACCACTTTGGTATAGGAGGTTTGAATAGCAGCTGGTAAACTGGCCGCTTAGGTATATGGAGGTTTGAATAGCACCTGGTAAACTGGCCACTTGGGTATATGGAGGTTTGAATAGCAGCTGGTAAACTGGCCACTTAGGTATATGGAGGTTTAATAGCGGCTGGTAAACTGGCCGCTTAGGTATATGGGGTTTAAATAGCGGCTGGTAAACTGGCCGCTTAGGTATATGAGAGTTAAATAGCGGCTGGTAAACTGGCCACTTGGGTATATGGAGGTTATAATAGCAGCTGGTAAACTGGCCGCTTAGGTATATGGAGGTTTAAATAGCGGCTGGTAAACTGGCCGCTTGGGTATAAGTGGTTTGAATAGCGGTTGGTAAACTGGCCACTTGGTATATGGAGGTTTGAATAGCAGCTGGTAAACTGGCCGCTAAGGTATATGGAGGTTTGAATAGCAGCTGGTAAACTGGCCACTTGGTATATGGAGGAGGTTTGAATAGCGGCTGGTAAACTGGCCGCTAAAGTATATGGAGGTTTGAATAGCAGCTGGTAAACTGACCACTTTGGTATATGGAGGTTTGAATAGCAGCTGGTAAACTGACACTTTGGTATATGGAGGTTTGAATAGCAGCTGGTAAACTGGCCGCTTAGGATATGGAGGTTTGAATAGCGGCTGGTAAACTGCCGCTAAAGTATATGGAGGTTTGAATAGCAGCTGGTAAACTGGCGCTAGGTATATGGAGGTTGAATAGCGGCTGGTAAACTGGCCTAGTATAGGAGGTTTGAATAGCAGCTGGTAAACTGGCGCTTAGGTATATGGAGGTTTGAATAGCGGCTGGTAAACTGGCCGAAAGTATATGGAGGTTTGAATAGCAGCTGGTAAACTGGCCGCTAAGGTATATGGAGGTTTGAATAGCGGCTGGTAAACTGGCCGCTAAAGTAATGGAGGTTTGAATAGCAGCTGGTAAACTGGCCGCTAAGGTATATGGAGGTTGAATAGCAGCTGGTAAACTGACCACTTTGGTATATGGAGGTTTGAATAGCAGCTGGTAAACTGGCCGCTTAGGTATATGGAGGTTTGAATAGCAGCTGGTAAACTGGCCACTTGGGTATATGGAGGTTGAATAGGCTGGTAAACTGCGCCTTAGGTATATGGAGGTTTGAATGCGGCTGGTAAACTGGCGCTGGGTATAAGTAGGTTTGAATAGCGGTTGGTAAACTGGCCACTAAGGTATATGGAGGTTTGAATAGCAGCTGGTAAACTGGCCGCGAAAGTATATGGAGGTTTTGAATAGCAGCTTGTAAACTGGCCACTTGGGTATATGGAGGTTTGAATAGCGGCTGGTAAACTGGCCGCTTAGGTATATGGAGGTTTGAATAGCAGCTGGTAAACTGGCCGTTAGGTATATGGAGGTTTGAATAGCGCTGTAAACTGCCGCTTAGGTATATGGAGGTTGAATAGCAGCTGGTAAACTGGCCACTTGGGTATATGGAGGTTTGAATAGCGGCTGGTAAACTGGCCGCTAAGGTATATGGAGGTTTGAATAGCAGCTGGTAAACTGGCCGCTAAGGTATATGGAGGTTTGAATAGCGGCTGGTAAACTGGCCACTTGGGTTATGGAGGTTTGAATAGCGGCTGGTAAACTGGCTGCTTGGGTATATGGAGGTTTGAATAGCGGCTGGTAAACTGGCCACTTGGGTATATGGAGGTTTGAATAGGGGCTGTAAACTGGCTGCTTGGGTATATGAGGTTTGAATAGCGGCTGGTAAACTGGCCGCTCGGGAATAAGTAGGTTTGAATAGCAGCTGGTAAACTGGCCGCTTGGGTATAAGTAGGTTTGAATAGCGGTTGTAAACTGCCGCTTGGTATAAGTAGGGTTTGAATAGCGGTTGGTAAACTGCCCAATTGAGGTTAAAAGGGTAACGAGTAAATGGTGTTCAGAAATCGATGCGGATAGATGATTTCAAGGAGAACATCAAAGTATAAAATGAATAGTCTGCTCATACAATCGGTTCGAAAAATTATTACAATGTCCCGACATTATAAGCAAAGCAACATCTATTTATTACGTATGCACATATGGTGGAATTTTTGAGGCTCCCCCCACCCCACCCCTCCTCTGCTGCTCCCGTCTCTCCTCGCCGCTTATAAACTCTCTCCCCTGATCTAATCATCTAACACCCTCCTTTCATCCTCCCTCTTTTTTCATTTGGACAGGTTGGACATCCTTTCATCCATTTCTCAATGTCACCCATCCCTACCAAATGCATGTTTATTTAATAATTAGAAATGGTCCCGAATAAGAAAAGACAAAGCCTGGTGTTGGCTTAACGGTTAAGCTGGCTGGCTTAAGATGCATAGAGTCTTGCATTCAAATCCTTGTCGTCGTTGAATTAACACCAGGTGGGTTGACACCTGACTCAGCCTTTCATCCTCCCGAGGTCAGCAAAATGAGCAATAGCTTTACTGTAAATAGGGCACTGCATCAGCGGCACATCCACACCCCAGAAAATGATGCAGCCAATCAGCCACAGGCTACATTTAATGAATAAAATAAAGAAACGACAGGAGTCGAAAGGTTAAGGAGACAAAAGTTAGACAAAGAGATGACCTCTGGGCAATGATGGAGGAAGTAGAGCGAGAATGTTTTCAATGCAAAATGACGTCAGTCGTGAAAATACTAAATGTGTGTGTGTGTGTGTGTGTGTGTGTGTGTGTGTGTGTGTGTGTGTGTTGTACAGGTGACGTCATGCGGATCGGACTCCACAGTTCAAAATTTCAGACATCCCTCAATGTTGAGCTGGGACTCCATGGCCCTGTGGACGCAGCTTTTCTTTTTCATTCCCCGAAAGATCATGAACGTCACATGAAGACATATGTCTTCCAGGTTTCGATTTATTAAAATACTGATCTACTCACAATAATGTCCTCCTTATGATTGCTATATTTTACAATTCACTCTCACGAAACACGAAGAGCTTAAAATTTTTAAAGTTTATAGAGGGGAGTCCTTGTCGTCGTTGAATTAACACCAGGTGGGTTGACACCTGACTCAGCAGTTTGGGGAGGGATCAATTGAAAATAATCATGACAGAAAAAAAGAATGAAGGAAAGAGAGTGTGGAAGGAGTGGACAGTGTTAGGTCCAAAGATCATAGGTTAAAGGTAAAGAAGAGTATGGACAGTATTAAGGTAAGGGTCTTTCAGCCGGAGTCTCCGAGAGTGCTCATTGCAAAGAGTGGTCTCTCCGGGAGAGGTAGTGTCATTGGAGGGGGGATGGATAAGTTTAAATGGGAATTAGATAAGTATCTAGATGCATTGGAAAGAGAGGTATACAGGGATGTTTGCAGGACTTGTTGGTAGTTTGTGTGTGGTTGGGTTGGGTGATGGGATCTGGTGTTGGTGCTACTTGCTAGCACAGGCATGATGGGCCCAATGGCCTCTTCCTTGCGTTTGTGCTGGGGGGTGGAATTAAGGAACAGCAAGTTGGTTCAGTCGCTCGGGCGTTACACCTTTGGAATACCTGAGGATCCTCGATTTGATATGTCATCGTTTTTCAGCACTAACCCCCATCCCTGTGTTATTTGTCAGGGAGATCTGGTGTGGCGTTTTGTGAACTTCCATCTCGATCAAGGTTACCCTCGAGAGGTATCGATGGAATTCCCAGGTGTACTGACACCCCTGGATGCGGCGGTAGAATGTCCTGCCTCCGAATGCGCGTCGGACTCGGTTCTCTTTTTCAAGGGTAAGTGATGGGACACCTCAGATGGTGGTTTGAGAGAGTTTGAGTTCTTTTTCATCCATAACGTAACACAAATGTCTTCGTTCATAACATTTGGGAGCCGAAAGACACAGCATTTGACTGCTGGGCATCATCGCTGGGAACACGACAGTGATGCTGATGTGTTGCCCCCTGTCGGATCTTAAACGCATAGTCTTCACAAAAGACCGTGGTATCTATGTCCACCAACTGATGCCGGCAGACGGGACAGGAAGTTTCACATCCATCTGAAGGACGGCACACACATTGATGAATCACTTGGCCTGTGAAATGCCAGAATGACAGTTTATAGTTGGGCTGAGATTCAAACCCAGGCTCGACAAGTTGAGAGCCAATAGTGCGTACCTGTGTGCCATCCTGCCAGCCTCAAGGACACGATATAAAATCACAAATATGAACATGATAGAAAATCTATACCCCCCCCCACCTCCTCCATCTAAGCACACACACACACACACACACACACACACACACACACCACACAAACACACACACACGCACGCACGCACACATAGAGGTGGATACTTTGAGACCTGGGAGGGCTCCGTTCCATCTTCTGAAACCCGTATATGGCGATAACAACCAACGACACACACACACAACCACTTCAACTACCCAATCAGTGTTTAGAAACAATAGTCCAGTGTCAGATGGGCCTCCAATCACAACAGGCTATTTGGCCAATGAGAGAAAATGACCTGGGTAAAGGGGCTGTCACACCTTGACGATTTAGCCAGCGTATGCGGAACGCGTGAGTCATACGCTGGCATACGTCGAAAAATTTTGCGCATGCTTAAAATTTGTTGACGTACTCGGCGTACTACGACGTATGCCAGCGTGCTTCAGCGTGCTTCAGCGTGTTCTTAACGTATACAAAACTTACCCATAACGAATTCGACGTGTGCCAGAGTATTCGGCAAATTTTTCATACGTCGGCATACGCTAGCTAAAAAGTCAAGGTGTGACAGGGCATGACGGTGATGTTGACACTTCGATGTCTAGTGTGGTTATGATTTGAATCGCGAGCGGCAGCCTTTTAATAGGCTACGCCACGTGATCGTCGGCGATACGCTGCGCGCGCTATGCATACGTTAGCTATCGTTGGGCATACATTGTGAACGCCGACAACACGCTAAGCATTCGTTGGTATAAGTTATCTCTTAAGTTATCGAAACGCTCTGTGTATGTTACTAATACGTTATGCATACGTCCAACTCGTTATGAATACGCCAAAAACTTTTTAAAAACATCAATAGTGCAGCGTACGCCAGCGTTTTACATACATTTTGATACGTTGCCATATGCTGGCTAAAACGTCAAGGTGTGACAGCCCCTTAAGTGCTGTCGGCGGTGGGCTGAAGGGATGGCAACAGCAGAAGGACACATTGTCGGTAGGTCAACCACACCGCAGCAAGAAAATGTACCCCTGAAGTGGAACTACTACACCGTCTGATTCTTCTTCCCTTCTTTTCTTTTTTTCCGAAGAACTGAGGAGTGGGAACTCTACCCATATCCACCCCTGTGGCCTCAGTCCAATCTCCACTTTGCTGCCTCACCAATCTCTGCCTCCACACTTTGACAGATAGCTGTTAACAGCCCCCCCCCCCTTTGCACCCCCACATCTCACTATCACAAAGAGAGGGGGAGAATGGGTGGAATGTGATAATCACCCAACCACTGACAAGTTTTTCCCAACCATGTCAACAGAGAACTTGAACCGAGACACCTTAACCTCGCTATCTCGAAAAGCACAGCATCCCATCTCGAGGCCTGGTGTTGGCTTAACAGTTAAGGTGTCTGACTTAAGATTTTATGGTCTTCGGTTCAAGCCCCTGTTCCACAATTGAATTAACACCAGGTGGGTTGACTTCACCTGTCATCCTTCTGAGGTCGGCAAAATGAGTACGAGCTTTTTGGTAACAGCGGCACAGCTGCACCCCCAGAAAATGATGCAGCAGAGCAGCCACAAGCCACATAGGAATAAATAAATAATTATTATACCAGGTGATGAGGATGTTTCAACCAGAACAAAAGAAATCTCACTCACATATAGAATGCAATGGCATGTTGTCAATGAAGTCCGGTTGATTCGTCTCTTCGGCTGTTGGTGAAGAAGGAAGGATTTCTTGGCGTTGATCCGCTGTGGCTTCAAGATGGCATCGGTAAATAAAGAAATAAGATGAATAAATAAAAATTTTAAAATCCAATCTCCATTGATATATATATATATATATATATATATATATATATATATATATATATATATATATATATATATATGTTGTTGTTCTTCTTTCGGCTGCTCCCGTTAGGGGTCGCCACAGCAGATCATCCGTTATGATCCGCATACTGATTTGGCATAGGTTTTACTCCGGATGCCCTTCCTGACGCAACCCTGGTCGTCTCTTACGACACAGGAATAAGGATTGGGTTTCGCCATGATTCCAGGCTGCACTACACCCTCTCATAGCGCGGCCCAGCACAGAGCACCCGTCCTCAAGCGATCCTCCAACCCAAGACTCCGAGTAGCCGGATTACAGGCGCACGTCACTACACCCGGTTACATATATATATTACATCTAAGATCTTGATCTAACTATTGCCCCATTTCCCACAAACATGACAGAATTTCCCAATATTGGAAAAATATTGACATTGCAAAACCACATGACACAAATTTAAATTATTTTAATGAACATCATTTCTTTAGCCTGCAAAGTAACTCAGGGTGAATGACATGTCTCCCTGTTTAGACTCAACCATGTACAGGCTGGACCTCAACACCAACCAAATCAAAGAGCAAGCCATTCCAGCAAAGCTTCCAAACTGTAACGCTGCATACCGCTGGCTCAGCCGTTACTACTGCTTCAAAGGAGTCAAATTCTATCGCTTCAATCCCCTGACATGGCATGTGCCATCAGTGTACCCAAGGGATGCAAAGAATTACTTCCTGCACTGTCCAGGTGTGTGAAGGATTTTTAACCGCCTTTCTTCTCAAGGTAATATTTATAACATACAAATTAACCAAACAGCACTCAAATACTCTCGGACATTGTTACCGTGTGTGTTTCAGGAACTTCTCACTACGGTTATGTGCACAAGGGAGTTATACCTTCAATTTCCAACCGGTGCAATAAGCACCCTCTGGACGCCTTGGCCAATGATCCCATGGGTCGTCGCTATGCTTTCCGTGGTTTGTAACCCCTGGTGGTTGCCATTTTCTGAGCATGCACAATTCTAATTTGTGATTACATCAGCTGTAACGGGAATTTTATGGTCCACTTTAGTGTCACTGTGATCATTATGACACACCACCATCTTTGTTGAGATTCTGCCATCCCGACTCCGAGGACATCGCATGTTATCTTGTATATAATGTCTTCAGGTCCTTACTACTGGAGACTTGACACTACCCAAGCTAACTTCCCAAGTTATATTCACCATTGGAATATAACTGATACCTGGCAAGGTTTCAACGGAACAGTCAACGCGGCATTTTCCTGGGAGAAGAATTTCTACATTATCAGTGTAAGTGGACTGTAGTGAGGCGTAACTATTGGGGTTAGCTACGACAATATTTGAGTCACAATTTCTTTAATACTATTCTTACCAACTGTACCTGTGTCGTAGTCTCGCTGATATGTCTGTAAAAAAGCTGATGATGGTATTTTCCCGTGATGGAATGGCATCAGAAGCACTGCCCACCAGAATGCCAGGTTGATCGGTATCTCAAGGAGATGGGGTTGAGCCGGCACGTACCTGGGAGATGGCCAGACAGAGGCTTCTACAGTGTCGGCTGAAAGTGGATGTAGTGAAGCGCTGCTCTGGTACATGCTCCCATACTTGACCCGTATGACTACCTTTTCATGGACAGCATTTTCATGCCCATGCTACATTTCCCTGAGGACGTTTATAGTCCACCAGGAAGGATGAATTGTTCACCAAATCAAACCGAGTGGTCAACGTAGGAAAGTGATCAATGAGCCAGATGGGGTTTTACTGACATTCCAACAGCAATATGAATATTCTTGAGACTACCTTGGTTCGGAGACGCTTATAATCGATATCACTAACATTGTTGACTTCAGGTAAACCAGCAACCATAGGATGCCAAATGTTTCCTCACCAGTGCTGCTATTGCTTTTCGAGTCCAGCATACCAGTGCAGCTGAAACAGCCTCATACCATGTTACGCACTCAAGGTACACACTTGGTGGCTTGCAAATGGCTTGCAGTAGTAGTATCGTAGTTAGCTCAAGAATGTGGTACTTGGCCAGAATGCCACCACACAATGGCATGTTGGGATATTTGACGTTCACCAACTGACAGACGGGACTCCAGCTTAACCTCCTATCTGAGGGACAGTGTTCTAATTGGCACCAGGATGGCACTGCGAAACACCAGGATGATAGTTTATAGTCAGGACGGGAATTGAACCCAGACGAGATAACTCAAACGTGAGAGTGCTATCTTTTAGCTATCCAGATGTCAGGCTCCAAGGCCACTGCATATTACATCTTTGCTCTTTTTTTCCCCTCCTACTCCATTCTAACCTACTTTCCCTTTCTTCCTGCACCATCCTATCTTCACCTTTTTGATGATCTGCCATGCTTTTACTCTCTTTGCACATATAAAATTCAAGGCCCATTCAAGGAATAACAAAAAGACAATGTATTAGGATGCAACAGCTCAAAAGGAACAGCAGAAAGGGAGGGGGAAACAACAACAGCAGAGCTAAAGGATAAAAATAGACGGAGACGAACAAGGATGTGTGTAACGATGAGGGGTAAGGGAGCATGCAGGAGGTGGACAAGATGGAAGCAAAGAAGCAAACTCTCAGGAAGGAAAAACTGGAAATTTTGGGGGAGGCGAGGGGTTAACAGGAGCAGAAAAGATCATGGTTTTGAATGGAGGAATATCTGAGATGGTGATGAACAGCTGCTTTGAAGACCTGGAGGGAAGAATGAGATTAAAGAGAATATGGAAGTTGGTTCCACTAGTGGGGGGGAAAGAAAAGGAGGAACAAATGAATGCAGGTGAGCAGTGATCCCGAATTTTGGGAGTTTCACCAGAAAGGTGAATCGGTAATTGGTTTGTTATATGTTTTGGCTGTTGATTTGTGGGAAATACTCAACACACACAATCAGCTCAAGCCATCCATCCTTTGCATTTGAAATGGCCCAAGGAACCCCATCATGCAGTTTAATATATCCAAATGTCTGCATTCTTATTGCCTCTACTTCTCCCACTCCCTATTCCTCATTCTTTTCCTCCAACAGGGAAATAAACTTTGGAACTTCAAGGCTGATGTGCAATTTCAACTTCTGCCAGGCTCACTTAATGTCCTTCAGGAGAAATTTGCTGGAGTACCGGATGGAATAGATGCAGCATTTGCATGTTCGGCAGAAAAAGACCATCTGTATCTTGTAAAAGGTAATAAATAATGCAGATACCCATTTAATGCACAACTTTACAGTCCCTTTTGCAAAACAACTTTTACTTAATCATGATTCTCAGGATTGTCAGTCTAGTTTACAGGTTTGAGCTGTCTATCCTCATTTCAAATCGAGACTCAGCTATTAACTCTAGTCCTGGTGTTTCACGTGCAGTGTGAGGCATCAATATGCACATCTTCCATCAATTGGACGTTAGGCTAGAGGGCTCCTCTACCAGTTCTGGGTGTTGGTGGATGTTAAATTCTGATGGTGTCCTTCAAGAAGAAAAGGCGAGTTATCGCCAGTATCCTAACCAAATCATTAATCCCTGCCATTTTCAGTCGAGTTTCCTGTGACTGAGTGGCTATCTGTCCAGGATTAGTTCTAACCGAGAAATATTTCTTGACTTGTCGTGAATGCCACAAAGCTAGGTCAGGAGGACGGGCCTCCACTTTCAGTAGCTTGGTGTTCTTGATGGAATTTTCAGCAAAACATTTGTACATCGTTTGCATTATAAATCACCTAAATTTGTGGCAACCAGAACTTTGCAGCAATCAGAATTTTGAACAACGCCGAGTCAACTTAGATCATAGAATGGCAATGGGAGGTCGCCTTTTACTTTATAAACCTTAACTGTGACTTTTGTTTCATTTTCAGGAATGAACATTTATGCTTATAACATGAAGAACAGCAATTTTCTCTGCAGTGGAAGCCTCAACGTCTCGGCTCCACATCACACCCGGAAGACTCGTCACTCGCGTGTCAATATGAATGCGGAGGCAGCCATTTGCCAAGACAAACGGGTGCATGTTCTCCATGGGGACTTGATTTTGGAATTTGACCTACAGGGCCCATGTCAGTTCAATTACATCGCCAGGCAGCCGGGCAGTGTGTCCAAACACTACTTTAACTGTTCGGAGACTACTGGAAACAAATCATAAAAGATTGCTCCAGGCTGAATTAAACAAGTAAATCTACTCACGGTACATTAACACATCAAGGTTGAAGCAATACACAACACACCATTTTATTTACCATTCATTCTTCACCGACGGCCTGTCCTTGCACGCCATTTGCAGGGCAGTGCTCTGGTTTTTTGCACGCAGTGATGAACCCCAATGTGTGTGGTGGAGATTTCTCCTAATTTGATGCCATCTTAGATCCCACAACAATCGGTATAAGAGAACGGTCTCTTTTTTTAACCATCGTATGAGTCACAGAAGATGTGATCAGGCAACTTGTACCAAAGGAGGGATTCGGACCTGAAGGAGTGCAGCATGAACACATTGAGAATTCTATGTCGATCGTAATTATAGAAATTACAAAAAAATTAATTTTGTTCATCTGATTGCAGAATAAGGCAAGTAATGGACTGAATTGCTCAAATAATTTCCAAAGCAAAGCCAAAGTGGTTGTTCGTTAATTCAGCGGTGTCTGCAATCGGTTACCTCTTCAGATTCCTCTTTTTATCAACTGCAACCGATCATCTTGCATTTCTCCTCCCTCGTTTCTACCCTGATTATTTCTTATATTATTGGGTTGATTCTTGTGCTTGAAATGTAATGAACCCTGAAAGTGATTTTCTTATGAGAATAAAAATAAAAGAAAGAACCAAGAATGCATTTTCAACAATAAACTTGCAATGTTCGGAAATCCGTTTCGGACACACATTGACCACTCGTGCTCGCAGCATTTGACACTCTTTAATCAGTTTCGCACACCCATGATGTATCTTTTAAGAGTTGTGCTGATTTATCTTGGAAAACATACAGGCAAAGTCTATGAAAAGGGCTCAGATGTTTTAATAAACTGAAACAATACTCTTGTACAATATACAAAAACCAGAAGAAAACAAATTTGTGGAGGAATTTTATTGTTAAAATCATAAATGTAAGATCAAACTTCCTTAATGTCAATTCATAATGGCAACCTCTACCACCTAGTATCCAGGGTAGAAAGAGAAAGTATTATAATTTATATTCCAACACTTTCTCTTTTACAATATGTAGAGTGTAGAGGAGGTACTGTATATTCGAGTGACGTGTAAAAATAGAAGCAGGAGGCGGCCAGGGTGGTTGAGCAGTGAGATAAGGAATGCTATTAAGGAGAAGCAAAAGGCATTTGTTAGGTTTAAAATAACAGGACTGGAGTTAGATTTAAATCACTATCAGAGTAAACAGAGGCAAGTTAAGAAAATAACTCGGCAAGCCAAAAGAGAGTATGAGAAGGACATGGCTAAGAATATTAAACATAATAGCAAGGCTTTCTTTAAGTATATCAGGGGAAAAGAACAGGTTAGGACCAGTGTGGGCCAATTGAGGAATAACACCGGAAGAGTGGTTAGTGATGAAAGTGACATGACTGGCTTATTAAACAGGTATTTTGTCTCATGATTTACACAAGAACAGTCAGGAGAATTGCCAATAGCTGAGAATATCTATCAAGGAGGTGAGGAAGGAATCCAGGTTGGAGTGGAGGAAGTAAAGGAACAGCGAGGAAATGTAAGAGTAGATAAAGCTCCAGGTCCAGATAATATGCACCTGAGAGTATTGAGGGAGGTAAGCGAGATGTTAACGGATATTTTTAATAGTTCACTGGAGTCAGGACAGGTATCAGAGGATTGGAGAGTAGCAAATGTAACACCATTATTTAATAAAGGATCCAGAGAAGAATTGGGAAATTATAGACCTGTTCGTTTGATCAGTTGTGGGGAAGGTGTTGGAGACATTAATTAGGGACCAGATGAGGAACCATTTAAATAAATACAAACTAATTAAAGTAGTCAGCATGGGTTTACCAAAAAGTAGATCCTGCCTAAAAAATCTTTTAAGAGTTCCATGAAGCAGTGTTGATTGGGTGGATGAGGGAAAGGCAGTGGACATAGTATATCTGGACTTAAGAAGGCATTTAATAAGGTACCACATCGGAGGTTGTTAGCCAAAGTGAGGCCCCTTGTGGAGTGGCTGGTCAGGTAGCTAATTGGATTGCAAACTGGCTTCGTGATAGAAAGCAAAGAGTGGCTGTGAGAGGGAGGATGTCTTGCTGGGAGGATGTAAGTAGCGGGGTACACCTCAAGGATTGGTACTCAGACCATTACTATTCATTATTTAAATCAACGATTTGGACAGTGGGGTGAAGAGTAGGCTTTCCAAATTTGCAGATGATGCAAAGCTTGGAGGTAAGGTGGATAGCAGAGGGGGTGGTGATCAGATTCAGGGAAGTATTGATACTTATATAGATTGGGCAAAAGATTGGCAGATGGAATTTAACCTGACCAAGTGTAAGGTGTTGGGGATGGGGAAGATTAATGAAAATAGAGATTACAGGATACAAGGGATAATTTTGGAGCATGTCACACAGGACAAGGATCTGGGGGTGGTAATAGATACAGGAGGTAAGCAGGCAGCACAGTGCCAGGCAGCTATGGGTAGAGCAAATAGAGTTTTCGGTTGTATTTGGAGAGGGATCATTTATAAATCAAAAGAGTTGGTGTTAACATTGTACAGGAAATTTAGTGAGGGCCACATCTACAATATTGTGTGCAGTTTTGGTCACAACTCAGGAAGGACATAGGTGCCATAGGGAGGGTTCAGCGTAGGGCTACGAGATTGATTCCGGGCCTAGGTAGACTCAGCAATAAGGAGCGGCTGAAGGAGACAGGGCTTTATACACTAGAACAGAGGTCGTTACGAGGAGATATGAGGGAGATGTTTAAAGTAATGAAAGGTATCGATAAAATAAGTGCAGATTAATTATTCAGCAAAATAGACAGTGATAGGACCAGCAGCCATAGCTTGAGAGTAAAGAGGCATGGAATGGTCTCCCTGGAAAGGTAGTGGCAGCAGAAACAGTAGATATGTTTAAAGTGGAATTAGATGGGTACCTGGAAGTTATGGAAGTAGAGGGGTATAGGGATGCTGGCAGGACTCTTCGGTAGCTTGAGCATTGATGGGTGATTTTGTGCATCTGTACGGAGTGTCTGTGGAGGTCTCGTCAAGGGGTGATGTGTGGCTGATATTGTGTTTCTCAACCAAGAACTGCCTTCACCAACCAATTCCTCCCCCCTCCCCACCCCTCCCCACAAGAACGGAAGAACGACAAAAAAATGACAAAAAAAATCACTTTGCACTTTTCTTTTTTATATTAATTGATGTGATGTTGATGTGATGTTTATGTGGTGCAGGCACGATGGGCCGAATGGCCTCCTCCTGTGTCTACTGTAAATTCCTTGTGTATCCTTGTGTATATCCTGGAACAATAAGTCAATTTGGATTTCTAATTAAATTTCCAATTTAAGACAGCGAGCTCATCAACAAAATAGAAGCTCATCAACAGTGTAGCGAGATCATCAATAAAATAGGAAAATGCAATGTCATTAAAAAAAGAAGAAGAACATTGATAATGGACTGCGTATTTGTATACGTGTAGTGGGACAATTTCCAAGATGAATGCATTTCATGAAAAAGAGAGATAATCCAGGGTGTGAATATTCACACGGCCACGCTGTTTGGGATGCGGTCAGGAGAAAGATAGTTATATATGAGACGTTTTCCTCTGTTTCGTGCAGCGATGCTTGAACTCAGAGCGTGAAGTTCCTGGCGGAACCGGTCCTGAGCTGCTAAAGTGTGCTGGTCCACAAAGAGCTGATCTGGGAAATTTCCAAGAAACACCTGGAAAAGGGGAGGTGGGGGTGGGGGAGAGAGAAAATACAGTTTGCCAATGATCATGCTTTTTAGTCTTTCAACTTCAGTCTCTCATCCTCATCACCATAATCTGGGGTGTACTGCTGCCGGAGCGCACCGGAGCACTGTTCTGGCACCTTGTTAATTTGAGGAGTTCCGCAACAGTAAAAAAGTTTTAAAAAAATTCACTTGAAAATCAAATAGTCATTTCCAACCTAAAATTTGTCAACATTATTTATTTACACACTTCTTCGATGCAAGCATCCATTTTTCTCCATTTAGATTTAAAAGAAATTAAAAAAAAAAAATTCAGTAGTCCCTCGCAAATGCTGACCTCGCTGAAAATGTGGATGCACCATGTGCAAGATGTGGATGAGCACAGTTGACAGTGGTTGTATGGCAAGAAGACACCAAAGACTAGGACCATCAGGTCCACCCCTGGGCCGCCGCTAAGCCGAAAACCTCCCAACCCCCCCCTTACCGTCCCATTCCCACAAGGGAATGTGGAAGACAACTGCTCCCCTCTCCCTCAACATACTGGCACCCCGTTCAGGCCTGGTCCAAATCACTGCACGGGTCTGCAGGCTGCAGAGGTGTTCCACAACTCGGAGGATTGGGTGCCTGGGGATCAATTCCCCTGGCTGATTTCCACCGGGTCCGAAAATGCTGAAACTGCCTCGAGACGTGCCCTGCGACCGTTCATCATGAAATTCACCAACACTTCACCGGATCTGCACCCATCATGAGGATGCAGTCCGTTGCCCGGCAAGTCATCATTCAATCTCTGAGATCATCTGATGTCCCCGGAAAGTGAGGAACTGAACCACCAAAGGGAGTGTGGGTCAGACGCTTGATCAAATATGAGTGGGGGAAACCATCGACGGAGTCCGACCATCAATAATTATCTGAGTAAAGGCTTTGCCCGGCAGTGAGAGCAGCGTCACCCTTTGGTCGTTGTGGCAGTCCTGGTGATCACTCTTCCCTTTTCAGAGAGAGGGACAGCAAGGCCCCTCTTCCAGTCAGTTGGGATGAT
>CM068965.1:20092685-20102913 GCA_035128595.1 Eptatretus atami
AAGCGGAAGTCGGGCTTCGAGGCGGGAAGGCAGGGGAGGAGACGTCGGAGCCTCTGACGGTCCTTATTCACCTCACGGCTGGACACATTGTCGATCCGCCTGCGGGGCTCGGCACCTCGATTTGGGCCTTGTCTGGTGAACGGGCCAGGCCTGGGTTTGTATGCTGAACCCTGGAGAGAGATCAGCTGAGGCCCATCGTTGATCTGGCGGACTTGTGACGTCGACATTGCGCGGGGCCAGAGCGCGCGGAGACCGCGTGCATGAGGTCTGCGACAAAAAGGACAAGCGCCATTTTGCCACGCGGCGTGGTTCGAGCTGGGAGTTCGAATCCGTGGACATCTGCTTGTTACGAGCGACATTCGTGGCTTTTTGACACTTTCCTCTCGTCCATGAGACATCACCAAGTACTCTGTCTTGTCTTGCATGCATGCTGTTTGTCTTTGTCTGCACGTGTTGTATAAGGCATATTTTCGGTAGCGACCCCCTCGAAACCTGTAGTCTGTGGTTCCCTAGTTAAGAACGGTTGAGGTGTTAATAAAACCATTGTCATGAATTTTGCTTGTGTTGTGATCCCCGATGTTCCACAATAAATCTGGTTAATTCGTATGAAGTTGCCGCTATGGATTAATTCGTGTCGCGTCGAGGAACGATCCGTTCGATTGGCATATAAAACCAAAATGGTTACAGACTGGCAGAAAACGCTCGGCATCTGACACAACCAGTCTGTAACCTGGGGTTCTATTTCCCCAACTGGCAAGGTACAAGGATTACGTTGGTATCGCGATTGAAGGCGCGTGACCCGAGGCCTGTCTGAGCCGGCCGGCGTTATACCGGGACGTGGTGGTGAGGGTGGCGCCTAGGACCGGGTGAGAATCCCGCCACCCCGGATCCGCAACAATATCATCCCATTTATGGCTGTTTGATCCATGTTTGGTTCAATCATTGTTATTCTGCTTGTTGCTCACCTGCCCAAAGTTTACAGCCGCATGTTGGGCCGAGGCAAGGAAAATGGCTGTCGTAGCAAGTTCCACAATGTCTTTTAACGTGTTCAGAGACTCAGGGAAACCTGAAATCATATAATCACACAAAGCACAGTCATGTCTGATGTCACAGATAAATAAACAATTCTCATCATCAGGGATCAACGAGGCTCAGCTCGTGACGCATCATGATCACCACCATCGGTAGCTCAAAAGCGTTCTGCTGTTGATTTCATTGTTCATCTTTTCTTTGATAGCACAACATGGATTATATCCGGCTCTCGTTCCCATTTACACCGAACATATGCGGTATTATTTAGCACTTTAAAGTACCCACAAGTATGAATAAGTTGCTTACTTTGAAAGACCACGTGCTGACATACAATAGGACAACTAAACATTAAACAATGACAAAAAAAAAATATTCCCCATTGTTCAAGAGAATAAAATTTCAAAATGGAGCTGGTGCATCGCAATTAAACAATTGGTGGTTGTGACAACCACACTTTCTCCAGATAATGCTTTGACACAGCTTTTCTATATAATAATCTATGTGGTTTTGTGCACCCTTTATATTTGACAATAAATCAACCTTTAATGATGCAATAATTTGCATTCACAAGAGGCAATTTATGTACACATGGTGGAATGAGCCTTAGACTCTGTAAAAAGCAAATAAAATAAATAATATGGGTTATTTGGGTGGGGGGAGGGGTGTGCTGTTCGTCGGTTGTTGATTACATTGTACGGATGAACGGGAAGGTCAAATTTCCACCATAAATGCATATGTAATAAATAGATTATCCTGAATTGTTATTATTAATATTGTGTACATGCCCATATTTGTGCTTGTGGTACGTTTTTATTCCTGTAGTTATCATTGTAGGTATTGCAGCAATGACCGACCGGACGTGCGCTTGTTACGGAATCCATTCACGAGGATGTCGGCCGACCAGGCCTGCAGCTCCCAGTCTCCTCGAACTGTGTCATCATCGCTATAATAACCACCAAGTACCTCGGTCACATAGCTGCAACCACAATAAAAAAGAAAAGAAAAAGAGAACAACAGAAGTATATTATAAGAAGTTGATATGACAAAAAAATATATATTGTTGTGGATTCTCACCACTCCGGCGTGCGGGCGACCGCTTTTAGCTAATTGCGGCCCAGCGCGCCCACCGACCGTGGCAATCCAGTCGCAGCTTTCGGATCAACGCCGAAATCCAGCTACGGGTGTTTTTAACCACACCATAAATCAGCCAACTCTTCTGTCCACGCACGACAGGGTTGATCGCCGAATTGTCGATTTACCTAATTATTCGCGCAGACAGAAATGCCGGGGATTTATACCTCGACGGGACCCGTACGGACACGAGCCGCTTTAAGCAGCTCGCGCCGTTGCGATTGCCGAGCGGTATTTATCGCCAAGCCCCGTCGGACTCGATTATCTTATCGGCTATTAAAAACCAGCTATTATTCCGAACGCAATTACGGCAGCTCAATGGAGGAAGGGACGCAACGAGCAGGTGAATATTCAAACAATGACATTTATTCATACACGTATGCAAGCAATGGGGGTAAGGGACAAGACACGAGCAAAAAGACCTACAGCTGTTGTCTATTTACTAAGTACAGGCACTTAACAGTTCTACTTATAGGACAAGGCGCCACAGATTCCATGCAAAAACCCCAGAAAAGAACAGGGAGAACTGGGCCGTAGGCCTTTAATGTTCCTCAGAGCCGGGATGACCGCAAGGCTCTGAGAGGCCGTGCAGGTTACTGCCACCCTCGTGGTGACTCGCTGGGCCCTGGTTTGGCGACCCTCGGTGTGTCCGCCCGCACTCGACTGGACTCAACCAGCTCCCGACTCCAATCTCGACTCCAACGGCGCCTCCGACAACGCCTCCAACGGCGCCTTCAATGGAGCCTCGAACAACCAAGGAGACCCAGGAGAGAGAAACCCTCTCACCCACTCGCCAACCAACAGCTGCCAACTCCCTCCTCAACTGCCTTCTCGGCGCAACTCCCTTCTCGACTCAACTGCCAAAACGAACCTCAACCTGAGGTCTTCGCTTTCTCTCTCCTCAACTGCCTTCTCGGCGTTTCAACGCGGCCCTTTTATCGCCCCGGGGAGTTTGCCCCTCCCTTCTCGGCGCGCGGGGGAAAATTCCGGGAGAGTTCTGGTTGATCTTGTACGGTGCATACTTTTAACCGTCACTTCTGTTTACCCGGGAGTGATGGAGTTGTTTTTCTTCGGTGAATACTTTTTGTTTGTCGATATGCCGTTGTTTGTGGAGATGTTGGCGGTTGTGCAGAAGGTGGTGAGGAGATGTTGTTTAAAATAACGATAGGAAAGAATAACACTACCTCAAAGGTTCACAGCCCGGCTCACGAATAATTCCCGTTAGACATCGGTGGGGAAATCTAATCTGGACACAGACTTATCGACATAACTGATCTTCGGGGAACCTGAATGGTGTTCTGTGAATTTCCACAACCGTAACAATATATATATAGTACTTTATTATATATCCTTTAACCATGTTTTGTTTTCAGGGTTCAATGGTCATTCATTATTATATCAACAACCTAAGGGACAACATATCACGATTATGGATTTTGATTTCTGGGGCTAAAATGCCATATTGTCACCTGATTTTTGTTCTGATTTGAATAGAAAGCTAGAGTGAAGTCAATGACGTGCCATTGCAAATCCCCACACTTACCACCTAGAGCAAAGTTGAAAGATGGCAAAAAACTTTCCACCAGGAATGACCCAATATCAAATTTTTAACTCAAATTGTTTTTTCACGTCTTGACCTCTGTGACCATAAATCCCCCAACCCACCCCCTGGGGCATGAACAGGGGTAAAATCAAAAAAAATTGTTACACATTTCATGCGTCCCCCAATTTGATTGCATGTATAAAGTTTCTGTAAAAAAGGTTTAAAAATCTGCCTGTAATTGCATTTTTTGGTATTTCACCTTTGGACCCCTCCCCAGGGGCGGGGCTAAAAATGATACCACTCTTGCACCTCCTTGCCACGTGGTGATCATAACTACTAAGTTTGGCGAATTTCTGCACAAGTTTGGTGAATTTTTTGGAGGAGAGCATGACAGAACGAACAGAGAGACAGACGGACAGACAGACAGACCCAATTGTATCATCCCATTTCTTTTTTCAAAAAGCATGGGGATAATGAGGAATTTTATTTCACAGTAAAGTTCAACTTGTCTCAACCTTAATCAAAATTCATACTCTAGTTTGTCGCGAGAGGGCAGCGTTTACCAATTATCACCATTCTTTAAAGGTTACATGGAAATCCGAATGTTGTATGGCAGGCTCGTGAAGAATGTACTGTTCGGCCCGAATATTTCCCAAGGCTTTGGTCGTCCATGTTTCTGGAAGTGATTTCTTGCAGATTGTCCTGCTTGCATTCCCAGCTGTTTGCACAAGGTATAATTAATATGATCATTATGTATCAAGTCATGTCTCATTAAGAGGGGACAGATCGGAAACAATCCTAAGGATTCTATTTGTTTCTCAATAAATGTCGAACAAGAAAAGTGAAAAGTTTTTGCTTTTCATATCCAACGTGGCTTTACTCAACTTAAGAACTTTAAATAAGCCTGGTGTTGGCTTAACGGTTAATGTGACTGCCTTAATATCTTAGGGTCTTGAGTTTGAGCCCCTATCCCCCATTAAATAACACCAGGTTGGTTGACTCAGCCTGTCATCCTTCCGAGGTCGGCAAAATGAGGACCCGCTTTCTGGTTACAGCGGGCACACTGCATCAACGGCACTGCCACGCTCCCAGCAATGATGCAACCAGCAGCCACAAGCTGCATGTGAAATAATAAGAACCTCAAGTTCTCTTTCTTCAAGGATGACTGTGGCCTGTTTTATACGAGGTTCTGCAAAATGCTCATCATTATCTTAGCCCTCAATCAGCTGGGTGTTTATTTTTTTTTGGTGGGTGTTTTTAGGCCACCAACCAGCTGGGTGTTTATTTTTGTCAATTAAAAGTTCCCATTACAATGAAGCGCTATTAAATCAAGAATTGTTAACCTCAAGATATCAAAAGTGAGGATGAATACGGGTCGAGTGACTCAAATTGCTGATATGGTCCATTATTTTATAAGACATCTGGACTCGACGCTCATTCGTGAGATTGAAGTTAGCACAGGGGATATTGGCCAAATGGCCTTTTGCTACACTTTGTTAACTCACTGAAACTCGGTGGCATAATGGTTAGTGTCCACTACGAGTCTTAGAGGCCGGTGGTTTGAATCCGGCCGAGTCATTACCAAAGACTAAGAATTGGTAAGTACTGCTTGCTTGCTGACACTCAGCATTTATAGGATAGAGCATGGACAACCATGTAGGTTGGAAACCCTTTGGAGGAGAAAGAGGATAGCGGGAGGGGGTGGGGTGATTTATACCTCTAAATGTGCTCCATGAAAATGGCGTTGCTGGTACTGAGAGTTAGGTCACTTCCCCCCAAGCTCACTGACTATATTTCTCTGAGTCAAGTATGGAATCCGATGTTCTGTCTCACATATTTGTCTGCATGTGTGTGTGCAATTTGATTTGTAGCTCCCTAATCTCCTCTATGAGCCGAAGACTGTAAAAGATAAAATAAAATAAATAAATAAAGGTCCATGAAGATGAAGGTAGAGTCCTGAAACCAAGCAAGACCAAACAAAACGATTGCATCTTCACAGATCCATGTTGTACCTGTGGATGGTTTTCCATACGGCGAGGCCATCGTCGCGGTAGTGGTAATGCGGAGGAGAGTTAGGCTCTGCCACGCCACGCTCTTCGAGATCCCCGGGGAGTTGTAGCGATTTCAGGGTCAGGGTGGCGACAGATCTCCGCACAAGCTCCACATGCCCCCCGCCACCAGTTGCATTTGCCTGTAACCACAACCGCAACAACCAAACCGCTAATTGCACTCCTTCCACCTGGCGCAGGTCAAAATCTTCGCGACAATCCTTTAATAACAAAAAAGCATGGAGTAAAATAAAGCAAAAGAGAAATCCCATTTTAACAAGCGTAGTGCCACCATCCACACAAAGATCCATATTCCTGCCCAAATGTGCAGGGGCACTGCATCAGCGATACCTTAGTAGGTGATTCCACCGTCAGGCTGATTTCTTAATCAAATCCCAGTTAAATCAATATCCAATATGCATTGGCTACCAATGGTGAGGGCTTCTTGAACCACAGGCATGAAAAATTAGAGGTGAAATTACAAGGTAAATGGAAACAAGAAAATGCTGGCGATATAAAAAGAAACTTTAGTTTCTTTATAAACGACCAGAGAAAACTAATAATTCACAGCAACAGCACCCGGTCTGATTTAACTGGTGGCTTAAGCTACACAAGTGTGTTTTACCACCTTTCCTCTGGTCTATAATCCTTCTACCCTCCCTTAGTACTCCGACCCTCCTCTGCTCCTCCGAGAAGCACACATTCTCCCTGCTCTGGCATCCTTCTCCCTGCTCAAACTCCCCAAATTTAAACGAATTGTACACCTCATCTCTTTTCTTCGTCTTTTGCTCCTGTTTGTGTAACACTCTTCCGGAGACAATTCTATCCCTCTCTTCCCTCCAGGGCTCCAGCAGGCAGTGCACTACCATGTGATATCATCCCCTTCCCTACCCAGGACATTCCTACCTCCATGAATCCACCCTGACCGAATCATTATATTCGTAGGCTCCTGTGTTTTGTGTCTTTGTCTCTGTCTCTGTCTATATATATATATCGTGTGTGTGTGTGTGTGTGTCTCCCATCTGGCAACACCCTCCTACCCTCCCAACCCCTCCCAATCTACTTTCTTCACAACCCTGTAAGGAATTTCAGTCACTCAAACTCCTGGGTCTCACCATCACGCACGATCTTTCTTGGGCAAAGCACATTTCAAAGTTGGCCTCCAAAGCAAGTCACCGACTGGGCATCCTCCACCGTACAAAGTCCTTTCTTGGCACACTTGAACTCCTATCCTCATACAAGGCCTTCATCTGCAGCTTGATGGAGTACTGCTCTCCCCTCTCGACTGGCTCCCCTGCCTCACACCATGCTCAGATTGACGCCGTGGACAGCAAATCTTTCAAGATCAATGGATTCTCCCATGCTGAAGCTGAGCAGACGAACCTATCATTTTCTCATCGCAAACAGGTCGGTGGTCTTTCTGCCTTCTGCCACCTCTTTTCTGGTCTTGCACCCTCTGCTCATTCCATGCTTTGATCCCCCCCCCCCCCCCCCCCCCCCCTCAGGTTTCTGCAGGGTGCATATAGACTGCCATCATCCCCTTTCTGGTGAAAACTATCTAAATCCAGGATCACTGCTCACCTCCATTCATTCGTTCCTCTATTTCTCACCTATGGAACCAACTTCCACATTCTCTTCAATCTCATTCCTCCCTCCGTATCTTCAAGGCAGCTCTTCACAACCATCTCAGTTTTTCCCCAATCCAAAACTATGTCTTGTCTACCATCGTTAACCACCCACCCTCACCCCACCCCAAGCTCTCCTTCGAAATTCCAGTTTTCCTTCCTGAGAGTTTCATTCTGTATCCATCTTGTCCACCTCATGCATCCTTTCATACCTCCCATTCCTTACCACACCCATTGTTTGACCAAGTCTCCCTCTATCCTGTCCTTCAGCTCCACTGTTAGTGCCCCCCCCTACTGTTCCTTTTGTCCTTTATGTCCTGATTGGTTCAGTGTACTGGCTCTTCCACGAGTCTCGACTCTGTATGCAAAAAGGCAAATTTCTGGTACTACTTTAACCGTGGTCGAACAAGCCACACTCACAGATGAGCTCCTCTCGAGCCTTCGTATTGATGGCGATGGTGAAGCGGACGTGAGGTGCAAGCAACTGTCACACAGAGGTGAGGTGTAAGCAACAGGCACAACCACATCCACATCCACAAGCACAATGGAATCCGATTCGCCTTGTGTTATCACAAGCAAAGACTGATGTTGTTCGTCATCACATCTGCCGAACTTTATCATTTTGAAGTCACACTTCAACCACCATTATCCGAGCATTTATAGACGAGTCCACAACAGTAAATGTATTCAAAGTATCATAACAAGGTTGTACACATTCCAATCCGTAAAATGTAATTATTCGAGCTGACTCTATTGATTAAAATTACAAACCTTGACATTGAGTTCAATAAATAACAAATCACAACAACTTTTCCAATGTCTATGAAAGCAAAATGCAACTTCTTCATATTGTAGCATAAACGGGTCAATAAATATTGAACACGTTGCGGCGGGAGGTGTTAATCCCATGATGAACCAAAATGATCTTTTACTGCGTTCAAACCAACTGGAGGTGGCTTGCACACACGGGAATCGCAAGAAGCACACAAGGCTCTTAACTCTTTGAATGGGATTTGTTTCCAAAAAATATATAACTGGGGACGATTAATTTGATGGAGGGTATGATGGCGGATGAGAAGGGGAGGGAAAGGGATTCATTGAAAAAAATATTATATACACAATAATAAAATCTAAGAAACCTAAGGCACCTCGCACTGGACTCAAGCACAGACAGGGAGGGAAACGAGAAACCAAACCAGGTGAGGTCTGAGCTCTCTTGGCGTGCCAACGAAAATGGCGACGAAACACACGGGCAGGATGAACAGGCGAGCATGAAGGAAACAGGAACAAGGAGCCAGGCAGGAAGACAAGCAGGAACCAGGGACGATGACGAAGCAGTCAGACGATATAGGTGGTTGAATAGTTAGACGATATAGGTGAACTCAAAAATAATAGGTGGTTGAATTTGGTGAACTGATGTGAAAATCCCGTTCAAATTTCAAGTCAATCGGATGAAAATTGACAATTTCACAAATTTTGGCCGATGTTGACCGCAAAAATAGTTGGTGGTTCAATTTGGTGACCTGATATGCAAATCCTCTTCAAATTTCCAAGTCAATCGGATGAAAATTGAGGATTTTAGAAAACTGGCCTATGTTGACCTTCAAAGAGTGACCACTATATCACATGGTCATGTAACATGTGGTAAGGTTTTAATTTCCTCCGCTGAACAGTTTTCGATGTACGCTCTTAACAAAATGCAGACACGGCATACGCAATACGTACGTACACTACTGATCGCTTATCCCTGCTTTTCGCTTCGTGAGTGCAGGGTAATAACCACAAGGATACCCATATTCACAATCTACAACATTACTATAGTTACCTGTAAAAATAACCACAAGTGTACCTGCATTCACAATCTACAACTACCTGCCTGTAAAATTAACCAGAAGTATACCTGTATTCAAAATCTGCAACTACACGTATCTGTAAAAATAAACACAAGCCTACCACAGAATAATTATATCAGGGGCTGTCGAGATATTACATGTGCAGATGAAGGACGAAAAGGGAAGGTACATTTTCAAGGTACATTTGGCCACGTGACACCTATCACGTGGCCAAATAGATCATAAGTATAAAAACAATAATTTCTGAAGAGTTGTTAACAAGTGAGCGCACAACTGGGAAAGACCTTGTATAATGGATGCACAGCAGGAAGTTGGCGAAGGGTCGCTATGGCGAAAACTTCGCAAACCAGGTGAGTCCGGAGCAGGTGCGTCACGGTTTGATGAATGTGGAAGTCACTAGAACGAACCCAGATCTTGGCCAAAAGCCAATCTGTCGAGTCGTCCGTTGGGAGAAATATTGGAGCAGAGGGCCCTGGTGTTTGAGAGAGCTGTGAGATAATGAGAGGTGGGAGGAAGGATGAAAAGTGTGAAGAAAAGAAGTGGAACAGTTGTGGGAAAGTTGGCAGGAAAAGCTTGTACCAAAATTATAAATAAATAAAATAGATTGAAAAAGGAGATGGAGTCCAGAATGTGGCGGCACCTGAATAGCGATGGGGACAAGTTTGTCATGTCCGTTTCGGTAGAGCAAACAGATCGGTGCTGCTATGTGCTGCTTCGTGCACGGGTCTGTCGCATTCGCCGAGACGTTGTCCAACAAATAATAATCAGCCAAGAAGATATTCCCTGCCTAACCAAACATCAAATGTATTTCACAATCAACACTCACTCGATCGTCATAAGGTTCAAACGCTACTTAATAGGTTAAAGAAAGTTTATTCCTTCACAATTAATCAATTCCAAAGTAGACACTTTGTTTGTCTAACTGGTAATCATTCACTACTTTAAAAATGTTCCACAAAGGATGAGGTTGAAGGTCAGACAACAATGCTTGCACAA
>CM068965.1:20102923-20119533 GCA_035128595.1 Eptatretus atami
GTTCTTGATAACATTGACGACTTGCAACCTTATTTATCATCCATACTCTGATACCATTCTTGATTGTGGTTTTTATCCTCATGGTTTAATTACAAACAAGGTTTGTCCACATCAACTCATCACCTTCAATTCTTCTTCGAGTGTAAGGCCCCGCTCGAGGCTGGTCTTGACCATTTCCGTGGTCACCGGGAACTTCGCAGGAAGGTCCCGGCACTGACGCAGTAAGACGGGGTTGCAGCCAGAGAGGAACTGGTACCCGAAGAGCAGATCGGACTGCCAGTGTTCTTTTACGTATTCTCAACATGGTGGAATAAAGGTACAACAGGCAAGAAGAGAGGGATATGGAGAGAAAGGAAATCCAGGTCAGGGAGCTCATAAGCATCTCAACAAACGTTGCCTCTATTACTCAATGTCTTGGGCTCACCGGAAACAGTGTTTTTAATCCGAACAAAGATCTTTTCATAGTCAGAAAAGTCACTCCAAGACGATTGGAACATGTGCATAAAATGGTTCACGCAAAGGTTTTCCATCCTGCCGGATAAGGAAGGTAAACGGTGAAAGGGGTGTGGACGGAGACGGGCTAAGCCCTTGTTAAAAGGTACATTTACACCTCCATCAGTCGGTAGTGCAATAAAGGATTCTTGATTAACAGGTACAGCTCACGCTTTGCTATAATTGGCCAAGAAGTGGAAGGATTTCTCGCTGTCAAACTGAACATCCCTCGGGAGGTCACTGTGCTTCGCCGCATCAATGCTCCCCAGAAATCCCGGCTGCCATTCCTGCCACCTGTGCATGGCGTACATCAAGGAACATAGTAATGTTTGTTCCATAACATCTGTAAATGTTGCTGTATCTTCACTTTTACAACCTGTAAAGTTTCTGTCGTTCTTCAAGCTCTTTCATGCGCTGCTGGCGTAGCCGTGGGTCAGTGTCTTTTTGGGGTATTTTTGCTGCAAAAAAACAGAAATCACAAGTACATGATAAATCCCAACAAAAATTGGATTTTGAACAAATAATATACTCTTGAAACAAGGTTACTAGTTAATTGGGGGTGACAACCACACATCTATCCATCCATCCACAGGACCATACTCTGTACAGATTGTCGGTGCTGCCAAAGCAGTCTCCTGGGCTATTGGGCACAATCCTGGACGGTTCACCACTCTGATGCAGGATACTCGAATGGCTCAATCATCCCAGCAAGCTGGTACTCATTTTGCTGACCTCGGAAGGATGACAGGCCGAGTCAACCCCACCTGGTATTAATTCAATGTCTAAGCAGGATTTCAACTCAGGACACTAGGATCCCAAGCCCACCAGCCTAACCATTAAGCCAACACCAGGCATAACCACACATCCATCCATCCATTGTGGACCGTACTCTGTTCAGAGCATTGGTGCTGCCTAAGCAGTCTCCTTGGCTAGAGGACTGCAGAGAAGAGTGAAACGAGGAGAGTAAATGTGTGTTCATGGTTAAGCCAAAGATATTCACCAAATCCACATCCAAATGGGCCAAAACCCCACAAAAGGTGTTTGAAACCAGACCTAGATTGGCCAGCATAGAAGACGTGGCTAAAACCAGGTCGAACCCCCCACAGTACGGTGATAACTCCAGGAAAAAAACTTTTCTCAGAGTAAAATTGCTCGTTATCATTAAAGCGGTTTTTATCAGATGCTGATCATCTGTCACAGGCTTAAGAGGCTGGTATAGATAAGAAAGGGGAAATGCATCCAAGAGTGTGCGTATTACTGACGTTAACGCCGAGTTGTTTGCAGTGAATAAAATGTTTCTGGAATAAAAAATAATAAATTGCAAACTGAATGTCAATAAACTGTATTAGTGTACTGTAACAATGTACAAGTCGTGTTGTCCAACCACCGTCAACGAAGCGATGGGTTCAATGCTAGTTAGATCTAAAATGAACATTCTTTTGTAATATTCATGATTTTTTTTTGGATTTTTTTTTACAGTTCGGTGTTGAATGAAAAGAGGATGTGAGAGCTGGCAATGTACCCTAGAGGTGTACGAGTTCACTCGCCTCCATGCTGTCTAACTTGGGTTCGAATCTCGATACAGTTATAAACTGTCCCCCTGGTGTTTCGCAGGCAGAGCTATTCATCAATGTGTGCGTGTCGTCCCTCAGATGGACGTTAACGTGGTGAACCCAACTTCCAGCAATTGGGGGTGCTGTGCCGTTGAAGGTTAAAGGATGCAATGGCAAAGAAGGCATCGCAGGCACCCTGAACAAATTCGTGCCATCTTTTGTTGGACATCAAGCCTAGACAGCTGATTCGTGAAAGACTTGAGACAAAAAGCTCCATTTCCTCCCCTCCACCGACCCGATTAGAAGGTGTAAATAATCGGGACCTCAATGGAATCACAGTGGTTAAAAGAGGAATGGAAGAGTGTGGGAGGTGCTGGTAGTTATATGAAAAGGTGGCTATAAGAAGACAAAAACAGCAGAATCTGATGAACTATATTAAAAGTCAAATGGAAGCAGAAAACAAAGCCAGAAATCGGAACACAAGACAGACAGGACGGTAAAGGAAGGACAATGTTCACAGAGCAAGCGTTTACGCTTCAGTGCTTCTCTGTTAACCGAAATCTCCCGCTTTCCCAACACGGAGTTTGCCTTTAAAATCCCTCCAGCGTGACTGTCGAGAACAAGAGCTGATTTCTTGTAAAGCCAATCAGGGGTCAGTGGCAAAGAACAATCCTGGAGAATCCATTCTTCAAAGGAAGATAAAAGTTAAACCAGCCTTGCATGACGTCACCGATGTTGGCACAGCAGGATCAGAGGTCTTCGAGGACATTTTACTCCACAGCGTGGCGAATGTCCAGATAAAGTTTGACCCCATCAACCCAATCTTGGTCCAGTATTCCCAGTGAAGACCAAAGGAATGGAAGTCTCGAGTTTTATTAAGAGGTGTCCTCTTGGTTGCCTGCAGACCTTCCATCCAAATGTGACAAGTTAATATCACGCGCGTTATAAATTGAGGGTTCTCTACAAACCCGATGCACCTGTCACGTAATTTTGTCTGCAGACAGTTTGTCTTTATTATTCTGATTTTAAAGGTTGGCTGTGATCATTCCTCTGCATGCTCAAAAGTTTCCTTCCTTAGAATTTCCACATTTCCCCAGAAAACGATTTGCAAGTGACTTGGACGGAGTTTCTTCAATTTCCGCTTCTTCTTACGTACAATTCCCGGAGACTCGTACCAACTTGTCTTCCCCCCAACTACGCTTAACGAAGCAACTTCTTTTCCTCTTTCCTTCACATCAATGACAATGGGAAACCAAAGTATTTTCTTGCCATCTCCCGGCTCATGAAGGCATTTGCTCGCAGCGGCGCAGGTTCGCTGCTCCACATCGAGAGCTGGAACACCTGCGTCTCACGTTGGACACCTGAAGGTGTTCGAGTGAAACGACTGGAGCCTGTGCATGGAAATCCCTGATGGGAGGACAAGGCACATGGTTTGCTGCTTTCTCATCAAAATATGCAGGTAGGTGACGCACCTGGTCTTCCGTCTCATTGGGTCTCATACCTTCTGCTCTTTAACCTACAAAATAACGTTTCCAACGTTCCTTTCCACCTCCTTAATTTTAAACCTTGTTACATGGTAACTCTCATTTCCCTTCATTTACCCCTGTGGAATAACCTCTCCGTGTTACAGCTATTCCCTTCCACCCCTCCGAAATGACGGTGTGACAGCATGTTCACCCAATACATTTCACCTATCGGATCCCATGTCAGATGTAAACCTTCCAGCATTTATCATTCTTCCGAAAATAACTCTTTCTTGAACCTCGACCTTGAATTCAAACGAAACGTTGCTATCTAAACCTCTGTGGATAAGGTAAAGTGATGACATCATACTTTGCCAGGTTAGTGTACATTTGACAGCTTGTACTATAAAATGTTTTGACCGTTCTAGAATCAACACGAAATGTTTATCTATTTATTAAGTACTGCACGTTGTGTGGAGGTCTAAATTGAGAGAGAATAGGAGAGAATTTGAAAAGTAAGGCTTGTTCAATGATCGTTCGAACAATCAGCTGGGCACTGTCCCTCATCGACGTTTTCACCCTCATAACCCAGAACGTGTGTGTGTAAGTAAGAGAGAGGGAGAGATAAAGAGAGAAAGAGGAGGAGAATGAAGAGGAGAAAATGAAGGGGAGGAAAGTGTGGGAGGAATTGTGTGGGGAAAGGAGATGAGGAAGGGAAGGGAAGGGAAGGGAAGGCCAGCCATGTAGTAGAGGTCAAAATTTGACCATACTTATCGACTTTAAAGAAATTTGAAAGAGAGATAGATAGATTTCTTTTTTTTAACTGAAATTATTTTTGTAAACTTCCCCCACACTTCCCCCACGAGTAAATAATAAATAAATGGCCCACATATGAGAAACAAAGCAATCCATTCCATCCATCGGGACCATACTCTGTACAGAGCGTTGGTGCTGACGAAGCAGTCTCCTGGGCTATCGGGCACAATCCTGGACGGGTCGCCACTCCGACACAGGATACTCGGATGGCTCAATCATCCCAGCAAGCTGGTACTCATTTTGCTGACCTCAGAAGGATAACAGATTGAGTCAACCCCACCAGGTGTGAATTCAACAGCCAAGCAGGATTTGAACTCAGGACCCAAGGATCCCAAGCCAACCACCCCTAACCATTAAGTCAACACCAGGCACAAACAAAGCAATGATCATCAACACAGAGTATTCCTTATGTTTAAAATAGAGCACTGTATTTGGAAAAGTGCTGGTGACGTAAATAATGAGAGAAAAACTAGGCATCATTGATACATCGGACCAAGCAAGGTCTTACTCAATAACCTCGTGATCGTTATCGATGACATGGTTGATAATTATAATCGTCATTGTAAAGATGTCTGTACGAAACTCACCACACCCGGCACGTAAAACCACGGAACAGTTTCCGTGCAGCCACTGGTAGCATGGGAAGGTGATCGACAAGCCATGATGAGGGTCTCGAACCGCGATCCAGGAGCAGAACCAATCGTCAGTCAGGAGGAAATTGCGTTTAGTTAGGGTCACGGCCCAAAGCTCCCCGAGATCTTCCACACTTTCAACCACATACGCATCCACCTGGGGTGAAAAGACCATAAACAAAGGTTGAAGAGATATTTTCTATTATTGTGTATGGCGGCTTGGCTGCTTGGTAGCTATTATTTCTTGGAAGTGTGGCTGTTCCGCTGATGCTGTGCCCCTCTACCAATACACTGGTACTCATTTCGCTGACCTCAGAAGGATGACAGGCTGAGTTAACCCCACCTGGTGTTCATTCAAACAGTCAACAGGTGCTTGAACTCAGTACGTTAACGTCCCAAGGCGGCCACCCTCACCACTAAGCCAACACCAGGCTGGTTGAAAAGTAATAGAATCAATTACTGCACATTAGGTTCCACTGTAGAATAGATGCCATCTTTAAATGGGTCTAACCCCCCCCCCCCCCAAAAAAAAAATAATAATAAATAAAAGAGCTGGGCAAATGTGGTTATTGAGAAAATGTGCATTCAGAGAATGCTGCACCACCAAGTGCACAATATCAAATGTAAGTTTGTCTCAATCTCTGGGACTACAGAATGATTTATATTCCATTCATCAGTCTATTACTTCAATAACGAATACTACTACCTCTACCACCACCAATAGTAACACTAATACTACTACTCATACTTCTTTCTTGTGGGGTCAGCTGGGTATAGTTTGGGCCAAGTCCATCAAGAACCGGTTGACCTCATGTTCGACCTATGGCGATATGGGTGGGAATTAATAATTTGTTCAGGATGCCGGTGATTTACTCGCCAACTCTTCGATAAAGACACCTTGATATCCTTACAGTCGACCAAGAACCACAGATGGCAGACAGGTCCTTGAGTTTAACGTCCTTCTGCTGGACGGCGCACACGTTGAAGCATCGTCCTGCATGTGAAACACCAGGACGGCAGCTTATAGCCGCGTTGTGCATCAATCGTTATAGGCTGGAGAGCTTAAAGACCACTGCACACATCCAAACTATCCTGCCAAGCCTACATTCCGTTCATTAGCACAGAAGCAAACTTGCAAAGTCAGAAAAACAGAAGAAACATATGGCTACTTACTGCTCCTCTTTCAAAGTCGTTGTACCACGGCTTGTCCAGCAACACCATGTCTGAACTCTGTTCCATGCCATCCAGACGGATGTAGATGTAGTCGTCCGTTCCTGCAAAATACTTCTTGCCCGTACAAACTGTCACCACATACATGGGCATGTCTGCCTGTCTACTGATTTCTGTCTCTATTTAATTGTTCCGCTGCTCTGACAATACACTTCTCCTTTGCTGACGAAATAGTTCGGCAAGTTGGCAAGAACCACTTTTCGTAACTTTTCCGTTTGCCAGCCACTGGCAAGAAGTTCCTCTCTCCTCAAGTCCTCTACTTCCTGTGCATTTGGCTTGGTTCAGCCATCAGTTACCATCACCAGAAACTTTCAAAACGTACTGCAAGTAACTTGTACAGGGCATTGCAAATACAAGAGTTCCTGTGGTCATTTGCTTTGACCAAAAAGATGGACATAAATACAAGTCCCCTCAAAACAAGTGAAAAACAAATTAACTGTTCTTTTGCAATGAAGTCATAAGCCTTGCGATGCGTGACGTAATGGTGAAAGCGTGAGACAATCTTCAAAGTATTTAAACGATGACATACAACATACAATAGGATCAATAGTAATGAAGGTAATGGATGATGTGACCAGTACAAATGAGCTTACTGTTAGCCACGTGACCAAAATTATACAATACATAGCAATGGTTAAGGCATGCAAAGATCTGAAAACACTTTGTGAACAAGTGTAGACCAGCGTTCATTGTGTACTTTGCTAATCACACTCTCACTTTCACTCTGTCCCTCTGAAAAGAACCATTCCATCTGATTTCTTAACAATCCTCTTGAAGCTGTTCAACCGCTCCAACTTTTGAGACTCATTCGCAACTCTGATCTCTCTTGGGAAACAAACATTTTAAAGTAGGTCTGCAAAGCGCCCTCCGTCGCACAAATTCCTTCCTTGGAAAACCTGACCTCCTATCCACCGACGAGGCCTTCATCCAAAGTTGGATAATGTAATGCTCTCCCCTCCGGGCTGGAGCTCCTGCCTCTTTCCTTTCTCGGCTTCATGCGGTGGAAACCAAGGCATTTAGGATCATTGGTATCTCCCGCAATGAGGCTGAGTCTTTGGGTCTCGGTCTCGGTCTCGGTCTCGGTCTCGGTTCTCTCTCTCTCTCTCTCTCTCTCTCTCTCTCTCTCTCTCTCTCTCTCTCTCTCTCTTCTTTC
This sequence comes from Eptatretus atami, assembly GCA_035128595.1. Taxonomy (NCBI): domain Eukaryota; kingdom Metazoa; phylum Chordata; class Myxini; order Myxiniformes; family Myxinidae; genus Eptatretus; species Eptatretus atami. Next base: position 20,110,263 of record CM068965.1, read on the forward strand.
TTCTTCTCTCTCTCTCTCTCTTCTCTCTCTCTCTCCTCTCTCTCAGGCAGGTCGGTAGTCTTTCTGTCTTCTGCTGTCTCACTCTGCCTGCTCGCACCCCCCCTCCAGGCTCAATCTTCCTTGCCCCTCTGTCTTACGTTAGTCACCCCCCCCCCCCATATTTTCACAGGGCGCAAGGTCTGCCAGCAACCCCTTCTGCTAAAGCTAGGAAAATCAAAAATCACTACTCATCTTCACTCTTTCATCTCTCTTTTTTCCCCGGCTTTGGAACAAACTCCACAATTTCTTCAATCTCACTCTTCCCTCCAGGTCTTCAAAACAGCTGTTCACCACCATCTCTTATCTTCCCCGTCCAAACCATTATCTTTTTCACCCCGCTAATCCACCTCCTTCAAATTCCTTGCTTTCCTTCCTGAAAATCCCTGTTGTGTGAGGACTGAAAGTCCCTGCAGTGTCCATCTTGTTTACCTGTGTACCCCGCCCCATCCTCTCCCTTCCACAGACCTCCTCATGCCTCTTCCCACTGTTTTTTCCTTCCCTCTCCCGCCGCTCTCGTCTCCTGCTCCCTCTTGTTAACCTCCGCCATCGAATAGATGGAGGTTACTGTTTTCACCCTTTCTGTTTGTTATCTTTGCCAAAACGAAGTTTTTGCAAGATATGTTAGTCAGCTTGTATTTTTTTTTTTTTGTCTGTAATCACGTATAAAAAATTCTGCAGAGCACAGTTATCATTGGAATTTTTGTAACTTCGCATATCAGAGGCCTATAGAGGTCCCTTTCAGCGCACAAAATTTTGAAGGTCAAGGTCAAAGGTCAAGGTCACTTTGTCGCAAATCAGGGGAGTCGACGAAACCCTTATTTTTTGAGTAATTTTGATCGGATCGTCTTCAAACTTCATGGGAATATAGTCATGGTCTGGCGCTCAGCTGATTAATTTTTGGTGGCGATTGGCCTTGACCTTCATATGTTTGTTTTTTTGTTTTTTTTTTGTCTGTAATCACGTATAAATCACTCTGCAGAGCACAGTTATCATTGGAAATTTGTAACTTCGCATATCAGAGGCCTAAGAGGTCCCTTTCAGCGCATAAAATTTTGAAGGTCAAGGTCAAAGGTCAAGGTCATTTTGTCGCAAATCAGGGGAGTCGAGGAACCCTTATTTTTTGAGTAATTTTAATCGAATCGTCTCCAAACTTTATGGGAATGTAGTATATGGTCGGCGCTCAGCTGATTAGTTTTTGGTGGCGATTGGCCTTGACCTTCATGGTTAGCGCCTGAGGTCAAACATATTTGACCCCAAGGTCAAATTTTCAAGTTTTAGGAACCATATCGTGTAGTACCTCAAATTGAACACCTCGATGAGTGCTTTCAAGAATGTCAAGCTTGAGACATTATGACGTCATTTGGTGACGTTTATGAGGCAAACACATATTTTCATGGTTACTCTGTAGAACGATTCTCATCGGAACTCTCGTAGGCAGATATTCCTCAAGGAGTCGCTCCTGGTGGATAGCAGCTTGTTCACCTCAGTGTGATCTTAAAGAAGTCACACGTGGTCACCTTTTGGCAAGATACGGGTCACCCTAAGGGTGACATTGGTTTATTTGTTTGTTGTTTGTTTTGTTTGTTTGTGAACAGTATTACGGAAAAACTCCTCGACGGATTTCGACGAAACTTGGTGGGGGGTTAGGTCTGGTCCAAGGATTATGCCATTAGATTTTGGACTTGGTCCAAAATCCAATATGCCCGCATGGGCGCCAATTGAGAAAAAATTTTGAAATTTTTTTTTTGCATTTCTACATGTTTTAAGTGATTGCCAACCCCCCCCCCCCCCCCAAAAAAAATTGTTAGAGAAAAAAATTTTTGCAACTTTTTTTTCAACAAAATTTCGATGTTTTTTTTTGCATTTCTACAATTTTATAATGATTTCCAACAAAAAAACATGCCAAAATTTATATTGCGGCTGATTTTGGAATTCAGGTGGATATACCCACGTAAAATCAATTTCTGTCTCAAGGAATCTAGTTTGAGAGAATGACTTGAGTATGTAAAAGTAAAAGTAAAAGGGAAAGTTGCAAACTATAACTCTGTGAGCACTGTTGACGTCAAATTGAATGAATAGGATATCAGGTTCACTTGAGTGACCTAGCAGTATTGGCGGCGGAGGTTTTGCACTCTACCGAGTGCTCCCCTCTAGTTGTACATCTCTGTGTTCGCTCTCATACGAGAGGGGGGGGGTTCTCGTGGTCTTTCGGAGAGACATAGTGAGAGTGTGAGACTTGTCAGGATTGAAAGACATGTTCCACGTGTTGATGTTGGCTTAATGGTTAGAGTGGTGGGGTTTTGATCCTAGACTCCTGAGTTCAAATCGCTCAGCTGTTGAATTAATACCAGGTGGGGTTAATCGGCCTGTCATCCTTCCGAGTCGGCAAAACGAGTGCCAGCATGCTGGTATCCTGTGCCGGAGTGGTGACCCGTCCAGGATTGTGCCCAATAGCCAAGGAAACTGCTTAAAGCACAAATGCTCTGCACAGAGTATGGTCCCAATCTCCTCCTCTCATATGAGCCTCGACATTTTAACAAAAAAAAAGACAAAGATAAAACTACGGTACATCGTTTGGGAATGTCAAGATATCTGACCTTGATTTTGCAGATGATGCAGTCATCTTTGCCAAGACTCTGGATATCCTTTTGGGGGCCCTCGAGGTGCTGAATGAGGAGTCGGAGCCGCTGGGATTTCGGGTTTCCTAGGTCAAAACTAAGATCCAGGCCCTCAATGGCATCTTGGATGCTGCTATCTTGTCTGTACCTGTTTGTAGTGTGGATGTTGAAGTCATGGAGAGATTCACTTACCTTGACAGTGATACTCATGTCTCTGCTGGCTGTGAGCCAGAGGTCAATATAGGTTAATCAGGCCTGGAGAGTCATGGATTCACTGGATCATGGGGTGTGGCGCTGTCGGTACCTGTGCAGGAAGACGAAAGTTTGAGTCTTCAGGTCCTTGGTGCTTCCCGTCTTGTTCTATGGAGGTGAGTCTTGGACTCTGCCCAGGGGATCTGAGATAGACTTAATTACTTTGGTCCCAGGTCTCTTCGAAGAATCCTTGGCTATCGCTGGTTGGACTTTTTGTCCAACGAGCAGTTGCTGAGAGACTCAAATGAGATTTGCTACCTGCATCGTCCGTGAGCATCAGCTGCCGCTATATGGACATGTGGCACGTTTTCCTGTCACTGATCCTCCTCACCAGATTCTCTCGTGAGTGGAGGAGGCCAATGGGCCAACATCGTGCCTTGTGGTTGCAGCAGGTCGATCGACATCTCAAGGAGATGGGGATGGGCCAGGCATCTGCCTGGGGGATGACCAGACCGAGGCCCCTGGAGTACCGGCGAAAGTGGATGCAACGACGTGCTGCTCCGGCGCATGCTCCCATACCTGACCTGACTTTTATTGCCGATTCTCGTCTTGCCAAATTATTATTTTTTGTATACATTGTCAAGCTCATATGAGAGCTCACACAACGCACAGCAAGGGGGCATGAGACAAGAGGGGTGGAAGAGGGAAGGAAAAAACAATTGGAACAGAGACATTAGGAGATCTGTGGAAGGGAGAGGGATGGGGCAAGGAACACGGGGTATACAAGATGGACACACTACAGAGACTTTCAGGAAGGAAAGCAAGGAATTTGAAGGAGGTGGGTTTGGGGTGGATTAACGGGGGTAGAAAAGATCGAGGTTTTGAATGGGGGAAGATAAAAGGTGGTGGTGAACAGCTGTTTTGAAGGCCTGGAGGGAAGAATGGGATTGAAGAGAGTGTGGGAGTTTATTCCAAAGGCAGGAAAACAGAGAAATGAAAGAGTGAAGGTGAGCAGTGATTTGTTATTTTTGGTAGTTTTACCAGAAGTGGGTTGCTGACGGACTTTGAGCGCCCAGCGGAAATACGGGGGTGGGGCCATAACACATACAGAGTGGGGGAGGGGGGGCGAGACCGGAGAGGAAACAGTGGAAGACAAAAAGACCACTGACCTGCCTGCAGTAGAGAGTAAGAGGCCCAAAAACTCAGCCTCACCGCAAGAGATGCCAATGATTCTAAATGCCTTGGTTTCAAGAGCGTGAAGCCGAGAAAGGTGAGAGGCAGGTGCACCAGCCCAGAGGGGAGAGCAGTACTCCATAAGGCTGCGGACGAAAGCTTTGTATGTGGTCAGGAGCTCAGGTGGGCCGAGGAAGGACTTTGCACGACGGAGGATTCCCAGTCGGAGATTGGCTTTGGAGGCCAGGTTGAAAATGTGGCTTTCCCAGGAAAGATCATGGCAGATTGTGAGACCCAGAAGCTTGAATGAAAGGACTTCTTCCAGAGGATTGTTGGGAAAGTAGATGGGGGGGAGGTTCTATGTGGTCTTTTCGTAGAGACATAGTGAGAGTGTGAGATTTCTCAGGATTGAAAGACATGTTCCACGTTTTGGACCAGTTTGTGATTTTACTCAGATCTGCAGAGAGCGAAGAAGCTGCTGCTTGTCGGTCTGAGGGATGACAGATGGTACGGCAGAGGGTGGAGTCATCAGCAAAGAGATAAAGAGGATTTTTCAGAGAATCGGTGAGATCATGAGATCATAATTAGAGCTAGAGAATGAAATAAATCTACATAATACATACATCGAGACAGCAGAGATTTTTTTGATTTTTTTTAGTTTTAGCTCCACCCTCCATGCTCTCTGTTTCATAACCTCCCTCTCCCCACGCCAAACCACACATCCCTTCTCATCTTTTCTTCCTATTCCCACTTCCTGCTTTTTCCGCTCCTCCTCTTTTCCTTTAAAATTTTCTTATAAACAACAAAAATCACCATATTTTCTTCCCTTAACCACCACACCCAGGATACATAATATGTAGATGGCCCTCAAATCAAACGACAAGCTGAGTTACTGAGAAGGTTGTAATGGCAACAGAATTTAGTTAATCACAGCTGTGATCTTATCAGGTTGAGATAATGCCATGAGGAATAGATATCTGCAATATGAAAGCTAAATGTTCAACGGCGTTTGAAATATTGGGTGCACGAAAGTACATGGACAAATGATCAGTCGGTCGGACAGAGCTCATTTTAATGTCCCTGTCTAAGAGCTTGGCGGAGGGGCGGAAGACAAATGCTCATGCTTTTTGTGGGAAGGGAAAGGGGTATTGTGACATTACATCAAAGTGTTCCGTTACCATTTAAATCTTTGACAAGTCACGTGTGCCGGTATGCAGAAACCCCAAGTATTTTGGTTAAAAACCTTTTCATCTAATAGAAAAAGAACATTAAACAACCAGAAGTAGCGCTTGTATTTTATTATAAAAAAAAGAACTTTCACATACAATCTACAAATTCAACACCTGCATTGCATACCTTTTCACCAGTCCACCCAAAAAAAAATTGTTAGATGCAGTAAATCATCTTATGTTTTTCTATTGCCGCTCTCTCACCTACCATGTTTTAAATCCACAAACACACACAAACCAGCAACCCACCCAATCCCAGATCCTGCCAACCACTCCTTCCTTTTCAGCCAACGATCATACCACAAACTCCACAATCTCTAAAATATCTTGAGACGCTAGGCCAGCCCACTGACTCTTAATATCGATACTTGTAGAATAGTCCGTTTGGCGAGACAACCAGACCACGCCTTTCTCGTGGCTCCCGTCACAGTCTCTACAATGTCCACCATCTCCTGCTTATCTCCAATGCCGCTTTATTGTTGTTATTTCCTGTTCCAGATCGATCATGATGTGCTTGTTCCTGTGTGCAATCACATGTCATAATATAAAAAACAAAAAGCATAGGGAATGGGTGGGGTGGGAGTGGGGGGTGGGGGTGGTGAAGCAAGCGAGTAAACATCAGTTTTATCATTGTATTGTCCTCTTTAAAAATTCTCAGTATGGTTGGAAGGTGATGACAAAAGATGGGAGACAATACAATTGTGGAAGGTGATGGGATGAACGTTATTGTGGGACCAGTGTGGCACGTGTGGGACGTGTGGGCCGTGGTGGGAACGTGTGGGACGAGGACGTTGGGTGTGGACGTGGGGAGCGTGTGGGACGTGTGGGAGCGTGTGGAAAGACGTGTGGGATAAGTGGGATGAGTGGGATGAGTGGGATGTGTGGGATGAGTGGGATGAGTGGGGGGTCGGGAACTTACCGAAAGAAGAACATGACGGTGCAGGGATCGTACAACTCGTACATTTTGTTGAAATCTGGAACTTCCGTAATGTCTACCAGATAGATAACAGCAAAATTCTTCACCTACAAAGAGGTACAGAGGGATGGAGAGAAAGATGTGAAGAGACCAACTTTAATGGGTTCAAGACTTAACAAAATTAAATCCTCCATCAATCGCAGGAAAACAATATTTTCTCATCGTGTGTTGTCACCATGGGGACATCTATTTATTACGTATGCACATGTATGGCATGACATCCCACGCTCCGTATGATCCATTCACGTCTCTTTCCTCACGTTATTCCTACCTCCTCACAACCTACTTTCACAACTATCCTACTCACTCATTTTCTCAGTTACACAATTTATCCTCCCAACCACACGGAACCAGCTCCAACCAACCGATTTATTTTTCCAATTTGTATGCAATTTATTATTACTAGCTTTGTCCGTAAGGAATAGGCGATTGTAATAGGTGTGTATGTACATATGTGCGTACATGTGCGCATACAGACCAACTTTCACAGACGCCCCCCGGGCCTTCTATATTAGCACCCCCAAGCAGCCAAAAAGAGAGAGATGTCTAAGAGCTTGCGGAGGGGCGGAAGACAAATGCTCATGCTTTTGTGGGAAGGGAAAGGGGTATTGTGACATTACATCAAAGTGTTCCGTTACCATTTAAATCTTTGACAAGTCACGTGTGCCGGTATGCAGAAACCCCAAGTATTTTGGTTAAAAACCTTTTCATCTAATAGAAAAGAACATTAAACAACCAGAAGTAGCGCTTGTATTTATTATAAAAAAAAAGAACTTTCACATACAATCTACAAATTCAACACCTGCATTGCATACCTTTTCACCGTCCACTCATTCACTACTTCAACCCCCCCCCACCACACAAACACACACAACCCCACCCCAATCCCAATCTGCCAACCACCCCTTCCTTTTCAGCCAACGATCATACCCACAAACTCCAATCCTAAATATCTTGGAGACGCTAGGCCAGCCCACTGACTCTTAATATCGATACTTGGTAGAATAGTCCTTTGGCGAGACAACAAGACCACGGCCTTTCCTGGCTCCCCGGTACACAGTCTCTACAATGTCCACCATCTCCTGCTTATCTTCCAATGCCCAGTTTATCTTGTTGTTATTTCCTGTTCCCAGATCGATCATGATGTGCTTGTTCCTGTGTGCAATCACATGTCATAATTAAAAAAACAAAAAGCATAGGGAATGGGTGGGGTGGGAGTGGGGGGGGGGGTGTGAAGAAGCGAGTAACATCATTTTATCATTGTATTGTCCTCTTTAAAATTCCAGTATGGTTGGAAGGTTGACAAAAGTGGGAAGCAATACATTGTGGAAGGTGATGGGATTGAAGTGGGACGTGTGGGACGTGTGGGACGTGTGGACGTGTGGGACGTGTGGGACGTTGGGACGTGTGGGACGTGTGGGACGTGGTGGGGACGTGTGGGACGTGTGGGATAAGTGGGATGAGTGGGATGAGTGGGATGTGTGGGATGAGTGGGATGAGTGGGGGGTCGGGAACTTACCGAAAGAAGAACATGACGGTGCAGGGATCGTACAACTCGTACATTTTGTTGAAATCTGGAACTTCCGTAATGTCTAACAGATAGATAACAGCAAAATTCTTCACCTACAAAGAGGTACAGAGGGATGGAGAGAAAGATGTGAAGAGACCAACTTTAATGGGTTCAAGATTAACAAAATTAAATCCTCCATCAATCGCAGGAAAACAATATTTTCTCATCGTGTGTTGTCACCATGGGGACATCTATTTATTACGTATGCACATGTATGGCATGACATCCCACGCTCCGTATGATCCATTCACGTCTCTTTCCTCACGTTATTCCTACCTCCTCACAACCTACTTTCACAACTATCCTACTCACTCATTTTCTCAGTTACACAATTTATCCTCCCAACCACACGGAACCAGCTCCAACCAACCGATTTATTTTTCCAATTTGTATGCAATTTATTATTACTAGCTTTGTCCGTAAGGAATAGGCGATTGTAATAGGTGTGTATGTACATATGTGCGTACATGTGCGCATACAGACCAACTTTCACAGACGCCCCCCGGGCCTTCTATATTAGCACCCCAAGCAGCCTTAGGCACAGTTTGCCAAAGTTGTCAAAAATTACCCATTTAACATATTTACATCCAGTTTCACCACAAGTTGATACCCTGAATGCACATCATGCCCATGTTTGTCATGCCCGAAGGAGTTATGAGACATTGCGAAACGTGTGTGTGTGTGTGTGTGTGTGTGTGTGTGTGTGTGTGTGTGTGTGTGTGTGTGTGTGTGTGTGTGTGTGTGTGTGTGTTTTGCCTTAAATGTTTATTTTTTTAATCTGCACCTCTCCGTTCGATGCTAAACTTTAAACATAGGAGGGACTCCCCATCGAGAATATTTTCTTTAACTCTGACATCACAAGTGACATGGTATGGAAGCCATACTGGATTAAAGAAAAAAATATACCATCAGAGATGGGAATCCCCAGCCATTGAATGAAAAAGGTCATACATATTCCAGATAATGAGAGAGGTGAATTGGAAACAAGACACCATTTGTCATCATCTCGAAAAAGTTCCCCAGGGTGAGGAACGTAGGAACCAAAATAATTAAAATCAGATAAGCGGTTTTCCATTTATTACAAAAACATTTTTTTTTCAAAAATGGCCGCCCCAGTCTGCCATCTTGGATCCAGCACGCCAAAATCAATAGGGTTCTTCCTTTCAGGTGGTACATGTGTGACTCAAATTTCAAATCGATATGGCGAAAAAACATTTTTTTCAAGATGGCCACCCCAGTCGGCCATCTTGGATCCGGCCACGCCCAAAATCAATAGGGTTCTTCCTTTTCAGGTGGTACATGTGTGACCCAAATTTCAAATCGATATGGCAAACAGTTTATGAGTTTCACACCTCACAGCTATAAATGTTGATGCCCGGACGGACGGACGGACGGACGGACGGACAGCCGGACGACCTGGGTGACAACAAACCCCCTTCGCCACGCGGCGGGGGATAAAAATTGGACACCTTGT
>CM068965.1:20120134-20131259 GCA_035128595.1 Eptatretus atami
ACCGAGTGCTGTTCTAGTTTCCTTATGCAAAATTTTTTTTTTTAATCACTTGCTTTTTGTCACCCTGTATCATTATTTATACTCGTACATCACCAAAGCAAAATACTTTGTGATCAATTACAAAATCAGGAAATACATTTGAATCAAAAGGTTTTGTTTGTTATCGCTTAACACAACCAAGTTGCAATACAGGTGGAAGAGGATAACGAATTAAAGAGCTTCAAGAGATGCCACTTTGATCACGTTTTATCATCATGTAGGAAATATCGTTTGTACTGAAGCACCAGCTTACCGTTACGTCACAGCACCATCGACCACCTCATTTACATCAAATAGGCTCTCGTTACATAAACCTCCGGTCGTTTAAGGATCGGCTTTGTCGTGGAGTAGGTAAAGCCTTGCACTGCATGGCCCTCATCGGTGTGGGTTCGAATCCTGCGGCTGCTCAGAGTGATGGGTTTCAGTCGTATCGGTTTCCTGCGACAAAGTGACGACCTGTCCAGGATCGGTTCTTAAATAGGGAAAAGTTCACTCGTCGTGAACGCCCCGGTGTTCTCTTATGAGGAATGACATACCTCTCAACCTAGCATTTTTAAACCTATTAACTGTCAATTGAATGGTTTCAGAAATGATCAATTAAAACAAAAACCTGTGAATCAACATGAAAAAAAGAAAGAAAATATATCCCATATGCTTTGTTTGATCAAACATACGATGTTTTTTATATTTAAAATCTAACTAGCAGTTCATTTATTCATCTTCCAGTATAACAATGTTACCCCGAACAGCATCCCTCCATCCCAATCTCTTTCTGACCCCTCTCCTAACCCCTTGCCCCCACCCAACAATACTTCATTTCACTTAAAGATGGAACTTACAATAGGTCTCAGCACAACCATCAAGCCCAATCAGAATTCACCCCAGCTCACCTTCTCAGCAATAGCGTACAGCACCTCATCCATTTTCATACACGTGGGATCCCAGTCATGGCCAAAGCGAATTAGCACCGCCCGATCTTCCTCCGAGAGGATCGCTTGGTCGACCTGCCAGCCATTGTGCAGATGCGGTAGCATGTACGACATGACGTCTGCACATCGTTTTAGAGTCGCAGACACACACCGGTATACATTTACAGAGTGCTTTCACTTTATTTATTTTCCTCAATTATATTTTCAAATGCAAGATGAAGGCTAACGGAAGAGCGAGGTAACCGAGGATAAAAGTGTAACGGGGACAGTGGGGAAGCAGAGCCACAGGGAAAGAACACAGGAAGAGGAGAGAGAGAGAAGAGAGGAGGGAAGGAAGCATGGTAACCTGCACTTTTACAAGGGTTGTGCTATGAAGGGTTAATGGGGGTAAAAATGATTGAGGGTAGCAATGGGGTGTGGCTTGAGATGGTAGTACACAGCCTGCTTGAAGCCCTGGAGGGAAGAGTGACTGAACCGCCTCAGGAAAGTGATTCCACAAACGAGAGAAATAGGAACAAGAGTTGAGAGACGCAGTAAGCCTGGATTTTGGGAGCACGCACACACAAACAGGTACATGTGCATGTGCACACAGGTACACGTAACACACCAACAACCACACACGAGGAAACGCACACAGGTACACGTACACACACAGGTACATGTACAGACACAGGTACACGTACACACAACCACACACACAACACACACACACAACACAGGTACATGTACAGACACAGGTACACGTACACACACACACACCACACACATAGGTACACGTACACACACATACATAGGTACAACGTCACACACACACACACACAGGTACACGTACACACAAAAACAACACAGGTACACGTATACACACAACACACAGCAGATACACGTACACACACAACACCACACACAGGTACAGTACACGTACACACAGTACACGCTACACACACACACAGGTACACGTACAACACACACACACACACACAGGTACACGTACACACACAGGTCACGATACCACACACACAGTACACACACACACGTACACGTACATATCTCCAATATAAAGATGTCCACATTTACTTATAAGTCACTCCCAACAGTTCGCTGTGAATGGTTTATCAGGTGAACATAAAAGGGAAAATGAATGTTCAATTTTACTATTTTAATGTTTCATCAAATCAGTGCACCGTACCACACTGTACCACACTGTAACCCACACACTGTACACACTGTAACACATACGTACCACACTGTACCACACCGTACCACACTCGTACCACACTGTACCGCACTGTACACACTAACACACTAACACAACGTACTACACTGTAACACATCGTACCACACTGTACACACGTACTACACACTAACACATCGTAACCACACTAACACACTACACAACCGTACCTACACTGTAACGACATTCGTACCACACTGAACCACAGCGTACTACACTAACACATCAGTCGTACCACACTCTAGCCACACTAAACACACCGTACCCACACTAACACACCGTAACTACACTGTACCACACGTACTCACACTAACACACCGTACTACCACTAACACATCGTACCACACTACAACACCGTACCACACTGTAACACTACCACACTAAACAACACCGTACACACTGAACACACCATACCACACTGTAACCACACCGTACACACTAACACACCGTACCAACACTGTAACACACCATACCACACCGACACACTAACACACCGTACCACACTAACACACCGTACCACACTGTAACAACACCGTACCACACCTACCACACACTAACACACCGTACCACACTGTAACACACCGTACACAACCAACACTAACACACCGTAACCACACTGTACCACTCCGTACCACACCCAGCTAACACACTACCGTACCAACACTAACACACCGTACCACACAACTTGCCCCAAAAGGTTATACGTTCTTACTCTCCAAGGTAACCTCATAGAATCCTCATATTATCATTAGGCCACGCCATTGACACATTCTACATCATTCTATATAAACATGCTCCAAAGTGATATTCTATACCCAGTGCCCCCATTACACTCAGACACTGTACTGTACTGTACTGTACTGTACTGTACGTACGGTTTCACTACCTTTACGTTTCACTACCTTAAAGTGCTCCTTTATCAGGAGCACTTTAAGTATAAAACTTCTTGTTCAACGACCCTAAACACACAGGACCGTCGATAGTCGAGCCGGGGCACCTTTTTAATAAATGAATGCTTCAAAAACGCTGCACACTACTTATAACGTCCCGTGAACGTCTTCGACGCACACCGGGTGAGCGGCAGGCACGGACAATGCACGCCCTCAAATACCAAGCGCGAATTCCTATTGCATTCGTGTGATTCCTCTTCCTCATACCTCATACCAGCGCGAATTCCTATGCCATTCGGTGGTTCCTCTCTCATATCCTCAAATACAAACGCGGGATTCCTATGAATCGTTTGGATCCTTCCTCATATCTAAATACAAGCGGATTCCTTCGCATCGTGGGCCTCTTCCTATCCAAATACGAACGCGAATTCCCTATCGCAAACACCCTCGCGCTGGATTCCTCCTCATATCTCAAATACCCAAGCGGAATTCCCTATCGCCAATCCTGTGGATTCCTCTTCCTCAATCCTCAAATACAAGGCGGATTCCTATCGCCAATTCGTTGGATTCCTCTTCCTCATATCTCAAATACAAAGCGCGAATTCCCTACGCATTCGTGTGGATCCTCCTCTCAGTATCTTCAATACAGCGCGAATTCTATCAAATTCGTGTGGTTCCTCCTTCCCATTCCTAATGTCGCGCGGAATTCTAGGCAATTTGGGATTCTCTCCTACTCAATTCAAGCGGAATCCCTAGCGATCGTGTGGGATTCCCTCTTCTTATTTTGCCTTCTAATTTCAACCGAAATAGTCTCAAATTTGAAATGTCATAATATTAAATGCATTATACTCGTTTTTATTTCCACTATAACAACCGTTTTAAACATGAAAATCAGCATGAAATGTATACGTTTCACGGCGTTGGCTGCCTTCTTTTACGGACACAATCAGCGAGTTCTGCTCATTCGATTCGTTGTCATAGTAACCACAAAAAGCCATGAAACCACCTCCATCAGTGATGGCACTGCAGGCTGCCAGTGTGACCGAGTTCTCGAGGTACGCATGCACCAAGCTGTCTAGCTTAGGTTCGAGTCTGGATCGAGCTATAAACTGCCATCCTGGTGTTTCACAGGCAGGGTAATTCATCAGTGTGTCGTCTCTCGGATGGACATTAAGCCGGACGTCCCGTCTGCCAGCATTCATTGGTGGACGTCAAAGATTCCTCGGTGTCCTTTGTGGAAAATAGGCGAGCTATCGCCGGCACAAATTTTTGCTAATTTATTTCATGAGGAATCCTATCGTCATTTCATCGTTGTTACAATCAGTCGTCCGATCCCGATGATGTACAGTGGTTGCTTTCCCCCCGCTGAAAGTAAAATGTCATGTTGGTTATGCAATTTATTTGAGAATATTCAAGTTGCTATGGAATACGCTCGTTGCTAAGGACCATGAGACCATGAAACTAGGCTATGGAATACGCTCGTTGCTAAGGACCATGAGACCATGAAACTAGGCTATGGAATACACTCGTTGCTAAGGACCATGAGACCATGAAACTAGGCTATGGAATACGCTCGTTGCTAAGGACCATGAGACCATGAAACTAGGCTATGGAATACGCTCGTTGCTAAGGACCATGAGACCATGAAACTAGGCTATGGAATACACTCGTTGCTAAGGACTTTACCGTACATGAGAATCTCACATGGATGTGGCCTGAATGTGAGACAATCCAAAATGATGTGATTTCGGTCTCCGAAAGGGAGTGGAAACATTTGCAATGACCAGGGCGGCGGTCTCAGTTTCACTGTTGCCTTGAAGTTTCTTCTAAAAGTTGACCTTCCTCCTTACGTTATAAAACACTACAAATGATGGTATTTCAAACAATGAATGGTATGTTGGAGCACACAGCAGATACTGAAACAATCTTTATTGTCAGTCCAAACAACAACAATCACAGGATACATATTCGGCGCAAGATGATTCAATTAACAGCAAAGAGATAGTGCACTCGCCGATGAGCTATCCAGTCTGGGTTTGCTTCTCGACCCGGCTCTAAAATGTCATCCTGATGCTCCATGCGCTGCAGGGTGTTGCATCAGAGTTCACCGTCTTTCCGATTGGACGTTAAGCTAGTTGTGCTTTCCTATTATCCTTTAAGAGTCGGCCATCGTGTCAGCACTCTAATCAAATATAAAATTCTTACCCAAATATACAAGAGACAATACATTGGCAGAGAACCATACCTGAAACAACCAGCACTGCTTATACATAATTAATAAAGAACATGATGTAAGGGCGACGATGTGATGCATTTCACACCAGGTCTCTGCTGGAAGTACCCACCCATAGACAGTAGGTTGTATCAGTGACTTTAACCTCCAAACCAAAGTGCAACTGCATAGTTAACCGAATTATCCTACTGGCCTGAACTATTCTACCTTCATTGCCCCAGTTGATGAGCAGAGTATCGGGTAAGCCACTAAAACTGGGAGACCTTGCGATTCCTAGAATGGAGATGAGATCATCAGATACTGTCTATCCAATAAACGAATTGTGGACTCTCCCAGACAACCATCTCAACCTATCTATTAAAATTCAATACGAGATCATCAGATACTGTCTATCCAATAAACGAATTGTGGACTCACCCAGACAACCACCTCAACCTATCTATTAAAATTCAATTTTAAGATAATGCCAAAGCAAGGATATTAATCAACAAAGCAAGTAGCTTGTACCACTGATATATGAGAGATTGCGATGAAATCATGAAAAACACTAAAACTACTAAAAAGACAAACAAACAAAGGATCATGTAAAATTATATAATGCATGCAGCAAATCAAAAGATTTAAATGAAGTGAAAGCATGTGGTGTGAGCCTTTCTCATCCTGTGTCTATCCTTTCGCAAGGTTCTTCAGTTCCTCCCCATTGAGGAAGGCTTCTTTTTGTTTCTTCTCTTTCTTTTGCACCAGATGATGGAATATGGCAGACACGACGACGGACAAAAGCTGCAGGCAAAGCAAAATGCACGGAATATGATAACGAGTTCAATAATGATTACAATATTAATGTTATTACCATTCCAGTTTTGTGCACAAGGGGCATCGCATCTCAGAGCACAACCTTCTGCAAATAAGGAAGTTGAGCTGTGACGTTTAAACGCAGTCGGAAATGTCGGTACGTGGACTGTGCAGAGATAATTACCACGCAGGCGCACAGCACAAGGGTCGTGATGAAAGTTGCCTTGTGATGGCGATCCAGGAAATTCATCACCATTTCGACGCATCCCTGTGGGTGGATAAAAGCAGGTGTGATCAGTAATGATTTGTAATATTAAAAGGTAACGGTTGCTCCATACCCACAAGCGTCTGAAATCACGCGTGAACATTATGCACCAGGCACTGCCAGGCCTCCACCTGGCCAGGCCTCCACCTGCTCTCATTTATTTGCCCATCGGGTATCTCCATCGTCATGCGCCTTTATCGTCCACAAAATATCTGTTAAAAGCAGCAGATCTTGGTTCTGGTTCTGGGTTCCTTCATAGCCAGATGCCACCTTCTCTGCTCTGAGAGATTGCCATCAAAAGTGAGCGCACCTCTTCTGGAATTGTCCTGTTGAACAGTTTTGTTTATTCGATGATGTAATATATTTGCACATCTCGCCAAGTGCATTAGCTTGTGCTTTTATTGCTGGCTTCGTCTATACCGTGTGGTGTTATAGGCCTCATTCAGGTTTGTTGCCATTTCGTCCTCTTCCTCTTTACCTGTTCTTTCATTCCCCTGCTTGTCGCAGCACTGGCCACTGTCGGTGCTTTTCCTTTCCCCCCTTCTATCACCTCACTCTTCAATGAGCCTCGATTTATTGAATTTTTTTTTTTTTGACAGCACATGCTACATGACATGGTATGAACGCGTCTCGTGCTTCACTCCATCAGAAATCAATTTAATGAACAGGGCGTTATCACGACGATCATACATAAAGCATGACAGTCCATGTTAGGCATACTACTTGTATCACAATTGACAATCGTTGGAATGTAAGCCGGCGAGATTCCTGTGCGCTATTAAAAGCAATCTGTGGCTCACTTCGTCGAACAACTTCACCTCAATCAGTTTTCAGACATTTCCACTTGAAGCTATGAATTAATCAATGTTCACAATGAGCTTTCCTTCATGGTTATGAATGCAGCCTGCAATGGAAGAGTGTTCAAACAAACCATGAAAACAAAAGTGACTAATTTATAAACACAAGGCCGAGTTACTGCTTCATGTGAGACAAAACATAATAATTTTTAAAATGTAATGCAATCAACAAACCTCTGAATTGAATGTATTATTACCTCTTTAAAAGGCACCTTGCTGTCCTGGGGTAGGCAAGCTTGTGGGAAAAGCAATCCCGTAAGGTTTTGAAACATCGAGCCTTCAAAATCACTGTATGACACGGCACCACAACACTGAAACTGGTGTCCGGGAAAGAGAGGGAGGAAGAGATGGGTGGGAAACGAGAGAGTTCATCGAACACCTTACTCTGCGCAGTCTTGAGAAAAAGACATGGGAAGTGTTTTTTTAAACTCTTGCTTTGCGTTTCCGAGCACTATCTACATTTCCTACGAGCCGCCATTTTTGAATCTCAATTTCCTCCAACGCTGAGAATGCAATGGGCAAATTTGATTAGACAAGATGGTGTAAAATGGTACAATATTTTGTTCAAGTACTGCTCGACTGAAGGTTTTTGGAAATGCAAACAAATCCATTTGTGTTCTGCAGTGTTCAAGTATATATTTCAAATGAAATAAAATAATAGTTTTAAAGGCTGTCGGGGGAAAAAAAGAAACTTTTTTGGAAGTTTACCACCATTAATGCACCACCTTTTACACCATCTTATTTAACAGTTTACATGAGTTATGTGTCCTTTACAAAGGGAAACGAGAGTCCTTTACAACGCAAGCCTGTTGTTTGTGTCCTTTACAACATCCTTAAAAACAGCAAGTTTCCTGGTTGGAATGATTTTCTATTTTATTTCACTGACAGACAGGCAGACAGAGTAAAACGACGACCTTACTCCTCTGTGTGCACGGACGATCAGGACGAGACTCGGTACAATTTGTCAAGTTCAGAGCTACGGTACTGCTAAACTGCAGGTTCGTGTTCCGATTCATGTTTGGATTAGTGTTCTCTGGTATTCAAAATATAACATTAAATTGAAATTAAGTAGTTTCTCGATCTCTTTGCACTTTGTGCACGGGGTAGCAACAGCAAAATCAAAAGTGCTGAAGTACAATGATTGCACAGCCAACTTTGATTGAAATTATGAGTCTTAAATGAACAAGCATATCTGTGCTCGAGTAGAGGCCTGTCAGGGTGCAGCAAAGAGAATTGCCCAACTGATGAACGTGACTGCTTGTTGGCTCAAAACCTCATTATGGGGAAGAGGACAGCATAAGTTTTGTTATACTAGACCAAGCATGCTCTCTTTGTGGTCTTGGGTAGTGTCTCCAAGACATCTTAGAGATTGGTTTGATTGAGTTTAAGTTGTGGCTCAGGGCTGATGCCACAGACATTACATGTTCCTGTCTTAAAATAATCATTAACAAACAGCTGGATGGCAGGGTGTGTTGTCATGTATCAAAAACAGTAGTGCAGCATCATAAAATGTCACGATGAAGATGCCTGTAGAAGGCACGTGCTGCTCTGCTTTGTGGGGAAAAAAATATATATATATACAAATTGAGGTTGGGAGGAGTCATTTCAAAATTGTGTGCGTCGTCCAATTACTTTTATCAATATATTGTGTGTTATAATATATAGATAATATATATTAATATATATATATATATGTCATTTTCTGAATGTGTGTTTGTCTGTTTGTCGGTGTGTGTATGAAGCACCAATCATGCCCAAACTACTGGGCCAAATGCCACCAAACTTGACAATGGTTGTCGATTTGGCCCAACTGCACCTGGCTTCCTAGCACAGCCGCGGTCTCCACCCCCGTGATTATATGCTCCCCCTAGCCCGCCGGTTCTCCTGCCCTCCCTGCCCAGCGGTTTTCCTGCCTCCTCCCTCAGGCCCTACAATTATCTTACCCCTCCTCCCCCCCCCCCCAGCATGCCAGCTCTCCGACCCTCCCCCCCCTTTCTCAACTCCCCCTCCCCCCCCAACACCAGTACTCCTTCTATAAGTATTATAATTTCAGTGCATGTGTATATGTGCAAGAAACAGTTCTGTGTGTAATTTTAGTGGAATTTTGATGCTTGTGTCAACCTGACAAGCCCATCACTTTTGATGAACACAATGTGCTATTATTTGGAATCTCATTGTGCTGTCATTGCTGTTATAGATCCTATTGAGGCATAATGATCAACCCCAAAGTCCATCCATATGATGAACCTGGAAGTTGTGAAAATACAAGCTTAAAAGCTTACGGTTCTGAGAGTCATTGCAAGTAGCTCACCAATTTCATTGCCTTGTCCCAATCATTTGTAAAATCTTCGTGAGTTGGTGTCCCGTACAGATGTTTTAGCTCCATCTTCGTTTCACCTCGAATGAGCATTTCCATCTGCAGGAACCCAAAATGTCTATGATCACCAAAAAGAACATCAGATACAGCCATTGTTATTAGAATAATCGGCTCACAAATTACAAATTACAATAAGTGCGGTAAACCTTCCGAGACACATTGACAGTAACCTGAGGAGAGATAAGAGCTTTGCTGGTCTCACATTGTCTTTGTAGACCACAGCCAGGGGTCCACCATAAGAAATGGAGTGAAGACCAACAGGGCACCATTATGCAGTACTGCAGACAAAGAAAACACAGTTCATTCATCCATCTAAATACTGATAAAGATTCCAGTTGTATTATGTTTCAGTTTTATTTCAACCTTTTGAAATGTTTGGCCGTCTGTCTGTCTGTCTGTCTGTCTCACCAATGCCAACAGTAAACGATGCTCCCGGTGTCCGCCGAAGAGTCCAATCAGCGATAACACAATTCCAGCAATGGCCACACCAATGCATACGTACTCGAGACATTTAGTCGAATGGCCTAAAATGACCAACTCGACCCCAGGATGCTTGTTAAGCCAAATCCCAAGGCCGAGTAGAGCTACACTTGACAGCTGTGAACAAAAAAGCATTTGAAATTCGTTACAGAGGATGGAATTTTTTTTAAGCCAAAGAGTGGTAGAGACATACAGGAATGATTTCATTGAAAATAAATAATCAACAGCGTTAATGAAAATGGCAAGTCATCGAATGACAGGAGAGTACTCGAACCTGGACCTATCATTGAACCACTTACTTAAGCCAAGATTTCGTTTTATTTCCTCGTTATAAAGTTTCAGCAGATGTGACACTTTCAATGGAGTTAATGTGGATGTGTGTGGAGTTAAAACCCCAGTGCAGCTTGTTTACTTTAGCTGTTATAATTCACCGTACACTGAAAAGCATAATGTCAAATGTACTTGTTATGGCATCTGGAAATCTCAGCTTTTTACGCCTCTGCAATCCTGAGATATAGAACGTACAGCAAGTAAACTGGTGTACCACTACATTGATGACGTCACGACAGATTTGCTGTTACGATTCATTGTTGCGTCGCACTCCATGCTTCAAAAGTAGTCGCAAAATTTCCGCTTTCTATGGCATTGCATTACTGAGATACAGAACATAGAACAAATCATTTGGAATATCAAATTGCTTCTGATGTTATCTGTGTCGTCACTTGGAAAGATCATGTAATTACTTATTTGAGACACTTCACATTAAATTTCAATTTCCTAATGTCCGTGTCATACTACAGTTATTGTTGAACACCTTCGTACTCAAACCTGATACGTTATGGATGCAACGAGATAGAATTGAATCAAAATGGAATCACCTTTTCCTTGACTCACCTTGAGGAGGTGTGCAAAATATCAACTTTGTACGACTAAGCATTTATCGACTGGACATGCAAACGAGACCAACATTGTGAGAATTCAGGTTGGAGAACTCAATAATTATTCCAATGAGGTCCAATAACACACACACAC
>CM068965.1:20150380-20163578 GCA_035128595.1 Eptatretus atami
GCATTTCAGATCATTGGTATCTCCCGCAATGAGGCCGAGCCTTTGGGCCTCTCACTTTCTCACCGCAGGCTGGTCGGTGGTCTTTCTGTCTTCCACCGTCTCCTCTCCAGCCTCGCCCCCCCTGCTCTCTCTGTGATTTGTCCCTACTATATTTCCACAGGGCGCTCAAGGTCCGCCAACAACCCCCTTCTGGTAAAACTACCAAAATCACGAATCGCTGACTCACCTTCACTCTTTCATTCCCTCTTTTTCCCACCTTTGGAATAAACTCCCTCACTCTGTTCAATCCCATTCTTCCCTCCAGGCCTTCCAAACAGCTGTTCACCACCACCTCTTATCGTCCCCCATCCAAATCCTCGATCTTTTCTGTCCCTGTTAATCCACCCCAAACCCACCTCCTTCAAATTCCCTGCTTTCCTTCCTGAAAGTACCTGTTGTGTCCATCTGGTATAACCCATGTTCCACGCCCCATCCCTCTCCCTTCCACAGATCTCCTAATGTCTCTGTTCCTCACTGTTTTGTCCTTCCCACGCCCCTCTTGTCTCATGGCCCCCTTTATGTGTGTTGTGTGTTAGCTCTCATATGAGCCTTAACAAGGTATACAAAAGAAAAAAACGGTTCCAGAGAAAACATTATTTAATATATTTATTCAATCTATATGGCTGCCAAATCATCATGTGACATCAATTATTCCTAAACAACCTTGTACACGCATGCCTTGGGGAACATTTTTGTGAAGCTTCCCCTCGATCTGTCTTGCCTTCTGGAGAATAAGATTTTTCTATGTTTTATGGTAAATCCAATATGGCTGCCAAACCTTGTGACCTATGATGTCATATGTGTAAACCTTTTGTTCCTCATGGATAGCCGGTCATATGTGTAAAGTTTCACCTCGATCTGTTCAGCCATTTCAGAGAAGAAGATTTTTTAAGGTTTAAAAAACAACAAAAAAAACTATTGCTGCCGACTCATGTGACCGGTGGAATTTAAAAAAAAATTGTGGACCATTTCATCCCGAGATGACCCTCAAAAATTTTCATACAGATGGGATGTAGCGTTCTACATATGCAATTGTGATGTCATAACGAAGGCACCTATGATGTCATAAAATAATCACTCTCATTTCCCATGATGAGTACTTGCTATGTGCCAAGTTTCAATTTTTTCCTTGGTGTGGTTTCAGAGATTGAGGGATTTTCAGAGATTCAGAGATAGATGGAGGTCCAAAGTTTTTCCTTTTTTCCAATATGGCTGCCACACCACGTGACTTATAATGTCATAATTGTCATTAAAATATTCCACATGAGTCGTAACACTAATGGTCAAAATTTTGTCTCAATCTGACATGCGGTTGCGGAGAAAAACATGGAAGTTCTGTGCGGACAAACAAACAGACAGACAGACCGACTGACTAACAGACAAACAAAGGAAAAATCACTCAGAGAGTGACACTTGGCAAAACAGAATAAAGTAGAAGAGCACATACCTCCGCCAGGCTGAACAGTTTACATTTTGTATCCCACTGATGGGCTGAGATCCATCTCAATGCAAAGCTCATGGTCATGTTGCCGAGACCGAGATCCATCTCAATACGGGGCTCATGGTGCCGAGACCGAGATCCATCTCAATGTGGGTCTCATGGTTCCGAGACCAACATTCCATCTCATTGTGGGGCTCATGGTGCCGAGACGAGATCCATCTCAATGTGGGTCTCATGGTTCCGAGACCGACATCCATCTCATTGTGGGGCTCATGGTGCCGAGACCGAGATCCATCTCATTGTGGGGCTCAAGTTGCCGAGACCGAGATCCATCTCAATGTGGGGCTCATGGTGCCAGACCGACATCCATCTCATTGTGGGGCTCATGGTGCGAGACGAGATCCATCTCATTGTGGGGTTCCGGTGCCGAGACCGAGATCCATCTCAATTGCGGGGCTCATTGTGCCCGAGACCGAGATCCATCTCAATTGGGGCTCATGGTGCCGAGACCGAGATCCATCTCAATGTGGGGCTCATGGGCCGAAACGAGATCCATCTCATTGTGGGGCTCATGGTGCCGAGACCGAGATCCATCTCAATGTCGGGGCTCATGTTCCGAGACCGAGATCCATCTCATTGTGGGGCTCATGGTGCCGAGACCGAGATCCATCTCAATGTGGGCTCATGGTGCTGAGACGAGCTCCATCTCAATGCGGCGCTCATGGTGCCAAGACTGAGCTCCATTCATTCATGTGGGGCTCATGGTGCCGAGACGGAGATCCATCTTAATGCGGGGCTCATGGTGCCGAGACCGAGATCCATCTCAATGTGGGGCTCATGGTGCCGAGACCGAGGCTCCATCTCAATGTGGGCTCATGGTGCGAGACCGAGCTCCATCTCAATGTGGGGCTCATGGTGCCGAGACGGATCCAGTCCATGTCATGGCAACCGGATCCATCTCAATGTGGGCTCATGGTGCTGAGACCGAGATCCATCTCAATGTGGGGCTCATGGTGCCGAGACCGAGATCCATCTCAATGTGGGCTCATTGGTGCCGAGACGAGATCCATCTCAATGTGGGGCTCATGGTGCCGAGACCGAGATCCATCTCAATGTGGGTCAGTGTCTTCGAGACCGAGAATTCATCTCAATGTGAGGCTCTGGTGCGAACCGAGATCCATCTCAATGTGGGGCTCATGGTGCCGAGACCGAGATCCATCTCAATGTGGGGCTCATGGTGCCGATCCGGATCTCATAATTTTTCAAGTGATTCTTCACCATTGAGAGATATGGACAAAAATGATATATAGCACAATATCTCAAAAGATTATGGATGGATTCGGATTAAACTTGGTGGACAGGTTGGGTGTGTGACAAGGAAGAATTGATTCAATTTTGGTGGATTCGAATCTGGATCTGGATACGAGCATTTTTCAAGTGATTCTTCACCATTGAGAGATGGAGCCAAAAACAATATATCGCATGATCTTTCAAAAATGGATTGGGCCCGCTATGTTCTCGTGGATCAGGCGTTACGTGGTGGAGGTATGTGCTCTACCGAATGCCCTTCTCGTTTATTTATTCATTCATATGCAGTCTGTGGCTTCTTGGCTGCATCATTTTCTGGGGGCACAGCTGTGCCACAGATGCAATGCCCCCCAGTACCAGAAAGCTGGTACTCATTTTGCCAACCTTAGGATCCATGCATCCATCCATTGGAACCATATTCTGTGCAGAGCGTCGGTGCTGCCGAAGCAGTCTCCTGGGCTATTGGGCACAATCCTGGACGGGTCGCCACTCCAACACAGGCTACCAGCAAGCTGGTACTCATTTTGCCAACCTCGGAAGATGATAGACAGAGTCAACCCCACCTGGTATTAATTCAACATCCGAGTGGGATTTTGAGCTCAGGATCCTAGGATCCCAATCCCACCACCCTAACAATTAAGCCAACACCAGGTGATAAGCCTAGTTTAATTAAACACCATCATTATCAACCAGTACAATGAAAGGAATTATCACCACACCTGCCATCTCGCTTTCATCATTAACCACTCTCCCTGTGCTATTTCTCAATCGATCCACACTTGTTCTCACCTGTTCTTTATCCCTTAAATATTTAAAGAATACCTTGCTATCATGTTTAATATTCTTATCCATATCTTTCTCATACTTTATTTTGGCTTGCTGAGTTATTCTCTTAATGAGCCTCTGTTTACTCCAACACGGACCCAAGTCCAACTCTAGTCCTGTCGTTTTTATTGCTCATAAATATTGTTACGAATTTCGCCCGCCCGGCGTGCGATCGGCCACGTAACTCTTATCGCGACGCGTCGCCCACCGGAACGGACAATTCAGTCGTGACCCTCCTGGAACTACCGCCAGGCAGCCAGTCACGGGTGGGGTTTAACCTCACCATACCCATCCGCATCATCCCCGCGCGAAATAGGGTGAATCGCCGAATGTCGATATACCTAATACCCGCGTGGTAGCGTACCGAGGAGTTGTACCACGCCGCAGGTCGACTCCGGACACGAACCACTTAAGCGGCTCGTTCCGTGCTGCAGGGATAACTGAGCGGAGTTATCGTCGACTCGACGGTTCAGATATTTATGGGTGTCTACACCCACTACCAACCCTTACGTGATGCAAGATGGAAATGTCAACCAAGTAAAGGACGCAACGAAACGGGAAACATTTTGACAAGCACTTTTAATTCACTCAGACAAGCACGTATTTACAGTTATAGCAAGAACACAACACAGAGTTAAAACCGAATAGAGCAATGTACAAGCACTTATACGGTTTACTTAATAGACTGGCGCCACACACACACATTTACACCAAAGCAATGAAAATACAAGCCACCCTCACAGGCAAGGAGGCAGACAGGTCCGTGGACCAAATGAATGTGGACCTGGGTGATCGGCCAGGTCCAAGAGACCGAAGAGTCTTACCCGCGCCCTCGTGGCGCGATGGCGGCTAGCCGCAATGTCCGCTAACGCGCCTGACTCGGTGCCCCTGGTATGGTCGTGAGCTCCTTTGGCATGCGTTGCGCAGGCACGTGTTGTTGGCACCACGTTGGGTTGGGAACGGACGGGTTACCGGCGCTATCTACAGCGCGGATGGGGGGGGGGAATTGTTGATGCTCGGGGTCGGGAGAGGGAATGGCGGACGCTCCGTCCCGCTAGCGGGGTCTCGGAACCGCACCGACTCGGCGAACTCTCGCCCCTGAGTCTCTTCTGCGTCCCTGCTCCACTCACGACTCGTCCCTCGCCCTCCACCGAGCTCCATCCCCTTCGCCGTCCGATCCCGCAAACACACGACTCAGACTCCACGACTCCGACAAGCGCCACTTTCTGCACCCCTTTCTGCACACACGAGCTGCGTTGTGCTCGCGTCTTATAGACCGGGGAGGAGCTTGTTATGCAGATTCGCGGATCAAACGCGCTTGGAGGCGGGCCACGCCCCCGACGTTCAGCCATTGGTCGGGCAAAAAGGGGCGTGAGCCTCTCCTGACCGAATTCCCTCCTAAAAGGAACGCTATTCACAGCGGGTTCGGAGGCGGGCCATGCCACCCGATGCTCAGTCATTGGATGGAAGGAAAGGGCGTGAAGCCTTCCTGATCCGCTTCTCCTCTCCCGAAAGGATCCATGGTCACTCGTGGCTTGACGCGTTCGGCAAGAATCACCGAACGGGCTCTGGACAGCACGACGTTCGGTTTGATAGGTGTGTGGTTGTTGGGGGATATTGGTCCAAAATAACGATAGAGAAAGAAAATGGCTAACTCAAAGTGTCGCAGCCCGGATGAATCACATATACTCCTCTAAAAAACGGGTGTGGACTAACTACACATAACTTACGATATATCTAACCTGAGGACCTTTCTGGTGTATTGCAAATTTCCACAGCCGTAACAATATCTTCTGCTTCTCCTTAAGAGTTAATAGCAATCATTACCTCCCTGCTCAACCAGTGGCCTCTTTATTCCTCTGGATTTACACCTCCTTCAAACAAACTTACCCTGCACACTGCACTTTTTCTCCTTGAAGGTTGCTCA
This sequence comes from Eptatretus atami, assembly GCA_035128595.1. NCBI lineage: Eukaryota > Metazoa > Chordata > Myxini > Myxiniformes > Myxinidae > Eptatretus > Eptatretus atami. The sequence continues at coordinate 20,155,921 of CM068965.1, forward strand.
TTTCTCTGATGCTAATTGCCCTCTAGGCTAGTTCGTCCCAATCTTGACCACCTATCTCTCTCTCTGCCTCTGCCTCTCTCTCTCTCTCTCTCTCTCTCTCTCTCTCTCTCTCTCTCTCTCTCTCTCTCTCTCTCTCTCTCTCCCCACACACCTTCAAGGTTTGCCTTCCTGAAATCTTAGTCTTAATATACTATCCCGAACTCTAACTCTTAACATAATCCTTGCACACACTCTGTTCGAGTCACATGCGCCTAAATGCTCTCCTCTGATCATTATGTAAAGAGAGAGCTTCGATTTAGATATCCAGTGGGAGTGTCTGTGGGCGTGTCTTCCAAAGCGAGGGAACACGAGAAGCTCAAATCGGACGCTGGTCTCAAATAAAAGCGAATGGTGGGGCAGACAGGCAGATAGATCTTGTGTTTATACAGAAAGAGATGGACAGAACGTCTAGCTGCTTCGTCCTCTCTCTCCTTCTGTCCATTTTCCTCTTCGTGGGAATGGCACAGAGTGATGCAGGTTGGTTTGTGTTGTTGACTCATGGTGTTTTAAAACATTTCTAAATGTGAATTTTAATTCCCAACCCATGAGAGATATGTTTTAAACGCTATGGACTGGGACCATACCAGACTGGCTCCGCAAGAGCCTTCTCTTTTCTATATACAGTGTGTACCATGCATTTCTCATGAGATATGGTAATATTGTGATGGCAATGTAATCACATATCCCATGACAAATGGATTTTGTAAATAGAGACAATTCTCAGCACTGCTCCTTGCATGTTGTTGGCAGACATCACGGTTTGGTCACAACATGTATGTATGGTATGCACTTGTAGTGAGTGCCCTCTCCACTGCAATTCATTATTCTGTGAAAACGGTTCGAATCCCATCGATTAAGGTATCAATTTACATATTGCGGATAATATTCATGAAAGTGATTTTTTTTTGTCCCCCCCCCAACCCTCACCCCAAATTTTCCTCCACAAACTCCAATTTCTTCCCTAATTCCATCCCTTTACTTCCCCCCAACTCCTCAACCCCCAACCGTCCTTCCTCTCCCTTATTTTGTCCTCTTCCCTTTTACCTTTTATTAATACTTTTTCTAATCCCACATTATTTGCATAAAATCATGGTTGCCATTCGTAGCCAAAGACGGCCGAACATAGCTGACCTGCGAAAAACCTTGGAACGTTCATGTTTTCATGGAGGAGCTGCTGAACCAAACAGCAACCACACTCTGAGATGGCAAGTGGTTCAACTTGGTGTCGAGGAGTGTACCGAGAAGACCAGACCACTTGCTATGCACGGTCCGGGCAGGAAATTGTAACTTGTTCAGGGTGCCGAGGACAACTCACCACCGACTCTGCATGAAGGACTCCATGGGATCTTTTAACGTCCGCCAACTAAGGCTAGTAGATGGGACACCCGGCTTTATTTCCATCCGATGGATGGTACACACATTGATGTCTCACGCCCTGAATGCAAAACACCAGCATGACAGTTTATAAGCTGGGTCGGGATTCAAACCCAGGCCAGACAGCTCAAAGAGGAGTGTGCAGACCTCTTCGGTCTCGGCTATCTGCCACCCACGGATAAAATATTAATTTAGTGACAAATCGTCGAGTTGGCGAAACCAGTGAGTAATATTAGTTTCCTCGCAGCTGTCGTCTTATAATAGTATTGTTTGTCGATTCCAAATATAATCCTTATCATAAAGATAATATACAATCCTTGTACGCCGCTTTGTTATGTACATGTATATATTATTTTCAGCTTTATCGAGAAAGGTATAGACTGGAAGTTTGAAAAAGGAACAATACAATAAGATCTCAGCATAAACTTGGTGAACCTTTAACAACAATATCATATCTAAGTCAACATCGTAGTAAGAAAATAGCATCACAAGATGTGCCAGACTTTTACACAGTTGCAGCCAACATTGTTTGAATTGTCATCAAAGTATTTCATCAAATCATATTGTGTGATTATTGGTAATTATAGTTGATTTAATTAATATGTGCCTGCTGTTGGCTTAGCAGTTAGGGTGGCTGGCTTGGGACCTAAGTAAGGGTCCTGAGTTTGAGCTGTTGAATTAACACTCGGTGAGGTTGACTCAGCCTGTCACCTGGCTGAGGTTGGTGAAATGAGTACCTTGCCGATGAAACTGCCTCAGCAGCCCCATGTGCCTTTTCAGCATGAAAGGGATGGTGTTATTGTTATTTAATTAATATTTCCTGTGTTTGCAGAAGTCCTGGATGGAGAGATACAAAGGGAATGCTATTTCTCCCTGGAACAAATGCTTGGTGAGATAAACAAATACGGACTGCGAGTGGAGTAAAATCGTAATTTCATTTACTTGGATTTGATTTTAACTCGTTGACAGCATGCCCCTTGAGTCTCACATCCTCGCTGGAGCCAAAGCTGAAAGCGAATAATTTTGCAAGCTTGACATCCTCACTGCTTCATGTTTTAAGTCGGAGTACCTTGCTAGTCAACAACCTGAGGGTTGATTAAGTACTGTGGTGTGTGTGTGTGTGTGTGTGTGTGTGTGTGTGTGTGTGTGTGTGTGTGTGTGTGTGTTGTGTGTGTGTGTGTGTGTAAAGCACAGGCGTGATGGGCCAAATGGCTTCCACCTGTGTCTAAGAGCGTATCCTTCGACTGATCTTAGATCCATCACTGTGCTTTTCAGATTGCATTCAACTTGCTTGTTTGACTTCAAACAAACACTGCAACAACAATTCTGATCATTATTCTGGTAAGTTATACATGTTGTTGGCCTGTCTATGCCTCTGTTTGTTACTTGCAAAAATCAAAGATTTATGAAAGTATATTGTACACCGCTCCTTCCTATTTCCATATCCTGGCGATGCATGATGCCATCACCAAGCGCCGACAAAAGAGAGTACTCAGTTTTCACTCCGTTTGTTACTTACGAAATCTAAAGATTGCGTAAGTATATTGATGACTTCCGTCCTCTGTTGGTGTGTTTGTTTGTTTGTGTTGTGTGTGTGTGTGTTTTGTGTGTTTGTGTGTTTGTTTGTAGGCACGATAACTCGAGAACGGGAGAAGCTACCAATGTCAAATTACACACGTGATTCAGGAGGGTGATGGCTAGCGCTGGTTAGATTTTGTCAAAATCGGTCAAAGTTAGGTCACAGTGAGGTCAAACATAATTCCGTAAATTCATGTGGAGAAATGGAGTATTTTTGCTTCAGTCGACGTTATGAGTTCGTTTTAACTTCGATTTTAATTTTGTCTTCAGTTTTTGCGATCGCTTAGGACGCTTAACACTGGGTTGTCGAAATTCTGGTAAAAATCAGATGTTTTGGAGACGTTTTAAGATTGGATAAAAAATATTTCACTCGCCGCGTCACGGTCGTCACGTGGTGCAGCGCGCTCGGCAGAGGCGTCGTTGAGTCACGTAAAGGTTTTCCGTGTGCGCGCTGACGGTGTTTTCGATAAAGATGGTGTTTAAAAGTCATTTTTTATCCCAATAAAGGTTATCATTGCATGCCTGACTCGCTAAGCCGTCGGATTATGTAAAGATTGTTGGTGGATGGCCGAATATTACGGTTTTGTGACTTTGATAAAATAATATAAATAATTGCGTGGAGAAATGGAGATTTTTGCTTCGTCGACGTTACGATTTTTGATGTTTGGTACAGAATCATCGTAGAAACTTCTGGTTTGCGTCGCTACCTTCTCTAGAGACAGCTTTTATTAGACAAGGTCAGAGGTCAAGTTGACGATTTCGTAAGTACCATCTATGACTGCTTGTTATATTGCCAAAACGAAGTTTTTGCAAGATATGTTAGTCAGCTTGTATGTTTTTTTTTATTTTTTTTTTGTTTTTTTGTTGTCTGTAATCACGTATCGATCACTCTGCAGAGCACAGTTATCATTGGAAATTTTTGTAACTTCGCATATCAGAGTCCTATAGAGGTCCCTTTCAGCGCATAAAATTTTCAAGGTCAAGGTCAAAGTCAAGGTCACTTTGTCGCAAATCAGGGAGTCGACGAAACCCTTATTTTTGAGTAATTTTGATCGATCGTCTTCAAACTTCATGGAATATAGTTCATGGTCTGGCGCTCAGCTGATTAATTTTGGTGGCGATCGCCTTGACCTTCATGGTTAGTGCTGGAGGTCGAAAGTTTTTACCCCAAGGTCAAATTTTGAAATCTTAGGTACCATATCTGTAATACCTCAAATTTAACACCTCGATGAGTGCTTTCTAGATATGTCAAGCTTGAGACATTATGACGTCATTTGGTGACGTTATGAGGCAAACGCATATTTTTCATGGTTACTCTGTAGAACGATTCTCAGGGAATCTCTCGTAGGCAGATATTCCTCAAGGAGTCGCTCCTGGTGGATAGCAGCTCTGTTCACCTCAGTGTGACCTTAAAGAAGTCACACGTGGTCACCTTTTGGCAAGATACGGGTCTTTTTTTTTTCTTTTTGTCTGGGCAGTATCTCAGCCATCCTTTGATCTAGGAAGCTGGAATTTGGGGACAAAAGTGAAGATGTTCTTTGGCAAAAATGCTGTTTTCTTATTTTTTTGATAATCAATTTAATTACTTAATTGTAATGGATTTATTAATTATTTATTTATTTTAATTCTCATCTGGGCAATATCTCAGGCACCTTTTGAGCTCAGAAGCTGATATTTGGACATGACGGTGAACAAGTTATTTGGCTATAAATGGTATTTTTCGTTCATTGATTGATCAATTAATTATTTATTTTTTTCGATTAATTACTTAATTTTCAAACAGTTACAGATTTGGATGAAACAGTGGTGGCTTAGGTATGCTATTAGCCATTTGATTAATAAATTAATTATTGTACCATTATTATTTATTTTAATTCTGCAGCTGATCAATTAATCAATTAATTATTGTACACCACTCTCTCTCCCATTTCCGATTCCACATGCTGCAAGGCGGCATCGCGGGGTACCGAAGGCGTCTCGACGATGTCGCGTACTTGAGGGTTGTTATTTATTTGGCATGGGGGCGGTGTACTTTGAATGTACCGCTACTTGTTGGTATATTGGTTGATCTTGTGCGTTATTCTGTTTGTTTGCCAATCGCCTACAGGTTACAATTTTAAGCCGCTCTTCAAGAAAATTCACCAAATGGTACAGTTCCTCATAAGCAAGAAGCCAATTGTTTATGAGGTCAAATGGTCAAAAGGTCAACATATGCCAAAGGTCAACAACTTAGGTGGAATTTCTAAAATCCTCAATTTTCATCCAATTGACTTGAAATTTGAAGAGGATTTGTATGTCAGCTCACTGAATTCAATGAACAAGTATTTTTGAGGTCAACATAGGCCAAAAAGTCGACAAAGGCTAAATTCCTAAAATTGGCAATTTTCATCAGAGTGACTTGAAATTTAAAGTGGATTTGCATATTTGGTCATTTAATTCAACACCAATAATTTTTAAGTTCAAACTTGTTTTATGGATTTTCTCAAGTGTCGTGCTATACCATCATTCATCAAAACTTCTTGCCCCCAAGATGGTCTTTAAAAATGGATGTCCTTAACAGACAATCATCACCACACTGTGCAGCTAATTGTGTCTAAATGTGAACACCTTGATGTTTCCATTCACCAGAGATTTCATGGTTATTCGCCACCCCCTTTCGTAATCTTTTTTTTTATAGTTATTTAAATCTCGCCTGCCACCATTTTGATTCTCAGCAGGTACATTAAAGCGGAAAACATGTGGGTTATGAGGATTGGCTTAGCATCACCATGAAAACAAATTCTCTCAAAAATAATTAATCTACAAACATCACTCTGCTTTTAATAAAGAAATATTCCATGTAAAATCTGAGCCTCCATTGGATAAAGAATGAAATGGAAAAGTTTAAACAACTGTATATTATCTCTTCTTTTGTTCACACAGTTTGTGGAATAGATGAATGCCGCAGAGTCAAATCGAAGTGTGAGAAGCCCAGGAACAAGGATTTCACACCTGAGGAAAGTGAGTTTGACTCTCTTCCACCAACAATGGCCTTGCTCTACATACTAAATCATGTACATATCTTCAAGTGTTTGTGTGTTTGTACGTTAACCTTTCACGGCTGAACCATAGCACCTAGAGGCCCCAAATTTTGGCTGTAGGTACTTCATAACCTGGGAAAGGTTGTAACCTGCAAGTTGTCAGCCTTGAGTGCCATTTTATATGTAAATTGTGATGTGGGATCAGGCAGTGTTCCTGCCGATGTGCAACATGTCCTAAAATCCCTGCGTTCTTTCAAATATAATCTTGTAAATAATTTAAAGGAGCTGGTACCCCTCCCATAGGATATATACCGTGTGTGTGTGTGTGTGTAAACCCCATGCTCTTGCAACCAAAGAAATATGCATAAAGCAACCATGAAAAGCTTGACATCGTAAGCCTTTGCTGTTTCAAACCCTATCTGGTTCCTCTAAAGCTGCAGACATTCACAAGGAGCACGTGCTTGAGAATCCCAACACGATTTATTTATTTGAATGCAGCCTGTCGCTGCTCGGCTCATTATTATTTCAATGGTGAATCATTATTAATACAGTATATTACTGGCATGTTAACAATAATATGATTTGAAATAAGCATTCAGGAGTCTTTTAAATATGGAGTCAAGGATCATGAAATAATTAAACAAGAGAGGGTCGAAGGCCGACGCATCAACAATAGAACAGCGAGGACCAGACAGAAAATAGTGGTTGGGTTTCAAGTTTGATTTTTGGTAAAGTTGTCTGTCTTTTCTGTCTGTCCACATCTTTTGCAGTTTGCGAGGAAGATGAGTTTTCAAAAGTGGACACACATTGTGTGAAGAACAGTCATAAATTCCTGAATGGTTTGCAAGGTATTGAGGCTTATCTCAAACTCAACATGATGTCAGAATTTCAATTGTACAGAATGTTCAGATCTATTTTGTTGAATTGGTATTATAATTTTGTGAAGTCCATATTGTGATTTACGATAAAAGGATTCCATATGCCAATGTAACATTTTATGCATACCATTTGGTAATTTGTTTTATGGAAACTAACGTCGACAGTCCGACAGGATGGTGGAAAGGAAGCACACTTACCTTTGAGCTGTCTAGTCTGGGTTCGATTCCCGAGCCGACTATAAATTGTCGGATTGGCAGGGCATTGATCACAAACTATGCAATTCTTTGAGCAGATGTAAAGCTAGGCATCCTGTCTGTAAGCTTGAGATAATGGACATTGAAGATCCCACAGTGTCTTTCACAAAAGCGATGAGTTATCGCTGGCACCCTGTACATCTTACTAATCACTGTCCATATTATCTCCCTTTGAATGTTTGAATGAAAACAAGGCCTGTCCAGCCGGTTCATGAAGGGTTTGGTCCAAACTCTTCATGAACCGGCTGATCCCACAAAAAAGGTGGGATTCACTGGGACCATTAACAAGTAGTAGTAGTAGTAGTCGTCGTAGTGTTCGGTAGATGACATCGTGACATTGTCATTTTTCTACCCAAGACATCAGCTGTTACTTTAATGGATAGAAACAGTTATTGAACAGTATGATGTCAATGTTGTTCAAATTGAGCACCCGTAACTGAATGTCTGCATCAAGTACAAGTGGATTGTTTATTTCAATGTAAGATCGAGTCTCATGGAAGAGTGAGGTGTAGAG
>CM068965.1:20163692-20171192 GCA_035128595.1 Eptatretus atami
CCGCAAGTAAGAGGGTTGGAAAAGTCCTTAACCAACTTTTAAAGGTGGAATAAAATCAAACTGTTGAAGTGGCAAATGCAATCGACTGGTTTACAGTAACTTATGTGGAGGCAGCCATGTCTTATCCATGATCGGATGAAACACAAGTCATGACACATCCAGTATGTGTTTCCCACCTAATATCTTTTCTCTCTGTATATATCTGACAGAGTGCAAAACGAAAGGATACCTGGAAGCAAAGAGGACCTGCTTTGACTCAGTCTATAGAAAACGCATTCAGATTGAAGGTAAGAACTGGTTATGGGTTTTGGGGCTCGGGTCGGTGGGGGGGGGGGGTTATCCCCCTCCCCCTCCCCCATAGTCACCAAACTATTCCATGAGTCAACACACAACAGAATGAACTGTAGTTCATAAGAACACCTCACCCCATGCAGTGTTGAGAGAGAGGACATGGCGAGAGTCATTTCAACTCATTGCTTTGTGTTTCTGATCACAATCTATATTAGCTTTGTTTGTGAAGTTCGAATAACAGGCGCAATGGCAACCATATGATGCCGATGGGTCAAATGGAACAGTCTCGTGCTGAACCTTCTGCCACTCTTCTCGGAGAAACTGACGATTTTAGAACGATCTTTGAGAAAAGATGCACCAAACAAACAAATATTTCAGACATAATTTGCTCTGTCGTTGCATTGCGAGGTGCCACCATTTTTATCTGAATGTCACTGGTACTTTGCACTCAGAGCACGCAGGAAATCTGATTGGTCCAAACGGCATAAAAATTTTGCCTAAGTACTACTAAACTGGAGGATTTTGGAATTGCAAACAAGGCGATTTGTGTTGTATAGCATTCAAATATCTAATTCGATACGGGACTTTTAAATGATGTAATCCAGCCCACAATGCTTGGCATGCATGCGCAGTGCCTTCTGTGAACATATCAGGCTTGGTGAGTTATTTAATGGACGCCTGCAATTGGAAAAGATGATGCTTTGCGTCATTACCAAGCAATGGTAACGAACTCTTAGAGAAAGGACATCTTCACGACGTGAAAATACACAAAGCTTGTGCCAGCTATTATCTACGAGGGAGCGAAATGTACAAGGTAGACTTCCTTGAGGGAGACACAGTATCTGGTTTGGGTGCTTGTGAACAGCAATGGGAAGGACATATCTGGAGCTTGTGAATGCACAGGCTAAGTTTAAAGTCAACTCTTTAAATTATATTTACTATTATTCATGCTGAGGGGGGGGAGTTGTGAGGGCTCTTCTAAATTTCTCGTATTTCCGATATGGTTGTGAGTCCGATTTTCATCCAGGAATACAATTACGGTTAGCCATTTTGAAATTGCCACTCCTGGGTTTAAATGATGAATTTGTGTTGAAAAGCCGATTTGAATTACACATTTCTGCCGATGGCAACGGCAGGCTAAAAGCATCCGGCGAGCAGAACCGAGTCACTGAAAACTGCATGAAGGGCCTCGTTAGCCTTCATACGTCATTTTGAAAGTCCCGCATTGAAATTAAATACAAGTTTAAACTTTAAAGGCTGTAAAAAAAACACAAACAGACATTTATTTGGAAGTTTACCACCGTTGATGCACAAACTTTTACACCACCTTATTGAACACGTTAAATGAGTTATTTGTGCCTGTTGTATGTGTCCTTTATGACATCCCTAAAAACAATAAGTTTCCTGTTTCTGTATAATTTAACAAATTCAGAGCCAAAGTCCTGTCAAACTGCAGATTTGTGTTCCAATTCATGTTCTGCAGTGTTCAAAATGTGGAATTCTATTGAAATTAGGTGGTTCCTCGATCATACAAATAAACCGACGGACAAAGTGAACCAACTGCTTAACCCCGTTTTGCGCTACACACGTGGGGTAATTACATTGCATTCATCACTACGACTACTTCTTCTTTCATGATCCCAAATATTCACACCTTTTTGTGAAGTCAGCCGAGGAGGATGTTTGGCCCAAGTCTTTCACGAATCGGTTGGCCGGGCCTGACATTTGACTGAAACTGATTTGGGCAGGAATTTGTTGTTCAGGGTGCCGGCCTGAACTTGTTTATTCTTCTTGAAATACTCAGTGGAATATTTAACATCACCAAACAAAAGTCAGCAGAAGGGACACCCGACTTAACATCGATCCAAGGAATGGCACCCTTTCTGATACAACACCCTGCCCATGAAGTACTAATCTCAAAGTGTATCGTCAAGTCAAGAATCAAACCGACACCAGACAGATCAAAGCCGAGTGCACTATTCCTGTGCCTTCATGTTGGCCAATAATGAACTTCTTCAGTGCATGGAGGAAGTCCACTATCCCACGGGTCCACAAAAGGAATGTCCTCGCAAATTATGTCATATATATTAGTATATTGAAAAATCATGTAATGGTATCGTGTTGTCTCCAAATGTCCTCCCCTGCATCCAACAGAAGTTATAATCACACTTGCACTTTTGAGCACCTTATAATTTAATGTTTGTAAGTGAACAGAAGCATGTCACATGAGCTTTTGAAATTAAATAGTCTGATTTGCTTTTTGCTATCACAGCCAACAACAATAAATGACTGACTGTACAATTTTACAGCCGTGAAACTCTTTGGGAAAGAGACCTGTCATGGAGCAGTAGGTACGTTTTACTCATTTCACTCCTTTTGTATTGAGGACCCTCGTGCTCTGTGTGGAGTATTTATCTTGAATTAACTTGTTCATGTACAGTGCCTATAGAAAGTCGACATCCCCTTTCAACATTTTCACCTTTTGTTATCTTGCAGCCTGGAACTAAATTTCATTAAATCAGACTTTTCCCACCTTTATTTTTTACACGTCGTAACCCACAACTTCCAAGTGAAAAACAAATTCTACAAATTTCACAAAATTAATTAAAAATACAAAACTACAATATATTGGTTGGATAAGTGTCCACCCCCCCCCCCCTTATAATAGCAATTGTAAATTAGCTCAGGTGTAACCAATCACCTTCAAAATCACACACCAAGTTGGTTGGCCTCCACCTGTGTTCAAGTGGAGTGATTCTGATTCTGAATAAAATCAGCTGTTCCTGCAGGTTTCCTCTGCTGGGTAATGCCTTTCACAGCAAAGACTCAACCGTGAGTGTCAAGGAGCTTTCAAAAGACCTCTGGGATAAAGTTGTGGAAAGGCAGAGATCAGGACATGAGTATAAAAATATTTAAAAGGCCTTGAATATCCCTTGGAGCACAGTCAAGACAACCATTAAGAAGTGGAAGGCGTATGGTACCACCAAGACCCTGCCTAGATCAGGCCGTCCCTCGAAACTGGATGATCAAGCAAGGAGGAGACTGATCAGAGAGGCCATGAAGAGGCCAATGGCAACTTTGAAAGGCCTACAGGCCTTTATGGCAATGACTGATCACTATGTGCATGTGACAACAATATCCCAAGCACTCCACAAGTCTGGCCTGTACGGTAGAGTGGCAAGAAAGAAGCCATTACTCAAAAAAGCTCACCTTGAGTCATGTTTGAGTTCTACAAAAAACACTGGAGATTCTGAAGCCACGTGGCAAAAAGTTTTGTGGGCTGACGAAACCAAGATGGAACTTTTTGGCCTAAATGCAAAACGTTACATTTGGGGAAAACCCAACAAAGCACATCACCCAAAGAAAACCATCCCTACTGTGAACCATGGTGGTTGGCTGCATGATGTTATGGGGATGTTTCTCATCAGCAGGCTAGAAGTGAAAATGGATGGAGCAAAACACAGAAAAACCCTCGAGGAAAACTTGCTGCCCTCTGCAAGAAAGCTGAAAATTGGACTGAAGTTCACCTTTCAGCATGACAGTGACCCAAAGCACACAGCCAAAGCTACATTGCAGTGGTTAAGAAACAAAAAGATAAATGTCCTTGAGTGGCCAAGTCAGAGCCCCAACCGAAATCCAATCAAAAATCTTGTGGCATGACTTGAAGATTGCTGTCCATCAACACTCCCCACGCAACTTGACTGAACTTGAACAGTTTTGTAGGCAGAAAAGAATGGGCAAACATTGCCCAATCAAGGTGTGCAATTTGGTAGAGACCTATCCCAACAGACTCACAAATGTAATTGCTGTCAAAGATGCTCAACCAAGTCATAACTCGGCGGGGGGGGGGGGGATTGGACAATTAACCAATCTAGTTTTGTATTTTTAATTAATTTTCTGAAATTTGTAGAATTTGTTTTTCACTTGGAGGTTGTGGGTTATGATAGGTAAGTAAAAGGTGGAAAAAGTCTGATTTAATGAAATTTAATTCCAGGCTATTTAATGAAATTTAACAAGAGGTGAAAATTTTGAAAGGGGGTGTACACTTTCTATAGGTAATATATATATATAATATATATATATATATATATATATATATATATATAATAATATATATATATATATTATATACGAGGTGTGTTCAAAAAGTATCCAACCTTAATTTTTCGTACGTAAACCAATGAAGCTAGGGAGGCGTGGTTTGGTGCACGTATGTAGGCGATCCTAATTCGTATGCGTGAATATTTTCCCACCTGCAGAAGCTGTCAGTCGCCGACAGACCGCCGATGAGTGAGGAAGTGTAAGTGAGCGCCGTCGGATTTTCGTTTTTGACAAAATGACGGAAAAACTTGAAACAACGCTACTTCATCAAATTTTGTGTAAAGCTTGGCGATTCCCAAATGGAAACGATCCGCAAGATTCAACAGGCCTTCGGGAACGAAGCAATGGGCACCACACAGATAAAAGAGTGGTACAACCGCTTCAAAGATGGCCGCATATCAGTGGAAAGTGAAGCACGTTCTGGTAGGCCCTCAACATCCCGAAATGAATCGTCATTGACCAAGTGAGGACCCTGCTGATGCAGGATTGTCGAATCACGATCAGAGAACTTGCAGACGAGGCGGGCGTCAGCATTGGATCTGTTCATTCCATTGTGACTGAGGATTTGGGCTTAAGGAGAATCTCAGCGAAGTTCGTGCCAAAGCTGCTAACGATCGAGCAGAAGCAACTCCGTTTGGAGATCGCACAGGACATGCTGGAGACTGTGAACAGCGATCCAACTTCTTCGACACAGTGATCACTGGCGATGAGACCACAGTGATCCGTCATTTTGTCAAAAACGAAAATCCGACGGCGCTCACTTACACTCCTCACTCATCGGCGGTCTGTCGGCGACTGACAGCTTCTGCAGGCGGGAAAATATTCACGCATACGGATTAGGATCGCCTACATACGTGCACCAAACCACGCCTCCCTACTTCATTGGTTTACGCACGAAAAATTAAGGTTGGATACTTTTTGAACACACCTTGTATACATCGTTATGTTTATATTTGTTCCTTTTCATGATCAACAAAGTGCCTTTTTTGAATACAATGTCAAGGCTGGTATAAAAGCTAACACACAAAACATATAACGAAGAGAGCAGGAGACGAGAGGGGCGGGGGAGGGAAGCACAAAACATTGGGGAACAGAGACATTAGATCTGTGGAAGGGAGATGGATGGGGCGGCGTACACAGGGTAAAAACAAGATGGACACGACAGGGACTTTCAGGAAGGAAAGCAGGGAATTTGAGGGAGGTGGGTTTGGGCTTCGAAGTGCAAAGAGAAGATTTCACAGATTTCATATGTGTTTGACTGACTCACTCTTATAAACTAGAAGGGCACTTTGTGGAGTGCAAACCTCCGCCATGTAATGCCTGATCCACGTGAACATATCTGGCCCAATACATTTATGAAATATCATGCTATACAGTACTATATCGTTTTGGCCCTATCTCTCAATGGTGAAGAATCACTTAAAAAATTAAATAATTCTCGTATCCAGATCCGGATCCGGATCTTCACCAAAATCTAATCAGTTCGTCCTTGTCACACACCGAACCTGTCCACAAAATTTCATCTGGATCCGTCTGCAACTTTTTGAGCTATCTGTACACAGACAAACAGACAGACAGAAAGGGGTGAAAACATAACCTCCTTCACCTTCGGTGGTGGAGGTAATGACTCACTTATATAAATGTTTCGTACTTTCTGAATAGGCGAGAAAGCTGAAAATTTGCACACGAATTTAATTCTCGCCAATAAGTTGTATGTTTACATATCCAGTGGCACCTCTGTGTCAGGCACAATGGTGGTGATAAACATTCAGAACATGTTTTAGTCAATAAATATTACCCCTTATTCATGATCCACGTTGCTGGAAACTCGGATATAAAGATCTCTTTGCCCCGGCAATTTGAATGCAAACACAAGGCCCGATGTTAGAAAATCGTTCATATACAGATGAGATTGTCAAAACATTTTTTGAAAAAAAATCAAAAGAAAGAATCATTTTATTATTCCCTGCATTTTTGCATTGCCGCCGTGGCAAAATACACCGACCATCCAGTGACACACCAAAGAAAAGGGGGGGGGGGGGAACACTCAGCTGGGCGAGGGTTGCTTGGACTCGACCCTTGGAACAGTCGGGTGAAGAGGTTCAGAGAGAATACGAAACGGAATTTAACTTCTGAAATTGGAATTTAGGGTTTTTGGAAACGTAAAATCACTGGCTCTACAATTCGCTGTTTTAGAGCCTGTTGCATGGTATGGTCAATTTTTGATTCACAGCAGTGTTTTGTCGACCCAGTAAGGCATGTCTTCCTCATTACATCATTCCAAGGGATCAGCATTCACCATGCCATCACAAAATTGAAAAATGAAGTGCAATCTGGAGACGCATCTGATATGGTATATCGCGCAGCATGTGACTGTGGCACGGCTTATGTAGGGGAAACAGGAAGAAATTTAAAACGAATGATAAACACAACAGAGCTACTCTGCTGCACATTGCCTCACAATCAGCCATACCACGTCACTGCATACATTCTGGCCACAGTTACACCAGGAGCAACACCTAGATCCTGGACTCCTCTTCAAACAAACACCACTGATAAATGCTGGAATCTTGGCATGGAAAACCTTAGAATAAAAGTCTAACAGAAGAAACAATACAATTTCCTGCTTGATAATATCCTTTGATCCGAGAAGCAGACACTGGTTGGTGCAAGCTCTAAAAACGAGGACAGCGTGTTTCACAAATGATTCGCAACATGCCAATGAACACCATAGACATACCCTGTCAAACAATCCTAACTCAGATGAACACTCTCCACCCACACTGCAACCCTGCCCACAATGGGTCACATGACCAGATCACTGTACCATGGAGGACTAACCCTGATTTACATTATACAGTAATCCCACGGTTATATGGAAGGGACATTTTCCTTAAAATCTTCCGTTAGCTGAATTTCCATAAATTTAATTATCCCATTTCATCCCATTATATAAGTGGAGATAGGTTCCTACGTAACAACATCTTGACTCTACAATGTAAAAATAGGACCATTGGACCTGAAGCTTGTCTGAGCCCTGGCCTAATGTTGTAACGCGAATGTGGTAGAATTCTGAATGGTGAGGATGATTTTTGAAGGAATTTACAT
>CM068965.1:20173692-20176913 GCA_035128595.1 Eptatretus atami
TTGAAATAAGCGTCAGTTTGGTCGAGTTTGTAATTTGGTTGGCTGTGCCTCTTAATAATTCTTTCAATGGATAATCCCAAACTCAAAAACCTTATTTCAACATATACAGGGTGATCCATAATTAAGTCCCTGTTTTAAATATAAAAGTACTACATTGTGCTGGTGAGAGTTGTTGGCATTATGGTTAGTGTGTCCACTCTGAGGCTAGGAGGTCATTGGTTCAAACGCCGGCTGAGTCATCACGACTTTATTTTAAAACTAGAAGGGCACTCGTTAGAGTGCATACCTACCTCTGCCATGCAATACCTGATCCATGAGAACATATCTGGCCCGATACATTTTTGAAATGTCATGCTATATATCGTTTTTGGCCCTATCTCTCAATGGCAAAGAATCACTTTAAAAATTAAATAATTCTCATATCCAGATTTGGATTCAGATCTTCACCAAAAATCGAATAATTTCTTCCTCACAACGTGTCCACCAAGTTTTATCCCAATCCGTCCACAACATTTTGAGATATTGTGCTATATATTAGTTTAGCCTGATCTCTCAATGGTGAAGAATCACTAAAAAGTTATCAGATCTGGATCCAGAATGGGATCTTCAGCAAAATCTAATCAATTGGTCAATGTTACACACCAAACCTGTCCACAAAATTTCATGGGATCCATCCACAACTTTTTGAGATATCCTGCACACAGATAAACAGACAGACAGACAGAAAGGGGTGAAAACATAACCTCCTTCACTTTCGGTGGCGGAGGTAAAAATTGAACGTGCTGCTTCCGTGCATGACGTTCAGCATTTAAAAGGGTAGAGCACAGACAATTGACGCTGGGAAGGCAATGGTAAAGAACCCAGTATATCCCTTATCAAGCGACATATTCAACAGCACCAACGCTCTACAAAGAGTATGGGACATCAAATTAAAAACCACATTGTTAATGTAAATAAAACACCACAAAATATTTTCCTTGAAAGGCCATTTATCCATTTTAATTTTGTGAACATCACATTTAAACATCGGCTCCTGCATTCTCACCAATTTTTTTTGCATCGTTCGACAACATTTTCCACTGAACGCCAAATAAACTCCTCTGGTCAATGTTTTCTTCTGATCTTGCTGTGGTATGTCTTCCTGATCTTACGTCCTTGACTGAACCAGCTGTTATAAGCTCTTGGTGACAGTTTTTAATTGTTTTTTAATCCAAAGTGGCATGTCTTCCCATTTATTACCACCACCATGTTTGAACTGCAATTACAGCCTGTCAAACCTCATACTGCGCAGCAATTTGTGCTCGATGAGCAACAGTTAATCTCACAGCAATAATGTATTAATATGAAAGCAAAGAAAAAATAATGATAATGCAAATAAACAAGCTTTCAAACAAAAAAAATTATGCTCTAACGATAATGACAACAACGAGACTCGATGGTGCAATGGTTAGAGCATCTGCTCCGAGTCTGGGAGGCCTGTGGTTCAAACCCCGTCTGAGTCATACCAAAGACTTTAATAATGGTATGTGCTGCTTCTGTGCTTGATGCTCGGCATTTACGAGGATAAAGCAGAGACAAACAATGCTAGGAAGGCAATGGTAAGCCACCCAATATAACCTTTGTTCAGAAACTGCCTCGGCAGCACCAGTGCTCTGCAATGATTACGGAAATCAAATCGAATCAAATTAAATAATCACAACAGAGTATTTCAATCCTGAAAATAGGGACTTCATGATGCATAACCCCATATATATATATACATTTATATTCATATTTATAGATATATATTTTTTTATTTATATATACATATATATTTATTTTTATACATATATTATATATATTAAATATATTATATATTTATATATTATTTTTTTTAATATATATATATGTAATATTTATATAGATATATATTTTATATATATAATATTTATATAGATAGATATTTTATGTATATATATATATATATAAATATATATATATATATATATATATATATATATATATATATATATATATATATATATATTCGTTGCTTCACATGGTTCACTTCTTCATTTGTTTCTTCCACTGTTATATGGCTTGGATTGTATCAAAATCATTTGCTGTATCTACAACACGTGCAAATGGCTACCCATGTGTGATTTGCACAATCATCGTGGAAGATAGTTGAAATAATCTTTGCCAAGCTACACAACCTTGGCATGTTGACACCATACTTTGAGTGGTGACATACAGTACTGAGAGAGAGCATGGAGAAAGCCACATCCTGCACGGAAATAAAGTCAAAACCCAAAGTTTGGGCAAGATCCAGAAATACAGTCAAGAGGCAGAGTCAAGATCCAGAACCAGACGGTTGATTGTTAATTTGACCATGTATGGCATGATGAGAGCATAAGAGAAACAAAAATATGACCACGTGTCCTGAAGCTCATCTGGATCAGGAGCAACAGTCACTCAAATCCCCACCCCCAGCAGAGCCCCTCGGACCCAAATTTTTAGCTCGCATGCAACGTAGTTCTGGGGAACTTATGGGATTGCGCGCCGTCCATCTGTCCGCTTGTCCGTCCGTCCGTCCATCCTTCCACAAATACTTGCAACTTCTTCTCTGAAACGACACACACAATTCCAATGAAATGTGATTACAACCTTCAACACCCATGGTGTACTAAAGCTTGTTCATGACATAAGAAAAATTGAGCTCGAAAGGGGCATAAGGGGGGTTGCTCCCCAAAATAGGTATTTGCATTCTTCTCAGAAACTAGACAGACAATTCTGATGAAACTTGACCACTACCTTCATCATCTGTGATGTTCTAAACTTTGTTCAGGACATTAAAAAATAATTGGGGTCAAAGGGGTTCTATGTGGGGGTTGCCCCCCAAAATATGTATTTGCTTTCTTTGTAACCGCACACACAGTTTCGATGAAACTTTACCACAACCTTTATCACCCGTGATGTACCAAAGTTTGTTCACGGCATAAAAAAACAATCCATAGGTATTTACTTTCTTCTCCATTACATTTTTTTGGGGTCATCCATGCCTACCAGTGGTTACCTCATTATCTTATCCAGCCGCTGCCAGGTAAATACCCAAGGGTATTGCCCCTATGTATTTTTAATGCTGTGAATAAGCTTTGGTACATCATGGGTGATGAAGGTTTTGCTCAAGTTTCATCGACATGGTGTGTGTAGTTTCGAAGAAGAGAGAAAATATCTATTTT
>CM068965.1:20176923-20192042 GCA_035128595.1 Eptatretus atami
GACCACCTTCATGAGCGCAGATTTTGCTGCGGTCAATAAACCTTCGTTAAGGCATAGGTATGAAGTTTGTGGCCAAGTTTTATCAAAATTGTGTGTTTGGTTCAAGCAATAATGACTCACTCACTCACCCACAGACACTGCTCGATTGCATAAGCTCACCTGACTAAAGTCCAGGTAAGCTAAAAATAGAGTAGATTAAAAATCCATGTATTAGAGGAGATTCGCTCATGGCATGGATGTTTGATCTCCCAGGATCAAATGGTCCTACAAGTGGAGCATCCCATGAATCAAATTATTTATAAACAACTGCAAGCTAAAGGGACATCCAGCTCAAAGCTTCTTTTTTTTAACAAGATGTTTTACTTGTAACAAAATAACAGGTTATAGACAGATCACACCTCCTCAGTTGGTTTAGTGAATCTGACAGGCACAAAACCGCCTCAGGTTAACACAAGGAGACCGCCATTTGGTGGACAACACCCCAGCACCACCCCGACACACACTACCACAATCTGACCCGGGAAGGTTACCCTATGGTTTCCGTCCTCTCATCAAAGAGTGAGGGTCCTGAAGGCTTTGCCCCAATCCCATCATCTGGTGAGCTGCCCTGCAAAGGGCATCTGCACAGGAGGTACTCCAACGGAGTGGGTTTTCAATTTTACTCCACATCACACTCGACCGGTTGAAACATTCAAACAATTGGAAAATGGCCTGTCAAAACAGCAAACCAACACCTCATCATGCCCAACCTGGACACGAAACCAGCCGTGTTCGTGCCACGTAAACACAAAAACAACAAGTACACACACATGCTCATCCACACACACATAAACACCAGATCACGTGTAAGTAAAAACAAAAAAGAGCAGAACACTCCGTCGATGATGTGATTTGATGTTTATTTTGCTTTTGCAAAAGAAAATAACAATAAAAAAGCACTTCTCCATTTGACCTCGAGCACCAGCACATGTCCAGAAACGAGCGGTCCTATCGAAATATAAACCGGACACGTGCCGAGGCTCGGGGTCTATTGTGCCTGAGGAAGCCGGCTGGGAAGCTGGTGAAACGTCGCCTGAGACCGGATCTGCTCTCGCTTTTTTCCTCAAATTAGCGGAGTCTATCTAGTTTTTTTTTTAAAATTTTGGTTGGAAGCGCATTCTTCTTGTATATATATATATGTATTATATATACTGTATATACTGTATATATATAATATATATCATACATACATACATACATATATAATACACATACATACATACACACACAACACACACAACACAACAACCACATATATATATATATATATATATATATATATATATATATATATATTATAATGGTTTATTCAATTCACACATCACAACAGCATGTGTAATTTCTTGTGGATTCCATCATTATAAAAAAGGTAAAACAGGAAGAAATGGATCATATGGAGAGAGAGACGGGGAGAGAGAGAGAGAGAGAGAGAGAGAGAGAGAGAGAGAGAGAGAAGAGAGAGAGGGGGAGAGAGAGAGAGAGAGAGAGAGAGAGCCAGAAAGGAGTGTGATAGGGAGGTCAGGGGGAGAGGAAGTTTCCTTCTGTATGAATCCCTTCCACCCCATTCCTCATTGGTTGTCCAGATCTCCCTCTATTTTGTCCTTCAACCCATCGAACAAAAATGACTGACATGTTGAGAAATGTTCTTTCAGACGCAGCAAACTGCATCGTCGTATCCCATTCAAATTTTTTTAGGGGGGCGTTGGATTTGGAATGGTAATTTGTGAACAAACTGTATATCTGATGATGTTAAAAAGATAAACAAGTTCAGGAAGTCGTGGCAATGCATCCCTTTGGGGGAGGGGAGGGGAGCTTCCCGAGGCCAAATAGCATTAGTCAAAATTATAAATTCCTTCCAAGATCTATCGTAGGGCTGGGTGTCAGCGGTACAACCACAACCCCACATACCAACAGGCAGGTGTTGCACACGCACGTAATGAACCATGTACCATCACCGAAAAAAGGGAAGTACACAATGAGCACATTGGTCTCAACACCTGAATAAATATTGCTTTAACAGACTATACAGGTACTGACACTTGTATGGCATCCCAGCAAGTGTTCCGGTTAATCTGTCGATGTGAATCTTATTGAACATCTTCTCATCCCGCAGATTGCACGCTGAACAATTGTTTCAGTGATGTACACGACTGCCTGAAGGATTATTCCTTCAACTTTCCCTTGAATCTAGGTACGTCAAGTCCGATTCATAATGGGATTGCTGAAAATACAAGTTTGTGTTTCATCTCACACACACACGGAAAGCTACAGCAGCCATTATTTTTTTTACCACAAACTCTCCTGTTACTCTCACTTGTTGCAAATCTTTAAGGAGCAACACTCATTGGCAGCCACATTGGACAGAGAACCATTGAAAGATGGCTGTTTCATCCTTTAGCACTCATCACCAGTTTGGGCTGGCAGGACAGCCTAGACGTAAACGCACTCGCCCCTTTGCTGAGTGGTAAACACACTCGCCTCTTCGCTGTCAACTTGGGGTTCGAATCTCGACCCAGCTCTTAACTGTCACCCTGGTGATACATCAACGTGTGTGCACCGGAATGACCTTAATCTGGGAGTCTTGTCTGCACACCCAGCTTAAGGTCATTCTTGTCTGGGGTGTGCGTGCATGCTCACTTCTCGTTGGTGATATTAAATATCCCACCGTGTCTTTTGCATAAAGGAGGCACGTCATCACCAGGACCCTGAACAAATTACAAACTCCTACCCAAACGCACAGGGGCACCAAGGACACACCTGTACCTTAGTAAGTGATGCAACCAGCCAGCTGAATTCAGACCTGAATCCCAGTCCAATATGAATTCACTAACAACAACCTTAGAGCTGCTTCTTAGTTAACCGGACAAGTTTTCTCCCCGATTATATTCCACAGGATACGCACCAAATTGCTTTTGTGACTTAAAAAAATCGAAGCTTTTTCAAGTGTATTGGTCTGTCGATTTTGTTATTCTGTCTGTCTGTCTATCGCCTGCAGGTCACAATTCCAAACTGATCGTCATGAAACTTTACCGAGTTGTAGAGGTAGTCTCAACTGAGAAGGCTATTGATTTTGAGGTCAAGGTCAAAGGTCATCTTGAGATCAAATTTCTAAAATCGTCAATTTTCATCCGATTGACTTGGAAATTAAACAGCAATTTCAAAGTGCATTCCTGAATTGGGAAACCAACTATTTTTGAGGTCAAAGGGTCAAAGGTCAACTCAAGTTCAAACTTCTAAAATCATCAATTTTCAACTGAAAAATTTTCAACCGGAGCTTTGATTGAGACTGTCAATTTTAATCTTGATGAAATGGACAATTTGATGTATCCATGGCAACCTTTAGAGAGGGGAGTGGGTTTTGCAAGTATCGTGCTCTGCACGACGACTTTTCTTGATTGTTTATTAATTTATTTGTTTATTTGTTGCCCCAATGAGCATGTTTTATGTTTCAGCACAGCGCAGAACGTTTAACACCACCACCTGTGCCTTCATTGCTGTGGAATACGCGCAAGGTGAGTTCTCACGTTCGTATTGTTACGGCTGTGGAAATTCGCATTACACCATTCAGGTCCCGTAGGTGAGGTATCTCTAATACATGTGTAGTTAGCCCCAAACCCGTTGTTTAGAGGAATTAATGTGATTCATTTGGGCTGCGACGCTTTGAGTCAGTCGTTCTTCTTTTTCTATTTTTTATTTCAAACAAAAACCAACAAAGGGCTCGGTGGCTTTTCACGCGATTCTTCTCCGCGCTTGGTGTGAGGGAGGAGAAGCGGGGTGGGGCAGCTGGCGCCCGATTGGTGGATGCGCGGTGTGACGCGGCCAGGGAGGAGGAACGCCCTCTTCGAGACTTTTCTCGAAGCGCCTCGAAGGGGGTGGAGCAAAGAACGGGGCGGAGCGGCAGGGCGGAGCTCCGGGATATTAAGTCGGAGACGGGCGAAGCAGTTTGGTGATGCTCTTGCTTCGTGGTTGCTCTGGCTCGCTGCCCGTCTCCGCCGCTCGTCCTGGAGGCCGCTGGCCTGGTCTTTTGTGGGCAGTTCCAAGACCCCGCTGGCGGGAAGGAGCGTCCCCATTCCCCTCTCACTTCGGGCATCCACGTTCCCCCCCCCCCTCTATCCGCGCTGGGATAGCGCCGAAAACTCGGTCCGTGCGGTCGAGCGGCCAACACGTGCAGGCGCGAGGCACGCAGGAGAGGACTCGCCTACCACGCCAGGGCACGGAGTCGCGGCCAGCGGGACCACGTCGACGGACGTCGGAGAGGGACTCGACGGCCCAACAGGGAAGTCACCTTTTCTTTTCGGGGTTTTTTTGTATGGATCTTGTGGCGCCGTGTCTTGCAAAGTAGAACTGTATAAGTGTTGCCGTGTGTTCGCGTATTCGTAGTATCTCTGCGTCATTGTTTCTTTTGTTGTACTTGATATATGTGCATTCTGATTCTGTTTGGCTGTATATGTGTGCTTTGTGTCTGTGTCTGTGTGTGAAATAAATGTGCATTATGTTGAAATGTTCCCCGTTTCGCTGCGTCCTTTCCTTCTTTGAATCTCCATCTTGCTTCACGTAAAAGGGTTCGTAGTGGGCTTGATACGCCCGATAATTAATTGTAACGGCGAGGCCGACGATAACACCGCTCGGTTATCCCGATAGCACGGAACGGACCGCTTAAGCGGCCCGTGTCCGGAGTCGACCTGCAGCGTGGTACAACTCCTCGGTACGCTACCCGCGCGGGTACTTAGGTATATCGACATCGGCGATTCACCTATTTCGCACGGGTAGAATGCGGACTGGGTTGTGGTGAGGTTAAACCCCCACCCGTGACTGGCTCCTGGCGGTAGTTCCAAGAGGGTCACGACTGAATTGTCCGTTCCGGTGGGCGACACGTCGCCATTCGAGTCAACGGCCGATCGCACGCCGGCGGGGCGAATTCGCAACACTGGTGTCAGGAGTGGGATACGAACTCTCGGTCTCCAAGCTAAATTCACGGGAATCGGTCCAGGGGTGAGAGGAGCGACCCCCGATTCCCTCCAAATTACGAGCAGGCCAAATTAACCCGTTACGAGAAATAAGATGGAGTCTCAAGGCGAGCGGGAGCCGGGGTAATAGAAATGGATGTAGAATTGTTAGAATCCATGGCCCAGGATGGAGACCCTGAGCAGAAATGTTGGTTGTGCAGGAACAATACCCCCCCCCCCAACTGAACCCAGAGCCCGAAATGGGTGCGGCGGCGGGCCGCAGTGTATGACACCTCCCCTTCCCCCCTCCGCAAAACCCCCCGATCCTGGCCGAATCGGCCCAGCCGAGTGCGCCCGACATGGCCCAGCTATGCGCCATGCTGGCGGCACTGAATGGAAGATGGATGGAAACGCACTCAAAATGGAAACAAATACAAATGAAATGAAAACGAAAATGGATGGAAATACGCAACAAATGAAACGAATATGAAAACAAATGCACAAAATTGAAGGATGAAATGAAAACAAATGCACAACAATTGAAGGATGAAATATTAACGAATATGGAACAAAATGCGCAAGGAATGAAGGAAGAAATAAAAGAAATGCGGGGTGAGATGCAGAATGGGCGAAGCCTGCAGGCGGGCATGAAGGCAACAACAGCGGAGTGCGTAATGGCGACGCCACGTGTGGGAGCGAACGAGCTGGGAGGGGGTGCAACGGTTGTCAGGCCCGCAGTGGAGGCGGGTGGAGACAAAGTTATTTGGGGACGTGTTGGGCGAGAAGTGTGAAGGTGACGGAGAGAGCAACAGTGACGGTGACCGAGAGGGAAAAACTAATTGGGTGACGGAGATGTGCACGAGGAGATAACAAGGAAGAGACGGAAATAAAAATAGTGAGACACGGGAGATAGAGGGTGAATTGGACGGGTTAAAGACGCACACACACACACGGAGTTAGTGGAGGACGATGAGGGGGAGCTCGGGGAATGTGTCATGACCAGTGCGAGCAGCTGGATGGCCTCCTCCAGGAACGAGGGGAGGGAGTTTGCCCCCTTGAAGCTGATCACGACCAGGTGTTCGGTCGTGCTTGGCGGGTCGAGGGATGAGTGCTGCGAATGGGTGCACGCCGAGCTTGGGGGTTTAGAGGCCCCGGAACCCCTTGTGGGAACACGAGTCCCGCGTGTGATTGTCCCCAGTGTGGTTGCCCCGGTTGTGTGGTGTCGAGGTGTGTGTTTACAAGTGTGGCAAAATGCGTGCTGCAACGCACGCATAGCGCGGGTGCAAGGCTGTGTGAGAGCGACCGGTGGGTGACAGAGACCCCGTGTGTGGATGAGACCCCAGGTGTGAGTGCGCCCCCTTGTGTGGAAGCGACCCCGTGTGCGAGTGGTGTGGTCGCGAGTGAGCGAAGTGCGTGCCCCAGCACGCCGTGTGTGGAACAAACCACGGTGCGCGGTGAACGACCGTGTGTGGAAGGAGCCAGTGTGTGAGGGAGGTGGCATGCGTGAGTGACGGCCGAGTGTAAGGAGACAGCGTGTGTGAGGTCGCTGTGTGCAAGGAGATGACGGTCGGCATGCGGGAGCACGCAGCCCTGTCTCCCAGTGTGAATGTAATGGAGTGGAGTGTGAGCGTCGTGACACGCACGTGTGCGTGGGTGGAATGGCGACGGGAAACTGCGACAGAGAGACAAAGCGCGGGTAGCGGCCGTAGCTGTTGTGGGGACCGCGCCGGTTCACCCAGCAGCGAGCGCGAGGTCCGTGCCGTGCAACGCACGAGGCCCCCACGTGCTCCTTGCGGGAGTGAAACCCGGTCCGGAAACGCCAGCGGTGATTTGCCGATCCCGCGGACGGACAAAGTGTAGGCAGGTAAACGGATTTGGACCGGATGGGTTCTCCACGCGAGCTTGTGTTAAGCTCCAACGGCAGAGCACATGTGTTCGCGTGGGAGCCCCTCGGAGTGCGAGGTTTGCTTTGTGGTGCGCACGGTGACGTCATGGCTGCACGTGGGGTTGGAATCTGCAGGAGGTGAATCCCTGCCGGATGGTACCGTCCAAGAGGGACGAGGTACACGTGCAGCTGCATGACGTCACGGGCCAGGTGCAAAGAGCGCAGGCTGAGAGTTGCCGCGCTGGTGCTGCGCAAAATTTGAAGAAAAAAAAATTAACAAAAGCAAGCCTCGCTTTCGGGTGAACAGGATTCCCTGGGCAAGGGTGGATGATCCCCTTGGCCCGGGCACAGGATGGAACTAGCTAGGGGAAGGGTTAGTGATAGACCGGCTCCATGGGCAGGGGTAAGTCCTCATGGGGCCCGTGGAATGGATTAGTAGAGGATAGTAGTTGAGATTAGGATGGGAAATGGAATTTTTAGATTTGGAGACAAAGACAGACTTTGAATGTGTAGTGGGGACGTAGTTTAGCTACATAGTGTTAAAAGGAACGTGCTGTAGTTTAAGGGACGACGTGGAGCACGAGTTAGTTAGGGATTTAGTGAGCAGGATGGCAGAGTTCAGCGGTGTGCGTGTTGAAGAGTTGGTGAGTTGTGTGAGTCATGTTGAGTGAGTGAGGCCAGCGGGTCTGTGTGAGTGAGCGAATGTGGAATGCATGGTGCGATGAGTGATTGGGGGAGAAGTGACTCCCGCCCAAGGACCCCGGGGTCAGTGTAAAGTGAGTTAGTGGGTTAGTCAAATTGACAAAATGGAGGTCGTTTTGTTGTTGGTGGGAATGTAGGCTCGAAACCATTTGGAGGGTGCAGGAGCCCTGTTGACGGGCTGGAGCGTGGCTGCGAAAGGTGAGTATCGGTGATGTGGTACCCCGGGCACCAGGCTACGGCCGCGTAGGCCAAGGGCCCATGGGGGCCGGATAGCATAGTGGCACGGGTGCGCCCGCATGGTGCGGGGCCCGGGGCGCCATTAGCCGCGTGGGCAGTGTTGTGGCACGGGTGACCCTCGGAAAGGGGCCGGGAAGCCAGCCTGCCACCGTGAGCGTTTCAGGGAGTCGCCATGGAGGGCACTCCCCAGTGTTTAGGGAGCTGGTAGGCTCGGAGGCAGTGTAGTGCCGGGGTGCCATCGTTGGAGAATCGGCAGAGGGTCGTGCCTGCCAAGGGGAGCCACGCGTCCCAGCCATGAGACCGTGTGAGGGCACGGGAAGAAATTGGGGGGCGAGCCCGAAATTGTGGAGGCACCAACATAGGCGACGGGAATCTGGGTTTTTAGAACCAATAGATTAAGCGAGAGGCGCTTGTTGAAACCCGGGGTAGTTTAAAGGTTAATGGTTAGGGTAGATTAGGAGATGTACCCTCCGCACCATCCATCCCTTCGCTCTCGTTGTGGGCCGCTGGACCCACTTGTGTTAAAGATCGCTGAAATCTGGGGAGGCCATCCTGGGGCTTCGTTGGGCCTCGACACAGGACGCTAGCCCTCCCTTATTCCCCTCCGGGAAGGGAACGTAGGGTTGGGAGTAGGCTAGGACGAGATAGGTTAGCCGAACAAGGACGATAAAGGGGGTTAGGGACGATTTATAGTGGGGAAGTAAAAAAAAAAAAATAAAAAAAATTTAATTGGGCTAAATTGGTTTTAGAAATTAAGGGAGTGGGTATGGACAGTGACAGGCAAAGGCAATAGGTTGGGAGGGAGACCATAGGGTAGGTCCGAGCCCGCCTTCCGAGTGGCCAGCACCACCGCACTCCCTCCACCAACCTGCACTGCACGGCAAGAGCTGGCCAACTTCATCGGCTGTTGTTTTGCTGCAAGGCCTGTGCCGGCCGGATCGTCTGCAGCTGTTTTCTTCAAGGCCTGTGCCGGCCAGTTCATCTGCCGGCTGTTTTTGCTACAGCGGCCCGGTTTTGCCATGCCTTGCCTGCCTGCCTTTGCTTTGGCCCATGCCCATGCCCCTGTTCACCAGCCCCGTTCTGTTTTGATTTGCCCGCCCTTGTTCATTGCCATGTGCGCCAGGATCATCAAGCAACAGTTTGCAAGCTGCAAGAACTGTCCTGTTGGCAGCTACAACACGGGCCTGCAGTGGCGGCCCGTGCGCCGGTTCACCGTTGACTTTTACCTTTTTCCTGCAGAGTCCATTGATCCTGGCCATGGTTTAGTGTTAAATTATAAGGTTAAGATGTATTGTACTGTAAATATGAGTGCGCCCCCGGCATGTATGT
The DNA here is from genome assembly GCA_035128595.1 of Eptatretus atami. Lineage (NCBI taxonomy): Eukaryota > Metazoa > Chordata > Myxini > Myxiniformes > Myxinidae > Eptatretus > Eptatretus atami. Next base: position 20,186,062 of record CM068965.1, read on the forward strand.
GTTAGCGCCAGCAATTTTATTTAAGTCGTCTGTGTGAGTGGATTTGTTTAGTTAGTTACTCAGCCCTCAGGTTATTTATTTTGGGGACACGAATATCATGAATGTCGCACTCAGGGATCCGAAGGTAAAACGTACTAGGGGAGAACTACACATGATGGTACACAAAAATTTGACGACTCGGGACGAGTCTGTAAAAAGGGGAGGGGTAGTGTTACGGCTGTGGAAATTCACATTACACCATTCAGGTCCCGTAGGTGAGGTATCTCTAAGTACATGTGTAGTTATCCCCAAACCCGTTTTTTCGAAGGAATTAATGTGATTCATTCGGGCTGCGACGCTTTGAGTCAGTCGTTCTTCTTTTTCTATTTTTTATTTCAAACAAAAACCAACAAAGGGCTCGGTGGCTTTTCGCGCGATTCTTCTCCGCGCTTGGTGTGAGGGAGGAGAAGCGGGTGGGGCAGCTGGCGCCCGATTGGTGGATGCGCGGTGTGACGCGGCCAGGGAGGAGGAACGCCCCTCTTCGAGACTTTTCTCGAAGCGCCTCGAAGGGGGTGGAGCAAAGAACGGGGCGGAGCGGCAGGGCGGAGCTCCGGGATATAAAAGTCGGAGACGGGCGAAGCAGTTTGGTGGATGCTCTTGTTCCTGGTTGCTCTGGCTCGCTGCCGTCTTCCGGCTCGCTCGTCCTGGAGGCCGCTGCCTGGTCTTTTGTGGGCAGTTCCAAGACCCCGCTGGCGGGAAGGAGCATCCGCCATTCCCCTCTCCGACTTCGGGCATCCACGTTTCCCCCCCCTCTATCCGCGCTGGGATAGCGCCGAAAACTCGGTCCGTGGCGTCGAGCGGCCAACACGTGCAGGCGCGAGGCACGCAGGAGAGGACTCGCCTACCACGCCAGGGCACGGAGTCGCGGCCAGCGGGGACCACGTCGACGGACGTCGGAGAGGACTCGACGGCCCAACAGGAAGTCACCTTTTTCTTTCGGGGTTTTTTGTATGGATCTTGTGCGCCGTGTCTTGCAAAGTAGAACTGTATAAGTGTTGCCGTGTGTTCGCGTATTCGGTAGTATCTCTGCGTCATTGTTTCTTTTGTTGTACTTGATATATGTGCATTCTGATTCTGTTTGGCTGTATATGTGTGCTTTGTGTCTGTGTCTGTGTGTGAAATAAATGTGCATTATGTTGAATTGTTCCCCGTTTCGCTGCGTCCTTTCCTTCGTTGAATCTCCATCTTGCTTCACGTAAAGGGTTCGTAGTGGCTTGATACGCCCGATAATTAATTGAACCGTCGAGGCCGACGATAACACCGCTCGCGTTATCCGATAGACGGAACGGACCGCTTAAGCGGCCCGTGTCCGGAGTCAACCTGCGGCGTGGTACAACTCCTCGGTACGCTACCGCGCGTGGTACTTAGGTATATCGACATTCGGCGATTTACCCTATTTCGCGTGGGTAGAGCAGACTGGGTTGTGGTGAGGTTAAACCCCCACCCGTGACTGGCTCCTGGCGGTAGTTCAAGAGGGTCACGACTGAATTGTCCGTTCCGGTGGGCGACGCGGTCGCCATTCGAGTCAAGCGCCGATCGACGCCGGCGGGCGCGAATTCGCAACAATATAATCAACCTGAAAGCTCACATCATGACTTGTACATTTAAAACTTTATGGACACTGCCATTTACAAAACAAACGGCAAAAATTTAAATATACAAAAGTTTGTCATCACTCAGAATACAGAGCATAACTTTTTGTCAAAAAAAAACCTGTTTTTATAATTATTTTTTGGTCAGAAAATATTGATTTGTAACAAACACAACAGATAAGGACAAGAGTCAAGAAAGGAAAACCGTTCTTCACTGTTCCTCTATTTATGTATTCCTCTTTCCGCTCTTCCACAAACCATGTGGGACCGAAGTGTTGCCACGATCACTTGTCCACGCTGCTTGGAGCATTTCCTGGTGGCACTCCTACTCACCAGTCCACTCGCTTGTGCCCACCTCACCCATTTCCTCTTCCCCTTCCCTGTGGTCCACAGATTGTGAAATGTTCACTTCTCGCAATTGCTCACTGGAGCTCAAGCAGTGCCACATCGCGTGCAGCACCTCCTGTGAGTGGTCACACAAGGCCTCACATGAGGTTCACTACATTGCACTTGTATTTCTCTTCCCTTTTTAGTTCTCTGTTTTAGGTTTGCAGTCACTTGATACTGCGATAGCTCTTACTCTTTCCTGTCTCAATTCCTGTTTTTTTATTTTCTTTTGGAAAAAGGAATTTATGTTTTCACATTTATGGAGCAGGACTTTTCACAAAATTCACTTTTTACAGAGATTGTGGTTCATGGTAAGAGCTGGGATTGCTTCAAAGCTGTGTGGCATGTAAATTATTTGTGTTTGGATTAGTCTTGCATATGGCTGGCAGGATGTCCTAGAGGTATTTGCACTCGCCTCTGAGCTGTCTATTCTTGGTTTGAATCCCGACCCGGGTACAAACTGTCATCACGGTGTTTCCCATGCAAGGACGTGCATCGATGAATACCCCATCAATCAGAATGATGTTGAGCTTGGTGTCCCTTATGGCAGCATTAGTTGGTGGATATTAAAGATCGCTTGCTGTTACTCGTGAAGAGTCCGCAAGTTATCACCGACACCCTGGCAAATTACAGATTCCTTCCCAAATCACTTTCAATTAAACATCAGGCCTGGCCAGCCGGTTCATGAAAGACTTGGTCCCAAAACGTTCCCTGGTCGACACCACAATAAGGTGGAAATAATTTTGGCCATGAAAGTAGTGGTGGTTTGACAGGTTAGCTTGGAGGTACGCACACTCACCTCTAAGCTGTCTAGCCTAGGTTTGAATCCCGTCCCAGCTATAAACTGTCATCCCAGTGTTTCACAGGCAGGGTGATTCATCAATGTGTGCCGTCCCTCGCATGGACATGAAACTGGGTTTCCCCATCTGCTGGCATTAGTTAGTGGATGTTAAAGATCCCATGGTGTCCTTCGTGAAAGTCGGCGAGCTATCACCGGCACTCTGAACAAATTGCAAGTTACTGCCATAACCAGCAGAGAAAACTGCACAGGGGTAAGACGTGCTCTCAGACAATGATGCTACCCCACAGCCCTGCATTGCATATTAACAATCTAGTAGTAGTAGTCGTCGTAGTAGCAGCAGTAGCAGTAGTCGTTGTTCCTTTAACGTGGACAGTTATTCCTCAGTTGCTTTAATCCATCCCTTTGGTTGATGTGATTTACAGGGGTAAGCGTGATGGTCCCTGTGTTCGTAATCCTGATATCCGTCAGCCTCTTTATCGCAGGAGGCCTGTTCTATCTCTGTTCCTGTAAGTACTTTGTTTGTCTGCCTCAACACCACTGTGTTATAACTGATGCTTAAAGTTTTTTACCAGGAAACATTTTGAAGATCAATAACTCCAAGCTTTCTCCCACACACACAAAAAAAAACCACAACAGTAAAGTTTTGGATCAGTGATGGAAGTTTGAGGGAAAGTTTTTCAGTTCTGTTTTCATCAGCTCGTTAGACTGTTGTTTCAAGTCGGACGATTTTGGTCTTCACTGTGTGCAGTGAGCCCACCCCTCCTTTTTCCTACACCCCCACAACCCACAACCCCTTTACACCCACCTATCCCACCAATATCACCTTCTTTCTCCTGACTTCCCTGTGAGTACACATTCTCAGGCTGATGTGATGAAAGGGAAACCAACTGTCTCCCTCCCCTTCTAAACTCATATCCTCCGTACATGTATCTTCTCCACAGACTCAACTCAGCAAAGACGGCACGCAGCCATGCACCAGTTTGAATAACCGTCTTCCCTGACCATTGCTCTTTTCAAGGCTTTATGAAAGCAACTATAACGGTGATGTGATACAATGGAAAAAAATTGAAGGGGGGGGGGTTATTTTAATATCACCAAGAACATTTACACTGGAGGGAGCGGGGGGGGACATGTGTGTGCATCACATAGGAATGGGGGGGCATGTGTGTGCATCACATGTACATACATTTGCATTGAATTACGTGATGTGTGGTTGCTTAGATTTTAACCACAATCGTTCAAATTTATTTTGAACACACAAAGTATTGTTTTGCCGTAGTTATAGGGCAAGCACTCCTCCTTTGGGACGTACACTCCTTTTGGGTACTTCTATGCAGGCGAGGTATTGTTTTGTTTTTTAATTTGTGTCCTTGTTCGCTTTGTTTCCACGTTTAGCGATAAAATAATTATTCATTCTTAATGTGAACTTCAATCTTCGTATGTATTTGACCTTGCTGTTTGGTCACACCACCGTGTCAGGTCGACACGTATAAGAAATGAAGTAGAATCTGTAACTTTGCTCACGTCTACCTTATGGTAGTGAAGTTCGATGACATCATGATGGACCCACATAGGGAAGAAGAGGGAGTGATCGTGGAAGAGGCTAATAATCACGTGAGAGCATGAAGGAAATCACGATGCGGTGTCATATTGAAGATCCGACTGAAACGCGATGTGACGAGATTCCATCAAACGTGACGCGACACCATTGTATAAGCTTGGCTGCACTATAACGGTGACCTGTTTGGTGTTGCCATCTCAGCCGACTGCTCGTGATGCTGTGACCCCAGGTCCAAATCTCATACTGTGTTGACCTGTCTAATGTCCTTGTCCTACAAAAAGGGGTGGGAGTTTGGAGGAGACTAATTGAGAAATAGAAAATGGGGAATGAGGAATGATAGTAGAGGAGGAAGGAGAGAAGAAACACAGACAGGGAATCTGGGTGAATGGGGGTGGATGTTGGGAGGGGGGAGTTTGAAATTTTGCAGACGTAATATGTAGATGCTCCCTAATCTTTCGTACAAGCTCCATCAACTGTAAAACTGATGACGCATAATTTTGGGAATCATCAAAAATATTAAAGCCACAATTAAGCAATCTTTTTGTTAAACAACCTTCAGCACCTGTAAACCTGCAATGAAAGTTTGACATTTTCAAAAAAAGAAACAGTTTGAAAAAAATGAAATGGAAGTATCAAAGCTGGTGTGGGAACCTCGACATGGAAGGATGGAGCTCAGGAGTATCAGAATGAGATCGAGGGAAAAGATGGAGATCCGTTTTGGGTGGAATAGGTGGCAATATTGTGACTTTTTTTTGTTGTTGTTTTTTATCGGTTTGTATTAGTTTGTATTACTCCGAATAAAAAGTTTTGTTTTACAAGTACCAGTGTGTGATTTGTACATCTATTCTGTCACCTTTAACCATTTGCACCCTGCCCCCACCCTGGGCTTCCTGGAGAAAAATCCGGCTGCTCGCCGCTCGGGTATATGGAAGTCTGAATAGCGGCCAATAAAACGGCCGCTCGGGTTCAAAGGCTGAACTCCCAGGCAGTGGGAAGATGAAATAAGAAGTAGATAGGTACAAATGTAAAACAATATTCATGAAGGGCTGAGACACAAAATCAAATTTCCTCTTTGGGGGGATGAGTATGTGGGCAATTCTGCATAAACAGGGATATGAGTGGTGAAAAAATGAATTCCTCGCAGAATGTTCCTTACGAGTGACTTTGTGAGGATATCCATGAAAGATTTACAAAAATACAATTTCACATTGATAACTTCAGGTCTTCGGTATTTTTGATGCGTTTAATGATTTCCAAATGAATGACCAAATTTTCCATATCTATATATTACTAAAACTCTCATCTTGTATATATATTGTTGCGGAAATGACCCTTAGTGTGTTATTAAATATAGGATTAGCCCAGATACCCCATTAAAGGCATGTTTAGCCAGGTTGTTCGGTAAATGGACGCTACATGTGTGTCGGGAGGTGTAAGAGGTTGTTCATTGTTCGTACATTGGTGGTGGACCGAGAGGTTCTTCTTCTTCCTTCCTCTCTCCGGGCAATAGTCCCCGCCAAGCGCTCTGAGGGGGGAGTGGCCTAGAAAAGGAAGTGAAACTGAAGGGAGGAGCCAGTGGGCTTCGAGGCGAGCGAGCGAA
>CM068965.1:20198236-20213750 GCA_035128595.1 Eptatretus atami
GAGAGAGAGAGAGAGAGAGAGAGAGAGAGAGAGAGAGAGAGAGAGAGAGCAAGAGAAAGAACCTCTCATCCTTATGCTTGCCTCGGATTCAGACTCAACTCCTCCGCTGACCTCTCTCTATACTCCACACACCCGGCGTTCCACGTGCCGTTTTTAGCCACGGGAGTCTCGCCCTCCCTTCCCGGCACGCAGGAAATTCCAGCAGAGCTCGCTGGGATCAAGTTGTTGGTTCACCGTCACTTCTGTTTAGCGACGCGTTCTGAGGGCCCCCCCAACCGTCAATCCTGTTGTTGAGACCGCACGTCAATCTGTACAGTTGAGGACCGCCCCAAGCGAATCTGTTTCCCTTCAGACCTCACCGTCAATTGACCTCCGTCTGCAGGGATCCGCCCATACCGTCAATCCTGTTTACCGTTCTGAGGATCCGCAACCGTCTTACCGTGAGGGTCCGCCAATCATCCTGTTTACCCTTCTGAAGGGATCCGCCGCCAACGTCAATCCTGTTTACCCGTTCTGGATATCGGGGCGGAGTTGTTGTTCTCCTTTGTGTTCGTCGATTTGCCGTTGTTCTGGAGTGTCGGCTGGTTGTCGAGAAGTCTTGTTTAGGAGATATGTTGTCGTGGTGGTGCGGGTGGGATGGCGTGGTTGTTGAGAGGCGGTTGTGGTTGGCGCTTGGTGGGGATGGCGTGGTTGTTGAGAGGTGGTTGTCGTTGTTTCAGATGTGGTTCTTCCAAAATAAAGATGCAAATAATAATGGCTGACTCAAGACAAGCCGGTTACCACGAAGAATTCCCTTTAAGACATCGGTGGGAATCTAATCTAAGCACACCTTGACGACATAACTGATCTCTGGAACCTGAAGTGGTTTCTGTGAATTTCACAACCGCTAACAATATTTTCCCAAACAAGAGTTGAGAAAGTGAAGTTTGCCACGGTGGGAAACGAGGTGAGAGATGATGTTTCAGGAGAAACCTCTTTGGTGAGGGAGGAGATTACAAGGAAGTAGAGAAGATGGTACATTGTAAGATAGTCAAGGGAGGAGGTGAGATATCAAGGGTCCTTAGAGGACGAAACTAAGGAGGGTGGGTAATTGAACACTAAGAGTCGAAGACTTGAAACCCTCTAAGGGGTGGGGTGAAACGACAGAGGGTCAGAATATGGAAAATGAAGAGTACACAAAAAAGATAGTGGGTATGCTATGGATGAATAAACGAGAGAAAGAGTGGCAGTTGTAAAATGAGAGTTAAAGAAAGAAACACATCCGTTGATCAAGTTAGTGCGAAGTGCCGAGTTTGAAAATGTCATTTTAGTTCCTGGTATTAACGGTGGCGGTGGTGGCTTCATGCAAATAACATAGCACAGAGAGTGAGAAGATTGAAGTGATCGGCTAGCTGTTTGAAATGTGGCGTTTGTTCTTCAATCCCAAATAGGTTTGTCCATGATCACCCAGTCTATCACAAGTCTTCACCAACAATATAGCTATTATTTTTCCTTGCAGGATACCGAGTCTTGTAGTCCTTATGCGTGAAAATACACAAGACTTAATTGAATATGTGATGTAGATGTAGTCAGGCGATGATGGCCAAATCGCCACCTCTGCCTCGCAGGTTCCGTTTGTGTAGTCTGTATACACATGGACAAATCCAATGGCTCACATTACAATTTTGGACCACTCCAAGGCAATGCCTTTTGTATATTTTTTGTGGGGCTTGTAGTGGCAGGGTCTGCCATTTATAAGTGGATTGAGGGACTGAGGACTTCTCGGGAAAAAAGTGATTCTTATATTGTTGCTCACCTGGACTTTACGTCATGTGAGGCTCTGCAAATAAGCAGTGTTCATAGGTGAGTGAGTCAGTGAGTCAGTCCGTAAAAACTTGTTCATTATCGCGTTGAACCAAAGTACATGATTTCGATGAAACTTGCCACAACTCATATCTGTGCCTAAAGAGGGTGTAATCGACACAGTCAAAATCGCGCTCATTAAGGGGTCGACGGGGTGGTGTTTGACCCCGCTAAATAGGTATTTGCTCGCTTCCCCAAAAACTACACACACAATTTTGATTATTGGTTATGTTATGTTTTATGATTATAGGTTAGTTTTCACCCCTGTCTGTGGTTTGTCTGTGAGCACGATATCTCAAAAAGTGATGGAATGAGATTCGGACGAAATTAATGGACAGGTTGGGTATGTGACAAGGACGAAGGGCTTAGATTTTGCTGAAAATCCAGGTTTGGATACTATCATTCTTAAAGATCTTCACTGTTGAGAGATGGGGCATAAACGATATCTAGCAAGAATATCTCAAAATCTACACGAAATTCGATGACAGGTTGGGCGTGTGACGAGAAGAATGGTTCGATTTTGTTGAAATTCCGAATCCGAGAATTTTTAAGTGATTCTTCACCATTGAGTGATGTCGGGCTAAAAAGTATATATAGGCACGGTATTTCAAAAAGTTGTGGACGAGTTGTGACAAAACTAGGTGTATGAGTTGGTCGTGACATGAACAAGCCGATTAGATTTTGGTTCAGTTCCAGATCCAGCTATCAGTGGGATATAAACGTAAACCGTTCAGCCAGGTGGAGGTCGCGCTCTACCGACTGCTGTTCTAGTTATTGTCGTTTTTGTAATGATTTAAATGAGCGTGACTGGTGTTCACGCAAAAAAGATATGGCGCAAAATCACAATTGTTTGTTTGAAATTTTTTCTTTGTTTGAGTAAAAAAATTTTTTTTGATCAAAATGACGATGGCAACTGCAGAACTATTCGCGTGAACCTAAAATTGATCGACCATTAAAGGAGCTTTAAAAGCTAAAATGTCATGTACATGTTACCGAGGACTTATGAGTTACCGAACTGGTCAAAGCTTAACAATTACAAATTAAAACAGCTGAAAATGTCACTTATCCTTATTTCTGACTTTTCCACATTCCCATATGTACAGACAAGTATGTCATGACAAAAGTTTGCAAACTTGCCGATGGGCATTAACAAGGGTGGGAGGCTCCAACTTCTTAACTAGTTTATTCGTGGGTACAATGTCTCGTCAGGTACTTGTGGCCACTTTCAGTATTTGAAAGCTGGCACCACTGACAGACATCTGGAATCATCTGCCTCAACTTGCTGCACTTCACTGGGTACAGTAATCCATTGTACTCCACTGCAAACCAATCGCTGACTGTACCGAGTCAGTAGGCATGACTGTAGAGATACGTCCTTCTTTGCTACCAGTCGCATCTTTTATTGGTGTACGGTTCACACAAGATGTGTACAGTATTGATTTAAGAAAAGCTTTTGTCTAAACATGGGAATACTTTTATTCGATTGCGACATGTTTTCATATTGCTTGAAGCACAGAGCAGATGGGTTTATCTTACCTGATAAGCATGAACAGCAGCCATGGCTGACGACACGATATACATTTCCACGAATATCAAGTATCCTACATTAGCTGGGTAGGCAGCTCCGGTGCATCACGGGTCGACTTGACTCGTGTTGAGTGTCCTCTTCATTGCACAGGTTAAGTTGAAAGGTTGATGCTGATATTTTTAGATATTTCATGCAAAATATAAGAATGAAAACGAATTCCAAGAGAATCTCATCCTGGGATCGTGCAGTAGGCAGAGATTAAAATGTAGCCTGTATCTTAGTATGTACGAACGACCTGTGAACCCGTTGGTTCCGTTGTGACAGTGGTTGATAAAAACATCATTTCAAAAGAAATAAAAAAATAAATTGCTCCATCCGCAAACTATACCGCTGAGGTTGTTTGCTTGATTAACTAGTGCGGGCCGTAGGTGCGTGCCAGTATGTGCAGCTTCGTTCCTTCAGCTCTCGTAAACGACGACTGGATGGGGCATTGTTTCAATTAGATCGGACCAACCATATCATAAATGGCCATAACTTGGGAACACCTGGGAAACATACTCAGGTCCCCAGCGTCAATTGTGACGTCATACCAAACGAAGAAGAAAGAAGAATTGTGACGTCAATCGTGCAAAAACAACAAAATAAATAAATAAACATTAATTGTGACGTCATTCGTGATGTCATAGCACCGTGTCTTGTCATTGTTTGACGATAAAAATGGCCGTAACTTGGAACCGCTTGTCCGATTAATATCAAACTTGAAAAGCACATCCGCGGGTCCCCGGCATATATTCTGGCAAGTTTCAATCAGATCGACTGGTGGTCGTCGAGAAACGGCGTCGCATACAGACACATAGAACATACAGACAGACACACACACAGAGTTGCTGGAATTATAGATAGATAATCCCGAAGAGTACTTGACTGAATCGGGAATTGATTTTTTAATAATTTTTTTCGTTGCCCGATTTGAATGAAACTAGATATTGCGCGTCAATGTGAAAAAAAAAATGGAGAAAAGAAAGTCGAAGAAATTATTGTGCGTCATCTTCCAAACACAATTTTATTTATTAATGAACACGGAAGTATTAGATCAAAATGAGATGTTTATTTTATGCTTAAAAATAAATCGTTCTTTGTCTATACTAAATGTTTGAGATTTTAAAATAAATAATTTCAAGAAAAAATAAAAAGAGATAGCTCAGCGAACTATACCACTGAGGTTGTTTGCATTGTTCAAATTCTCCCAAAGAGAACTTGACTGAATTGGGATGATCTTTTTATAATTTTTCGTTGCCTGATTTTAACAAAATGTGATACTACACACCGCAGGCGAATGGTGAGTAAGGTTGGCCGAACATTTTTGCGCTATCGTGCACCGTTTTGGCTGTATTCTGGGAACATACATACATACATATTGTTAAGGATTGGGGGTGGGGGGGGCGGATTCGGACGAGTGCGTCAATCACTGTCCGTAACCAGTTTGGGTTTCGCACCCTACTCTCGACAGCAAATGTTACAGATTCGGCGCCACCCTAACCACCGCCGTCTCCGGGGTTATAACGCCGGCTGGTTCGGCACTGGCCTGGGTCACGCGTCCGAATCGCGATACCAACGTACCCAGAGTAGGGTGCGAAAACCCAAACTGGTTACGGACAGTGATTGACGCACTCGTCCGAATCCGCCCCCCCCACCCCCAAATCCTTAAAAATATGTATGTATGTATGTTCCCAGAATACAGCCAAAACGGTGCACGATAGCGCAAAAATGTTCGGCCAACCTTACTCACCATTCGCCTGCGGTGTGTAGTATCACATTTTGTTAAAATCAGGCAACGAAAAAATTATAAAAAGATCAATTCCCAATTCAGTCAAGTTCTCTTTGGGAGAATTTGAACAATGCAAACAACCTCAGTGGTATAGTTCGCTGGAGCTATCTCTTTTTATTTTTTCTTGAAATTATTTATTTTAAAATCTCAAACATTTAGTATAGACAAAGAACGATTTATTATTTTTAAGCATAAAATAAACATCTCATTTTGATCTAATACTTCCGTGTTCATTAATAAATAAAATTGTGTTTGGAAGATGACGCACAATAATTTCTTCGACTTTCTTTTCTCCATTTTTTTTTTCACATTGACGCGCAATATCTAGTTTCATTCAAATCGGGCAACGAAAAAAATTATTAAAAAATCAATTTCCCGATTCAGTCAAGTACTCTTCGGGATTATCTATCTATAATTCCAGCAATCTCTGTGTGTGTGTCTGTCTGTATGTTCTATGTGTCTGTATGCGACCGCCGTTTCTCGACGACCACCAGTCCGATCTGATTGAAACTTGCCAGGAATATTTGCCTCGCGACCCGCGGATGTGCCTTTTCAAGGTTTATATTAATCGGACAAGCGGTTCCAAGTTACGGCCATTATCTGTCAACCAATGACAAGACACGGTGCTATGACATCACGAATGACGTCACAATTAATGTTTATTTTATTTTTGTGTGTTTTTTGCACGATTGACGTCACAATTCTTCTTCTTCTTCTGTTTGGTATGACGTCACAATTGACGCTGGGGACCTGAGTATGTTTCCCAGGTGTTTCCCAAGTTATGGCCATTTATGATATGGTTGGTCCGATCTAATTGAAACAATGCCCCAATCCAGTCGTCGTTTACGAGAGCGAAGGAACGAAGCTGCACATACTGGCACGCACCTACGGGCCCGCACTAGTTTAATCAATGCAAACAACCTCAGCGGTATAGTTTGCTGGAGCAATTTATGTTTTTTTATTTCTTTTGAAATGATGTTTTTTATCAACCACTGTCACAACGGGAACCCAACGGGTTCACAGGTCGTCTCGTACATACTAAGATACAGGCTACATTTAATCTCATGCCTACTGCACCGATCCCAGATGAGATTCTCTTGGAATTCGTTTTCAATTCTTATATTTTGCATGAAATATCTAAAAATATCAGCATCAACCCTTTCAACTTAACCTGTGCAATGAAAGAGGACACTCAACACGAGTCAAAGTCGACCCGTGATGCACCGGAGCTGCCTACCCAGCATAATGTAGGATACTTGATATTCGTGGAAAATGTATATCTGTGTCGTCAGCCATGGCTGCTGTTCATGCTTATCAGGTAAGATAAAACCACATCTGCTCTGTGCTTCAAGCAATATGAAACATGTCGCAATCGGAATAAAAGTATCCCATGTTTAGACAAAAGCTTTTCGTTAAATCAATACTGTACACATCTTGTGGAACCGTACACCAATAAAAGATGCGACTGGTAGCAAAGAAGGACGTATCTCTACAGTCATGCCTACTGACTGGTACAGTCAGCGATTGGTTTGCAGTGGAGTACAATGGCATACTGTACCCCAGTGAAGTGCAGCAAGTTGAGGCAGATGACTTCCAGATGTCTGTCATGGTGCCAGCTTTCAAATACTGAAAGTGGCCACAAGTACCTGACGAGACATTGTACCCACGGAATAAACTAGTTAAGAAGTTGGAGCCTCCCACCCTTGTTAATGCCCATCGGCAAGTTTGCAAACTTTTAGTCATGACATCACTTGTCTGTTACATATGGGAATGTGGAAAAGTCAGAATATAAGGATAAGTGACATTTTCCAGCTGTTTTAATTTGTAATTGTTAAGCTTTGACCAGTTCGGTAACTCATAAGTCTCGGTAACATGTCACATGACATTTTAGCTTTTAAAGCTCCTTTAATGGTCGATCAATTTTAGGTTCACGCGAATAGTTCTGCAGTTGCATCGTCATTTTGATCAAAAAAATTTTTTTACTCAAACAAAGAAAAAATTTCAAACAAACAATTGTGATTTTGCGCCATATCCTTTTTTGGTGAACACCAGTCACGCTCATTTAAATCATTACAAAACGACAATAAACTAGAACAGCAGTCGGTAGAGCGCGCACCTCCACCTGGCTGAACGGTTTACGTTTTATATCCCACTGATAGGCTGGATCTGGAACTGAACCAAAATCTAATCGGCTTGTTCATGTCACCGACCCAACTCATACACCTAGTTTTGTCACAACTCGTCCACAACTTTTTGAAATACCGTGCTATATATACTTTTTAGCCCGACATCACTCAATGGTGAAGAATCACTTAAAAAATTCTCGGATTCGGAATTTCAACAAAATCGAACCAATTCTTCCTCGTCACACGCCCAACCTGTCCATCGAGTTTCGTGTAGATTTTTGAGATATCTTGCTAGATATCGTTTATGGCCCCATCTCTCAACAGTGAAGATCTTTAAGAAATGATAGTATCCAAACCTGGATTTTCAGCAAAATCTAAGCCCTTCGTCCTTGTCACATACCCAACCTGTCCATTAAGTTTCGTCCGAATCCATCCATCACTTTTTGAGATATCGTGCTCACAGACAAACACAGACAGGGGTGAAAACATAACCTATAATCATAAAACATAACATAACCAAATAATCAAAATTGTGTGTGTAGTTTTGGGGAAGCGAGCAAATACCTATTTTAGGGGGTCAAACACCACCCCGTCGACCCCCTTAATGAGCGCAGATTTTGATGTGGTCGATACACCTCCTTTAGGCATCAGATATGAAGTTTGTGGCCAAGTTTCATCGAAATCATGTCTTTGGTTCAAGCGATAATGACAAGTTTTACGGACTGACTCACTGACTCACTCACCTATGAACACTGCTTTATTGCAGAAGCTCACATGACTAAAGTCCAGGTGAGCTAACAATATAAAGAATCACTTTTTTCCCCCAGAAGTCTCAGTCCTCAATCCACTTATAAATAGGCAGACCCTGCACTACAAAGCCCCCACAAAAAAATTATAACAAAAGGATTGCCTTGGAGTGGTTCAAAATGTAATGTGAGCCATTGGAATTTGTCCATGTGTATACAGTACATACACAAGGAACTCGGAGGCAGGAGGTGGCCATTTGGCCCATCATGCCTGCGCTACATCTACATCACATTATTTCAATCTAAGTCTTGTTATTTTCACGCAATAAGGACTACAAGACTCGTAGTCCTTGTAATGTGAAATAATAAAGACTATTATTGTTGGTGAAGACTTGTGATAGACTGGGTGATCATGGACACCTATTGGATGTAAGAACAAACAGCACAGTTTCCAAACCAGTAGCTCGTCACTTCAATCTTCTCAGCTCCTCTGTGCTATGTTATTGCATGAAGCCACCACCGCCACCCGTTAATACCAGGAACTAAAATACATTTTCAAACTCGGCACCTTCGCACCTAACTTGATCAACGGATGTGTTTCTTTCATTTAACTCTCATTTTACAACGTCCCACTCTTTCTCTCGTTTAATTCATTCATACATACCCATCATCTTTATTTGTTTACTCTTCATTTTCCCATATTCTGACCCTTGTCGTTTCACCCCCACCCTAGAGGTCGGTCTTCGACTTCTTATGTTCAATTACCCCACCCCTCCCTTGTTTGTCCCTCCTAAGGACCCTTGATATCTCACCTCCTCCCCTTGACATCTGACATATGTTTACCTCTTCTCTACCTTCCTTTGTAATCTCCTCCCTCACCAAAGGGTTTCTCCTGAAACATCATCCTCACCTCGTTTCCCACCGTGGAAAACTTCCACTTTCTCAACTCTTGTTTGGGAAAATATTGTTACGGTTGTGGAAATTCACAGAACACCATTCAGGCTTCCAGAGATCAGTTATGTCGATAAGTGTGTGTTCAGATTAGATTTCCCCACCGATGTCTAAAGGGATTATTCGTGTAACGGGCTGTGATCTTTGAGTCAGCCATTATTATTTGCTATCTTTATTTTGGAACAACCACATCTGAAACACAACCACTCTCAACAACCACGCCATCCCACCACAGGCGCACAACAAACCGCCTCTCAACAACCACGCCATCCCCACCACACGCCAACCACGACAACAATCATCTCCTAAACAACTTCTCGACAACCGCCGACATCTCCACGAACAACGGCAAATCACGAACAAAAAGGAGAACAACAACTCCGCCCCGATATCCCTCAGAACGGGTAAACAGGATTGACGGTTGGGCGGATCCCTCAGAACGGGTAAAGGATTGACGTTGGGGATGCGGATCTCAGAACGGGTAACAGGATTGATTGGGGATCCCTCGAAGGGTAACAGGATTGACGGTTGGGCGGATCCCTCAGAACGGGTAAACAGCATGACGGTGGCATCCTAGAACGGGTAAACGGATTGACGGTTGGGCGGATCCCTCAGAACGGGTAAACAGGATTGACGGTTGGGCGGATCCTCAGAACGGGTAAACAGATGACGGTTGGGCGCCCTCAGAACGGGTAAACAGAATGACGGTTGGAAACAACAACTGAGCCCAGCCGAGCTCTGCTGGAATTTTCCCCTGCGTGCCGGGAAGGGAGGGGCGAGACTCCGTGGCTATAAAACGGCACGTGAAACGCCGGGTGTGTGGAGTTGAGGAGAGGGTCCAAGGAGTTGAGTCTGAAATCGGAGGAAGCAGTAGGAGTGAGAGGGTCTTTCTCCTTGCTCTCTCTCTCTCTCTCTCTCTCTCTCTCTCTCTCTCTCTCTCTCTCTCTCTCTCTCTCTCTCTCTCTCTCTTTGATCGACGGAGGCGCCAGAGGATTGAGAGTGAAGTCAGGAGCGGGTGGAGTCCCACGGAGTGTGGGCAGAGCCACGAGGGTCGCCGAACCAGGGCCCAGCGAGTCACCACGAGGGTGACAGGTAACCAGCACGGCCTCTCGGAGCTCTTGCGGTCTCACAGCTCCGTGGATATTAAAGGCCTACGGGTCAGTTCTGCCCCTCCCTTTCCTGGGGTTTCTTGCATGAAAGCTGTGGCGCCTTGTCCGTGAAGTAGTAAACTGTTAAGTGACTGTGTACAGAAATAATAGAAGGTTGTAGTTCTTGTCTTGCTCGTGTTTTGTCCTTACCTGCATTGCTTTACTGACTGCATGATTGCATACGTGTTTGCATGCATACGTGTTACAAATAAATGTCATTGTGTGAATGTTCACCTGTTCGTTGCGTCCTTTCCCTCAATTGAGCTGCCGTATTGCGTTCGGGATATTAGGGGGCTTTTAAATAGCCAATAAAGTAATCGGATCTGGCGGGGCTTGGCGATATACACCGCTCGGCAAATCGCAAACGGAGCGAGCTGCTTAAGCGGCTCGTTTCCAAGCAGGTCCCGTCGAGGTGTAAATCCCCGGCATTTCTGTCTGCGCGCATACTTAGGTAAATCGACAATTCGGCGATCGGACCCTGTCGCGCGCGGACAGAATAGTTGGCTGATTTACGGTGTGATTAAAAACACACCCGTGGCTGGATTTCGGCGTTGATCCGAAAGCTGGGACTAGGTTTGCCACGTCCAGTGGGCGCGCTGCTGCGATTAGCTAAAAGCGGTCTCTCGCACGCCGGCGTGGCGGAAATCTACAACAATATAGTCTTTTCCACCGATGCAGACCATCACTAGTTTTACTGAGACTAGTAATCTTTGTTCCATGATATAGGGGATTTGATCTTGGAGCTGGGGTTCAGATTGGAATATGAACAAGCCCAGGCCAAGATCTAGGGCATAATTTCTGGTTTGGCACCTGATTTCTTTATGACCAATTTTTGTAACCATGAAAGGGTGGATGGGGGAGGGGGGCAGTGGGCAAGGTTACACACCACGAAGAAACCGCCACCTCCTCGTCCCTACCCAGTTAATCAGGAATATTTGCTTAAAACATTGTTAGCACACCATTGAATGTCTAGGGAGACCTTGCTTCGACCCTAGGTGGAGTCGATATTGGAAACTTACATTTTTTTCCCAATCACTGAGCACAATTCTTCCACTAGCAGGGTCTGTGTCCATTCGGTCACGTTAACACTCTTAAACATCTCTTGCTATTGAAAATATTTGATCTTTGATATCGTTAATGCGTGCAGATAGAACAACCGGCTTCGCATCGTCTCCATGATGCAACCATGACATCCCAGAAAAGACAAGCGTTCGAGACCCATTATCGACTCCACCCGGGGTCGAACAAGCCGAACTCTAATTCTGATACACACACCACACACACACGACAGGACACACACACACACACAACACACACAACACACACACTACACACACACGACTCAACGCCGTGCTCCATAATTGCAACCCTGCTGCTGAATCCCACCAAACAATTGTGCTGTTTGTCTGATTTCGATCCCGCCCACTTTTACATCCGCAGGAATACTTTTAAAGTATCATCAGATAAGCATCGAGGTGATAAACGCCTCCTCGGTGCCAAAGGCAGACTCGGTGCACACTGATGGATTGATTAAACCGTGATTACAAGGAGTACTAACGATAGTAACATTAAAACAATACAACGCAAGAGTGGCCGGACGTCTTCACATGAGCGATGGTGAATACTTCACGAAATTGACGGTCACGCGAGATCCCTAAAACCCAATCCTGATGTGCGTTTACTACCCCACCCTCACACACACACCAGGCACACACACACACCACACACACATCACACACACACACACACAACACACACATAGACATGCACACACATAGACAAACACACATCACATCACAACACCATAGAACACACACATCACACACCCACACACTAACACCACCACACACAATACACACACATAACAGCATCACCACACAAGACACACACAACCATAGAGCACACAACACATACACACAGCACACTCACATAACACACATATCACACAATAGAACACCCACACATCACATAGACAATCACACAACACACACATCTATAGACACATCACACACACATCATACATAACAACACACGCTAGACACTACACACACCATAGACCATCAACCCTAGAACACCACATCAACATAGACCACACACCCCACAACCCATACAGCACACACACAAACTCACACACACATACTTCGCCTATGAACACCAGAGAGGTCCACACATCAACACAACAACAGTAGACACATACACCACCACACATACATACAGCCCTTGTCCATGACGCCATCACGACACCTAGGACATACACTCTGTGCATAAATATCGTAAAAGCCAGCGTAAATATGCTCTTTAAGTGTGAAACTCAAGTCGAAAATAACATTTACGCGTACATCGGTGAACGTCATATCAACATAACTGTGTCCGGGGTTGCGTCACTAGACAGGACAGCTCAAAAAAGGTAGGAGATTCGATGAACAGATGGAGCTCAGCCGAGTACGAAAGTGTATCACAATTATAAAAAGATAAAGTTGTCACATACCCCATAGAAAACAACACCACCACATAGAACCACAACACGTGTGGAACAAATCGCGAAAACGTCTGATAGTGGTGTGTCTTCGGTAACTGTCGAAACGCACGCTGGTATGTGTCGAATCAAAGCAACATCCGACACAGCTGACACAAGGAAATAGAAAAAAATCCTTCTCAAAAAAAAGGCCATTCATGAGGTTGTTTTCCCCCTCTCTCAACCAGCTAATAAACACAAAACACACAAAGATAGAAACAATGAAGTATCAACGAATTAAAATCTATCTGCGATCGCTTTAAACACATACCACTCAATTTACACCTCCCTTCGTCTGTGACGTTTGTCCGCCGTGGCAGTGGTGTTGTGTTGTGTGGTCATCACTCACTCAAAGTGCGTGATCATAGTGTCAGCGAGACTGAAGGGAGTGTCTATAATAGATGTGGTGTGATGGTTGTTGGACGTGATAGGGAGAACAACTGTGTAGATGACGCCTCATTTGGTGTGGGTGATTAGTGCTGATCAACGATTCCAGCGGTTGTCTGTGATATCGCAGTTCGTGATAGCAACTGATGTGCAGCATCTGATCTAGTGGTTCGCGACTGGTTGCTCAACGGTATGTGGGACAATCGTTAAACTATGGGTACGACGTAGTGTCAGTGGGTGTCGCTGGCTTGGCGTGTTGTCATTACGAGTGTCGTATGCCTTGTTTGATCTGTCGCTGCGGGTGTCATAAGCTATAGCTGTTGCGCGACACTAGGTGTGTATTATTGATAGGCGTCTAGCTCGTGGGTGTCTGGATTTGAATGTATGTGTTTGTGGTTCTGATATTGTTGTGTGTCGTTGTTTGCTAGTAGATGGTTGCTGTAAGGTAGCGTGGTTACAATGCATGTATTTATGGCTGTGGTCGCTCGTGTTGTGTGTCTATGTTGTGCTAGTTGTATCTGTTATGTCATTTATGTGTGTATGTAAGGTGACTATGGTGTTAATGGCCGAAGTGGGTCGTATGTGGTTAGAATTGTGTCGTCTACTCTGTTGGTTGTGCTTGTTGTCATTGCTGGTGTAGAGAAGTGTTGGGGGTCGGCGAGGGGGTGGGTTTGTGCTGAGCACGGTGTGTGGTCGCTTGAAGGTCGGAGAGCTTGGTGTGCGAGATAGTGTCGTGTCTATGTTGGTGTGTGTCTGTCTTGATTTTGCGATGCATGTCCATGTGTTGTCGTCCTTGTCTTTTGCAATGTTCTTTGTAAGAGCTGTACTGTTTGTTTGTGTCACTCGGTCGATCCGTTTTGTGGATGTTTAAGATGACTGTGTTGTGTGTTCGGTGGAGATGTGTTGAGTTTTGGAAGGATGCGTTTGCGAAAGATGGAATTTGTTAAAATCGCAAGTATCGAAGTTTTACTAGGTATACGTCACCAATTTGAAGTTCGGTTTAAACGAAATCCTCCAGATAGTAAATCAAGCGCCAAGTAAGCTGCACTCATAGCTCGGGAGCACATGGCCTCCCGGTCTGAACAAAATCCATATCCCGGGCCAGATAACCTGATATCTTTAGGGGCACAATCTCCCATGACGTGATGATTGGGTTGGATCGTAGACATTTCTGGTTAATTGTTCCTCCTCGCTCAGTGAAGTACGGGAAATACTTTTGTTGAAACTAACTGCCGCGAGGAGAGACGTGACTGCAGTTTGTATGATGGTATTGGTTTATATGGAAGAGACGCGCGATTGGAAGAGCTAATGTTCGTTAGTGAAACTCTTTGTAAAGGTGAAGCGAGGTGTTTCTGGATCATGCGTTGATTCAGGTGCGAGCGAGTGTGAAGGAAAAGCATGCGGCGGAAGATCGGAGAATGCGAGCTCACTTACTATCCGGCTATTGGTACACAGATGATCCATGCCCGAACTTGGGTTACGGCACTAAGAGAAAGCACGCTACTTTTATGTGATCCAACTGGGTCTCATGGAAAACCTATATCTGCATTGAGCGAGAACCTAGTAAAAGACCGTATATCCTACCAGATGCAGGTGTTCACGGGAAAGTAGGTGAGAGCGGGTCTCTTGATAGTGCAAAAACGGGATAAGAGCACACAGTTGTTTGGTGGCAGAGGGAAGATTGAATGTCTAGCGAAAGCGGGTGTTGCATTGAAGGGAAGAGTGTCCTTTAAAATCAGCAGATTAAAGAAGCTGTCGCATGTCGTAGTGTTGTGGCCTTAGTTTGTTGTGCTGTATAGCTGTGGTGTGTGTGACTAATGATGCTGAGCGTGTGTGTGATCAGTGTGTGTGTGTGTGTGTTGATCAGCATTAGAATGGTCTCGCCTTGCTCGACTTCTAGACCGGGATAGTGTGTTCGACGTCGATAACTCAAGGCATTCTGAACCGCTTGTTCTTAATCTGGTGTAGTTGCAGTAAAGGGTGACCTGTTGCACAGTGCATATGGACGAACCGGATGCGAATATCGCCCCGCCGACGTTTGTTCTATCTGCGAGATATTAACGATATCAAAAGAGTCAAATATTTGTTCAATAGGCAAAGAGATTGTTTAAGAGTGTTTAATGTGGAACCGAATCGGACACAGAACCTGCTATGGAAGAATTGTGCTCAGTGATTCGGGCAAAATGAACTGTTCCAATATCTGAACGTTGCCAAGCCTAGGGTGACGACAGTTCATTATTGTCCAATTCGCACATACACGCCCGCTCTTGACCACCTATTAGCACATTCATTTGGTGTCCTGTCCTATACAAGTCTTCCTTTTTAGACCGAAAGCCAGGTTTCTCTGTGTAGATTGGAACTTGGGATAGGTGACGGAGGAAGGTTATGGGGTAGGAGTGAAGGAACACGTGTGGAGCGGGAACGCGCGGGCGGGGAAGTATAC
>CM068965.1:20249353-20284093 GCA_035128595.1 Eptatretus atami
AGGATACTTAAAGCGCTGAATAATGTATTTCTCCTTCTCATTCTTCCTACTTTTACACCAGAAAGACTTAACCGCTATAATTAACAGAGTCCAGCAGATCAATATATACTCCATCATATTTCATGTCCAATGGTTGATCAAAAACTTGATTATCCCTCACGTTGAATTGTCTTCCATCTTTTATGAAAGGAACATTAATACTGGGAGGTTAATTTAAACGGGGGTTGAGCAGAACTCAAGAACCTTAATTCATCCATTAATATCATACCTTTCTGTGAACAAGATGAAATATTGCTGGTTGTTCTGTTGGAATGAGTCCTGCTTTGGTTTTTGAATCCGCCTGAATATCATTGTTTTGAAAAGCATCACAATATAATCGGGGGTTGATTAATCTCTTCCAGTTTGTTGAAATAATCCTTTATTATCAAAAGCTCCTATATGCCCTAATTCTTCCTCATCATTGACTGAAATCTTTCACATTTGAAGTTTTTTTGGAGTATATTTAATGTGGAAACTGTGGAAACCATCTATAATCTTTTCTTGAGAGATATTTTTAAACCGTGGTTTTAAAAATTTATCTGTGTTTTCTCTTCAGATGCTTCTTTTTGCTTCTTCAATGCCTTTCTTTTTAATTTTTGAACACAAACTCTTTGATTTTCCGTTAAATCTTCTTGCTCTTTCTTTCGCATCCATTTATTTATGGAAATATCATTTATGAATTGTAAAGATCAACGGGGAACATTTTTCCTTTTCTTCATCATTAAGTAATGTGTGCAAAAAATCCTTTTCTTTTATATATTTCATCAATTTCTTTTACATTAATACGATTTGTTAAATTTCTTCTTCACTAATGTTGTATCTCTGCTTTTGCATAGGATTTGCGCTGAGTTTCTTCATCACATAAAACCGAATGAATAAAATTTAACCCCCACTCAGATGGTTTAATAATTTGTCTCATCCTTTCTGGATATTAGTTTCTAATAATACCCAAGACCACCAGTTTAGTTCTCTAAACTCACTCTTACAATGTGAATATTTGTTGTTACCAAGGAGAAACCCTCAAATATTGACCTTCATTCCCCAATCACAATATGTTCCTCCCACTGAAATATAGTAATAATCTTTACCTTCTAGCTCTCCAGGTCTTATTGCTCTCGTTGTTGTTGATACAATGCATATCACGGGGTGTTTTTTAAGTAAATTTCCAATATTCTCATTTGGTGCTATACAAGAACCTTGGATTTAATGAAAGTTTTTTCGCAGAACGCAGATTTACCCACAAGATTTTATAATAATAGGCTAATTCAGTTTTAAAATAAAAAATATATCCCCTTAATATCTCATCTTGTTCACAACAATATATTTATATTTTTTCAGTCTTGTGCTTCATATAATCCCCAAATTCCCTTTTACTACATAATGTAGAACAATTATCTCTCCAAAAATTGTTTATATCTATTGAATTTAACTTGAATAAAATAAAAGTATTAGCATTGTTTCTTATGGAACAACGAGGGAGTTGAAAGTAATGATTGACTAAGATAAATACATTACAAGAAGATGTCTTCCCTCTTGTGTAGTGCTATCACATTACCGTTTGGTTTCTCTCATTACCACATCATCAAGATAACGAAGTTCTTTTTTGATCTATCCAAATCTTGGGGGAAAGGTATATCATCCGTATTACAATAAGAATACAACTATCTGTTTATTTGCTTTTTATATCTTGTGTATCAACAAAATTAGTTGTATTATGTCTTCAATGGTTGTAATCATTTAGTTTGGTTTTGAAGTTTAAATAAACAATTATATTCTTCTTTTGAAACCAGCAATTAACACCTTTGTGAGAGTAGTTGATACTCAGGTGAAAACTCGACTTTGTGAAAATTATTAAATTATCATAATCTAAAAAGTTGGAGTAAGGAGCTCTTTAAAAAAGTAAACAGGTTTTTCCACTCCGCTTGAACAACTATGAGAGCATCTTAACAAAATTTGGTAGATTTTTATGGTTGTTAAATTTTATATTATTTTCCCAAATGGGGTAAAAAATTCATTCATTTATTAATTTGGAAAACAGGTATTAATTTATTATTGGCTTTTTTCAACAAACTCTATATTTTTCCTAATTCCGGGTTAATTCAAGAAATCATTATTTTATTTATACAATATCTTGTGTTGATATTTCCCTGAAAATGACAATCGTGATAATATATAACAATCCTTTGAACATTTTTCTTATACGTTCAGTTTATATCTCCACTTGACCAAGAAACAAAACATTGTGATAGATGTGAAATGCATATTTCTTAAAAAATTTTTTATATAAAACACCTTCAATCACACAAAACACAAGAACAATGAAGAATAGGGAAGCTAAATTCTAACATTAAAACACTGGAGGGGTTACATTTAAAGGGCATATAAAAATAAGATTGTTTTCATTTCTCAAGACCCTGCGAACATCTTCATCATGGAAAGCTGTTGGATATGGTTAACAAAGTATATGAAACTATAATTAAAAACACATTAAGTGAAATGAAAACTTTAAGTTTTATATGGGAGTAAAATTAGAAAATGGTAAGACAAGATGATGAAACTTACTTCCCTATATGAGGACCAAACCCTCACTTTTCTCATCATTTCAGATTTTGTAGATGTGATGTTTACGATGAACTCCAAGACATACAACAAGAATGTTTATAACACTGTAGTAGTAGTGGAATTTAGCTATTGACAAAAAATAATCTTTTTATATATACACATCTTAAAATCAGATCCTCTTCAACTTCTTCTATTTACAGAATAAAAAACTTTTTTTTCTTGTATTTTTACATGTCTTTTATTAATATTTTTATGTTTCTTTTTTTCATTTTGTTTTTTTTATTTTTTTTTATTATTTTTTTATTTTACTTTTTTTTAGAAAGCGGTTGCTTAATATTCAAACAACAAAGATAATAAATGTTTCATGATGGTCTGTTCTTGCTTCAACTTAAAATCCTCCACAATGGAAATCCTGAAGGGATGAAACATCTATAAGAATACGAGAATTACATTAAATGTTAAGATTTAAAGTTTCCAATGTCATTGAGAGATATTCCTAAATTGAGAAAAATGATAATTCTATCTGTTAATGTATATGGATTAAAGGATACAAGCAAAGTTTCAGATATTAAAATTTCTCAACAACGTATAAAAATGATGAAACACACATTGACCTTCTCCACCTTATTCAAAGGAAAAATCGCATCAATGCTTTCTCAAAATTTCTCAAGATTAACAAAAATCAACAAATATAATAAGATAAAATGTCAAACGTATCCCTTGTAAGAGATTGTCTCAAACTTCCTTTTCACAGCAAAAAGAACGATTAAATCAACATTCAAAATATTGAAACAGTAATCATAAATCAAAAATAAATCCAATTTACCAAAAGCAGTTCAAAACATATCATTAAAGATTTTAAGGAAATCTATAAAACATCCGTTTGGGTTATATGCTGATTTTGAAAAGTATCCTTAAAAGATAGATACTGTTTCTCCAAATCCAAGATAAATCATACACAAATAATATCAAAAACATACTCTTGTGGTTTTTGTTAATTATATCAAAATCATCTGTTGGTGATGAATCAAACAAGTGTAGAACTTATAAGAGAGAAAGATGCCTCAGAGGAGTTTGTAAGACGATTGAAAAAAGACTGTCTAGACTAAGAGAAATAATGGTAAAACCTATAAACAATGTCACTTAACAAAGGGAGAGAAAAAGGAATTAGAAAGAACAGTATGCTGTCAATATTGTGAGGAGAAAATTGAGGAGACGTCAAGGTTTAGGGATCACTGTCATCTTACTGGTAAATATTGAGGTCCAGCTCATTTTCCCGTTGTAATCTTAATTACAAGCCTCCAAACTTTATTCCTTCTTTCTTTAACAACAACGCTCACCACTGACCACATTATTTATAAATGAACTTTCAAAGACATCTGGAGATATTTCTGCCATTCTAACACAGATCAAAATATATCTCATTCACAAAAACAATTCATACATCCCCCATAACCCATATCAGATTCATTGACACATAACAAGTTTATGTCAAGTCCATATAAAATTATCTAACTTAGTATAAATATTAAAAACTTCCCGAAATCTTAAATCACAGTTTTCAAATCAGAAGATTATTCTCTTATCACAAAAGGGAATATATCCATATGACTATATGGATTCATTGAGAGTTAAAGAACACAACCTTCCTTCAAGGGAAAGTTTCTATGGAAAGTAAATAAAACTCATATTTCCGATTAGAGAATTAACACAAGCTAAAAAGGTTTGGGAAGAATTTAATATAAAAGAATCTTGGAGAATATCATTGATTTGTATCTTAAAACTGATGTATTGTTATTGGTGATGTGTTTGAAACTTTAGAACAGTCTCGTCATAATAAAAATTCTTATGGATTAGACCCCGTTCACTATTAAAAACAGCCCCGGGCTTGTGGGGTTCTATGTTTAAATGACAAAACAAATTTTGGAATTAATCAGTGATATAGATATGCTTTTAATGATAGAGAAGGCTAAAAGAGGAGAATATCTTCAAGTAATGTTCCAAGAGATATGCTAAAGCAAATAATAAATATCTTCCTGTATATAATAAGAATGAGACAAACTCTTACCTAATGTATTATGATGCTAACAATTTGTATGGGTGGCTATGTCTCAATCTTTAACCTTATGGAAAACTTAATTGGTTAAAGAAAAATATTATGAAAAGTTTTAACTGACATTGTTATCTCCTCTCAAAAAAAGAATTGGATGAAGCTGAAGTTGGATTTTTAATTTGAGGTTGATTTATAATATCCAGAAGAACTTCATAACAAACATAAAGACCTACCTTATGCCCCTGATAAAGAAAGTCAAGAAAAGAATGGTTAAGTGAATTACCAACAGTCATTTAATATAAAAATGTAAATCTCCAGAAAACTACTTACAACATTAATGAATAAAGATATGTTTTACATCAAAGGAACTTTGACGACAATATTATCTTACTGGGTTGAGAGTGAGAAAAAATTCATCGAATTTTGAAATTTAAACAAAGTCATTGGTTAAAAAAATATGATTTAATACAAAAGGAGAACAGAAGCAAAAACTGATTTTGAGAAGGACTTTTATAAATTAATGAATAATGCTGTATTTGGAAGACTATGGAAAATGTTAGGAAATCGACAAAACATGGACTTTCTACATCTTGGAAACATGCCTTCAAAGTTAATTAATAGACCAAGTTTTTAACGAGCGGAGTTGTTTCAGAGAACTTTCTGTGCTATTCATTTGAAAAAAGAGAGTATTGAATGGATAAAACCTATTATATAGGAACATCAATTCTTGACTTGTCAAGTCGTTAATGTATGACTATTTACTATAATAATTTAAATTAAAGTATAAGGATAATGTGTCATTGTTATATATGGACAGATAGGTTATATATAGAAATTAAGACAATGATGTATATGAGGATATGATTGATAATATTGATATATATGATATAAGTTAATTATAAGTCTGATAGTGTGTTGTTTCATTAAAGAATAAAAAGGTTATTGGTAAGTTTAAGGATGAGTTGGTGGGAAGGTCATGAGTGAATTTGTGGGTTTGAGATCAAAAGTCTTATGCTTTTACGTATATTGCTAATAATAACATTGAAAGGTGTGATAAGAAGCTAAAGGGAATTAAGAAAAATATAATCAAGGAAACAATTAAACTTTAAACATTATTACAACTGTTAACCTTAAAGAAGGAAGAGTACAGAAAAATGAATACAATAAAAGTTATAAAACATTCAATTATATACAGAAGAGATAATATAAGAAAGCATTAGAGCTTTTGATGATAAAAGATATATTTTAGAGAATGGAATCAAGAGATATCCCTTATGGTTATAAGTATAAGTGTTCAGGGGCGTCTTTTTACTGATTTATAAATGATAGAACAAGCAATAACCAAACCAAAGATGAGATTGTAATCAGCCTTGGTATTTAAATGGAAACATAACGAATGGTGAGAAATATCAAATAAGTCTTATTGAAGAAATAACCGGAGTAAAAGTAAATGAAACAAATAAGCGGATAAATTTAATTACAAATAAGTTGGAGGATGTCAAGAAAAAAATTAATATCCTTGAATGGACTGAAAAACTTTGATGGTTATCAATTGAACAATGGAAAAACAATTTACTACAATCTCAAAATGATATGTGGATCAGGAGGTGGTCAAACAAGAGCATTGAGAGAAGTTTATCATTTTTATTTCTGCTCACAAAAGACACATAAACCAAGAACTAAAGTTCTAAATAAATATTTGTGAATAACTCTATGCGGTGATGAATGTAATCGGAAAATTAATTTATTACCTCGAGAAGAACATGGACAAATATTTGTGTTGATCACTCTTTGAGTGGAATGAAATATAAAAGGAAATCAGTAAGTCTCAATTTAACATGGCTCAATGGGGCAGAGATCGGTCTCCTCTTTTGACCTGATGGGTCAGAGTCAGAGGGGGCGGAGGGGGGGGGGGAGAGAGGGAAGGGAAAAAACAGTGTGGAACAGAGACATGAGGAGATCTGTGGAAGGGAAAGGGATGGAGTGGGGAACACAGGGTAAACACGATGGATACGACAGGGACTTTGAGAAAGGGGAGAAAATCATTCTCCTATTTTGGGTTTTTTGGGCCTTGAGACAGTCTCAATTTAACATGAGCTTGGGTGGGAGAGGGAGAAAATCATTCTCCTGTTTTAACCTTATGAGCCTCGAGTCAGAAAGGTTCCCCTATACATTTGTATGGGAGGGGGAGGAATCAGTCTCCTGTTTTGGGGTTTTCCGGGGTTTATCGAGAGTTTTCCCCCTTTTCCCCATTCATTTGCATGGATGCCTTAGAAGCCCCATTTATCCTCTACTGACGTGTGCTTTGCTGAACGAAGATCCCCCTGGTGAGAAATGTCCAAATCTTCCTTTTTTAACGAAATTGCCACCAGGTTTATTGAAAAGTATTGGAAGTTGATTGGTCGTTCCTTCCTGCCAAACCACATCCAGCGATGAAAAACAAATCATCCGATGTACTACCTGAGTAAACGGACTGTCGTCCACAGGTGTTGTATATCGACAGCGTATTGGAATGTAGAAACACAGAACTCAGTTTGTGATTTCCGTGGTATGCAAAAGTGTGCTGATATCGGAGAGTAGACATGGATTTGTTTGGACGAGAAAGTTTGTAATCTGGTGCGACAACAAATTAATTCAGACTGAGCAGCTTGCTCATGTTGAAATATTGTGTGTGTAATTATGAATGATGACAAATGGAAGACACTCCGACACCAAAATATCTTTAATAATTTTAAAATTATCAAAAGTTCATTCCATTTTTGATTCATTCATTTAGATTAATTATATTTTTGCTCATTACTGACGTCTCCTAATGTCCTCTCGCTGTATCTGTAATGGATATGTAGAAGAGTTTAATTGCTCAAGTCCTCCATTTGGCTGTGCTCGTGTTTCCCAGGAATTGTTGTTGGTGTGATTTCGGTTATTCTGGCAATAATCATACTGGCTGGAATCGCTGTATGGTGTGCCCGACGTCGACGACATCGTTCTCCTGCAACCTGTAACTTTTGCTGTCTGTCTGTAGCCCCACTCCTAACTGAAAACAAACTTTATAACACAAAACGTAATACACATACGTCTTCACTGCATTTTTGTTCTCTGCACTGATAACGAGGATCATAATGCTGAGTATGTCGTAGAGATTGAGGGAAGGAACAGAATATGATATGAGATGGTAATGAAGCACCACCTTGGAAGGTTGGAGGGTCGAACAAGGTATCCAATTGACAAAGGGTATTCTAAAAAGTTAAATCAAAAGTGGAGTAAAATGGTGGATATGATCAATGAGGAGGAGGAGATTGGGACCATACTCTGTGCAGAGCATTGGTGCTGCTTAAGCAGTCTCCTTGGCTATTGGGCACAATCCTGGATGGGTCGCCACTCCGACACAGTATACCAGCACACTCTGACACAGTGTAATGCACACCTGTTGTCCTCATTTGTCACGTCAAGCTTGGAGCAATCAGATGGCACTCATTTTGCCGACCTCGGAAGGATGACAGGCAAAGTTAACCCCACCTGGTATTAATTCAACAGATAAGCAGGATTTGAAGTCAGGACCCTCGGATCCAAAGCCCACCACCCTAACCATTAAGCCAACACCAGGCATCAATGAGCTTGAACTTTAAGACATTAATAGCTCTTCAATGACCCCTGTGGTTGGATTCGGTGGATAGCAGAGAGACAACGAGCTGTAATACCTAACGGCTCAAGAGCGTCTAACACGTCTGAAGTCAGGAGATTTTGATGACGAATTGATGAAGGACTCAGCAAATAAGTATAATTAACATCATCCAACAGAATACGTCTTTAATGATGAGTCACAATATGCCAAACCACCATATGTGTATGTGTGTGCACCTTATCCTGCAGTATTTCACAGGTTCCTTTTCTAGGGACTATGGGGAGGATGTAAAAACTGATTTGGCTTTAGTTATCCATCATTCCTTATTTTTGATGTTGTCTTGGTTATCCTGGTTATATTCTACGTGGCTGATTCATTTTAATTTTCTTCATCTTTTCATTGGTTTTAGGACTTGAGCCTGTCTGCTGTGAGTTCCTGAGGTAAGCAGCTTTTGGCACATGTTGCTGGAGTAAACAACGAAATAGATGCTTAAAACAGTGTGCATAAAACTACAATTTTCCATATTAACTGCAAAAAGCCATATAACAGGCTGCATTCTGCAAATTTGCTCCACTATCATTTAACTCCTTCATGAGCCAATATTTTGGTAATTAAAAAAATAAAATAAAATGTGTCCAAGTGAATGAAGTATTGTCAGTCCTGGAGTAGAAATCAAGTACAGGACGTGCAAATACAAGAAATGAAATTTTGCTTCGTCCAAGCACTAAACAACATGATGTGCAGGTAGTACAGATACATGAGGACCCTGAAGGTTATACACGAGGTATA
The DNA here is from genome assembly GCA_035128595.1 of Eptatretus atami. Classification (NCBI taxonomy): domain Eukaryota; kingdom Metazoa; phylum Chordata; class Myxini; order Myxiniformes; family Myxinidae; genus Eptatretus; species Eptatretus atami. Next base: position 20,258,419 of record CM068965.1, read on the forward strand.
ATAGGACATTGGTGTGGCTACATCATTTTACCAGCACGTCTTTCACACAGGAGCCCAGGCTTGGAAATGTGATGCATACCTTTTGTCCTCATTTGTCACGTCAAGCATGGAGCAATCAGACGGCACATTGCAGAATGAATCGCTCTGACAAGCCATTTCCATTCTTCCATGTGCTGGAAAACCAAAACGCACAACAATAATAAGTAAACCATAGCACACATAGGATTGAAATATATATTATATATATTATATATATATATGTTTTGTTCATCTTTCGGCTGCTCCCGTTACAGGGCCACAGCGGATCATCCATTTGATCCGCATACTGATTTGCATAGGTTTTATGCGGATGCCGCTTCCTGACGCAACCCTGGTGCCTCTTAACGACACAGGGATAAGGATGGGTTTAGCCCTTGAATCCGGGATGCCCTCGCCTCATCATAGCGCGCCCAGTGCAGAGCCCGTCCTCAAGCGATCCTCCACCCAAGCCTCGATAGCCGGATTCAGGGGCACGCCACTACGCCCAGTATATATAATATTATATATATTATATATATATATATATATATATATATATAATAATATACATATATATATATATAATAAGATTGCGGCAGTTGGATTACACATTTTTAAAGAAGAGGAGGCGCTTCCGACCAAAACTTTTTTATAAAAGAAAAAAAATAAATCGACCCGCTAAATTTGAGCAAAAAAGCGAGAGCAGACACGGTTCTCAGGCAATATTTGCCGGCAGTAATATATCTCAGGCAATAATATATAAATATATATAGTATATATTATACACATATATTATATATATATATATATATATATATTATAATAATTATGTGGAAATATAGATTATTTAGATAATTCTTTACAAGCAGAATTTATTTCGTGGATAACACCACATGACTGTGTCTGCCTCCTGCTAATGCATTGCAATTAATCTTCAATGCAAATGCTTCACAAATTACGGTACGATTCACTTAATTTATCGAGAATCATTTTCATTGACTGTTAGTTTTTCATTAACCTTACACTGTTGCCTTGCTCTTATTTTCCTTCCTTCTACAGAGGAACACGAAACTTGGATTATAAATGTGAAACTCCACCAGGACAAAATGCAACTGTTGGGAATTTCCTTTCTGTCAGTTCAAAATTATTCAGGACATTTTCTAACGAGTGGAACTGTTTTTCTATTGTTAATTTTTTTTCGTTTTCTTTTCTTTTCTTTTTTAAGGTGCTTTTATTTCTATTTTTATTTTGAATTTTGATATTTTCTGTAATGTCATTTCCATTGAGTTGTTCATTATTACTGTTATTCATATGCAGCCTTTGGCTGCTTGGCTGCATCGTTTTCTGGGGGCACGGCTGTGCCGCTGATGCAATGCCGCCTGTCACCAACACGCTGGTACTCAATTCACCGACCTCAGGGGTGTGGCTGTGCCACTCATGCAATGCCCCCTGCTGCCAGCATGCTGGTACTCATTTTGCCAACCTCGAAAGGATGGCAGGCTGTCAACCCATTTTGGCTGGACAGGTGTTAATTAATTCAATGGCTGGACAGGGGCTTGAACTCAAGACCCTACTCTCAAGTCCCGAATAAGCATGGGGGTCTGAATAAGCATGTAGGGTGGAACATTTTCCAAATTTTAATAAGAAGTAGAGGGCGGATATAAGCCGTGTAGGGGTCGGAAAAATCCAAAAAGTCTAATAAGCGTGCAGGTCCGAATAAGAGGGCAGGGTGGAAAAACCAGAAATGTGACAAATATAGAACATGTGTTTTATTGTCCAAATACACACATTACATCAGGACGACACATCTCTCGACGGGACAACATTGTCACCCTACACGCTCGCCGGTGTAAATATGAGTGAGGGTGGCAAGAACGATTTTTTAATAAGCGTGTAGACCCGAATAGAGGCCGTGTAGGGGGGATTTTCACCCCGAAAAAAATAAGCGTGCATGCACGGTTATTCGGGACTTGAGAGTAAGATCTTAAACCAGCCACCCTAATAGTGGGGCAACTTAGCATAACAATTGTGTGGCTAATTTTTTGTGAGGAAGCACCAATTTCGTACACTAGTAGGCCTATCGATATTATGAACAGATTTGGATATTGGGCCATCTCAAAATTTTTCGTGGCAGTGGAAATGGCTGCCACAGCCATCAGGCGGCTAATTTGAGATGGCCAATATCCAAATCTGTTATAATACGTTAGGCTACTAGTGTACCAAAGTGCTTTCCTCACAAAATGCACAATTGTTATGCTATATTTAGCTAAGTTGCCCCACTATAACCATGAAGCCAACACCAGGCTTGAGTTGTTCATGTTATTTGATTTCACATTTGTGTTAATCTTTGGTGGTTTTTTTGTCCTTTTTTCTTTGTTTTATACCAAACTTAATGTTTCTAAATTATTACAAACAAAACAATGGAAAATGCAATCATTTGCCTCCTTTTGCACTATTTTGTCCCATGATGTATTTTTCTCCATCCTGGAAAAGACTACTACTACTACTACTACTACTACTACTACTACTACTACTACTACTACTACTACTACTACTACTACCCAGAGACGTCGCTAGCTTCCAAAAATATTTGGAACCTGGGCCCCCTCAAACTTCAGATTCCCCCATCCCCAATAAAACATTTAGCACAGTTGCACATCTCGAATAAAATACGTTAATTGTTACATTTCTTATGTTACATAAAGGATGTTGTAGGTGTTCAAATTAAAGGATTTTTTTTCCTATTTTCAATATGTTGTATTTAAACCTTTGCGACTTCCAACAATGAAAAAAGTACAAAAACAAAAATGTATCCCTTTATAAACGGTACTTGATTCTGTAAAAGCACAAACTTACATTTTATATCTACTGTTGAACATTCCAGATTAATTGAATACAATGTCACATCTTTTTCTTATTAATTAACCCTCACCACCCACGGTTTTAGAAGAGTTGTATTTGTAAACAGTCTACCTTTATTTATTTTGGGGGGAAGCGTCAGTGTGTACTGTGTACCATCTGTTGTGCATCTTTGCGAAGTGATCAACCATGGCATCCTCCGACACATGTCATTCCTACTTAGTCATGCACCTGACTCTGACTTCAAAGTGTCATTTTAAAGCCAATTGTAGCCAAGGGGTTAAAATATTATAGAATTGGGGCACAGCAAAACACATTAAGGGCCACATGCCCTATGGGTCAGTGCCCAGCGATGTCCCTGCTACTACCACTGCTACTACTGCAATGGCCTCAATTGATTTATTGTGGGGTTGTTTGCACAAAAACACAATGTAACTTGTTCTTCCATTACAAATGTTTCTTCTGGCTCTGCTGAAGAATGAAGATCGCATCTATTGTTTCACTTCCTGGCAAAAAACAAACTCTATCCCATCAGTCCTCACCAACCCTCGTATCCTATCATTCACCCCCCTTTCCAATGATTTGAGCATGTGCTGCATCAGCTGTAACACGTGGAATTTCCGTACTCAGTACGATCCCTTTTATCCTTGTAGACAGCCATCACGTAACTCTCTTTCACCACTATTAACCCAAAGTAACAAGTTGCATCACCCAATCAAGATAAAAAATTAACTTGGGAGTGCAACACGGCAATGATGGGTCAAATGCCCTCCTCAATTCCTTAAAGTCATACAGAAATCGTGCCACCACTCATTACTCAGTATAGTCCCTCAGAGACAGTGGAGCATTTGTATATTAATTTCTGTTTTGCATGCAGAATATTAATGTCTAAATGCAATTGTTTTGATCCTGACAAAGCATCTACCTGGCTCTGAAAGGCAAGTCGGAGGTGATATTCAAAGGAGGAGGAGTTAAAGTGCGCACAAAGCTCCACACCTCTTACTGGGCATTCTGTGTCATGCAAAATCCTTCCTTGGTACACCTGTGCTTCCAATCACATACAAAGCTTTCGTCCATAGCTTGATGGAGTACTGCTCTCCCCTTAGGGCTGGTGCTCCTGCCTCACACCTAGCTTGGCTTCATGCTGTGAAAACCAAGGCATTTAGGATCATCGGTATTTCCCACGATGAGGCTGAGTGTTTGGGTGTCTCACTTTCTGACCGCAGGCAGGTTGGTGGTGTTTCTGTCTTTTACTGTCTCCTCTCTGACCTTGCACCCCCTGCCTTGTCTGTGCTCTGTCCCTCTAATATTTCTGCAGGTCACTCAAGGTCTGTCTGCAACCCCCTTATGGTAAAACTACCAAAATCAAGAATCACTGCTCACCATCACTGTTTCATTCCTCTTTTTTTGTCCTGCCACTGGAACAAACTCCCACACTCTCTTCAATCCCACTCTTCCCTCCAGGTCTTTAAAACAGATGTTCACCACCACCTCTTATCTAGTCCTATCAAAAACCACGATCTTTTCTACCCATGTTAATCCACCCCAAACCCACCTCCTTCAAATTCCCTGTTTTCATTCTTGAAAGTCCCTGTAGTGTCCATCTTGTTTACCCCATGTACCACGCCCGATCCCTCTCTCTCCCACACATCTCCTAATGTCTCTGTTCACCAGTGTTTTGTGCTTCACTCTCCTGCCCCTCTTGTCTCTTGCTCCCTTTGTTATACACTAGTACGGGCCCGTAGGGGCGGGCCCGTAGGTGCGTAAACGACGACTGGATTGGGGCGTGAGAAGGATTCAAAAAGATTGGACCAACCGTATCATAAATGGCCATAACTTGGGAAAACACTGGAAACAACCAGGTCCCCAGCGTCAATTGTGACGTCATATCAAATGAAGAAGAATGTGACGCCCCCTCTCTCTCGCCCCCTCACCCTCCCTAGTCTCGCCCCCCTCTCCCCCTCCTCTCTCGCCCTCTCTCTCGCCCTCACTCACCCCTCTCTCGCCCCCTCCCTCTCTCCCCTGTCTGATTGTGACGCCTCTCTCGCCCCCTCTCTCCTCCCCTCTTCTCGCCCCTCTCTCGCCCCCTCCTTGCCCCTCTCTCCCCCTCTCTCACCCACTAGTCTCACCCTCCTCTCCCCCTCTCTCTCCCCCTCTCCCCTCCTCTACCCCTATCTCCCCCTCTCTGCCCCTCCTCTCCTCCCCTCTCTCTCGCCCTTCTCTCTCGCCCCTCTCTCTCACCCCACCCCACTCCCCCCTCTCACACCCCCCCTCACACCCCTCCTCCGTCGCCCCTCTCTCGCCCCCTCTCTCGTTCCCCTCCCACCCCCCTCTCTCTCCCCCTCTCTCCCCTAGTCTCGCCCTTCCCTCTCTCCCCCTCCTCTCCGCTCGCCCTCTCTCCGCCCCCACTCTCATCCTCCCTCTCCGTCCCCTCTCTCGCAGAATTTGTCGACAGATAAAGGCCGTAACTTGGGAACCCTCGTCCGATTAATATCAAACCTCGAAAGGCACATCGCGGGCCCCAGCAATATTCTAGCAAGTTTCAATCAATCGACAATCGGCAAAAAATAAATAAACATTGATTGTGACGTCATAGCACCGTGCTTGTCATTGGTCGACAGATAAATGGCAGACTTGGGAACTGCTTATCCGATTAATATCAAACCTTGAAAAGGCACATCCGCGGGTCCCAGCAATATTCCTGGCTATCAATCAGATCGGACCGTCAATCATGCAAAAAAAAATATATAAATTAATTGGAGTCATTCGTGATGTCATAGCACGTGTCTTGTCATTGGTCGACAGATAAATGCCGTAACTGGGAACCGCATCCGATGATATCAAACCTCGAAAAGCACATCCACGGGCCCCGGCAATATCCTGGCAAGTTTCAATCCGAAGAGGAAGCATGTGTACGTCATGTGACGTCATAGCACCGTGTCCTGTCTGGTTGACAGCAATATAGATCGTTATTGGTTGACAGACATTGGTCATTGTATCACGTTATCTTTTTATTCAATTATTGCTATATTGTGTACTGCCAATTATTGTGCATATTATTATTGTTATTATATTAATATGCTGTTATCATTATTCTGAGAAAAAATGGCATGATAAGGTATAAGGTGGAACGACACTTTAGCTCGCATATATACACTTTTCAACACTGAAAAAGCAATAAAATGGCCGTAACTTGGAACCGCTCGTCCGATGACATAAACCTCGAAAAGGCACATCTGCGGGCCGGCAATATTCCTGGCAAGCAATCAGATCGGACTGGCGCATCGAGAAACGGCGGTCGCAGACAGACAGACAGACACACACACACAGAGATTGCTGGAATTATAGATAGACTAGTGCGGCCGTAGGTGGCGGCCGTAGGGCGTGCCGTAGTGCGTGCCAGTATGTGCAGCTTCGTGCCTGCATTATCAGGTCCCCAGCATAATTGTGACGTCATATCAAACGAAGAAGAAGAATGTGACGCCCCCTCTCTCTCGCCCCTCCTCTGCCCCCCCTCTCACCCCCTCTCTCGCCCTTTCTCTCTCCTCTCTTGACCCCTCCTCCACCCCCTCTCTTGCCCTTCTCTCTCCCCCCCTCTCCCCCCTCCTCTCCTCCCCTCCCTCTCTGCCCCCCTCTCCCCCCTCTCTCGCCTCCTCCCCTCCCTCTCTCTTCTTGCCCCCTCTCACCCCCTCGCCTTCTCTCCCCCCCTCTCTCCCCCTCCCCTCTCACCCCCTCTCTCGCCCTCTCTCCTTCTCTCTCCCCCCTCTCTCCTTCTCTCTCCCCCCTCCCTCTGCCTTCCCCTCTCCCCTTCTCCTCTCTCCCCCCTCTGCCCTCCCCCTCTCACTCCCTCCATCCCCCTCTCTCCCCTCCTCTGTCCCCCCTCCTCTCTCCGCCCCTCTCCCCCTCCTCTCCCCCCTCCTGTCCCCTCCTCTCTCTCTCTCCCTCTCTTCCCCCCACTCACCCCTCTCGCACTTCTCTCTCGCCCCTCTCCCCCCTCTCTCCCCTCTCTCTCCGCCCTCTCTCTGTAAATGTATTCACAAATGTCTACCAAGCACAACGATTAATTCCAACCTTGGGAAAAACAGCTTTAAACCCTGGGAACAGCCTTCCCTCGGGAAAATTCAAACCTTGGGATTAATTAATAATTTGAATAATAATCAAACCTTGGAGTAAATAATTAAATAAATAATAATTAAATAATAATCAAACCTGGATTAATTAATTAATTCAAACCTTGGGAAAGAACAGCTTTCAAACCTTGGGAGACAGCGGAAACAGCTGAAATGGATGAGGAAGAGATATCAAACTTGAAAAGGCACAACCCAGACCCCAGTGTCGATTGTGACGTCATACCAAACGAAGGAAGAATTGTGACGTCAATCCTTCAAAAAAAAAATTAATTAATTAAATAAACATTAATTGTGACGTCATTCGTGACGTCATAGCACCTGTCCTGTCATTGGTTCACAGATACATGGCCGTAACTTTGGAACCGCTCGTCCGATGATATCAACTTGAAAAGGCACATCCGCGGGCCCCCGGCAATATTCCTGGCAATTCAATCCGAGCGCCCGTGTCTGCAAAACGGGCGGCCGCAACAAACAGACAGACAAACAGACAGACACACACACAGAGATTGCTGGAATTATAGATAGATTATGTGTGTTAGCTCTTAAATGAGCCTCGACATGGTATACAAAGAAAAGAAAAAAAACGTAATCGCACACTCTGTATTGGGATTGTACTTCAAACATACAATTTGCTATTGTTACACACATAATTATCAAATTACAATGAGAAAAGCTTGTCATTTTATCATCCAGAGTTGCAACAACAACCGTTTATTAAAATAGTTTCCCTCGCCAAAGGAGAGGGTGTTGTTTTTGGGTCTGTTTGTCTGTTTGTTTGTTTGTCTGTTTGTTTGTTTGTTTGTCTGTTTGTTTGTTTGTTTGTCTGTTTGTTTGTTTATCCGCACAGAACTTTCGTGTTTTCCCCCGCAACTGCTTGACGAATTGAGACGAAATGTTCACCTTTGGTGCGACTACTCATGTGGAATGTTGTAATGATAATTATGACGTCATAGGTCACATGGTGTGGCAGCCATATTAGAAAAACAGAAAAAAAATTGGACCTCTGTATCTCTGAAACCGCACCAAGGAATAAATTGAAACTTGGCACATAGCAAGTACTCCACATGAGCAATGAGTGTGATTTTTTATGACGTCATAGGTGCCTTCGTTATGACGTCATAATTGCATATGTATAACGCTACATCCGATCAGTACGAAAATTTTTGAGGGTCATCTCGGGATAAAATGGAAAACAAAAACATTTTTTGATGACATCATTGGTCACGTGATTCGGTAGCCATATTGTTTTTTTTTTTTTAAACCTTCAAAAATTTTCTTCTCTGAATTGGCTGAACAGATCGATGCTAAATTTTACACATATGACCGACTATTCACGAGGAACAAAAGGTTCATACATATGATGTCATAGGTCACATGGTTTGGCAGCCATATTGGAATTAACCAAAAACCTACAAAAATCTTCTTCTCCAGAATGGCTGGACAGATCAAGGGGAAACTTCACACACATGCTCTTCAAGATTGGAGGATACAATTTTGTTAATAAATAATTGATAGGGTACATGCTTTGGCAGCCATATTAGATTGAAGGAAAATATTAAATGTTTTCTATGGAACCACTTAATCAACCGTCGTGAAACTTCACAAATATGATCTAGTACTGATGGGGAATAGTGGTTTTAAATTTCAACTTGATCGGACACATTGTCTGGCAGAAAGAATTATTTAATTTTTTGATCAGGGTTTTTTTTTTCAATAAGGCTCACTTGGCTGTGCCTGGATGGGTTTGAGGGTTGAGGAGTAGCATCTGAAATGTGAATCCTATCCAGGTTCCTCCTGATAAGTTCATCTTTGCTTGTTGCGTGTTTGGGTTCCTTCTGATGACTCCAATGCAGGACTTGTATCTATTTGGTCTTCCATTTGATTTGAATTGAATTTATTTTAATCCAATTCTGAATTCAATTGAATAATGAATAATAATAAAAAATGTCATACGTCAGGTGTCCGATTAAAGCGGGGTTGCATCAAAGCAGGACGTCTTGGTACCTGGTCACCACTGCCAGCAGTTATAAAGTGACAGTTCTAATTATGTCTTATTAATTATGTAACACACCAGTGCATAAACACCACACAAAATATACCACGCAAAAGTCCTGGCAAGGGTCTGCAATCTCTGATTGCTCTTGTTATTGTTTCTCTTGTTTTGAATTGGCATCCAAGAAGGAGGATGTTGTACTACTACTACTACTACTACTGCTCCTACTATGATAACTACAACTACTGCTGCTAGTACTGCAATGGCTCCAATTACTCCCATGCTCTTGTTGTGTCGGTCAGGGAAGGTGATTGTCCCAAGTCTTTAATGAATTGGCTGGTCAGGCCTGATGTTCAAATGAAGCCCATTTTGGCTGGGATTTGTCTTTGGTTCCTGGTGTCTTCGTTAACTCACCTACTCTTCATGAAGGACAATGTGGGATCTTTAACATCCACCAATGCCTCCAGTGCTGACAATTGGCTCCTCCAGCTCAATCACTTGTTGACGGTTTTATCGCTTGTTGATGAGTTATCAGTGACAGCATAGATGGAAACTTGCACCACCGAGACTCCCAAGCATGTACCATGTGCAATGCTAATATCAGTCAACATATAAATAATAAGACTCACATATATCTCTCACCCATAATTGGAGAGAATAACCAATACATTTTCACCAATCAATGACCTCAGGTGGTTTGAATTATCACATACTTTAACTCCCATACTCTTCTAGCCAAATAAAGCAACCATGAAAAGCTGCACTGCATCAAGCAATCATCTTGTGAATGCTTTCATATTTAATCTTTCCTCCTGGTGTGCAGGTATGCCCCAGGCAGGGTGACCGGGTCCACCACACATTGGGTCTCATGACACTATACTGTATAGGAGCGTTTAACGATTCCAATTGGAATTGTATCTTAGTTTAACTCTGGTATACCTGTGGTATCCGCTCCTCTACCGGCTCCTAAGGGCCAAACTACTTCCTCTGGTTTTGATCCCTTCGAGAGTAAAATGCATTGTATTATGAACACAATCATCACTTCCTCTCCCTCGTAATGTCTTTCTCCGATTGTCCTATATCGACTTTGTCACATGAACACGGAAAGGAAAATACAAATGTTATGATTGTCTCAAATACTTTTACCTCCATGATTTACCCAGTACAGTGGGTTCTTTTCTGTCTCCCACCCCTAAATGTGGGGAACAAAATTCCCCATATTTGTGATTGATGGGATGGACCTTAGCCTTCATATCCTGCCCCACCCCCAACCACTTTTTTTTTTGCATACACTGTCAAGGCTCGTAAGAGAGCTAATACACAAAACGTACAACAAGGGGAGCAGGAGACAAAAGGGGGAGAGGGAAGGAAAAAACAGTGTGGGAACAGAGACATTAGGATATCTGTGGAAGAGAGGGATGGGGTGAGGTACACAGTGTAAACAAGATGGACAAGACAGGGACTTTCAGGAAGAAAAGCAGGGAATTTGAAGGAAGTGGGTTTGGGATGGATTAGCAGGGGTAGAAAAGATAATGGTTTTGGATGGGGGAAGATAAGAGATGGTAGTGAACAGCTGTTTTGAAGACCTGGAGGGAAGAATGTGATTGGAGAGTGTGTGGGAGTTTATTCCAAAGGCGGGGAAAAAGAGGAATGAAGGAGTGAAGGTGAGCAGTGATTCTTGATTTTGGTAGTTTTAGCAGAAGGTGGGTGCTGGCAGACCTTGAGCGCCCTGCGGGAAGATGGGAGGGACATATCTCAGACAGAGCATGGGGAGCGAGGCCAAAGAGGAGACGGTAGAAGACAAACAGACCACCAACCTTCTGCGGTGAATGAGAGGCCCAAAGGCTCGGCCTCATTGCAGGAGATACCAATGATCGTAAATGCCCTGGTTTCCACAGCGTGAAGCTAAGAAAGGTGAGAGGCAGGAGCACCAGCCCAGAGGGGAGAGCAGTACTCCATCAGGCTGCGGACGAAAGCTTTGTATGTGGTCAGGAGCTCAGGTGGGTCGAGGAAGGACTTTGCACGACGGAGGATTCCCAGTCGGCGACTGGCTTTGGAGGCCAGGTTGGAAATGTGGCTTTCCCAGGAAAGATCATGGCAGACAGTGAGACCCAGAAGCTTGAATGAAAGGACTTCTTCAAGAGGATTGTTGAGAAAGTAGATGACGGGGTCTTCCAGACGGTCCTTTTGGAGAGACCTAGTGAGAGTGTGAGATTTGTCATAATTGAAAGATATGTTCAACGTGTTGGACCAGCTTGTGATTTTATCCAGATCTGCAGAGAGTGAAGAGGCTGCTGCTTGCCGATCTGAGGGATGACAGATGGTACGACAAAGGGTGGAGTCATCAGCAAAGAGATAAAGAGTATTTTCCAGAGCACCAGAGAGATCATTGATGAAAACCACAAAAAGAACAGGGCCCACAACATTGTCTTGAGGAACTCCAGCCTGGACAGAAAAAGGGGATGAGAGAACTCCATTAAGGGCCACACATTAGCTGCGATCGGAGAGAAAGTCTGCGAGCAATGAGTGGAGATGTCCCCAGCTGTTTAGCTTTCCCTTCCCATTGAGTGGATTTTGGATTGTGTGCAGCACAATCATGATGGACAGATTTACCGATCCCTGTGTCGAGATTACCTTGTAATCAAACGTGGGAGGTTAAATGGATTTTAAAATGGGCCACACCAGTAAACTCACCACAACGTTTGTGAAATTTGTAATAGGGCGTTCCTTTTTAACTTCTCGAGTTTCACTTCCCCTCTCTGATTCTCCTGCGACTTGTTGTTTTCAAACGTTTTTTCTTTGTTTGCTTTGAATGTGCATCGAACTGCCACACGATAGTTATTCAAGTCGTGTTGTGCATGCCCCTTGTGACTGCTGTTGTATTGTTTTGTCTTCAATCATTTATTTATTTTTACAGGAGAAATTATGCTCGTAGTGTAGCTGCCACATACACATACATCTCACACACATGGATATCGAAACAAACACACGAGACATAACACAGGAGTGTTAGATGAGACAAACCCGGTCACTGAGGTTGGGGAAATTGCACTTTGGGTACCAGTGACGTCACAATGGCATCGCCTTTCTCACTGCACTTAGCAGGTCATTTCTTCAGAAGAAATTTCCTCCTCCCCATGGATGTCAACCTATGGAGATTGCCCATGCTCTAATCCTTTTAAAAGTTCAATGTCAAGCAAGGAAGCAGCACATACCATGAAAACAAGCTCAAATTGAGCTAAGATCCTCTTAATGATGACGTAATATAAACGAATATGACGTCACTGTGATGCATCAGGTTTTCGATAAATTATCTGTGCTAATGCCCGGCTTGATTCCCGCAAACAAAATTCAAACGGCCTGCCTAGTTTCGGAGATAATGGTATAGGCGATTTCCATTAGCGGCGATTTTATGACGTCAACTTTTTTTCTAGGAAGAATTTCCAAAATCGGAGATGGTTACTGCCTGCACGTGGGCTTTCTGTATATACATGGCAAGTTTCACGAAGATCCGATGAAAACTCTGGGTTGTGAAACAAAAAATGTCAAAAAATAGGAATGACGTCATAAAAATGGATATGATGTAATAGTGATGTATCATATGTGCGGTAATTCATCTCTGCTAATGCCCTGTTCGATTCCCGCAAACAGAATTCAAAAAGCTTGCCGAGTTTCGGAGATAATTTTTTAGGCGATTTCCATTAGCGGAGATATTTTGACGTCATAACTTTTTTAGATCCTCGTCAGAGGATCTCTAAGTCTTACTCACGTTGTTGTTCTTGTTCTTCTTCTTGTGGACTTTTTTGTTTCACAGCCTACAGTTTTCATCGAAACTTCCTGAAACTTGGCATAAATAATATATATATATATTATATATATATATATATATATATATATATATATATATATATATATATATGTAAAAAATACCCTGCGCAGACAGTAACCATCTCCGATTTTGAAAATTCTTCCGAGAAAAAAAGTTATCCGTTGGAAATTCCGCCGAGATCGGATAATAAATGGCAGAGATAATGTTGAAATTAGCTGATTTTTCAACTTTGGAGTGACCTTGACCTTGACATTGACCTTCAATCGTGTCAAAAGTCATACCGTCCTGCATCACTCATCGACCCCGACCTACATACCAAGTTTCATCAAGATCGGGCGAATTTTTTTTGACCGTCTCACATCGACGATTTTTCCAACTTTGAAGACACGTGACTCGATAACCAGGACGAATTTCAAAAAACCGGCCTGACCAAATTTAGATATTGTTCCATATTATCAGAATCCGAAGAAATTTCGAAGATCGGATCACAAACTGCGGAGGAGATAGATTTTGAAAATGGACGATTTCGCAACTTTGGAGTGACCTTGACGTTGACCTTGCCTTCAAATCGGGTCAAAGGTCATACCGTCGTGCATCCCTCATCGACATCTACCCGCATACCAAATATCAACAAAATCGGAAGAAAAAAATGGGGACGTACGTACGTACTGTACTTACGGACATCGAGACTGGTCTTATTAGGTCATCTCGTTAGAGATGACCTAAAAACACAGGTGAGACAGATGAACGGACAGACGGAGAGCAAACCTACAGTCCCCTCTCGTAAAACAGGTAGGGAATTAATAATATCACTCAGACTCAGACTCAGATTGTCTGCTTTGAGTCTGGGAAGTTGGCAGTTTTAACCCAGCCAAGTCATACCAAAGACTTTACAAATGCTTCTTGGTTCAAAGTGCTGCTTCCTCGCTTGATGTTCAGCATTTAAAAATGATGGGATATGGGCAAACAACCATGACACGGGCTTTGTTGGGTCCAATGGCCTCTTCCTGTGTTGTCGATAGTTCCTTGTTCAGAGAACTCATTATTTTCACCCAGCAGTTTTTATCTCTCAGAAACTTCCCGACGATTTAAAAAAAAAAATTTCTAATATCTAAAACATTGCAAAAACTTTGTGGACAAAAATTCTGCCCATTCAAGCTGTCATGCATCACCCACTCCTAACAACAAGTCAGTTGGAAAGTCCCCCAGACGTGGCACCTGCCTCGCACCCCTGAATGAGAGCACCTGTGGCTCGTATGAGAGCACCTGTGGCTTGAAGCCAAGAGACAACTTTTACAAGAGAGAACACGGTATACATGTTCGTGCGTCACTGCAAAATGAAAACCAAAGAAGGAATGAATAAATTATTGCAACTTACAATTAGGAGAACATTCAATCAAATTCAAATTCAAATTCAAAAGCAGGTGAACCAGATGAACGAGGTGGAAAACGCCCCTGGTGCCAATTTCCAGTAGATGACTGTTACACCCTCGTGAGGAGTTGTGTTACCATGAATGAGTGGTGGAGAGGCAGGTACAGAGCAGAACAGGTGCAGAACAGAACAGGTACAGAACAGAACAGGCACAGAGCAGAACTAGAACGGTGCTCGGTAGAGGGCACACCTCCGCCAGGCTGAACAGTTTACATTTTGTATCCCACTGATGGGCTGCATCTGGATCTGGACCTCAACCAAAATCGAATCGGTCTGTTCTTGTCACCTCACGAACTCGTCCACTAAGTTTTATCATAACTCATGCAAAACTTTTTGAGATATCATGCTCACGGACAAACAACACACACGGGTGAAAACATCACCTCCGTCACCGATCATTGCTTCACTATGAGTTGATGTATAAACGTGGTGAAGTGATGTATCATTGTGTTTCGGGAAGATGTCCACATTAAATGACTGTTACTTGTGTTGGATGGTTAAAAGGGAATGGTGGGAAAGCGAATGTACAGGAAATAGGGCGTTGGACGAGGGGTGGGTGAGCTTGTTGAAGATATATATATGGCGCTTTTTGTTTATAAATTACATAATATGTAGATGGCCCAAAGTTGCAGATATATATTTGGGATGCATTGCAATGAGAACACTATATAAAAAAAAAATGCACAAATAAGAAAATTTGTGAGGGAATTCAAATAATACATGAAGACCGGTTTGTATACATGCGGGGGAACAAAATAATATATTTTGTATACAAAAATACATGAGGGTGACCAGGGCGTATACACGATGGATATTACAGGGACTTTCAGGAAGAAAGCAGGGAATTTGAAGGAGGTGGGTTTGGGGTGGATTAGCGGGGTAGAAAAGATCGTGGCTTTGGATGGAGGGGGTGATAAGAGGTGGTGGTGAACAGCTGTGTAAAGACCTGGAGGAAAGAAAGGGATTGAAGAGATTGAGGGAGTTTATTCCAAAGGCGGGGAAAAAAGAGGAATGAAAGAGTGAAGGTGAGCAGTGATTCGTGATTTTGGGAGTTTTACCAGAAGGGGTACTGGCGGACCATGAGCACCCTGCGTAAATATGTGGGGACATATCGCAGACAGAGCAGGGGAAGCGAGACCAGAGAGGAGATGGTAGAAGACAGAAAGACCACCGACCTGCCTGCCGTGAGAGAGTCAGAGGCCCAAAGGCTCAACCTCATCGCAGGAGATCCGAAATGCTTTGCTTTCCACAGCGTGGAGCCGAGAAAGGTGAGAGGCAGGAGCACCAGCCGGAGGGGAGAGCAGTACTCCATCAGGCTGTGGACGAAAGCTTTGTATGTGATCAGGAGCTCAGATCGACCAAGGAAGGACTTTGCACAACAGAGGATGTCGGTGACTGGCTTTGGAAGCCAGCTTGGAAATGCAGCTTTCCCAGGAAAGATCATGGCAGATAGTGAGACCCAGAAGCTCTGAATGAAAGGACTTCTTCAGAGGATTGTTGAGAAAGTAGATGCGGGTCTTCCAGACGTTCCTTTCGAAAAGATATAGTGAGACTGTGAGATTTTCAGGATTTTAAGACATGTTCCACGTGTTGGACCAGTTTGTGTTTTTACCCAGATCTGTAGAGAGCGAAGAAGCTGCTGCTTGCTGGTTTGAGGGATGACAGATAGTACGCAAGAGGTGGAGTCATCAGCAAAGAGAAAAAGAGGATTCTCCAGAGTCGGAGAGATCATTGATGAAAACCAGAAAAACAACAGGCCCAGAACGCTGCCTTGAGGAACTCCAGCCTGGACAGGAAGAGGGGATGAAAGAACTCCATTTAGCGCACACGTTGACTGCGACAGGTAGGAAGTGAGCGAGCCATGAGTGGAGATGGCCTTGGATACCATAGGAAGAGAGTTTGGTGAGCAGGGCAGGGTGCTAGACCGTGTCAAAAGCACGCGATATGTCCAGGGATATGGCTCTGATTTCATGTCTGGCATTGAGTACCTCCAGCCATTGTTGGAGAACAGAAGCAGCATATCCAGTGTAGAGTGACCTGGTCTGAAACCAAATTTATGATCGGAAATCAAGCCATTGGAGAAGAGGAAGGATTTAATGTCAGAAGCAATGATGGATTCCATAACCTTACTGATGATTGGGAGAAGGCTGATTGGTCTGTAGTAGCAGGGATCTGTTTTTGCACCTTTTTATACAGGGCAGTGATGTTTGCTGATTTCCAAGCAGATGGCAGATGACTTTGTGTAAATGAGAGGGTGAATAGAACAGAGAGAGGTGAGCAAGAGCAGAAGAGCAGGTTTTTAGGACACGTGGGTGATGCCGTCTGGACCAGTTGCAGAATCTGAGTCGAGGTTAGACAGCAGGCTCTCCACCTTGTCAGGGAAAAGGACACAGAGTCCAGGACAATTGGGTGTGACTGGGTAAGGTGGGTAGAGAAAGTGATGGGTTTTGGACAGAAGATTTAGATGCAAACACCGAGTTTTGGCATTCAGCCTATTCACGTGTGGTATCTGCAGTGCGGCCATTTGAGGTAAGTGAGGGATGGAGGGGGAACATACACCAGAAACACACTTAACTGAACACCACCAGGATTTGGAGGAGGGAGACAGGGTTGAGAGTTCAGACTTGAGATTAGAAAGATGTTGTTTTCTGGCTCTCCTGAGGGTAGATACACACTTGTTTCGAGCTTTATGGAAGGAACTGAGATTACCCTCAGTTGGGTTTGCTTTCCATGAGACAAAGGCAAGATGTTTGAGGACAACTGCCTCACCACAAGCTTCAGTGAACCAAGGCGGGAGAAGGGTAGGACAACTGAGACGAGAGGGGATAAATCTGTGCATGAGAGAGGGCAAGTTTCTTTGAAAGAATTCCCAGGACGAGGTGATGTTGGAGAAAGTTGCGATGGGAGACCAGTCTAGAAGTTTGATGGCTGCTTGGAGACCCTGCCAGTCAGCCTGAGTGAAATGCCAGACTCGATGGCACTGGATTGGTTCTCTAATAACAGCCAGAGAGATGTACACTTTGACAAGCATGTGGTCAGAAGAACCAATTGGAGCGGAGGACGAACAGCAGATATTTTCTGGAAATTTGTCAAAATCAGATCCAGAAGAGATGGAGTACCATTGGTTGAGATCCAGTCGGGAAATTGACTGATTGGATCAGTCCCAATGAGCCGCAGAAGTCTTTTGCTGAGGTGCCATGACAGGTGAGAGAGGTACCCACACCTAGCCAACTGGCATGATTTCAATTCAAGTCACCACATATGAGGAAGAGAGAGTTCGGATGAGAACATAGAAGTACGTCCATGTTTTCAGATAGTGAGTGTTAGATGGAGTCATCACTGTTTAGTGGATGGTACAATACACATATAAACATGAGGTGGGAGTGGAGGGGAAGCCATAGCCAGAGGTATTCCTGAGGGTGTGGGAAGTGAGGCAGTGCATGGAGAGTGAGGAATAGTCTTTGATGAAGGATCAACTCTTCCACCAGGACGAGACTATGATCTTTGTACGCTATTTGGGAGGAAGAAATGATTTTCTGATTATTTTTTTTGTCGAATCATGATTTCTTGAGGTTGACATTTTGTGAATGAAATAGATTGTGTTTTGGCTTCACTTCACTGATAGAGGTATTTCTGGAAAAAAAAACAACAACTTTGAGAAGAGAATTTCAGAGCATGACCACTGATGCTGCCTTTTCTGGCTCAGCAAATAAGAAACTGAAGAAGAACATATAATAAAGCTCTAGGTGAGAATCTTTCACCTTTTCTTCTTGCAAATGTCAATCACCACTCAAAAAACATACATTGAGCTTCTCATCTCAGTCACAACCACCTTGAGCTGTCAGGAATGATGAGATCTCACATTGATCCTTCAATGGCGAATGCATAAAAATGTTTAATTATACTATTATTATTATTACATACTTGCGAAATCGAAGATTCACCACTATATTAGTCGGTCGTGTGCATTATTGGTAGTCGATCCAGTCGAAAAAATGTGTTTTTTTTATTTTGAAATTTGTTCTACCCTTATTATCACTTTTTCCGTCGATATGTTTGTCTGTCCCTCTGTTCCGTCCAGTGCTCCGTTAATACAAAGGCGATTTCGATGAACTTGTGTTGGTAGGTTCATACCATGACCTAGTTGTGTTGCAAATGAGAACCGTTGCTATGGAGACCACCGTTGCCTAGCAACGGGACTTTGAAATTTTGAAAAAATCATAAAAAATTAATTTTTCGAAAATCAAAAATCGGGCACGAGCGACTGTGGGCAGTAAGTACATTCAGCCATATTGTCAAAATTTCCAGCCGAATCCTATGAAAACTGTCGGAGAAGATAGACTTTGAATGAACCCTGGTCGAAAACAATAAAAAAAAACGAAGTTCGTTATATCTCAGAGACTATGAGTCAGATATACATGAAACTGGTATGGTAGGTTCATGGTATGTCCTAGTTATGTTGTGAGAAAGAACCGTTGCTATGGACCCTCCGTTGCCTAGCAACGGCCGAAAACCTCTAAATGTGGGGGTATTTTAACGAAAAAACAATCTGCAGCATTAACCCTTGAAGCTAGAATCATGAATTTTCTTGTGCTTAATCCTCAGGTCATTCCCCATCGAACGGGCCCATCGCGACTACCCATGTCCTCCTACTGGCTTGTTCTGTCTGTTTGTTACTTGTGAAAGTTGAAGATTTTTAAACGATATTGGTTCGTCGTGTGCGTTATTACTTGGTAATTTTTTTTTGACAAGTATGTGATCGCCTCCGCTTGTTGTGTGTTTTGTTGTGTTGTTTGTTGTGTGTTTGTTTGTTGTTGTTGGTGTGTTTGTTTGTTGTGTGTTTGTTGGTGTGTTTCTTTGTTTGTGTGTTGTGTGTTTGTTAGTTGTTTGTTTGTTGGGTGGTCCCTAGACCACCCTTATTCTCAGTCTCAGGTTTTCTGTCTGTTGGGTAGTCGATAAAGTCGAAAAATAAAAATAAATTTTTTTTTATCTACCCTTATTATCACTTTTTCCGTCGATATGTTTGTCTGTATGTCTGTCTGTTCGGTCCAGTGCTCCGTTAATACAATGGCGATTTCGATGAAACTTGGGTGGTAGGTTCATACCATGACCTAGTTGTGTGCAAATGAAAACCGTTGCTATGGACACCCCCGTTGCCTAGCAACGGGACTTTGAAATTTTTGAAAAATCATAAAAAATTTATTTTTTCGAAAATCAAAAATCGGGCCACGAGCGACTGTGGGCAGTACATTCAGGCATATTGTCAAAAATTTCCAGCCGGATCCTATAAAAACTGTCGGAAGAAATAGACTTTGAATGAACCCTGGTCGAAAACAATAAAAAACGAAGTTCGTTATATCTCAGAGACTATGAGTCAGATATACATGAAACTGGTATGGTAGGTTCATGGTATAGTCCTAGTTATGTGTGCGAAAGAACCGTTGCTATGGACCCCTCCGTTGCCAAGCAACGGCCGAAAAACCTCTAAATGTGGGGGTATTTTAACGAAAAAACAATCTGCAGCATTAACCCTTGAAGCTAGAATCATGAATTTTCTTGTGCTTAATCCACAGGTCATTCCCCATCGAACGGGCCCATTGCGACTACCCATGTCCGCCTACCGGCTTGTCTTTATGTCTGTCTGTTTGTTTGTATGTAATGGACAGCTCTGGAGGCCAGAGGAGTCAACCGATTTTGATGAAACTTGACTGGTAGGTTCATACCAGGATCTAGTTGTATGCTTTTGAGCACCGTTGCTATGGACGCCACCGTTGCCTAGCAACGGACTTTGAATTTTTTGAAAAAATCCGAAAAATATTCTTTTTTCGAAAATCAAAATCGGATTCCGCGCTTTTATGCGCACTATAATCAACCTCTTTGTCAAAAAATTTCAGCCCGATCGTCAAAAACTGTACGACTAGTATGCAATTATATTACTATATGCTTTCACCCCAACGTTCGCGTTGGATTCCCTAACGTAGGGTTAGAGAATCGAACACAAATGATGAATGGACAGTTGCTCCTCATGTTCCTATATGGAACACGAACGGAAAAATGCCACTGAGGTGTTCTCTTATCTACATATTTCAAATTCGCCTTAGTCTAGCGACCACCCATGTCACCTACCGGTTGTGTGTTTATGTGTTTGTCTATCCGCTCACCTCCAGCCCAAACTGCTCAACCGACCATTCTGAAATTTTCAGAGATTAATGCCACCAACCCTGCGACGGTCACGCATTGAAGTTTCCTAAAATTCGGTCAACCGAAAAGGTCTACATAGCCAAAAGGCCAATTTGAGCCAAATTTTCTAAAATCCTCAAATTTCATCCGATTGACTTGAAATTGAACAGGATGTGCAAATCAGGTCAGTGAATTCAACCACCTATTGCTTTTGAGTTTATCCTAGGTCAAAAGGTCAACATAGGCCATAAGGTCAACCCAAAATAGGCTAAATTTTTTAATTGTTTCTAAAATTGTCAATTTTCATCTGAGTGACTTGAAATTTGAAGAGCATTTTCATGTCAGGTCACTGAATTCAACTACCAATTAATTTTAAGGTCAAACAGTCAACACGGGCCAAATTTCTAAAATTGATAGATATGGCCAAAAACTAAATATATATACTATATCTCAAAAAGTTGGGACGAGTTGAATAGGTGACAAGAACAAGCGGATTGGATTTTGGTTCGGATGCAGCCCATCAGTGGGATACAAAATGTGAACTGTTCCACCTGGCAGAGGTATGCGCTCCAACGAGTGCTGTTATACTTTGTGCTGTTTTGTTATTCAGTCTATTTGTTATTGTGAAAATCAAAGATTTTTCAACTCCATTGGTTGGTCGTGTGAGTTATTCTGTCTGTTTGTTTTTGCAAAAATCGAAGATTTTTCAACTATATTCGTTAGTCATGTGCATTATTCTGTCTGCCTGTTACTCTCGACCGACTTCCTCCACTCTCGTAGACAAAATGTGGCTCTCAACGCAATCCTTTCATCTCCTCTCCGCATCAATGCTGGAGTGCTGCAAGGCAGTGTTCTTGGCCAGTCCTCAACCTGTTATTCATAAATGATTTCTCAGACTATCTGCAAAATCCACTTTATCTATTTGCTGATGACTCCACCCTCTGCCATGACATCCCTCATCCTTCAGCGAGAAAGACAGACTGCAGCCTCTTCTATCTCTTCAGATCTTGACAAAATCACAAGATGGTCAAATACTTGAATATGTATTTCAATCCTGATAAGTCTCACACTCTCACTATCTCTCTCCAAAAGGCTGTCTGGCACCCCCTCCCCCCACCATCTACTTCATTCAGAATCCTCTTGAGGAAGTTTAATTATTCGAACTGTGAGGTCTCACTTATCAGCCATGATCTTTGTTGCACAAACCACATTCAAGGCCCCCAAAGTGAGCCACTGACTGGGCATCCTCCATCATACAAAGTCTTTTCTTGCACGCCTGAACTCCTATCCACCAGCAGAGCCTTCATCCGCAGCTTGAGGGGTACTGCTCTCTCCTGAGGGCTGGCTCCCCTGCTCACCTCACATCTTGCTCAGCTTGACGCCGTGGAAACCAAGGCCTTCAAGATTATTGGAATCTCCCACAATGAAGCTGAGTCTATGGGCCCATCACTTCGCCATTGCAGACAAGTGTGGTCTCTCTGTCTTTTACTGCTTCTTTTCTGTCTTTCCGTGCTTTGTCACCCCCAGGTTCTTGTAGGACTCACACGGTCCACCATCAACCCCTTTCTGGCGAAACGACCTAAATCCAGGATTACTGCTCACCTCCACTCATTCATTCCTCTTTTACCACCTGTGGAACAACTTCCCAACCTCTTCAATCTCATTCATCCCTCAAGACAAGTATTCAAGACAGCTGTTCACACCATCTCAGATCATCTCCAATCCAAAACAATGACCTTTTTTACCCTCGTTAACACCCACCCCAGTCCAAGCCCACTTCCTTCCAAATTCCTAGTTTCCCTCCTTGGAGTTTACATCTGTATCCATCTTGTCCACCCTATACTTCCTCAAGTTCCTTTCCTTCAATACTTCCCCTTTGCCTTCAACTACACTGTTGGAGACTTTAGATATCCTTTTGGGGGCCCTCGAGGTGCTGAATGAGGAGTCGGAGCCACTGGATTATGGGTTTCTTGGGTCAAAACTAAGATCCAGCTTTCAATGACATCTTGGTGCTGCTGTCCTGTCTGTGTCTGTTTGTAGTGAGGATGTTGAGTCATGGAGAGATTCACTTACCTTGGCAGTGATATTCATGTCTCTGCTGCTGTGGGTCAGAGGTCAATAGACGTCTTGGTCGGGCCTGGGGAGTCATGGATTCACTGGATCATGGGTGTGGTGCTGCCGGTACCTGTGCAGGAGGACGAAAGTTCGAGTCTTCAGGTCTTGGTGCTTCCAGTCATGCTCAATGGATGCCAGACTTGGACTCTGACCAAGGATCTGAGATGGAGACTTAATTCCTTTGTACCAGGTCTCTTCGGAGAATCCTTGGCTATCGCTGGTCGGATTTTGTGTCCAACGAGCGGTTGCTGAGAGAGACTCAGATGAGATTTGTTACCTGCATAGTCCGTGAGCATCAGTTGAGGCTGTATGGACATGTGGCTCGTTTTCCTGATGCTGATCCTGCTCATCAGATTTTCTCAGCGAGGGAGTCTCGTGAGTGGAGGAGGCCAATGGGCCGACCACGTGCCTCGTGGTTGCAGCAGGTTGACCGGCATCTCAAGGAGATGGGGATGGGCCTGTAACTGCCTGGGGGATGGCCAGACGGAGGCCCCTGGAGTACCGGTGGAAAGTGGACGCAGCACGCGCTGTTCTGGCACATGCTCCCATACCTGACCTGACCTGACACTGTTGGTGTTTCCCCCTCTCTCGACTATTCCTTTTGCATTAAAAAAAATCCGAATATTTAGTGCTACAGAAGTAGACCAGAAGCAGTCCCTTATACACCACCCCATTGAACCTTTATTTAAATTGAAGTGCAGTACTGCAAAACTAGAGGTTCATGGAAGTATTATGACACAATTTGTGTACCACAATATTAAAATATATAATTAAATTTAAATAAAATAAAGATTGTAAAAGTCGAATAAGTCAACAATTCCAGAATTTACGGCCATTTTCCGCAATGTCAATTACACCACCTTATGTAACAAATTATTTGTCCATGTTGTTTGTGTCCTTTGTAACATCCTTAAAAACAGTAAATTTCCTGTTTGGAATGATTTTCCATTTTGTTTACCTGCCAGGCAGACAGAGTAAAAAATATTTATCTCACTCTTCTCTGCGCATGTGCTGTCAGGATGAATTCAGAGCCAAAGTAGAGTAAAACAGGAAACTTGTCTTCCTATTCATGCTCCGATTTGTGTTCAAAATATATCATTCGATTTAAATAAGTTGTTCCTCGATCATAAACTAACGATCATAAACTAATAAGATGGATAGACGGACAGACATGAACCAATTGCTTAACCGGTAACCCCACTTTTCCACTTGTGTGCACGGGGTAACAACATATTGACTGTTCCAAGTGTAAGATGTCATAATTCCCGGTATTAATGTGGCTTTGTTTAACCACAGGCAGCTCACTTGGCAAGCAAAGCAGGATACCAGCATGTCAAATCTCCAAGATATATACATCCTGGTGTGTTTTCCACGGTTCATTATCATCAATACAACACCGAAGTGTGATAAAACTTGGGAATTATTTTTCATGTTAACTTGGTAGTTTATATTATGTTCATGTAAATAAATCTCCATGTTAATGTGAAAAGTAATCATAAAAGGTTTGCTCAATTTTGTCAACACTTTTTTCTTCAAATGACAAAGTTCAATATTGGCTGAGGGCAGAGGTGTGCCACTGATCAGGGAGTAGGTTCAGGGAGTTCTGTAGGTTCAGGGAGGAATTTGTAATTTGTCCATGATGCAGATCACCCACTCTTCACAAGGGACACCATGGGATCTTCATTGTCAACCAACTAATGTCAGCAGATGGGAGACCCAGTTTAACGTCCATCCGAGGGGATGACACACACGTCGATGAATCACCCTGCTTGCTTGTGAATCACCAGGATGACAGTTTATGGCTCAGCCGAGATTCCAACCCAGGCAAGACAGCTTAGAGGCGAGTGTGTATACCTTGAGGTCACCCTACCAGCTCTAGCCTTTCCTTGGATCAGCATACAATGCAAGTTATAATAAAAAAAATCAAACAAACCATTGATTCTTACCTTTCTCATTCCAATCACTGAATGGTTCAACTTCAGCATCTTCTCTTATATCTTAGACACATTCCGGCTGTAACTTATACAGTTTGTGTCTTATTAGTCCCCTACCGGTTTCCCCGGAGGGGACTATAGGTTTGCTCTCCGTCTGTCCGTCCCACCTGTGGGTTTTCAGACTTTTTTCCCCATACCCTTTCACATATTCAACTGAAACTTGTTTCATGTTCTTATGATTATAAGTTACAGAATGAGTTCGAGTTTGAGGGCGTTTCATAACTTTTCCACAGTTATGCCCTTTTTAGACTTCGACAATCTCACATACAATATATTATACATGGGTCAGTTTTCAACTGCCCTAACTGCACACCACTGCCTCACACCCATTGGCTGGACAGCTGGCCTGACTCCAACCCAATTAAAATCATGGTTGCCATTCCATGAAAAAGCACAGATCGGCAGGCCTCAGGCCAGCTTAGGGCTTGGGTGTTAGTCCATGGCCCAGTGCAATTGGAATGATCCCAGGTATATAACCACGATGTATTGTATATGCACATAAGCCGTATGCATGTTTTTGCTTCATGGATGTACATCGATTTATTTTTTTTATTATTTATGGCACCGAATGCGCCATTATACACCACCAAAATATATGACCATTCATTGGGATGGGTAGGGAACATGCATTGGGATGGGTAGGGAACATGCATTGGGATTGGTAGGGAACATTCATTGGGATGGGTAGGGAACATGCATTGGGATGGGGAGGGAACATGCATTGGGATGGGGAGGGAACATGCATTGGGATGGGGAGGGAACATGCATTGCAAAGTAATTCTCGATGTTGTTTTTATCGTGAATGATGAACAGTTAATTACCTGGTTTAGTTGTTGGGTGGTCGCTGCTAGACTGCCCTTATTCTCAGTTTTTCCGTCTGTCTGTATGTTTGTATGTATGTATGTTTGTTTGTTTGTATGTAATGGACTGTGGACAACTCTGGAGGCCAGAGGAGTCAACCGATTTTGATGAAACTTGACTGGTAGGTTCATACCTAGGATCTAGTTTCTATCTTTGAGCACCGTTGCTATGGACGCCACCGTTGCCTAGCAACGGGACTTTGAAATTTTTTAAAAATCCTAAAAAAATTAATTTTTTCGAAAATCAAAAATCGGCTTCCGCACT